>HG992006.1:5000-1205000 GCA_905220435.1 Amphipyra tragopoginis | reverse complement strand
TTCAGGAGTCAACATATCCTGAGGATGCAACGTGCAGGGGCGAAACACGTGTCGTGTATTGGTTTGGTTGCATGTTGCAGTATTTTTTCACTCTTTCTGCTTGTGCATTAATTATGGGCGGGAGGGTGGTGCTGCATACTGCATCCAAACTAGCGATCTTGTTCAGCGGAATTAAAGCTAGATATTCCATTTGCATATTGTATGTCATGGATTTCCGCAAAGTAACGCCTGATTCCATCATTTATTTTATTCCTTCTTGTATAACGTTTCTTTATATATAAGAAGTAGGAGAAGAACGAGCCCCTCGTGGCTAATTTACAACCGCGCTGATCATACCATTTGCAAAGTTAAGCTGTGATTGCCGCAGTCAGATGGATGGGTGACCGTTCGTGACACATCGAGACCCCTCCATACCTCTAAGAGCACGTTAAACCGTCGGTCCCGGGAGTTCTACGAATAGCTATGACAGTCGTTACGGGTAGCCAGACGTACAAAAGTCTGACAACCGGTCTCACCTAACAGGGGTTACAGCGGTTACGCACTGCATCCGATGCGAATCCGTGAAAACACGTTCCGAAGTAGCCATAAAACTATTTGTATGGTAGTTTACGCACTACATCCGGCATCCGTCATCCGATTTCTATCAGACATCCGTGAGTCTCCAATTCGGAAGAAATATTGACGGACCGAAGTAGCCGTAGTAATGTTTGTATGAACGCTTTTGCACTACCTTGGATTCAAATCGGACGCCAAATGGATATGCCAAAGATGGCCCCTGAATTATTTGAATTTGGATCAGAGATCGAAATAGTGCGTAAGCAACATCCGAATTCGGTCCGAGATTTTTACTCTACATCGGTATTTTCACGGGTTCGGATCGGATGCAGTGCGTAAAGCAATATCCGAATTCGGTCCGAATTTTTTATATCCGTATTTTCACGGATTCGGATCGGATGCAGTGCGTAATCGATCTTAGGATGTTGGCATTGCCCAGTACCTGACTAAGTTGTGGAATTCTGATGGCTGTGACTCCGTGTAAAATACTGGTATTCAGCCGCATCTGGTTAGATTTGAAACTGACTCCAACACAGCTGGGAAAAGGCTAGGCAGATAGATATAACGTTTCTCTTTCACAATCAAAGCCGTTAGCAACTAAGTAGTAGGACACCATAATATTTTCTAAAAACGCCAGTTCTATTGTATCCCTTTGTTTTTTTTATTTTTATTAATCAGTGACGATGCTTCAGTACGTCCGGCACACCCTGGGCAGTCAACCCCGCTACCAACCTTGCTGACTGGCTAATCTTTTCACCACAGCATGAGCTATTTTCGTATAGCTCGTGCTGACACGAAAGATGAAGATTTTATTAAACCTACGTACAGCATCCATAACACCTAAGAAGAGAAGGCTAAAGAAGTTATCCATGTTATGTGTAGTCTGCCAATCCGCACCATGCCAGGCAGCGTGGTGGACTAAGGCTTAAGCTTTTCTCATTGTGAGAAAAGACCCATGCCCAGCAGTGGGAGTTGGGACACTAATGAACTGATTATGCAGTGGCGGCATCTATCATGCCACATGCAAACTACGCAACACGCTGGCGGTGTAGACGACTACAGTGACATTAACAACAACTCTCATAGATGACAGTTCCTACATCGCGATATCATGATTTAACACGCAGATAGTATATGTACAACCGCCCAACATTAACCGTTGGGTAGTATCCCGCCAGGCATAAGACTCCGACTGGTTGGAGGATCCTCCCTTTGGTTGGAGGAACACCACACGTCGTTCCTCCACAATGCTATGTGTGTCAATTTATTCAATTACTGAAATTAATCACCGGAAGACGCAGAGTGGGTAGGCCAGACATGGGGTACCGATCACCCGGTGAAGGTCATGGGAATCTGCTGGATGCGAGAAACACAGGACCGGTCGATGTGGCGATGCTTGTGGGAGGCGTATGTCCAGCAATGGACGTCCTTCGGCTGAACAATCATGATGATGAATCACCAAAGGAAAAGGAAATAGTAGTACAGTAGGAAGGAATAAAGTAGACATTAACTTGGTTAAAACATTATTTTATTCATATTTACAAAATTTACAAATGCACAGCAGTATCTTATCCGTTTCTTATACGACTTTCTCGGTCTTCTTTTCCGTTTCTGAAAGCAAAAGAAAATATTTATTTTTATACAAGGTTAGTCAGAAAGGGGGCACTAATCCGAAAGGGTGTTGCAGTACCCATAATAATGAGTAACTTTTGTTCTACCACTTTACCCAAAAGTCAATAGTTTAACGGTCATTTTCAATAACCTATCTATCCACGGTTTACCCTACTAGGGATAGAAATTTGACATAAGTTCCATACAAGTAATGTCACACTTCAATCTCTAGTAAGCCAAACCGCCGATAGATAGGTTATTGAAAATGGCTGTAAGAGAAATGGCTGTTCGTTCAAATATCACAAAAAAAATATGCTAAAATCTATCTATCCTCAGCTATGATCAGCTGCGTTTACATTTTAGGTCATATTTGGGGTCAAGAATTAGAAGCTTCATTTTCTGAATTCGTAACTAAAGTACGGACGAAGAATTTTTGAAAAAACTAAAATAAAAATTATTTTACATGGAAATAAAAATTATCGAATTTTGAAATTTTAACACTTGCTTTGAAACCGTCATCAGTGATACCTTAAGTGGCCTGCGGATTAGTACCCCCTTTCCAACTAACCTTGTATACAGCTTGCATTACTGCCACATCCTTAAAACATTTGCCATGGCAGTGGTTTCGATTAAGAATATATCTGATATAGTCATATTTTGAAAGAGTGATCGTTCGGTACGAAAGACCATGGCCTCGTCGTCATACTCATACATAATGACGTGACGAGCAGAAAGCAAAAAGAGGCCCAAAAATCTGACAAATGGACATCCATAAGATATATGTATCCACAATAATTCAGTTTCAGATGTCAGATAGCATTCGCTTGGTGTAATGTTTATGATCTCTTTAGATTCAAAGCTGACCCAACGAAGTTCGGAAAGCATGTAATACTGGGATACTGGGATAGGTTGATCTGCGATCGCTATCAAATTCACTATTTACGTGACCACAGATAATTATACGCGCCGCTGACACTATTGTTGTAACTGACCATTTGATTGTGGTAGATAATATGGAGCAATGTAATTTTACAGGTTTTGTAAAGTGCATCTAGAATGTCTTACCAGAAGTGACTTGAATCTCTTCGGGATCGTTCCACGACTGTTTTTTACTGGTACCAAAGATGACGAAGAATGTGTTGGAGATAATGTAGATAGCAGATGACACGTAGAACACTTGCCGCCATTGTGCAGGGTCAGTCTGGAATTAGTACGTTTAGATAGATACTATTGGACGCAGATACCGATATTGAATTGCAAAGCAGCTGAAACAGAAGTGGCAATCAAATTTTATGATGAAACAACTCATTAGTAATATTCTTGCAACCTTTGCAAATCTTTCTTCTTGCCTAGAAGAAAAAGTTCAAGTTCTATATCCAAAGATATTACATTTTTAATGAACACCTAAATTACTAGGCATGTAAAAATCAAGAGAGAATCATTCAGAGAGGGGTTGGTATTACAAAGGGGTATTTTTGTCGATCTTCTTCTTTGTGTGTCAATGGGTCAAGTTTTAAATAACAATAAATAATGTTTGATCAGTAGGTTTTAGGGATCAGTTCGATGCCTTTTTTTGTAGCCTGCATAAGATCCTCCCATGAACAGAAAGTGGGGCACAAATAGGGGTCTTTGTCGATAAAATTAAGTGCATAACATGTCGTAAATGTATTGGTAATGCAATACCAAAGACATTGTAGGTATACTAGGTGACTTTTTTACCGTCTGGAAATAAATTGGGGATAGTAGGTGAACGGAGTAGAAGGTTTTGGCGTTTTTTTTTCGTTGTCTTATTCTGATTACAAACGTTATTCAGACCATGGTCTACTACCATACTATAGAATCAAAACATTTTTAAAGGAAAAAGATATCTCGACTTTCTTAAAAAGTCTTATGTTGCTCAAACGTGTACAAACATTAACCGTAACATTAAAGTACTCATCGCGGCAATCGCGGTAAAGTTCCCGGCAAATAACTTGAACCATCATGGCGCCGACTGCGCAGGTCCCCGCTTGTGTCTTTGGTGGTGTCGTTTTTGAGTTTTTTTAAAGACTTATGTCGTTTTTTCATTTGATACATTTGAATTGTAGTAGGCCACGGTCTGAACCATAAATGTCAGCGTGTATATTGCGATCATCATTCGGGTAATCTCTGGTAGGCAGTGAAATGTTTTTAGCTTGAACTTCTTCATCATCATCTCAAATAAATCTTACCTCATCCTGCAGTATAAGTCCAGCAACTAAAGGAGCGATGATAGACACGAGGTTTGCGAAGAAGTTTGTGATGCCCATCATAGTACCCGCGAAGTTCGGAGCCATGTCGATGTGCACCAGCTGTTGGCCGTTACATTACAGTTCAATATTTTTAACAGACTCATCGTCTACTGAAAAATTGTCTTCAGGGCATTTTCTGGTTCCGTCTCAAAATTAGGCAAAATTTAGCAAAATTGCTACAAAGTTTTTTTTTATTTATAAATATACTGGGTGTAAGGGAACGGTGTACCGAAAACTGAAACAGTGAATTCAGCCCATTATTCTGAATCGAAAATAAGTGGGTTTTTTTCTCCGAATTTACTGGAAATTGCCAATTTGTCTATGTTTTATTGTATTTCAATAAGTGTTTTGACAGGTAAAGAAACTGGGTGTAAATGACAGGTTACCAAAAATTGACACAGTGAATTTAGTTCATTATTTTGAATTGAAAATCCGTGGAAAATATCAACGAAATCTTTCGAATTTTCCGATTTATAAAAAAAAACATTTTATTCTTGCAATGTACTGTGTCTTAAATAGGATTGCTTATTTTACAGCAGAGAAATGTAAAATTTGTGAAAAGAAAAATCGAAAAAGTCGGAAAATTCCGAGCAAAATTTCCACTTATTTTCAATTCAGAATAATATATGATAATAGGCTGAATAATCACTGTTTCAGTTTTCCGTACACCGTCCCTTACACCTGGTAGTATATTCTCACATACAACCCAGGTCCTAGATATGTAACCGGTAAATGACAGTATTGTAAATTGTCTAAGAAAAGAGTAGGAAGACTTAATTTTGATAGAAAGGAAGAGAATAATAAAATGCGTTTACCAAATATCCAGACAGGTGTCCTGCATTCAGCCCTACAACGAGGGTAAGCAGAGCAACCGCCAGAGTGACGTCACCAGGAGGAGTGTAACACAACCCTATCAGGGCTAGCGCGGGACCGTATTCACCTGCGAAATTATATAGAATAGCAGATTGTTGCATCGAGCGCTAAGTGAGTTATTAATGCACGAGTGTTATATTGGTGCCGAGGGCACTTAATTAACACGAGTGCATTCATTACTTACTTTAGCAAGGTGCGTAATCTAATTTTCTTTCAACTACCAATCTACTTACCGTGATAAAATATACCTACTTACTCAAAATAAAAACTCAAGTTAAAATATTTATCCCGCGACTTTTTCGGCAAAAGGTTATTAACAATTTAATTTGCAGCTGTTTTTATACTTTCTGGAGTTGAATTCATATCGCTATCGCTGTCTATTTCCTTTTTTTAAAATTTTCTTGCTAAATATGAAGTAGGTATCAAAGTTTTACAATGGTAGAAAATGCGCGCCATTTGTTTTTTTTTTCACCTAGTCGGTTTTATTCAGCCGATTTTTATTTTCAGCCAGTATCTTTTTGATCTAATGCATACATTTCATTTTATATTAAACTTAATGGGAGACATTCAACTTCTGTATCTAAATAAAAAATAAAAAACAGTGCATTAATGAAAAACTGTGCAACCATGAGATTTCATATAATATTTCTGCACTGTTTTGGTTCTAAACAAAAAATACGTCCTTTGTGATCGGTTTTGTAGTGTATTCTTACTCGATTTGACAAATATTACGAGGATGACTCACAAGTACTACTTACCAATAGAGTTACACACTTTTCTGCATGTACTGGTACTGAACCACCTCTTCTTGAGTATATAATCCGATAAGAAGCTAAAGGGGAAGGTTAGCAGGAACATTGCCAAGTAAGGCAGGGCTGACATAACACCATTCTGGAAACATGAAGAAATGAAACTTTAATATCACCACATCTAATTCAGATACCTGGATTTGAGCAAGAGAAAAAACCATTTGCTGTACATAGGTACAGCCGCGGACTCGAAATGTTTATCAGATTTCAAATTCGATTCTATGACACACTATGCGCAATAAGGTTCAAGATGTCATATCAACTTATGTCATATCGACCTTATGAAAAAGTAATGTGCACGCAATTATAGACTTTAGACGACTGTACAACAATAGTGTCAGCTGCGCGTATAATATCTGTGGTCGCGTAAATGGTGAATTTGAAAGCGATTGCCGATTGATTTATCCCAATATTATATGCTTTCCGAACTTTGTTGGGGCAGCTTTAAAAACCAGATACAACTGAACATCAGCTTTTCGCTAAGTGAATGCCGGTAAGCAGCCAATGCAGGCAGATAGGTTGGTTGTAATTGGTACCAACAGATGTGATGCCATTACTTTCGTTTTGCGTTCACCTCCCCATTGGCTCGCAGATTAGTAACTCCTTTCTGACTTACCTTGTATATTGGAATACAAGCTGTAACTGAAAGATCCTAAGAACCAAACATGCATGAAGAGCGGCGCACTGTGACGACAGGGTAACCCATATATGCAATACATTCATTAGTATAACTCACTGATTTAATATCAACGCCTAGCACTTGCTTCATATATGACGGCATCTCAGTCATGAGCGTCCAGAAGCCCCAGTTGTGTCCGCAGTGCGCCACAATTAATGAAATGAAGGACAGGTTTGTGGCTATCTTATTCCATGGGGTTGGCAGTCTCTGCAAAGAAGAAAGTGAATATAGGGTAAGATATATTATAACAGTGTTGACAGAGCCTGGTGATTGAACGCTTGCCTTTCATGTAGGTCAATTCTGACCTGCACCTCTGACTTCGTGAATTCATGTGCAGATCAGAAGCCCAATTCTCGTATTTAATTTGAAGTAAGACTGAAGGTTGATCGAACTGAGATTAAATTAAGAATTGAATAAAAAATGGTATTCTGGTACACTTAAAGTTCGGTCCGGTTTCAGTATCATCTCAATTTAATCTCGATATTATGTCAATTCAGTCAACTTAAAATCTATTACGAATACCGATATCAACAGTCATAAAGTAAAATTCTAGAAAAAAATGAGTATTCCAACTTGTCAAAATGGCTCAGTACATAATGTAACCAGAATACCCTTTTGGGTTCGGTCAACTTTCAATCTCATTTCAGTATAGTCTCACGTTTGACGTTGTTTGTTACAGAACAAGATTACCATTTGTCATATTTATAAGATTGAGACTAGACTGAGACTAGATCGAAACTATATTTGAACATATTTAATTACGAGAATTGGCCTTCAGAATTTGATTATCACTTGCGTTAACGATGAAGGTAAACATCGTGAGGAAACCTGAACTGAACATCTGAGAGGATCTAAAAAAATTATTCTCGATGGTGTTTGCAGTCCATCAATCCGCACCGGGACAAGCGTGGTGGGGTAAAAAGTCTACTCATTCTGAGAAGAAGGCCGTATCCAGCAGAAGAACTGTATTGGGGTGATTATGTACATTACATTAATATACAGGCTGTTAACGAATTCGTGTAATTCCTTCAAATCACGTGATCTACTGGTGACACTGATTGACCCTGCATAGGTTTTTTTTTTCAGAACAAACAAAAAAAGTTTAAAAAATTGAAACGTGGTATTCTATACCTGAGTAATTTTAGCGTCCCGAGTGAACTGACTGCGTGGAGCGATATCGCGTTATTTGTGCCCGTCAGCTGTGCCACAGTGTCTTCATTCATTTGTGCATGGCATCGAAATTTGTAAATAAATAAAAAAAAAAAGGGAAAAAGAAGTTTTGTTTATTTTTAAGCAATCTAAATCCCGTGCCGGGTTAATCTATACCATTAATAGATCATTTAAGAATTCGTTAACGCACTGTATTGTAGTTGCTAGATTTAAAAAAGCGCGCCCATAAATGTGAAAGAACCAGGTTAAAAGAGCTCAGGTCAGTGGCTCGCAAAACACACAGTTACGAAACAATGCAACTACAAAATTAAGTAAGAATGTAGTCGGGCTCCAACGTAATTACAAAACAAACGCAGCGTCTCGCTTATATTAAAGCTCAACTGTTGTAGAAGCGTTTGGAACAAGTATTTGTCCAGTAGAAGACGTTTTATAACATGATTATAATAATGATAATCCAATTGACCAGTTTCCGATTTTATTACTAATAATAGACACACTCATAGCTGTACAATTGATAATTACCGGATAAATGAAGATTGAAGCATTATTCATCACTTATCCTAAAATAACTTGAAGTTAGAATACCCAATAATTTCAGAGGAACAATTCAGAGAAACTATAAATCTAATCTGTTACGACTGGAGCCTGTTCGAGTACCCTTGGTATCGTTCCAACAAGCCAGGTGATATATTCTAGATAATTTATGTACCCTATGATAAACCCGGTAAGGTATAAATTTCCAATCGGAAGATGTATAGTGACCAGAATGAACTATTCAGTAATGTTTCTTGGACTAATAAGATTTATAGTATTTCTTATTGGATCCCACTTCCAGAATAGATTTAGACTGAAGAAATATATTATGACAACCTAAGTGGCTGCGGCGATAAAATTTAAATGTAATGCTTGTTTCCCACGGTGCGTGATAACGCGCACCGTGACGCACGAGCTCGCACCGACGCACCATGGGAAGGGACTCGTTCGTGGTAACGCGAACGCGTGCGGAGCGGTGCGCCATATCCACACCAGACACTCTCATTATGTGGCTTCCCATGGTGCGTGATTTTACGGATGATACCACGCACAGCCGGTGCGCGCTACCACGCACCGTGGGAAGCCAGCTTTATAGCTGCAAACAAGCATGCGGTCTAAATGCGGCACTGTGAGCAATCCCTTTTTATGTCTGTTGTTAGCCGAACGTATGTGGAATGGTAGAACAATTGCCCGTATCACCTGTCCAAACGAACCTGCCATCTAATGTGTCTTTCTTTCAGTGCCCTTTATCATCATCATCATTCAGCTGATAGACGTCTACTGCTGGACATAGACATCCCCCAAGCATTGCCACATCGACCGGTCCTATGCTTATATCCAGCGGCTTTCCACGATCTTCACCACCACCATCGTGCCCTTTATATCAGCGACTAAACAAACAATTTGATCAACTGACCTTCTGTACACCTATCTGTCCCAACGATGTCTGTATGTACAGCCGTTCTTCGTCACCGATCATCTTCGACAACTGCGGGGAGGCAGACCCGAGGAACACGTAGACCACCACCCAGATAGCTCCGAAAGAACCGTTCACGTAGAAGATGGCTGGCCATCCCCAGGCATCTGCTATGAATCCTGATATCATCATCTGACTGGCTGTCCCGAGCATTGCACCTAGAAATTAAATGGGAACTTGAAACTTCGATACAGATTTATATACAACATGACTATTAGTCACTGTACATCCGAAAACTATAAACTCTGCTCATCATTCTGTACAACTTCTACTATAAAGGTCATGACATACTATACCGGCACTGCAATAGCACCGCTCCAACCCAGGAATTAACTTGTCATTCAAATTAGAGCATTAAATCGTGTCATCATCTGCCTAGCCTTTTCCCAACTATGTTGGGGTCGGCTTCCAGTCGAACCGGATGCAGCTGAATATCAGTATTTTACATGGAGCGACTGCCTATCAGACCTCCACAACCCAGTAACTGGGTAATACGATACTCTTGGTAAGACTGGTTGTCAGACTTTCTGGCTTCTGACCAACAGTAACGACTGTCAAAGATTTACAAATGACAGCCGGGACCAACGGCTTTACGTGCTTTCCGAGGCACGGAGGAAACTCGCCATGGTAAATGGTCACCCATCCACAGACCAACCTCGGCAAGCGTGGCTTAACCCGGAAGATCGGTCTATGCGGCTGTAATTATTTAGCCAGGAGCTCCTCCATTAAATCATCATCATCAATCATCATTAGAGCATTAAATCGTGTGTCATTTAATATATTTCATAATGTCAATATGAAAAAGCCAACGGCGGACAGTCAGCACGCTTGCCGCTACCATACAACTCGACTCGCAGCCTGCGCTCTGCAAGCGAGCGGACCGCGTGCTTACAGCGCGCCGACTCCGAGTCGCCAGCGAAACAACGCTGTTGCGCCGTCTTGCACGTTTGCTTGCGCTGCAAGCTTGCACCTCACGGCCAGCACGCGGACTGCGAGCTTGCACCATACCATGATAATCGGTTTTCACGCAATTTTTCAGTCACCGGCATCACTTTCAGACTTCTTCTTATATACTCATTTCTAATTCTATCCATTCAAACTATACCTAAGTATCACAAGAAAATCATTTTTTTTAAATAAGTGTTTAGTAGGTTAAAATGGAATGTCCTATCTGTACCCTATTAAATCTCGTTTACACACCATTTCAACTGATTTAAAAATCTTTTTTTAGTTTAGTTGAAAACTATCTCTGTGGTTTACTCAACTGCTGTTAGGGGTGCGCTTCCAAAACTTTTGCCCAAGGATAGTTTATAGGGTACCCCATAAGACCATAAAGTATTATTTCGGACTTCTGTTACACGTTGTATAGCACGAGGGAAGAAGATTGGTTTTTGGTTAATGTTTCATTTTTTTTATTTATTAGTATAATGTAACTAAGTTATCAGACTTAGTTACAATATACTTACTAAGAAATAAAGAAAGAAAAGACACTGTTCACAAAAAAAACTAAATTAATTTTAACTTAATTTCAGTTTATTTTTGATCAATGAGAAGTAATTTCTTAATAAAATAAGGGTAGATCCTTTCTCGTCCCAATAATTTTATTTTTTTATTTAAACTCCATGTATTTTTTGGTACACAAGGGTTTCTCTATCAGTTAACCTTTGGGTCAAAAATTATGCACTATTTTTTCCTATTTTTTTCTCTATAACAAGTAAAACCGAAACTTAGTTTCTGATAAAAACAATAGGACATAAAATATACCAGGATGTAATTTTTTTTAATTACCATACACCTTCCGTGGATAGGTACCTATCCACGGATAAATTCAATACGTGAGATATGTATTATCGCGCTACTTACAACAGGGACTGAGCAGATGTTTCCTAAAATATGATCAAAAATTTCAGAAAGTTTGTCAAAAGTCAGCATAGGAGATTGCTGTAGTGAGAAATCGGTTTACCGACGTGTTCTGCGTCCGAATCCCAGTTTTCAAATTAGCTTTTTGTAATTTTTTGCAATGTTTTTATTTATTTTTAATTTTGGCCATTGTTGTCTATTATAAAAGACTATCAACGCCGTGGTTTATTTAATAAATAATAACGGTTTATTTACGGTTTATATCTATGTATATGTAAACAACGTGTAACACAATAAATATCAATATACAATTAGAATCCATTTTAGCAAGGAAATGTATAGAATTAAGCAATACGTGTGCTTCCAGTAGGGATTCGACGCAGTAATTATGATTTTATGAACCTTAACGGTCAATCAAGATGAGCTGAAACTTTACTTAAATAAATGGTTGAAAAGATTTAGTGCCCTGGTGAGCCACTTTTGTCTATTATTTTAATGCGGTGCGCAAACGACATCGTACACGTTGTATTAATTTTTTTTCTGCAACTACCCTATCACTTATACTATCACTGATCTTTAGTTATAATTTGTAACCTGATTTAGCATAGTACCGCCCACTACGCCAATCGGCTTAATTTAGTTTTTAAGTTATAAATATTGTATTTTCTCTGTAAGTGATTTCTGTAAATCTTTTGAGAAAATAAATGCCTTAAACCATAAACTGAGTACATATACATTTACTTGCTGCGACACTATGTTGTTTTCCGACTTCCACGCGGACGGAGTCGCGAGCACAGCTAGTTTAAAATAAAAATTTAATTTATTCTCTGTTTGTCCCGAGTATCGTAGATGTTATTTGCCTAGAAATTAGTCGTAAATGCGCCTTGATGATCCACTATTATTTACTGCTTAATGGGAAAATAAGTTATCCAACCGCTTTGTCTCGTTGCTCCCTATACGCCCCGGGCCAGTAGGGTCCCGGCTTTGCAGTTCCGTAGGGTACGCACACAAAAGGTACAGTCTGCTCCTACTAGTCAAGCCATCTCACTGCTCAACGCCCTAACCACTCAGCAACTAAAGGTGAATATTTTTAACAACAACAGTTCTACAAATGCTGTGTGAGTCCATTCTAATTTCTAATTGTAAAGTGGCTCACTAATCATTTTGGGGAACTTTGTAAGCGTAGTAGGCCTCTTTTTTGTATATAATATCATTAGTAGTAGGCAATTGATATTAAATTATAATAAACTAGTTTTTACCCGCGGCTTCGCTCACGTTAATTTAGAAATTGACAATCAACTCTTAACACCCTACTAAAGTTTCTATAATAATAATTATATTTCAATCATGATTCTAAAGACACGTGGCACCATCTATGAACGTTATTGTTGTTTTCCTCGAGAACAGTACTTTTTTCAGGATGAAATGTACCCTATGTCCGTTTTTGTATACCTGACAACGTATATGCAAAATTCCAGGATGATCGGATCAGTGGTTTAGGCGTGAAAAAAGAACAAACAAAC
Organism: Amphipyra tragopoginis; assembly: GCA_905220435.1. Taxonomy (NCBI): domain Eukaryota; kingdom Metazoa; phylum Arthropoda; class Insecta; order Lepidoptera; family Noctuidae; genus Amphipyra; species Amphipyra tragopoginis. Next base: position 1,192,140 of record HG992006.1, on the reverse strand, counting down.
AAACTTGCTTTCGCATTTATAATATTAGTTAGGATTAGGATTATCATTATCCTCCTGCCCTTGTCTTAACGTATCTATCAGCCGTCCGTGTTAATTTCTTTCTTAGCCATAACATTCGTTTCAAATAACAGTTTGTTCGCTGTTTGCTAAATGCTCGAAATAAACTAATAATATAAGAACCAAAAAATTTGAAACTCCTAAAATTCATAAGTACAGTCAAAATTAAAAGGTTCCAGCAGAACTTTTTTTGAATCTGATTACCATTACGTACCTGCATATATCAAGCTGCCGAGCCGGCTCTTTTCCTCCAGTGGAACCCATTTGCCAATAAGGTTATGCATTGATGGGTACAGGCATCCTTGAGACAACCCTTGGAGGACACGACAAGCGCAGAGTGCTTGCCAGCCTCCCTGAAAAAATATTGATTTGTGTTATTTAGCCAGGGTATTTAAGCGGTGGTAGCCTAACACCGACACCACACATGCCTAACGCGGTGTCAGGCGTCTGAGAGAGACCACTGCATTTCCATAATAAGCATTCGTTAGCCGCATACTGCGTCACTCCGGACGCGGCCTACGTCGTTTATAACAGACCGCTGTTGAGGCTAAGCGTATGCTAGGATGCTGGTGACGCAGCACAGCACAGTACAGATTTTGCAGGGCAGGGCAGGCGAAGCAGACGTAGGCCACGACCGCATGCTGCGACGCAGCTCGAAGACACATTCGAGTTTTAACTAGTACAAAGAATAGACGTGTTCAAGTTGGCGAACGTTTTTTTTTAATAGTCTTTTTGATTAGTATCATAAAAACAAAGTTCACAACGCATTAATCCAATTAAACGTTCTGTCATTGCAATAAAACTAGTATGAGCGGTAAAAAACATGTGTCGACATGCACGCGTCGCGCAGATATCTGTGCCGACACTACAACGAGGCGCAGAGCAGGACAGACGCATGTCTGCGTCGTACGCGCCTGCGCCGCAGCGTACGCAGCTTTAAGTACGTTCATGCATTACAAAATCTGCTCTGCCCTGCGCTGCGTGCACCTGCGTCACCTGCGTCTCAGCATACGCTTAGCCTGAGCGTTGAACGCTTGCCTTCAATGCAGGAAAATCCAAGTTGCCCGGCCTGTACCTCAGACTTTTTAAACTTATGTGCAGACATTGTGCGGATCAGAATTTCATTGTCACTTGAGTTAACGGTGAAGGAAATCATCGTGAGGAAACCTGCACACCTGAGAAGGCTTCATAAAGTTCTCGATGGTGTGTGTACTGCATCTACCTGCACCTTGCTAGCGTGGTGGAATAAGGCCTAATCCCTCCTTATTCTAAGAAGAGGCCCTGTCCAGCAGTGGGACAGTAATGGGCTGATTATGTTAATCAAGTATTTCATTAGCAAGTGTAATAGGATAAACAATCCTTTCTTTCTTTGGAAAAAAAAACAGCAGACGTCAGATATTGCACTTTTTTTTCTATTCGACTGCTTGTCGATGATCCTTGCGGACCAGTTCCACTTTACCGGACAGTTATTGGCGAAACCTGTAGGGTCTCCAGCCAATGAGGGAGAACTAAAATACACTCACTACTGCTCTAACACGAAAACTAGCAAAAACAGCGCACTTAAGGCGATTCTAAATGGGACTCCGACCTTGGATTTAAGCGTTGCAGGCGGGAAATCGGAAGGGAGACAGCTTGATGAGGGCTGAATCGGTATAACTGTGAAGTTTGAAGATAAGATTTTGCACAATAGTGCCTTGTATATTTCAAGTTGGTAGAATGGTTCACTCTAAGTGCTTTGAAGTGAATGCATAATCCGTAACTAAAGTCTTATAACGAACTCAAAATCTTTGCTTAACATTTAAAGTCATGTTGTTTCGAGCAGTAATCTCATTATTCTTTAGTTTGATAGTGCTAAGTTCTTGTCGATCGTTCTCAGCATCTTCATTATCATCCTAGTGCTTGGGATTTTGTTCTAATTTAATTTTCTTTCTCTTCATCAATACTTTTACTTTTCTTGTAGCCTCTGCTACGATTTCGTAAATTGGACTAGAGTTCTAATTTCCGAAAACATGTAAGTTGCTGTTATATTTTGAAATCTTAATTATGAAGGGCCATAGTATCATCCATACTTACATAATATGCTCCAATAGGTATCAACAGTGACACAGCAGAATTGATGGCGATACATATTGTGATGAGTACCATGCCACCAAATCTGGAAGCAATTTCTCCGCTGGGAATCTGGAGCACCACGTAGCCCCAGAAGAAGGATGAGAGGATCACGCTCTGGGTCTGCATGTTCCAGTCGAAAGCCTGAAAGAAATAGACGATGAGTTTAAAAATAGGTATTCAATTAATTTGAAGAATCTAGGCAAGGTTCTTGCTTAAAGGCCCCGTACGTACTACCAGGCGTCTCGCTTAGCGCCTCGTGTGTAGCGACTTCCACATGCTGGCTTGTTACAGCAGCTTGTTAGCGAGTACACCAAGCGCGCAGTGCGGCTGGCCCTGTACATATTATATACGGTTCTTTTCTCGAATCTTATCGCTAGATTTTAGGTGCTAAGCGAGGCATACGCAAGTGCGAAGGCGGCCAAAGGGTTTTATCTTTAGAATCTTTGCGATTTGTGTTTGTGGTGGTATCTACGAACTTGCCTATGAAATGAGAATTAATCTTTATGAGAATGAATAAGTAATTCGTGTAAGTGTTTACCGCAATATGTATCAATGTTTCAGAACATTCATGTGTCATGTGTCAGAAACACGTAGATTCTAGTTTCTGACCAAGGGTCGGAAGCCGATTAAATTCTCAAACCGGTAAGACCATAAGTACACGAGTAACTCAATATTTCGGTTTCGTTCTTGCTAACTGGTAAATTGAACGTTATTCTGAAGTAAAGTCATCTTTAAGGTTAGCGTCCATTAGCCGGTACTAACTGGTATTTCATTCTTGAAATGGCTCTGAAACTTGTTATTAACAAGTTTCAAATTTGTTATTAACGAGGTGGTTAATGCAGGTCAGGAATTATCCGTTGCATTGAGTTAAACCGGTTTATTTCGGTTTTATTACATAATGATGAAATCATTATGCGAAACCGTCAAAAACCTTTAATAACCGATATTAAGCGATAACCGGTTCCGAACACTGTTTCGGATACAAAAAAAATTAAACATAAAACAAAAAAAAACCTGCTTGATGATTATTTATTTTTCTGGCTAACGTTTATTTATTTATTTTGTTTAATATTATTGAATATTACTACACACACACGGAACATATAATAATATTATGTTGAAGATAAACTATTTATTGTTTTTATCTATTAGTATTTTAATATTTACCTATATAATTTATCTATTTGTGTCGTTATTGCCCGTGGCATCACTAAGGTCCTGTCAGAAAACCAGCGTTGCGACATTTTGTTTTTTTTTAAATGTCGCAGCATTATGCTGAGATAGGAGCCTTTTTTGGCCTCGTGTAGGTAGTTTTAATTTTTTATCCTTTTTCTTATTGTGTATTGTTTTTGTTCTGTAACTGCCTGTGTGAGCCCATAATAAATATTTTTTCTTCTTCTTTCTTCTATAATGTTTTTTGTAGAAATAGATCAATAATTGTTTTTCATCGTTATCATATCAGCGTCATCTGACTAATGTTTTCGTATTCTTAGGAACTTGTCGATAGTGAAATAAGTACTGACAAGACCGTCAACACTTGAATCGTAATCTCCATCAGTATAATGTCAGTTACAAATCAATTCTTATCTAGTCTTGGGTCTACCACACGAACTATAGGTACTATGTGTTCCACTGCCAAAATAATATTCATATTTAGAATTTTATTGAAGTGCTCTCTTTTAGGGTTTCGTACCAAAAAATAACCCTTATGGTGCAACGTTGTCCGTCTGTACGTTTGTTTGTCACAGCGGCATATTTCAGGAACCACTACGCTACCGACTTGAAATTTGGAACAGTTTTAAATAATGCTCGTCTATCTATACTGCCCTACGAGCAATAAATGCAGTAAGTGCAACTATAAAATCTAGAAAATTAAACCTTATTAGGTAGTTAGGCTTATCAAATACAGTACATTGTTTAAAAAATATCCTACTACATTTATTGCTCGTATGGCAGTATATTGCAAGTGAAAAATTTTAAACAATATTTTTATTTTCATTGCAATAGAGACGGAAGCAGGGGGTTGAAATTTTAAAATGGGGATTAAGATACGTATGAAAAGATCACCTACAAGACCAAGTATCGTATGAAAGAGCTTCATTTGCACATTATAGAATATATTTTTATTTTCATTTATGCTTCATAGTTTTTGACTTATGATGAAAATTGACTGTAAAATACCATCCCTTATCTCCGAAGTTTGCAAAGTGGTTTTATGTAAATGTTACAGGAAAAATAAAATGATGTCTGTAACTAGCACAGTTTTTATTGAAATCAGCAAAAATCGAAAAAGACAAAAGAAGGGTTCCAAAAAAAAAAACTTTCCAAGGTATGGAACTCTCGGTGCACGAATTCGACTCGCAGTTGTCCGGTTTTTTAAACACAGTGGTTCTTTAGAGCAATTACGCACTGCATCCGGACCAAACGGTTAAAAAACTCGGACCGAATTCGGACATTGCTTTACGCACTGCATCCGATCCGAATTCGTGAAAATACGGATCTGGCGTCTAAAAATCTCGGACCGAATTCGGATATTGCTTACGCACTAATCCGATCTCTGACCTAAATCTAAGCAATTCAGGGGCCATCTTTGGCATATGTCCGATTTGAATCCGAGGTAGTGCGAAAGCGTTCATACATACAGTATTACGGCTACTTCGGTCCGTTAATATTTCTACCGAGTTTCAGACTCACGGATGACGGAGAGAAATCGGATGACGGAAGTCGGATCTAGTGCGTAAACTATCATTCAAATAGTTCTATGACTACTTCAGGAGGAGCTCGTGGCTAAATAATTACAGCCGCATAGACCGATCTTCCGGGTTAAGCCACGCTTGCCGAGGTTGGTCTGTGGATGGGTGACCATTTACCATAGCGAGTTTCCTCCGTGCCTCGGAAAGCACGTAAAGCCGTTGGTCCCGGCTGTCATTTGTAGATCTTTGACAGTCGTTACTGTTGGTCAGAAGCCAGAAAGTCTGACAACCAGTCTTACCAAGAGTATCGTATTACCCAGTTACTGGGTTGTGGAGGTCTGATAGGCAGTCGCTCCATGTAAAATACTGATATTCAGCTGCATCCGGTTTGACTGGAAGCCGACCCCAACATAGTTGGGAAAAGGCTAGGCAGATGATGAGTTCTATGACTACTTCGGAACGTATTTTCATGGATTCCGATCGGATGCAGTGCGTAACCGCTCTTACCCTTCCTTTGCCTTACTTTCCTCATAAGCGTCACGTAACTGTGCCATTATCTCTATCTTCACTACTTCCTCTATCATTATGGTGGTTTATGGGGAAACACGTACTTAGCAACGAACATTCACGTGTTGAAAGTTTGAAACATGCCATACAAGACGATCATTATCATAAAACATACGACTTCAGGTAACCAATAAATTAATACTAAACGGAATGTGAGTTAACATAAATATCGTCTTTAGTTATTAGAAACACAGTTAATTCTATGGTATGTTGAATGATACAAAAAAAAGTTCTGTAAACAGTTGTTATACGGATGAATTAACGAGTCGGTTAATTGTATTCATAATATTTGTCACGTTCCATCCATCCATCCATCCAGTAACGGTTTTTTGTTTTCATTTACCGTATTGCGGATGTCATACCGGTAAATACACACATCAAAAGTGTCTAGGGATCAAGCATTTTTATGCGGATTTCTTGAGATTGAGATGTGGCTTTGTAATAAATTTATGATTTTATAAATTTATATGGATCCTTTTTGGTGCATTTCATAATTTGAATCAGGAACTGTGAATCAAATTCGAGTAAAAGATGAAAATCAGCTGTCAATATTTTCCCTATAAAAACATACAACGCATTGAAGACATTATTAGTGCTACTGTTTCCCTACTGCTGATTAAAACCAACGTTATTATGGAGCGGCGACGTCATTTAAGCAGGGAAGAAATGCTCAGAGCCGTGGGAATGATAGAAGCTGGTTCCCGGCAACGTACTGTGGCTTTAGCTCTGAATACAAGTCAGAGTGTTATCAGTCGACTTTGGACACGTTACCGAAGCACTGGTACCGTGGCTGAGCGCCATGGAGGACGGTATCGCTGCACCACACGGAGACAAGACCGATACATTCAAATCTTAACTCGAAGAGCTCCAACAATAACCGCCATGATGTTAGCCGTGAGGCTTCATCACTCTTCAGGGAACTTAATTAGCGACCAAACAGTCAGAAACCGCTTGCATGAAGTGAACCTTCATTCCCGAAGACCGCTACGGGTACCACCTATAGCAATGCACAATCGTAGGATTCGATATCAATGGGCTCTTGGACACAGAAATTGGGCAGAAGAACAATGGCGTTTCGTGTGCTTTTCTGATGAGTCTCGTTTTGGTATGAGACCGGATACAAGACGTATACGACACTGGAGAACCCCTGGACGCCAACAGCGATTAAAATCCTGCCAGGAAGTCCATCCTTATAGTGGTGGAACCATCATGGTATGGGCGGGTATTTGGATCGGCGGAAGAACTGAGTTGATTTGGATCAGAGGCAACCTCAACGCTCAAATTTATGCTGAGACGATTGTATCAGACGTCATCGTTCCTCTACAAGCGCAAATCGGTCCCTTATTTCAGTTAATGCATGATAATGCACGACCGCACACCGCAAGAGTTGTAAGACAGACTCTCGCCGCAGCTAACATCAATGTCCTGCCCTGGCCTGCTCAGTCGCCAGACTTGAACCCGATTGAGCATGCATGGGATATGCTACAGAGAAGAGCTCTGCCGAATATGGAGGGTATCCAGTCGCAAGAAGACCTTTTTTTGTTGTTGCAACGAACATGGGCGGCCATTCCACAGCGTGATTTGGATGAACTCATTTTGAGTATGCCAAACCGATGTTCTTGTGTTGTTAGTGTTCGCGGTAGAAACACGGATTATTAATTGTTTAAGTTACCCAATAAAATTTTAAAGAAAACTGTTATTTCAGTCTTTTTTTCGAACTTTTGTGTTAGTGGTTCAAATGTCAAAAATCCCTTTATTAGGAAAATGGCAAATTTCTTTATTAATGCAAAGGTGACTTGGTTTATCGTTACTGTGACAAACGAAAACACTTTATTTGATGAATCCTTAAAGAAAATTTTAATTAATATCAATCAGGAGAAAAGTTATTGCAAAAATATATGTTGATCCCTAGACACTTTTGATGTGTGTATAAAGCGTTTGTCACAACATACTCGGGGCGCTAGCGGGTCGTGTTTTCGGCGGGCCAGCTTAAGTTGTATTGAAGAGATGGTGTGACATGCTTTATAGTAATTAGTAATATGTACAACGGGCAAGACCTACTGGCACACGACATTTTGTGTCGCGAACCCTTATTTGCAGCTGTCGATTGCATTAGTCCGGACCCGAGACTTCTATATAAAACCTACTTTTTGGAACTGTACACCTACTTCTGAGGTTTCAAAAGTCTATTTGAAATTAAAATCTTTGGCTTTGATGACATGCTCAACATGGCTCTGAAGTATAGGTCAATGGAATTCGCCCACATAATATTATAGAGTATGTGTACCCACACTTATTTCAGTTACCTCTAGATACAATACTCGCGACCAACAGTCTAAAAATCCCACTTTTTATACTGTTAACAAAGCGAGATTAAAGATTGCACTATAGATAACCGTCAGTGGTTCTCAGACAATTTTAGTCGAATGATTAATAGGTACGTACATTCTTAAGATATGAGGTAATCATTATAAATGTTACAGTCAAAACTCTTAATTCGTTAAAATAATTTTTACTGCAAAAACAGTCAGAAGTATTTTCTTTTCACTAAAATATGGGTCAAAACTATTTTTGACTGCAGTCAAAATAATTTTGACCGGTTAGTATTTCGGATCAGTCAAAATTCTTAAAAAGTTAAGAAGTTAATTGAAAATTACCAAACAAGCTGACAAATATTTTCTGTTAGCTGTATTTTTAAGCCATATTTCTATATGCTATATTTTCTGTTTTCTTACTACGAATATTTATAATAATATGAAAAACAGATACAAATGGTTTCTGATTGATTATAGTGCGAACCACTAATTTTGTAGCAGAAAACATTAGTTTGAAGTGTGCCTTAAACATTATGTTTTTACTTTCATTACTTTGAAAGTGCTTTTAAATACATTCTTAAACGATTTACAAACACTTTTTACTATAGACTCCTGCTCAAAAGCAATTTTGACCAATATTTTTCTGTCAAAAGCACTATTAATCAATATTGTTTAGTTAAAACTACTTTTTACCAACGTCTTTAGTCAAAAGTACGTTTGCCCGTTTTTTGCAGTCAAAAGTACTTTTGACCGGTCAAAAGTTTTGACTGTGACATAAACATTATTAATTTTGTACGATCCTTTAACCAATAAGTTGTACTCAAATTGGTTTGACACATTATTGTTAAGATGAACATTGAAGGTACACGAATAACATAACATTACATCACGCCTGTATTTCCCGAAGGGTTGGTCAGAGGTGTATAGTATACACTCATTTCGCAGTTATGTTTAAGTCTCATGTAATAGGGGCCGAGCCCATTGCCATCAACCGGGCACAAATCCAGACTTCAGGCTGCTACTGATAAATTTCACACAGAAAACCCAGTAACACTGCTCGACCTGGGTTTCGAACCCAGTACCTCGCGCTCAGCAGTCCCGCTTTCGACCACCATACCAACGAGGCAGTGAGAAGGTTTTATTCTATTAACACTCTCACTGCCAGCAATATATAGCATGGTTCCAGTTCAGCAAGCCATGGAGTCCGCCGGCGGGTCCCAACGATTCCGCTGCGGTAGGCCATCACTCAAAATTAAATTGACTTGACTTGATTTTTTTTCAACATGTAGCTCACTGTATGCGCACGCCAATACTAGACATATTTTTTCCTTATTAGCAGGTCAGTAGTACAAACATCTGTTTGAATTTAGGGTGTCACAGCGGATCCCACGGCTAGCTCAAAGCATGCTGGCGGACCCCACGGCCTGCTGTTAATGTTTCTTTAAAATAAGACCGGCCCTTTGCACTCGAAAACTTGGGGCCCCCCAGCGGATCCCATGGCAGTGAGAGTGTTAAAACCCGCTCTACAGTTATACATTACATTACAGTCGACTCTCGTTAATTCAAACCTGCGATAATTCGAACCTCTCTATAATTCAAAGTTATCACGAGTTCCCTACAAAATCTCTATTTCGAACTAAATCAATACATTTTTATGCCCTTGGTAATTCGAACGAAAAAAATCATTGCTACGTAACAAAACGACGCGTTAATTCGAACTCATCGGCGTCAAACACTCGACAATTCAAAGTTGCAGAGAGAAAGAGACAGAAAGATTGTAAGTACATTTAAGTTAAGGCAGCAAGAGCCACATTCGATACCTTACAAAGCTTCTGTCTACAAAACGAAAGTGATGAAAAAGCATTTCAGGTACTTTTTCTCTTAAAAAAGTTATTGAGCAGTCTGAGCAGCAGCAATGTGCTTTGAAGCAAACCAGTATATCAGAGTTCGTTCGAAAGATTAATTAATTCATATTATGATTATGTACACGAATGTACCTCTAAACTTTTGTCATTGTTAACGAATAGCAGTTATTAAATAAGAATCATCAACGCTTAATAATTCCAAGATTTATTTATTTTCTCTCAAAAATTTCGAACCATTTGATATTTCAAATAATCGATCATTTGTAATATTTTAAGAGTCCCTCGAGTTTCGAATTAACGGGAGTCACCTGTATTTTTGACCTACAATGCTATTTTTAATTAAGTACATTCTTAACTTACCTACTTACTTATTCAGTTCTTAAATTCGGTCCTTTATTCTTGGAGACTCGAGCAAATTAGTTTTTTGTATTTCGACCTTGCTAGAACTAGTTCTGCCTATTGTTATATGCAAAGCCAATTTTAGCGCACACAATGGTAAGTTCGTGTGAGTATAATAATGTAGGACCTGAATTTATCATGTAGTAAAGTTGGAATGTTAAACAGTTCTACTGGACCACGGTATAATAAAACGGTAATCTCTTCTATGACAGCTAGATTATGTGACTGAGCGATACTACGTCATAGCTATTGATGGACCAATGAGCATCGGCTTTTGGGGCCTAATTTTGCTAAAAGAAAGTTAGTTTGTATCAATTCTTTTGTTATGGCAGCACTGGTTGTTTATGGGTAAAAACGGCTTTGCTTTGGTTGTTTGATTTTCGATTCTGTTCCAATTAAAGCTGCAAATGCATTTCATCTAATATTAGAATTTCTTTTTGGGTTACGATCGAACGACGACCTTGATAGAAACAGTAGCGTTTGTCAAACGGTGTAAATTAGTGAGATCACCCCTTTGTTGTTAAACTTTTTTGTTATTGGTTGTAAAATATTACGTGACGTTGGAAGAGAATAACTTGTTTTTAACAGACTTTTTCAAAATGGAGGAGATTCTCAATTCATCTATAAATTATGTTCGGTCATAAGTCCGATATAATATACAGAGTGTTAACGAATTCGTGTAATTCCTTCAAACCACATGATCTACTAATGGTATAGATTAACCCTGTACGGGATTTTGATTGATTAAAAATAAAAATAAACTTTTTTTTCCCAATTTTTTTTTTTACGTGTTACAATGTCGATGCCATGCACAAATGAATGAAGGCACGGCGACACAGCTGACGGGCATGACTAGCGCAATATTGCTTACGCAGTCAGTTAACTTGGTACTGTTACATCCCCACGTTGTATCCTAAAATGCTTAAGCAGCACCTCCTTATCGCCTTTCTATGGAAGAAGCCCTAGTTGGCGGTCCATCAGTTCAGTTCGGGTTAAGACGCCTACCAGTTAGGTCATTAAATCGGGGCATCTGCCAAACAAATCGCGTAAATTTGTGTTTAACCTTGTATCCAAATATATTAATTCTCACCAACTAAATAGTTTCCTTTTTTAAAAAGACCTTTAGAGTGTCAGTTGTAACAGTACGCTAAAATTACTCAGTTACAGAATACGATGGTTTGTTGATTCTGATGAAAACCTATGCAGGGTCAATCAGTGTTGCCAGTAGATCACACGGTTTGAAGGAATTACACGAATTCGTTTACAGCCTATATAGGTCTGCACTGTTTTGAAGGATTATTTTTTTGTTGGAAAGAGTTTTTTCCCCGAGATGGTCTCATTTAAATTTAGTGAAGATCTGATAAAGATCTTCAGAGATAGCTAATGGAACTCCTTAATGACGAACATTACACATTATGTGATTGGATTACAAGCAGCGTCTTTAGTAGGTCTAAACAGGTTTTTTTTTTTATTCTACTGTGGCAGCATCTATCTCGCCACATGCGAACTATCCTACATCGCGCAATCAAGATTTAACACGCAGATAGTATATATACAACCTCCCAACATCAACTGTTGGGCAGTAGCTCGCCAGGCACAAGACTCCGCCTGGTTGGATGATCCTCCCTTTGGTTGGAGGAACACCACACCAAGTTTCTCCACATTGGTGACCCCGACGTGATCGTCACAGACAGTGTTTCCACACTGGTGACGTCTCACACAACCTTCGCAGCCTCGGCAGCCACATCATCACTCCCTCAGCGGCTCAGCACTCAATCGAGCAGCAAGCAGCGAGTCCCACAGCCAGCCAGCATCCTCGGCTTCAACGGGTGATGTGACCACTAGCTTGCAGCGAACGCGCAAGCCTGGTCACGACCCTCAGCCCACTCCAGCATCATGGCGCATCATACTGCACTTCGGCCGGTCAACTAGCAGAGGCACTTCTCTCCTGGTCGACGCAGTCCACAGCCACTACTCACCGCTCACAGTTTTGACTCAAAGGAACCCCTCACTGGCCCTGGCAAGTTCTCAAGACGCAACGGCCGCTGACTCATCAAGACGATCGACCCCCGGTCTCAGGGGGGGAGTGATGTGGCGGCATCTATCTCGCCACATACGAACTATCCTACATCGCGCAATCAAGATTTAACACGCAGATAGTATATATACAACCTCCCAACATCAACCGTTGGGCAGTAGCCCGCCAGGCCAAGACTCCGCCTGGTTGGAGGATCTTCCCTTTGGTTGGAGGAACACCACACCTAGTTTCTCCACACAACCTATATTGTCCCACTGCTGGGCAAAGGTCTCCCCCATAGCCTTCCACTCATCTCTATGCCTTGCCTTCTCTGGCCAATCTCCCATAAACGACTCTAAGTCATCACGCCAGCGTTTCCTAGGCCTCCCTCGGTGACGACGCCCATCTTCCGGCACCCACTGCGTGACGACTCTAGCCCATCTGTCTTTATGCATTCTGCATACATGACCTACGCACGTTTTAATTACACGTGGTTTAATAGTAAACGTGGTAAGTATTATACTAAGTACCTACTGGACAAGAGATGATGCACTTGCAACGTACACAATCATAATATGCGCAATTTGTAATTCTATCTAAAGCCCTCTGCAGACTTGCTAGATTTTGTCGATCGATAATGTTGATCAGTTTAATATGCTATAATATATTTTTCGTATTTTTTTGACAAGTTATTTAATAATATATCATTATGGATACAGTAAACAGTCACCCGGCAGCTAGAACAAACTTTCTATTTATTACAACAGTACATAACAGTACAAAAATCGTGCTTTGTCCATAAATCGTTGGAATACTCGTAACAACAAAATTCGGTTTGATTACATTGTAAAGGTAACATCAATTACAATGTTATTCCACGGCGATATATCTCAGTCAGCCTTCGAGTATTATTACATTTTCAGGCACATATTATTAACAATACGATTAGGTTGTACTAAAATAAAAAATAAAAAACACATTTTTATTTTATTAAAAGTGGTTTGACTAGAAGCTGGCAACATTGTTGGGAAAAGGCTAGGTAGAGAGAGAAGTACGTTAATTAAATAAACGGAATATTAGTATGATAAGTGATGTAATAACGTAATTTGAAGTACTAGTCACGTGATTTTTGAATTTTCCAGATTAAAGGTCACAGCTCATTAGAGCTACCCGGCATCCGACCCGCATCGCCTCGCCTCGTGCGGTTAGTATTCTTTATATGAATTTGTATGGATGTGCGCTCGCTACATCAACTCCTTAGCGTCACCGGATCGCCTCGGGCGTTTGCCGTCCACGCGCGCTCGACGAGTTGACCACTCGGTGACAACTCGCTGCTCGCATGCTTGCCTTCCGTTGCTGCACATTGCCAACGCACAAATCCCAAGTGAACCGCGCGCTGCCATCGAGTGGACTCCTCCGACGACTCCTCTGGCTGACCACGCGACGTTTACTGGTGATAACGCGGCGTCCACCCGTGAACCACCTGACAACGAGTGCACGGCGAGTGACGACGCGGTGCAGGTCGGGTGCTTGGTGGCTCTAATGAACTGTGACCTTCACAAAATCCGCGATTTTAACCAAAAAATACTTTTTGCGTATTATTGTATGTAAATCCTGTCCGTATAATTTACGCACGTTTTGAAGCGTTTCGTGCGCGTTTTATGTGACGCAATCAGCTGCTAAAACAAATGTTTTAAAGGGTCTTCCCTTCACTTTGTTTAACCCATATCTGTCACAGCTAGACACTCGAATTTTAATAAATTTGCATGTTTTCCAGTTTACAATAATATGGAACTGTGTCAAGTGAATGTTTTTTTTTCAATTTCTCAATGTTTTGATAAAGTCTGGTGCTATGTGTAAAATAAATAATGAATACGGTGGGCTAAATTTATGACATAATAAGATAAGGTCTGCAGTGAATGTTACACGCTTATACCAAGTTATTTACTTATTTATTATTTGCAAAAACAAGTAAAATAAGTTTTTAAAAGTAGAATGGCAGACGCTTCTATAGTTACAGATATGAAAGTAGTGTGATGGCACAGAGTATTTCATGAGGATTCGTTTTATTTCATTTATCAACGGATTACTGGAGAAATGCTCTTTTTTGTGGATGTTGGGAGCAAATGGCTTCTATTTCTAGATAATCTAGTTCTCCAGTAATCCATTACAGTTGCCAATCGCAAAGAAAATCAAGCAATCAAAAGATTACTTTTTTTATTTGCAATTTTTAGTTCGACTTTGACCAAAATGTGCCAATGCCATTTGTATAGTTATAAAAATATCGTATTAGATATTCAATCAACAAGTTGATGTAGTTTTTCGAGTTTAATTAATTCAGAAAATCAGCTATAGGTTTAAAGAAATTGATTCTCAATAAAAACAGTCACTTACTTGAGAAAAATAAATAAACTTATGTTAGTTCCTCATTTGAACAATTATAGTGTACCCATATTTATGATTAGTTACGGTTTACTCACGTACATTTTTCGGGATTGCCCGACTAGTTTCGGACACAAACGGAGCCCTTAATCATGAGCTGACCACGCGGCGAGATCGCAAGTTGAGGTCTTTAATCAGACAATCCCGAAAAATGCACGTGAGTAAATCGTAAGTAAGTATAAATATGAATTTGTCTCACGAAAGTATATATACAAGGTGTAACATAAATAACGCACAACCTCTTACGGGGTCACTGTACTCATCATTATGAACAACTTTTACTAGGGGACCAAATATGAAATCGCGAAGAAAAAAAACAGCTGTTCCCTACATTTATGTTCGCTTATGTCGTCAAAATGTAGGGAACAGCTGACTTTTTTTCGCGATTTCAGGTTTGGTCCCATAGTAAAAGTTGTTCATAATCATAAGTACAGTGACCTTAAGAGGTTGTGCGTTATTTATGTTACACCTTGTATAATACAAAAATATAGTGTACCCATCTTGGCATTATTTTTTTTTGCAAGAGAGTATCTGTTTACATAAAAATATTTTGATAACTATGGTTTTATCGACGGATTATTGATCGGATTTGCTAGTATAAACAGTTTTATCTAACCAAGTGTTTTCTAACCTCACGGAGACTGACAAGTGGGGTAAAGTCTAACTTATCAAGAACAGTTTCAAGTATCTTACTTATCTTTAAAAGAGTGAGTCTGATAACACGTGCGATCCATCTTTTATCAATATGAGACGGATTTATCTCTTAATACAATGCAAAATGCATTTTATCAGAAAAGCTGTCAATTTAAGGATATATTGAACATTTTTATCGATAACATTACAAACGAACGTATGTCGGTATTTTTAGGGTTCGATACTAAAATAGTTAAAAAGGGTCACTTATGGTGCGACTTTAGTCGTCCATCTGTTTGTCACAGGTGCTTGTTTTAGAAACAAATCAAATTATTTATTAGCTTACAAAGTGTACAAATACAGGTCTTATTACTTACTAGTGGTGCTTAAAACTTAGCGGCCTTTTACAGGCGTTGCAAATTTGAGGGATAACATAATATTTCAAATGTATATAAATCTATAATAATCGTGTATTTTTTCATTAATAATAGAAAATAAAATACTAATAAAAAGATGCCAATTAAAATATCTATGGGATCACCGTATTAATTTATAATTATTTTTAGATACTTTTTGTATTTTATTTATTTAAATATTCTTCAACGGAATAGTAACATTTTATAATGAGAAAACTGTTTAATTCACTATTGAATAGGTATACATGAATTTTGGTTTCTCGTTTAATTTCTTGTGGTAATTTGTTATATATCTGAATTGGATATATACCTTAAAATTTGGAATAGTTATAAATAAAAAATGTCAGAAGAAACAATTTAAAAAAAAATATTTTCATTGCAATATCAAACAAGGGGGTTGAAATTTTAAAATTTAATATCA
Organism: Amphipyra tragopoginis; assembly: GCA_905220435.1. Classification (NCBI taxonomy): domain Eukaryota; kingdom Metazoa; phylum Arthropoda; class Insecta; order Lepidoptera; family Noctuidae; genus Amphipyra; species Amphipyra tragopoginis. Next base: position 1,176,203 of record HG992006.1, on the reverse strand, counting down.
AAGGGTTTCATTTGCATATTTTAAAATATATTTTTATTTTCATTTATACCGCATAGTTTTTGACTTGTAACGAAAAAATACTGTAAAAATATATATATATGCCATTCCCTCTATTATCTCCGAAGTTTGCAAATTGAAAAATATGGAATAAATCGAGCTGATAGAGATTTATATAAAAATTATAAGAATAATAAAACGATGTCTGTAATTAGTACAGTTTTTTAGAAATCGGACTCAATATTGTTTTACATTTCCTTTCAAGGTACGGAATCCTCTAGGTGCGCGAGATAGCACTTAGCCGGTTTTTTATGTATTGTCTTATAAAACCACACGTCAAGAATCGCGTGAAAGATAAATAAGATTATCTTGACCTGATATAGTCAGAGTATAGTCATATTACTATGGATATAGTGGATAAATGTATACATATAGAACGGACGGCTACTGTACACTACCTATCCATAATCATCAATTATTCTCGTGGCTTGCTTGAGATAGCTTTTGTTGGCGATTTTAAATCCGTTTATAGGGTTTACATTCGTTGTAAAAAATATTATGTCTATATAATAAGTTTTTTAATCTAAATTAATCTTTATGTAAAAAAATTAACTCCTAATTCCCTTGGTCACGGCATCACGCTTGAGCGGCTAGACCGATTTCGAAAAACTTTTTTGTTATGTTCCTAATTGTAAGGAGAAGGTTCTTATGAAAGCAAATTTCGATATTGAAAAAAAAAACGAAATTATTTCAGTATGTCCATATTCATTTGTTTACCGCATGCATGAAAATGGTTTTAACTTTTTGTTACTATTTTGATTTTGTTTCCGAAGGTAGGTAGTACATACCTAGGTAAGTAGTAGGTAGGAAATAACTAGGAAAAAGTGCATTGCAACGCATGCCAGCTACAGCTAGTACATTATAAATCTAAACTAAATCTAAAGTAAAAACAAAGCATAATTATATCCTAGACTTAACTACCAATATAAACTAGAAGAGTGCATCAAAATATTCCTCCGCATCGCTGTCGACTGGAAGCTTGCCCAGAATGCTGGCAGCGTTGCTACGTTGTATGGCAACGCTAATTCTCTGGTCAAAAAACAAGCCAGCCCTCTGGTCGACGGTGGACGGTGGACTCTGGTGGACGTGAAGTGTCGACCAGACTTCTTTCTATTTCATTAAAAATATGACGCGCACTCGGAACCCATGAACCGAATATATTGGTATATTTATAGGCAGATATTGGCCCCAATTCTGTTGAGCCTCAACTAAACTTGACTAAAATATTACTATCCTTTACTTGCAGATAAAAAATATAGAGAGATGGAAGAATGTTAGAGTTTTGAAATTAGATTTCAGCGACACCTCAGCATATGCCGTCAAAAACATTGTGATTTTCAACAAGTGCACTAGTTTGACTGCTCTCAATATATTCCATTGTTGGTCTTGTACGGTGTACGTACATGGGTTTTAAAATACATTTATTACAATAAGTTAGCCAGTAGGCTCGCGTATTTGCACTCTGGACGCGACCTACATTTGGCAGTGCATTGACACTGACATTGCATTGTTCTATGCATTTTATGTATCTTACATTTTTTAGTGTTCAATTAGACGTGGTTTGAGTCGGACAACTTGCATTTTTATTTAGATTCATCCCGTTGAGCACTCACTGACATTTTCTGCATTTAAGTTTAAATTTGACATTTTACATCTGCATTGACATTACTTATGTTAGGGAAGCACCCTACATAGTTTTTTTGGTCCTTCGTAACTATTGCAAGTACTATACAGTCCGATACGTCGGTCGATAAGTCGCCGCGCGGGATCTGTGTCGTGTCGTGTCATACCGTGCCACGTGTGTTGCCGTGCAGGAGCATTCGGGGAGGTAGCAGCGGTCCAGGTTCCAGAGCGTCACATTGCATTGCATTTGCATACAGAGAGAGTTCCTGAATTTCAAGTAAGATCGTTCATTATTTATCTTACGGCTTTACAATGGAGGGTTTCATCGTGCGTCAAGCGGAGATCCTCGAGGAAGTGAAGAGAATCCATTCTAATTTTAAGAAGGATTCAGCGAGCAGGAAGACCACCGATTACATTCGTAAAAGGCTTGAGAGGTTAGATGTTCTATGGGCGGAATGTGAAGAGAAGAACCGGGAGCTAAGTGCAGTAGAGCAGAAAGATCATCAATATTTCACCGGTAACATTTATGAGGTCATTAAAAGCTGGTACCATGGAACGCGTCAGGAGATTGCAGCGTTCGAGATGAAGACTCCAGCTGGACTCAGTAACGCCGGCCATAGTAAGTTAAACATTGAGTTCGACAAAACCCTGTTCGAGACATCTGTAGGAGCAGAGGACAAGCTACTCGAGTTACAGCAGTTGCAACAAGCTAATTTCCGTGCATTCACTAAGTTAGTAAATCGAAGCCTAGACAAGGTTAAGGAGAAATGGGAAATTGAGGATATGCTTAAGACTATAGAGTTTCGGTGGACTGCGATTGACAAATTACATTTACAAATTGATGGCATATTAGAGGGGAATTCAGAGGACTATTATGACGAGTTCTGTCGTCACGAAGATGCATTTACAAATATGAAACGGGCGCTGAACACGAAATTAAACGCTTCTATACATCAACAGCAAACATTGCCTAAAATTGACATACCTATCTTTAACGGCAACTATACCTTATGGCCTACTTTTATGGATCTCTATGTAGAAGCGATTCATAATAATTCGGCGGTTGCAAAAACTCAGAAAATGCAGCATCTAAAGGGTAGACTTCGCGGTGAAGCAGAAAAGCTCGTGCAGCATTTACACATAGCACCCGAAAATTATGACACGTGTTGGGAAATTTTGAACTATAGATATAATAATAAGTTTCTGTTATTTACCAGAAATTTCCAGGTATTTATGCGTCAACCTAATTTGCAAAAACAATCTGCGTTCGACCTCAAGCGGTTATATGACACTACAAACGAAACCGTAAACGCGATACACAACTTGGGCATTGATACAAGCTCATGGGATCCGATTCTAGTTTACGTGTTATGCGAAAAATTAGACTCCGAAACGTATTCGGAATACATGCAGTCCAGGTCGGATCCGCGCGAGATACCAACATATAATCATTTTATGGATTTCGTCGAAAACAAGTTTATGGCATTAGAACCATTGCACAGGAAAAAGCCAGAAAACAGTGATATACCTGCATCAAAACCACATTTTAAGACGCCACATCCTTTCGGAAAAAATTCCAAGTCACAACCCAATAAAAGTTCATCAAACTACTCTCGCAATTTCCATGCGTCAAACGCTGGACAATTCAGCAAAATTATTTGTCCATTGTGCAATACGAATCATGCATTATTTCAATGTTCTAAATTCGCTGACATGCTGAGTCCGGAAAAAATGGCATTTATAGAAAACAATAAAATATGCAAAAATTGTTTGTATGTGCATACTAAGGGTTACTGTGCATCACAGAAAAGATGCAGAGATTGCAACGAACAACATAACACACTTCTGCACAGCGATATCGTGAAATCAGCACAAACGCCCTCAGCAACACAAACAGCACCTAAACCGTCGTCATCAACTTCAACTAGGTCAAATAAAAATTTGCAAAACAACTTCGCATCAAATAATGATGATGAAATATTATTACCAACAGCATTTTTGCAAGTAGCAACAGCTGGAGGTGACTACATTACACTAAGGGCTCTAGTTGATCAAGGCTCACAAATTACGTTGATAACGGAGAATGCAGCTCAAAGATTGGGCATAAAGCGTCAACAGCTGAGTGCAAACATAAGCGGCATCGGTACTTTATCCAACAGGAGTAAAGGAAAGGTCCATCTATCCTGCAAGTCCCTATATAACGACTTCCAGTTTACAACGGAAGCGTTAATCATGACACGGGTAGTAAACAATCTGCCTAACGTTACATTTGCAAAGAAACCTTGGGCTCATGTGACAGACATCACACTGGCCGACCCAGACTACAACTTATCTAGGCCCATTGACATACTTCTGGATGCACACGTATTTTCCGAAATACTCATGAATGGCTTAGTCAAAGGGGAGGTTAATGAACCCATGGCTCAACAAACACGGTTGGGGTGGATATTGTCAGGCAATGTCACCAAAACATTTAACTGCAACGTCGTAGTTAATGAAGTTAACGACTTGTCAAAATACTGGGAAGTTGAAGACATCAATGGAGATGCATGCAATTCTATGACGTCAGAGGAACGATATTGTGAGGAGTTCTACACTGCAACGACCACGCGATTAGTTGATGGCAGATATGCAGTTCGTTTGCCAATGAAGCCTAATTTTAATCAGCTGCTGGGCAAGTCAAAGCCTCGAGCTGTAGCACAGTTTATGCAATTGGAAAGGAGATTAGGCAGGGATGACAAATTATCAGATAGTTACATCAAATTTATGCAAGAGTACCTGGAAATGGGACATATGAAGGAAAGCAAACCTGGTTGCAACACGGCATGCTACTTACCTCATCATGGAGTCCTAAAACAGGACTCAGTGACATCAAAATTGAGGGTGGTTTTTAACGCCTCCCAGAAAACTGACACAGGTTTCAGCCTGAATGACTTGATGGAGTGTGGCCCTAAGCTTCATCAAGATCTATTGACATTATTATTAGGATGGCGTCTATACAAGTACGTCTTTACTGCAGATTGTGAGAAGATGTACCGCATGATTCTTGTCCATGAAGAAGACCAACACTTACAAAAGGTCCTGTGGAGGGAATCCAACCAAGGTCCTTTAAAGGAGTTCCAGTTATGCACAGTGACATATGGCACCAAGGCAGCACCATTTCTAGCTCTTCGAACGCTGAAACAGCTTGCAGACGATGATGCACAGAAATATCCGTTAGCAGCGGATGTCATTGCTAACGAAATGTACGTTGATGACGTCCTAAGTGGCAGCAACTCCATCGAACGGGCACAAGAAATTCAAAAGCAACTCATCGACATGCTGAGTGGAGCTGGCCTTACACTACGGAAGTGATCAAGCAACGACCAGGCCTTGATTGAAAGCTTATCTTCTTCAGATCTTAACCAAACGACAATGCATTTTACAAACGATGGAATGACAAAAACCCTGGGGGTCCAGTGGAATCCTACAACTGACACATTTTCGTTTACAAACAAAATACAATTTGACAATAACAACCAATTGACAAAAAGAAAGCTACTATCGGAAATCTCGAAAATTTTCGACCCACTGGGCTGGCTGACACCTTTGACAGTAAAAGCAAAACTGCTGTTCCAAAGCGTCTGGCTATCGGGATGCGAGTGGGATGAAACCTTACCTGACAGCGTGCAAGAAGAATGGAAGCAGTTTACTAGCGATTTACACAGCATAACCGAATACCAAATACCAAGGTGGCTGGGAGATATTACGAAACCATTCCAAGTGCATGGGTTCTGCGATGCGTCCGAAAAGGCCTACGCATGCGCTATATACCTGCTGACAACAAATGACAAAAACGAGTCTGCGACTAGACTTATCGCTGCAAAATCGCGGTTATCGCCAATCAACAAAAAATTGACCCTACCGCGACTCGAATTATGTGGAGCGCTACTACTTTCACGGCTCATGAAAAAGGTTCTGACAGCCTTTAAATGGGACAATGTGCACAAAAATACATACGCCTGGACGGACTCTATGATTGTATTAGGCTGGCTGTATGGGGACGTCACAAAATGGAAGTCGTTCGTCAGCAACAGAGTACAGCAAGTGCATGACGTAATTCCAAAACAGCACTGGAGTTATGTCAAGTCCGAGGAAAATGCTGCAGATTGTGCATCACGCGGAATCAGTTGTTCCCAACTATTGCAACATTCTTTGTGGTGGCAAGGTCCCTACTGGATGAAAAATTACAGTGAAGATACTTTTGACAAAATTACAATTACACCGACAACATGCGAATCAAAACAAAAACAAATGCAAACGTATGTTGTGAAATGTGAACCGTCTTCAATAGTAATTGAGTTATTAGACAGACACAGCGATTTGACTCGTATTACAAGAGTCATTGCCTGGATGAAACGTTTCATAAACAGCTGTTCTAATACAGACACTCATCATACTACTACTTATTTGACATCTACAGAACTACAAAGCGCTGAAAACTTAATAATGAAACATATTCAATTGCATGCCTTCAATGACGAGATTATGAGATTGAAGGAAAACAAGGGTTTGAGCACAAAAAGTAACCTTTTGAATTTAAATCCATTCCTTGACAAACATGACATTCTGCGAGTAGGTGGAAGGTTACGTAACTCAAACTTACCCGAAGACACTAAACATCCAATTCTATTACCACATGACAATAAACTGACAGAGCTATTAATTTGGCAAGCTCACAGAAGAACATTACACGGAGGTCCTAAGTTAACCCTGACTCATCTACGACAAAGAGTTTGGATCGTAGGAGGACATCGCGCCGTCAAAAAGGTCTTACACAGATGCGTAACATGTCGCCGATTTAATGCTAAACAAACAAACCAGATTATGGCTGATCTACCAGCGCCGAGAGTGACAGTATCTCGCCCGTTTACACATACAGGTGTCGATTTTACTGGACACATTGAAATCAAGGCAAGTAAAGGCCGAGGCGTCAGAATATTGCTGGCGTACGTTGCAGTATTTGTTTGTCTAGCAACAAAAGCCATTCATCTAGAACTGGTATCAGAACTATCCAGTACAGCATTCCTATCGGCTTTCAAGCGCTTCTGCGCACGTCGAGGTACGCCACGGGATATGTACAGCGACAACGGCACGAATTTTGTGGGTGCAAATCGGATCCTACGGCAACAATACAAATGCATTGTAGAAAACATTGACAACTTCTTCTTGGGAAAAATATCAGAGATGGGAGTTCAATGGCACTTCAATGCCCCAGTCTGGCCAAGCGCAGGTGGACTATGGGAAGCCGCTGTGAAGAGCATGAAATATCATCTCAAACGGGTCATTGGAGAACAACGTCTGACATACGAAGAATTTACCACTCTGCTATGTCAGATAGAAGCTTGCTTGAACTCACGACCACTATGCACCGTTTCAGAGAACGGCGAAGAGATAAACTGTTTAACTCCAGGACATTTCTTAACCGGCACATCACTCATGACAATTCCAGAACCCGACTTGGACAATACTTCCCGTTTAAACACGAGATGGCAAATTGTACAACAACTTAGCAAGGATTTCTGGAGGAAGTGGTCGCAAGAGTACCTCCAACAACTACAAGCAAGACTAAAGTGGAAACGACAGAATACTGACATAAAGAAAAATGACATTGTATGCATTAAAGATGAAAGGTTACCTGCAGGAAAATGGGCACTGGGTCGTGTAGCGGATTTACACCCTGGAAAGGACGGCCACACTAGAGTTGTGACATTACAAACTGCAAAAGGCGAAACTAAACGTCCTATTACAAAACTGGTACCACTAGTGGAGGCTGAGGGACAAAACAACCCCGACACTGACAAACTACCCAAAAACAGGCAAAACCGAGCTAAAAGGCTTGTCTGGAACAGCTTGGTATGTTATATGCTGATGCTAGTTATGACATTGATAACACCTACTGTCCAGCAAGATATGAAACTTACTCAATTGACAAAAAATCAAACAATTTACTTTGACAAGATTGCAGATCTACAAGAAATTAGAGATGAATGGAAACTGGTATTCTATTACAATATGACAAATTATTGGCGCAATGTGGACACTTTGCAAGTATTCGTATCTCATATAAAGCAAGCTCGTTGCGAAGACTGGATGATGCAATTTCATGTTCTGATTAACCAACTTGAACAAAGCACGAGTGAACTAAATTATTACAATGAATTACTGAGGTCCCAGCGGATAATCCAACACAGGTTCAAAAGAGGATTGATCGACGGAGTAGGATATGTTGCAAATTCGTTATTTGGAGTATTAGATCAACATTTTGCAGAACAATATGAACAGGATATCGACACAATCCAACATAATGAAAATCACCTATTCCAACTGCTTAAAAACCAGACAAGTGTTCTGGAAACCGAGAACAACATTTTACAGCGTAACGAAGCCACAATGGTGAAGCAGGTCACTTTAATCAACGATCACCTCACATCCCTAGAAAACAAGACGCTTAAAGATGAACTTGAGAGTTCACATGCATTCTACATCATTACATCGGCCATAGCTGCAGAAAGAATGGCCCAAAACTTAAAAGATATTCAAGAATCACTCATCAACACCCTGACAAATATGTACCAAGGACATATGGACGTACATCTATTATCACCAAACCAAATGCAAAGCGAACTAGATAGAGTAGCTCGACTACTACCTCGCGATTCTACACTACCTGAAGTTCGTAATGACATAAGAGACATCTACAGGCTGTTCAGAATACATGCGCGCATAACACAGCACTACCTGCTGATGGAAATAAAAGTACCGATCTTGAGTGATGCCCTATACGAACTTAACAGACTTATCAGCATTCCTCAACGTATTGACATAAATCGGGTAATGTATGTTATTCCCAACTCTGCATTAATAGCATTTAACGCCAACCAATACTCATTTATACCCCTAGAACAATATGACCTTAATGAATGCCAAAAATTACATGACCAATCTCTACTGTGCAAACTAAATCACCCTATATACAATACCGGTGATCGTCACAAATCTATTTGCGATGTACAGCTGATTCGAGACAACGAAGAACACAGCGTTTATTGCCATACGGAAATAAAAATATGCACCGACAAATGGGTCAAATTACATAAACAAAACACCTGGTTCTATTATTGTTGTGACACGTGCGAAGTACAATTAGTGTGCGGCACTCAAATGACATCGGAGACGTTACGTCACTCGGGTCTGATAACGTTGAAACAAGGATGCAACTTGCAAGGCGACTCATTCACATTGCACGCATATATGGAACATACAAGTGACATTTTAGTCAATGAACCATATGCAGTGATCGTGCCCACGATCTCTCCAATCAACAACATAATTAATACCTCGATTCGTAACTCATCGTTGCATATTGAAACGCACGAAGAGACGTTCAAGAAGATTGACACGCAACTACGCTCTATAGAAGAACAGTCTAAGCTGGACACCTTATCCTCTCACGACGTTCATCACTATATAACAATCTATGTGGTTGCTGCGATTAGCATTGCACTGTTTGTAACATCGGTGTACTTTTGGCGAAAGATGGCCACCCAAAGACAGGGGGAGGGTCCTCAAGACGCGAGAAGCAGAAGCAGACGAGAAGAAGGTCATGACATCGAGGACAGGAACAGCAAGATCGACGAACGGGACTCAAAAGTGAATAAAGTGTCGTGTGCTATCCCTACCTCAAGTGAAGTGAAATTTGACACTGAAAAACATAGTGAAGTGTGCTAATTTATTATCATGGTGACATTCTATTTATAGATTTTAGTTACATTTCTTCGTAGTAGTCGTAGATCAATCATATTTACATTAGAGTCCTGCATTTTTACATTTTTTACATTATTTTTTACATGTTTATTTTATTATCTTACATATTTTGGGATTGTTTTATTTAGTTATTCTCTTGCTGTGTTGTGGCAATATGTACGGTGTACGTACATGGGTTTTAAAATACATTTATTACAATAAGTTAGCCAGTAGGCTCGCGTATTTGCACTCTGGACGCGACCTACATTTGGCAGTGCATTGACACTGACATTGCATTGTTCTATGCATTTTATGTATCTTACATTTTTTAGTGTTCAATTAGACGTGGTTTGAGTCGGACAACTTGCATTTTTATTTAGATTCATCCCGTTGAGCACTCACTGACATTTTCTGCATTTAAGTTTAAATTTGACATTTTACATCTGCATTGACATTACTTATGTTAGGGAAGCACCCTACAGGTCTAGTGATCGCAAGGAGATCCTGTGTTTAATCCCCAGGTCAGGCAATGTGTTATTGGGTTTTTCCGTGTGGAATTTCTTAGTAGCAGCCCGGAGCCTGGAATTGTGCTCGGATTTGAGCTTGAGGCATGTTGACAGCATCAATATTTGCAAGCAGTCAGCCAGTTAGAGTTTTGAAAAATAATGGACACGTATTTTTTCTTTTGTTGAATCTATGAATATTTGGAAAGATAAAACGCATCGAAAATCTAGAGTGGGGGCTTGTGACGTCAGAAGCGATTAAAAATTGTACTTGCTTGTGACGTTTTGCCAATTTTAAAAGTATCGTATCTTCGTCAATTTTGGTTTACGTAACAAAAGAAAAAACACGGGTCAAATATTTTTTGATAATCTAACTGACGGACTAATTAGTTTTTTTCAGTCAAACTACCCATGGAATCGCCGTCTATTACATGGGACTTAAGAATTGTGGAACTTAATGAAGGCGTACTATACGCCTCCGCCCTACCCGTCGGGAAATATAGACGTGATTTTTGTGTTATTTTGTTAATAATACAAGCCAGTGTTGAGTGTTGACATTTTTTATTTGGGTAATGAGAGAAATGAAAGGCACTTGCACTCACCTTTCCATTGGTATGTTGCGTAATCTCAAGTAATTGTACCGTTATCACGATAAATCAATGTAGCAGTACATATTTCAACAGCTGATTGGTAACCTAGTAACTTTGTCAGTTTGTTCCACAATAATTTATTGATTACTACCTGTTAAGACACTATAACATAAAAATAAATCTTACAAAAGATATAATATTTCAATAAAAAAATTTAAAAAAACCTGCAGCTTTAAATACTAAGATACTTTTAAAAGTCAAGTTGAACGTAAATAAATTAAAATAATGAAACTATCGATTGACAAAATCAAGCAAGCCTGTATGCTCCTTTATAGTGTAGGCAAATCGTTATGATGGTAAAGTTAGAATATTAATCAAACTTCTTAATAGCCTTAATAAAGACTAAAAATTCTTTATAAGTTTTTAAACTGACATGGTCATTAACACAATCACTAGAACTTGAAACGGGATATTTACCATGTTTATTATTTGTTGTGATGAACTCATTCATCCGTGATCATAGCGCTTGTAACGGTGCCGAAATATCGGAAACTCACAACAAATAATAAACATGGTAAATATCCCGTTTCAAGTTCTAGGGATTGTTAAAATTCTTTATTATAAAAATCATAGTTTGTGCTAATTACTGTGCGAAATGAATTCACCGTACTGTAACGCGATATGGGACTAATTATTGCGCAAAATTATTTCGTTTTACCATAACGCCATAAATATGGTACCTACGTACAAACTAAGCTTGTCGATTGAAACCGGATTCATTGTAAGGGTCAAAATACACGTCCGATAGTCGCTTCCGGGAGCCGGATCCGACTATCTGATCGGATTCATGAAATACACGTACGAGTCGCGTTTTCGATTTTTTCTGGACGACGACGACGCCCGGACGATGCTTACGATTCTGACATCCGATCCGATAGTCTGATCGTACGTGTAATTCATGTTCAAACAAATGCATGACGCTGAGGCTTCAGATAGTCTGATCATACTATCGGAACCGATTATCTTAGGCAAGTATTGTTACAGGCGTACTGATTCGGGGCTTGTGGAACACAAGTGAAACACACGGAGTCTGATGTAATAACTGATTTAATTAAAATTTGGTAAAGCTTATATACAACTTAGAATACAATAAAGTGGTTATTTAACGTAACGTCTGTGTTTTAATAATGAATCAACTGTTACCAAGAACAGAGCGCGGTCAAAGGTTTTCTAATCAATGATTTCATTCATTCACAATTTAGTACTTAAATTATAGTACAGTGGTAAGTTATTTAAAATATTTTTCTTTTAATAATAAATCAAACTATTACAAAAAGTAGAGAGCGATCAAGGGTTTTTCTAATCAATGATTCGATTCATTAACAATGCAGTACAATGGTATATTATTTTAGAATATTTGTGTTTTAATAATAAATCAAACTGTTACAAAAAGTAGAGAGCGGTCAAGGGGTTTTCTAGTCAATGATTCTATTCATTTACGATATAGTACAATGGATTTATTGTATTTAGAGTGTTATAATCATCTCTTGTTGATTTACTATGTGTGAAAAAAAAGGTAATTAGAGTAAGGGTTGGTTACAGTAGGTATCGGACGTGTATTTGGGCTCTAAACAAAGTTTGGTAGAATTAACAAATGACGAACGTTTGATCGCGTTCGTTGGTTTGTGTTTGCTAGTAGTGTTTGAAACTTCAAAAAAGTTTCCAGAAACAATGTTTCGAAACTTTGGCCATCATAAACTGTCAGTACGTAAGTTACATCTATGAACCAAATGGCAGTCGCTCATTTTCGCGCCACTAACCCTTATTACATCGGCATAAAGATCATTTTTCACTGCAGCACTTCTAATCATCCGTAGTCGTGAAGTCATACTCAATTCGGAAGGGATCGGTTTTACGAATTTTGCCGATGCGAGTGTCACACGAGAGACACATGCGCTTGTTCCGTAACTCATCACAGTATATCGAATGTACTTACATCTTCCGTATCCTTGTCTGTCATGGCGACTATAGCCATGCTGACGTTGACCCTCATGGTGAAACAGATCACCATGGCGAAGAACAGCATCACCACCTGAAGGTGTCGTACCCCCAGACACGGTCCTGGAAATATGGAAGATGTAGAGTTACTATCAGTAATTCTTTTGCGATCAGTTATGACGTTTTTAGGGTTGCGTAGTCAACAAGGAATCCTTATAGTTTCGCCATGTCCGTCCGTCCGCAGCTTAGCTCAGAGACTCTTAGTACTAGAAAGCTATAATTTGGCACGGATATAGGTACATATAAATCATGCCAACAAAATGGTAAAATAAAATCATGAAAAATATTTTTTTTGATGCTGCCTCCTGTTCCTCTAAAGTGGGGATGTTTTTTTTTCGTCTACCCCATCGTGTAGGATATGGTTGGATAGGTATTTTAAAAATATTGTGACTTTCTAAAACAACTTTTCGAATAAGGGATCCGTTTCTGAAATATTAAACTTTAAATTGCTAATTTTTGTTAGGGTCAAGTGTTCTCCCCCTGCCAGCTAAACGGCTAGTATTGGATATGTGAAAAAATTCAAGTAGTAGTTAGTATACACAATGAAGTTAAAAGGAAAACTATCACAGCTAAGTAGGCTTTACAAGATTACGAGTAATAGTCGACGAACCGGAAAAGTAAAAAGTTCGTACAAATTCCATTGAAAGATTACTAAGCCCTCTTCTTAGTCCGCATTATTGTGCAACTACGGAACCCTATTACTGCGCGTGGCCCGACACGCACTTGGCCGGTTTTTATATTGATAATTTACTTTTACTCATTTAAACAGTTCGTCAATCGCCTATTGGAATCCAAAACAATAGTATTTGCCTTTATTCGCTATAGTCTTTATAACTCCTTTGTTACGCGATGTCAGACAATATGAATTGACGACACGTTTAGTGCAGTGGCTGAGCGATTGGCTTCTACGCTACGGGTCGTGGGTTCGATTCCCGCACGGAACAACAATTTGTATGGCCTAAAGATAGTTGTTTCGGGTCTGGGCGTTTGTGTATGTGAGATTTGTGTCTTTAAACGCACCCACGATACAGGAGAAATCCTAGTGTGGGGCAACGTTTCATAAAGAACGATAGTGGAAGATGTCCGGTCCTTTGGAAGGCATGCGGGGGACACAGGACTAACGCGCAGAGGCCCCTTTGAGAACTTTAATTTAAAATTGGATGGAACATCAACCGGGGACTTTTCACGACTGCACTATTGGAGTACAGTCATGGACCGTCCCGGGTAGGTGCATGGTTACTGTTAAATCATCATCATTCTCCTGCCCTTATCCCAATTTATTTGGGGTCGTCGCAACATGTCTTATTCTTCCATACTTCTCTATTAGTCGTCATCTCGGTAGTCACCCCTTTTCTAACCATATCATCATTCACACATTCCATCCATCGTTTCTTTGGTCTTCCCCTACTCTTATAGCCATCGAAATTCATACTCAAAACTCTCCTCACTAAATTTTCCTCATTTCTCCGTAACACGTGACCATACCATGACAACCGATTTCCACACAACTTTTCAGTTATCGATGCCACTTTCAAACTTCCTCTTATGTACTCATTTCTTATTTTATCCATTCGTGTAACACCACACATCCCTCTCAGCATTCTCATCTCTGCTGCATGCAATTGCCTTTCATTCATCATTTCATTAAATATGATAAAAAAATATCTGACCTATGGAAAGGGGTCTTTAGTAGACGGTTTAACAACTGTGATTCTAAATCACGTATTTGCACAGAAAGTTTTTACACTGTGTCAAACGTAGGATCAGTTAGTATCTACTTGAACTCGTACCTTATTTTCGCACACAGATACACAAAAAGTTCTTTATTCAAAACAAAATTGAAATAGAAGTGTTTATTTTACTTTTTGGCAGATAATAAATCAAAACAACGGTCCCTGTTCGGCCAACTCTCACGCGACGTCGCGTTCCTACCAAGCTTCATCGGCGTCAAAATTTAATTAAGAATTCGCCCTTAAACTGAGCCGTAATTAAATTGACTTCATACCGATATCTACGTTAATGAGTTTTTGCGATTTCTGCATAATAATCTCGCGGAGTGCGATCAATTCTTGAGAGTGGGAAGAATTTCGTTTGGTATTAACGACATATTGATGGCATCTTTTTTGTGGATATGGTGAAGATGTTCTGATGTTGATTGGCGGTATATACATATAAGAAAGAATATAATTCCGCGCCGTTGACGAGCAAACGAATCGTAAGAGGCGGGGAACCTGGTACCATTATTGAGCCCGGAAAATGGCAATAGGCTCGCCAACTATTACATGGGACTTAATTTGAAGGGTCCACTGCAATAATGATGTATGTCCAAAGTTTCTTTAATTCTAAGTAAGTATGTCATTCGGTCACTTGACTTATGCAGCTTGCAATCCCGAGATAAATACGTTTTTAAAAATTTTATACGCGGCTAGAACGATCAGCGTCATAGGTGTTCTCATCTTTAACGCTGAGTTTTCTTTCTGAAGGGTCTACTGCAATAATGATAAATATCATTTTTACTTTGTTTTAAGATATTTAATATAAGACCCTTCGTTTAAGAGGCAAAACGTGTGTGTAAAGACTGCTATAATAATGAACTCCTCTGTTTACTCTTTTTGGCAATCTTAAGCGTGATATTGTGTGACCTCCATGTAAATAATGGAAAATTACTAACTTATTAACCAAAACTAATTTAAAATAAACTAAATGACGGAATCAGGCGTTACTTTGCGGGAATCCATGACATACAAATATGCAAATACGATATCTACATTTAATTCCACCCAACCAGATCGCTAGTTTGGATGCAGTATGCAGCACCACCCTTCCGCCCACAAGTTTATGCACATGCAGAAGGAGTGAAAAATTAATGCAACATGCAACCCAACGAATACTATACAAGCTGTCACTGGAAGTATGGATCAAATCGAATAGGGGCGTGGGCAATGTCATTTCCAAACTTTTTAACCCTGAGAATGTCGGTGCAATTTTTTACGGTTCAAAAGTTATGACCAATTATTTATTTTTTTCAATCACTGCGCATAGATTTTTTTTTTTTAAAAAGTCTATCAGAGCTATCATTTTTTTTTCAGGACTTTGGCAAACAGTAGGCCTTTCTTGTGGTAATATATTTTACGCAGCTAGAAAACACGTGTTCAATAAGAAAAAACATTTACTGCAAAGGCTTTTTTGAGCTGGCATAAAGTTTTTACTACAACAAGTTTTGAAATGAACTTGTCCACGCCCCTATTTTTTTTATCTATACTTCCAGGGACACCCTGTATAGTGTAGAATAGTATTTATTCGGTTGCATGTCATTTGAACAACTGTGTATCTAAAGACTACCGGCAACATTAGCCAGGTATTTCTGAAAGTGAACGCATTTACTACCTCGCTGCTACATAATAAAAACATCGTTAGAGCCATCCGTTTCAACAGTACACTAATGTGAACATAATCGTCGTCATCAACTATGTACTGTTTACCTATACGATGTATTTCCCTGGGTAAATACTAACTTATTTAGGCTGAGCACACATGGGCCACTAAATTGCTGGAGACAGATGCTCGCCATTTGTTTTTGGTGCAGCCCATACACCTAACGGTAAATGCAGCTATATAGGGGTGACTGGTAGTAGGGTGACTGGTAATTAGTGACCGATACTTTAACACATGATTGTACTCATGATAACAAACAACTTTCCCAAAGAAACATTATTTATAAAACAAAAAAAAACCGTATTACGAGCCGCGTTCATTCCGTAACGGTTTATTAATAAAAATGAAGAAAATAAAATTAAAATAATGTTATGTCAACGCACCATGCCGCGTTACCGCACCGTTCCACGTTGACGACATCGTGACGTGGAGATGTGGACAGGCTCTTACTGTATCACTGATGGGCTCTTCTCAGAATAAGAAGGGCCTAGGCCTTACTCCACCACGCTGGCTTAGTGCGGTTGGCGGACTTCACACACCATCGGGCAGTTTATGGAGCCATCTCAGGTGTGCAGGTTTCCTCACGAAGTTTTCCTTCACCGTCCCATTTATCGAGTGTTGTTCCGCCTAGCCTTTTCCCAATTATGTTGGGGTCAGTTTCCAGTCAAACTAGATGCGGTTGAATACCAGTATTTTACACGGAGTGACTGCCATCAGACCTCCGCAACCTAGTTACTAGGCAATGCCGATATCCTAAGGTGAGACCGGTTGTCACTTCTGGCTACCCGTAACGACTGTCATGGGTATTGGTAGAACACCCGGGACCGACGGCTTATCGTGCTCTCCGAGGCTTGATGTGGTCTCGGTGTCTAACGAACGGTCACCTATCCATTTGACTGCGGCAATCACAGCTTAACTTTGCAAATGGTATGCTTCTTGTATAGAAATAAACGTTATATAAGAAGGAATAAAACCTACTTTTATCAAACTTCATCATTGCCATCAGACCTCCGCAAGCTAGTTACTGGGCAATGCCGATATCCTAAGGTTAGACCTATTGTCAGACTTTCGGGCTTCTGACTACCCGTAACGACAGTCATATGTATTCGTATGACACCTGGGTCTGACGGTTTCACGTGCTCTCCAAGGCACGGAGGGGTCTCGGTGTGCAACGAATGGTCACGAAAATGAGCCCCGAGCTCCCCGATTTACCGAGTGCTATTGGTTAAAAAAAACTCTTATATCTTATGAAGCAAAGACTCAATTGCTTTGTATTTGACATTCCCTCATAAATGTTAAAGCCACACGTGGATTTGCTTATCAATAAAAATCCTATGTTTTTAATACCTGTAAGATCGGCCTGGAATTTTTTATTTGATATTTTCATAACAAACCTACTCATAACTATAATATTGTCATTGTTGCTGCAACGATTGATATTGTAATTTAATAAGTCACAACATTCGTTAGTCAGGAACGTTGAGTAATAGAATGCTATTGATATACAGAAGATGCCTCTTGACTCTCACATAAAGACAGCGTATGTTGGTCGTGGGTCAGTCAGTCAGTCAACAACTGTCAGTAGCTGGCAACACTAAGCAATGTTTAGAAGATAAAGAAGGGGTAGTCGTCGTCATAGGTCAACGCACCCGATGTTATAAAAGCTGTTGTCATTCGACGGAGCTCGCTTTCTGTGTCGATCAGCCGAAGAAGTCTGACTTTTATTATGCGTATTTTTTTTTTGCCAAAATGATTGAAAAAATTTATTCAATAATTTTTTTACCTAAATCTAATACAATATAAATCTAAACTAAATCTAAAGTAAAAACAAAGAAAAATTATACCCTAGACTAAACTACCAATATAAACTAAAAGAGTGCATCAAAATATTCCTCCGCATCGCTGTCTACTGGAAACGTGCCCAAAAGGCTGGCAGCGTTGCCACGTTGTATGGCAACGCTAATTCTCTGGCCGAAAAACAAGCCAGCCCTCTGGTCACGTGAAGTATCGACCAGTCTTTTTCCTATTTCCTTAAGAAGGAGACGCGTACTTGGACCCCATGACCCGAGCGTTTCCACCCAAACGGCTCAAAGTCAAAGCTGATATAGTTTTCTGTTCTTGTGTAAATTAATATATTGTGTCCTAGTTCATGTAACTAACTATTAAGACAAATATCAGTACTCTCAGTGGTGGAGAGTATATGTTGGTTTGATTTTCTATATTTATCATGCCCGCTTATACCTGACATACAGATATTAGCTGTAACTGTAATGATAGATTTACTCCTAAAGGGTTCTGTTAGCTTTCGATGACAAAACGGCACGGATTTTACGATTTTTCGGTCTGATGGTGACCCATCGTATGTTACATCAAGACCGTTCCGTGTTTTTATCGGTCCCGCAGGTGTCATTATTAAAACGACTGTTTTAAAAGTTGTCATTGATCAAATTGAACATTAAATGACTAATGGGTTCATTCTTTGATTGTTAGCTACCTTATCTTCACGCCCCCGTAGCTTCATGAGTCAACAGAATTCCAGCCATTGTATTTGATCTTCATAACTGATTGCACATGAATCTGTTTGTGTTTCAGCTGCATCAATTAATTTAATTATATTCAGCCTGATTGGATTGGTTTAATTAACTACTATAGCAACCTACGTGTGGTGATTAATATGTATATCCCTTCCGAAGAGAAAATACAACCCGATTACTTAAAAAATGGGATTAGAAATGGCGGGTCCAGTATTTGCCTCTCGCTTACAGATAACGTGAGTGACAGAGAGGTAAATAATGACAATAATAGTAGCGTTGCGATTTTTAATCACGTTCTTCAAGTAATCGATTTGTAATGACCGTAAAAAAGAAAAATAAAAAAAGCAGTGATAGTTCAGCGGTTGAATGCTTGCCTTCCATGTAGGAGGATCTGAGTTCCCGGCCCACACTTCTGACTTTTCGAATTTATGCGTGGATCAAAACTTGATTATCACATACGTTAACGGTGAAGGAGAAACGGGCACAATTGAGCGGGTTCAAAAAAAGTTCTGTATGTTCTGCGTAGTCCGCCAACCAGAGCCTCAGGACAGCGTGGTAGACTGAGGCCTTTCTCGTTCTGAGAAGAGGCCCGTGTCCAGAAGAGTAATAAAAAGGGGCTATTTAAAAAAATGCTGGTAGTCAACATGCTAGGTACCTATGTGGTTTGGTGACAGTTGAGAAAGTGTCTCATAGTGTAACCAACCCTTACTCTAATTACCCCTTTTTTTTCACACATAGTAAATCAACAAGAGATGATTATGACTAACACTCTAAATACAATAAATCCATTGTACTATATCGTGAATGAATGGAATCACTGATTAGAAAACTCTTAACTTTTTATTTATAACAACAATTACATTGTGTCACCAAAATTCTAAATAGCTTGCATTGTACAACATTGTAAATGAATAGAATCATTGACTAGAAAACTCCTTGACCGCTCTCTACATTTTGTAATAGTTTGATTCTCTCTGGGAATCACGGCTCATCTTCCTTGCGGAAGATGTCCGGTCCTTTGGAAGGCATACACGGGGACACAGGTCCAACGCGCAGAGGCCCCTTTGAGAACTTTAATCTAAGATGGGGTGGGGCACCAACCGGAAACTATCCACGGCTGCACTATTGGAGTACAGTCATGAACCGTCCCAGGTGGGTGCAGGACTATTGTAAAACATGGTGAAAAATATTTGGTCTGTGGGAAGGGGTGTTAGGTGGACTGGATAACTTCTATTGCCGGAAGAAAACGGCGTCTGCCTTTCAACATTTAAAATTGAAAACCGTTGGCAGACGGTGACTCGCCAGCTCACTAGCTGGGCCCCCTGAAAAGCCGCCAGTACATAGGCGAAGAGGGCAACAAACGTGTGAGCGGCTAGGGGTGTAGAGAGGTGTGGCCCCGGTTTCGCCGTCGCGGGTCTAACAGACCCGGAGTGGGTTTCCCCGCTATTACGCCATTAGACACTTCCACCCCCGAGCATATAGCTCTGGCAGCCCCCCTCTGGCCGGCCGGTAAAGGCAAGCCAGAGTTGAGAGTCCTGCGGGCACTCTTGGGGTTCCACCCCAGCCAGCCAATAAAGGCAAACTGGAGACGAGGCCCTGACCGACTCTCCGAGGCAATAAGGTACGCAGTGTCGCCACTCACCAACAGCTCGCCACAAGCTGTCCTGCGGTTTGTAAGCTTTTCATTAGACCTCATGATACATTTTTTATTATATGATGGGGTTGTTGAAAGCTAGTCTAATGTTCCCTCCGGTTTTACGTTAATCTCATGGTGAGATAACGCCTTTCCCAGAGGGGTTCCTCCTGATTTATTATTAAAACACAAATATTCTAAAATAATATACCATTGTACTGCATTGTTAATGAATAGAATCATTGATTAGAAAAACCCTTGATCGCTCTCTACTTTTTGTAATAGTTTGATTTATTATATTAAAACACAAATATTCTAAAATAATATACCATTGTACTGCATTGTTAATGAATAGAATCATTGATTAGAAAAACCCTTGATCGCTCTCTACTTTTTGTAACAGTTGATTCATTATTAAAACACAGACGTTACGTTAAATAACCACTTTATTGTATTCTAAGTTGTATATAAGCTTTACCAAATTTTAATTAAATCAGTTATTACATCAGACTCCGTGTGTTTCACTTGTGTTCCACAAGCCCCGAATCAGTACGCCTGTAACAATAGGTGACGCGAGTACCCGTCAAATTACGTCACGGGAAATTTTGGATTGCATGATGTCAGGAAATTCTGCTACTTACCGATATTACTTGTAGGTAAATGATACACAGTATCTACCTAATGTGGTGTGTATATGAGTAGGTGCAGTATTTCATCATCATCATTCAGCCGAAAGACGTCCACTGCTGGACATAGGCCTCCCCCAAGCTATGTTGGAGGGGTTTGCTATAATCGCCACGCTTGGCAGGCGGGTTGGCAATCGCAGTACGGTTGTTAAAGTACTCAGTACATCCTCTAGTGAATCCCTTAGTCGCCTTTTACGACACCCATGGGAAGAGATGGGGTGGTGCTATTCTTTACGTCTGGCACCACACGGTACTAGTTTTTACCAGGGTGCAGTATTTACCTAATAGTAATATAGGTAACGTCAATGGGTACTTGCATATAACAATCCTAGTGACCAGGATTATTCATCAGCAACTTGCTTTTTTCTTCTATTGGACAGCACTAAATGGTCCTTGGGGACCCCTTCTACGTAACCGAGCAGTTATTAGCAAGACCTGAAGGGTCTCAGCCAATGAGGAGGAATTAAAATACTTAACCTAAGCTAACTACTTATACTACACTAACATCATGAATACTAACAACAACAGCACTAATGGCAACCCCTAGTGGGACTCGCATCTCGCTTTGGGGCATTGCTGGTGGGAGATCGGGTGGGAGACAACTTTTTGAGGGCTGAATTATCGGTGTGACTGCGGAGTCTGAAGAGACGACCGACGAGAGCTCGGTGGATTGTGAACCTTTTGGAATTAAAAGTACCGGACTACAAGTATCTGTCTAACCTAGATGTTGAGAATGGTCATGGCACATTCTACTGGGGGGTATTCCTCGAACAGCACCAACTTTGAAATGCACCAAATGAACCGCACCAAAAGTAGGTATTCCTCGAAACGCACCAACGATGAAACATAAAGAAGAGCATGAAGGATTCGTAATAAATGATATCGATAGACGTTTTAAAATTCAACGGTCCCTAATACACATCATTCACACTGAGACAAGTTTTATAACATTCGTTTACATTATTTATTTGATATTAAAATAACTTTTTAAATTATCAAATAGAATAATTACAATTTAAAAATATTAGGTGTTATAATTTAATAGTACGTAAAATTATTTTAAAACATTAATAAAAAAATCATTAAAAATTAAAGTTGCATGCAGAATTAAAATTTGCAAACAAAATTATTAAATCAATAACAGATTGGTTGTAAATTATTAGGTGTTCAAGGAAAATCATAATAATAAAACTTCAACAAGTTATTTCCTTAGTTAAGAATAAGATTAGCGAATTATGGCCGGCGCGTTTGACATTGAAATATTAAAGACGAATAAATTATGACTTGTGAACAACAATACTAGTTTTGGACATCAGAATGTAAATATAAATAATGTAAATACACTCAGAAGCAATGAATTCGGGCTACCGACAGGCTTTTGTTGGTAATCCGGAAACTAAGAATGCTAGCTTACTAAAATAAAAAGTATTTAATAGACTAAGGGCCGATTTTTCAATTGTCAGATAAATTTTATTCAAGGAATAAATATGACGGTTTGACATATTTTCTATACAAAAGCTATCAAAACGTCAAACTTATTCCCCAGATAAAAGTTATCTGACGATTGAAAAATCAGCCCTTAAAGAACTTTTTTTTTATTATTTAAATGATATTAAATAGTTTATTAAATACTTTTTATTTGATTATGCTATGATTATGCGTGAATAAGCTAAGGGTATTTGATCAACATGATCAACTAACTTTTGCCCGTGGCTTCGCTTGCGTTAATTTAGAATTTATCTACGTATGAGGTAGGTACTTAAATAAAAAATAATAAACTCTTAATACACTACTAAAGCTTCTATAATAATGTAATTTAAATTTCAATCATGATTCGAAAGACACGTGGCGCCATCTATTATCATTATTACTGTTTTCCTCGGGAACTGTACTTTTTTTCGGGATGAAAGGTACTCTATGTCCGTTTCCGTACACCTGACAACGTACATATATGCAAAATTTCAGGATGATCGGTTCAGTGTTTTAGGCGTGAAAAGGTAACAAACAAACAAACTTACTTTCGCGTTTATAATATTAGTGAGGATAGTTAGGAAGGATATAATATTAGTTAGGATTTAAAAAATGTTATAAATTTTATTTGAGAAGTATTAGCCTATGATTTTTATTTTATTTGAATAAACTATGATTATGCATGAATAAGCTCTGGGTATTTGACCAACATACTCGTATCAATAATGTAGTCCGTAAATATTCACCAGATAAGATAAATGTGACCTATAAGTAAGACATTTATGTGTTCAATAATCTTGTCATTATCAGTGATATGGTGGTGAAATGCAAATGTTGAAAAGGTTAGAGACAGAATTAGCTTAATTTTCAGTTTTTTTATTTAGCAATATGCTCGCGTTTAACCACTATCTCGCTTGATAGTAAGCGATGATGTGGTCGACGGTGAAGCACGCTTGCCTAGAAGTAACCTATTCACTCTTGAATGAAAGACCCCAAGGTTGTAGCTATCAGGAAACACAGACTCCGGCAGGGAATTCCACTCCTTAGCTGTGCGAACAAGGAAAGTGTTCGCAAAACGCTTTGTACACAAGTGGGATGTCCACCATGCACCGATGGCGCATTGCCGTACGTCTTGTAGTCCGATGATGGAAAGGGCCAGGCGGAATCAAATTGTGCAGTTCCATCGCACACTCTCCGAAGTGTAGTTATGATAGGTTGGTGAAATAGCCCCTTAGTTACCTAGATATTAAAGTTTATATTAGTGACCCGGGTTCATTGCTTCCGAGTGTAGTTTTTCGGTCCTCGTAGTATTACTTGATTATACCGGGTTACTTAGAATTGACTGGCAAAACTTCACAGGGTTTTACGAGATATCATTAATAGAAAACATACAAAAACAAAACTCAACTTTAGATGATTAGATAATGATCCTAACCAATACAGTAGCGAAGAAGCCCTCACGCTTGTAGGTAAAATTCTACTTAATACGACATTGAAGTTTAATGTTTTCCAACCGGTAAAAAAGTAATCTATAAAGTCTGATCATATGTTTTTTGTATAACATATGAACAAACCTTTGTGAGTGAAACGTTTTGCTTTAAAAATCCATTGAAACAATACATATGTACACATTTTTTGAAAACCTTAACACTTATTCTTCAAACATTTAAAAATGTGTGTTCTTAATCGCTAGCGGCCCGACCGACGAACCGGTTCGTCAGTGTCATTGTTTATCTATTGTGTCTATAATTACAGTACTTGAGACTTTAAACTATTCTTAAAGCAATACTAATGTTTTACGACCAAAGATTTGTTTACCTAGATATAACATTTTAATGACCAGACTATACGTGCTTCTTCCGCGGTCATCATTCTGGCTTGTGTGATAAGTAAACTACAGATACATTTTAATGTATTAATATTTTCTTTACATTAATACAATCCAGACATCAGCTAAGATCATTTACTTCTTTAAGGAAAAAAACATTGTAAATCAGAGTAATTTTTTTGCTTAATAACCTTGGTAAACACCATTGGAATGTAAAACAAAAGATAAGTAGATTTAAAAAAAAAGTTTTTTTTGTGTAGTTGGCAAGGTCTGGTTTTATTAAATCACTTTTTAAATTATTAACCTCGGTAAACACGATTTGAATTAATAAATATAATAAATGTGATAAATGTAGATTAAAAAAAATGAATATTATGTGCAATGTTTTTAGAATAGTCGGCAAAGTTTTGTCGAACTTTAGTTTCATAAAATATATTTTTATACTAAATAACCTTGATAAACACAATTTGAATAAATAAAGAGAATAAAAGTGGTATGGATTAAGAATGTTCAATATTTTTAGTTTATTCGGCAAGGTATGGTTGAACTTTACTTTAATATAAAAATGTTTATATAATATAATAACGAAGTATTCCATAAAATAGACACAGATGTTTTTGAATGAATAATTAAAATACAGCTGTTGCAAAAGACAAAATTTGGTTTACAGTTTTTAGAAAGTTAATGAAATAAACAGCAGAATAATAATTTCTAGCAGAAATAGAAAGATAAATAAAAGTAAAGAAATGACTTACCTTTACTGACTTTAAACACTTCGTCTTCTACGCCAGCCATTTTTATTTTATTTTATAGGTATATCTAAAATCACAAATAAAATACTGAACTGTTTTTAGGAACTAATTTTTAAAATTTGAAAAAGCCATAAATATTTTTTTTCTTTTATTTGTATTATTTTAACCCCAATAGGTATTAAAATACAGGTTTATTATTTTATTTTTAAATTTAAATTTCGAATGAAGCGCGATCGACGCGCTTGTATTGCGCGCGCGCTACCTGTCGATAGACTCAATCGTTTTTTTTCTTAATCACAGGCAAAGGCATCTCAGTCAATGCCATGGACAAGTTACGCAATAGCGAAACCAATGCGCTTTGCATTGTTTATGGCATAACTGTGTTATTCTTTGCGTGAGTAGGTCAATTGTAGTCTATAGGCCGGAAATTGCATTATGGCATAGCATAATTAGCCCACTGCTGGGCATGGGCCTCTTTTAGGAAGAGAAAGGTTTAGTCCTTAGTCCATCACACTGCCAAGTGCGGGTTGGCAGACTACAAAACATTACAGAACTTTTTGGAGCCCTCATAAGTGTGTCAAGAAACTTTTCTTTAACCCTTAGGACCTAAGGCAAAAGGAATATAATTTCCCACCAACCTTTTTGGAAGATATCGCGAAATCCACCTTGTCATATTTTTAAACCTTTAGATATGACAAATTTTTACTATTTTCTGTCGCATAAAATAAAAATAATACATATTTTTTTTAATAAATCTCAAATTGTTTGTTCTTTCGTTTTTTTAAAACCTTATGCCATTAAGGGTTAAGATCTTTTTCTTCACAGTTAACGATAAAGATAATGAATAATAAATACAGAATGATAGTCAAATTTTGATCTACACATGATTTCGAAACGTCAGAGTTGCGGGTCGAGATCGAACTCGGACCGTGCCTAGAAAGCAAGCGTTCAACCGCTAGTCTAGGTCAAATAATTGAGTAAAATTGCCCAAGATCAACTTATTAATTTAACATAACATTAATAAGGGTGACGAAGAGGGACGAAAAGCGTGTGACTAAAAGAGTGATGAATATAAATGTTGATGGATAGAGGGGAAGAGGGAGACCAAAGAAAAGAGGAACGGATTGTGTGAGAGATGATATGAATGAAAAGGGAGTAAATGATGAAACGGGACCGATAATGGGGAAGAATGGGAGAAGAAAACATTTTGCGCCGACCACAAGTAATTTGGGAGTGGCAGTGTTAGCGACGCCGTATGATTCTTGTTTTTTTTTTTTTTAAATAACCTTGCCCCACTCTAAGATTTCTCTTGTATTGTGGGTGCGTTTACAGACACAAATCTCACAAAAAAACGCCCAGACCCGAAACAGCCATCTGTAGGGGGTGTACTACGCCATATCGAATGCCAAAACATCGAATATCAATTGATCGAACACTATAAATTGAATGTTCAAATAGTCGAACGTTCATTTCATCGAATGGTTAATAAATTGAACATTCAATAAATCGAACACTCAATACATCGAGTGTTCAAAATATCGAATGTTTGTTTGATCGAACGTTTAAAATATCGAATGTTTGTTTCATTGAACGTTCAACGCATCGCATATTCATTATATCGAAATATTAACATACTGACTACTTATTATATTGAATATTAGTATACAAAAATTACAGCTATGTCGAAGAAAAACACAGCTTAATCTTTTTTTTTGTTTGTTAGTTATTAATTAAACTAAATGTCGTGTTGGCCCTGAGGTTTCGGACCCACTTGCTATATGCACTGGGTTGTGGGTTCAAACCCATGCAAGTGTTTTTAAATATTCAATATAATAAGTAATCAGTATGTTAATATTTCGATATAATGAATATGCGATACGATGAACGTTCAATGAAACAAACATTCGATATTTTGAACGTTCGATCAAACAAACGTTCGATATTTTAAACACTCGATGTATTGAGTATTCGATTTATTGAATGTTCGATTTATTAACCATTCGATGAAATGAACGTTCGACTATTTGAACATTCGATGTATAGTGTTCGATCAATTGATATTCGATGTTTTGGCATTCGATATGGCGTAGTACACCCTCTGTAGGCCATATAAATTCTTGTTCCGTGTGGGAAGCGAACCCACGACCCGTAGCGCAGAAGCCAATCGCGTAGCCACTGCACCAAACGTGTCGTCAATTGTAAATATTGAATAAAAATGTTAAGTTCTTAAAATTGAGAACTTTCTAAAACAGGTTATCAGAACATTCTAAAAGTTTGTCGTATGTTATGGAATATTCTAGAATAGGATGTCGATCGATTATGTACTTGCTACACCATTCCAGAACATGTACTAGAAAGTTCCAGAATACGTCAAGTACTAGAACGTTCTAGAAAATGTGTCGGCATCTGATTGGTTGATGGTATAATATAAATACGGCCGGTTAGTTCCGCCAAGTCATCAAGATCTACCGAGCTCTACCGTCGTAGAACCGGTCGTCTCTTCAGACTCCGCTGTCACACCGATAATTCAGCCCTCATCAAGCTGTCTCCCCCCCTCCCTTAGCCCCCGCCAGCAACGCCCTAAGCCGAAGTCCGAGT
Source organism: Amphipyra tragopoginis (assembly GCA_905220435.1). Taxonomy (NCBI): domain Eukaryota; kingdom Metazoa; phylum Arthropoda; class Insecta; order Lepidoptera; family Noctuidae; genus Amphipyra; species Amphipyra tragopoginis. The sequence continues at coordinate 1,148,651 of HG992006.1, read as the reverse complement.
CCCACTAGGGGTCGCCCTTAGTGCTGTTGTTGCAGGTAGTCATGATGTTAGTGTAGTACAAGTAGTTAGCTTAGGTTAAGTATTTTACTCGCCCCCCATTGGCTGGAGACCCTTCAGGTCTCGTCAATAACTGCCCGGTTACGTAGAAATGGTCCCCTAGGACCACCTACAGCAGTCCAATACAAAAAAGAAAAAAAAGTCAGTTGTATTTTGGATATTGAAGAAATCAGTTGTTAATTAGTTCCGCATAGTCAATTGTAAATTGACATTGGAAAAAAAGAGCTGTATTCTGGATATGAAACAGTTAGTTGTATTTTGGATATTAAAATTAGATTAATGACTAAAAATAAATTGCAATCATTGCAGGATAATATTGAAACTCAATTGTGTCTTACTCGTTTTACATCAGATGACCCTGACCAAAATTATAATAAGTTATTTCATATAATATGCCAAGAATTCAATAAATCGTGCCCTTTAAAGAATATTAAATTTAACAATAAATGTAGCTTCAATGAATGGGCCACAAAAGGTATAAGAAAAAGTAGAGATGTCCTTTATGATTTATACTATGAAAAGTCTTTTAGTTCTGATAAATCTTTTCATGATTATGTCAGAAACTATTCAAAATTATTTAAGAAGGTATGTACTTTTGCTAAATCAAAATTAATCAGTAGCAAAATAAGTAAATCTAAAAATAAAATAAAAGCGGTATGGAAAGTTATAAACACTGAAACTGGTCAAGTGAATCCTAGGATTCCTGAAATATCTTTGAAAATTGAAAATAAAACTTTATCGGAAAAGGTAGAAGTTGCTAATGCATTTGAATTATTTTTTTCAAATATACCAATTGAAGTCACGAAGTCACTTGACTCGTCACCATCAGCAGCAGAATCGTTGTTGAAACAATTCTTTTCTAAAGATATTCCAAATTTCGAGTTTAAACATGTTACACCATTTGCAGTTGTAAAAACTTTTAAAAGCTTAAATATTAAAAACACTGAAGACCTATGGGGTATTTCTATTAAAGTACTTGAATCCATTATTGCTTGTATAGCCCCGACTCTTGCAAAAATATTTAATCTTAGTATAGATAGCGGTAATTTCCCTGATCTGATGAAACACAGCAAAGTTATCCCAATTTTTAAATCAGGCTGCAAGCATAATCCCTCTAATTATAGACCTGTTTCAGTTCTTCCATCAATAAGTAAGATTTTTGAAAAAATTATGCTTGAACAGATGTTGTCACATTTTAATAAAAATAGGATTTTACACGATCGACAGTTTGGCTTCACGAAGGGTAGATCGACTACAGACGCAGGTGCGAAGTTAGTCACTCATATCTTGGAGGCTTGGGAAGGGTCACAGGATGCTGTTGGCATCTTCTGTGATCTTTCCAAGGCTTTTGATTGCGTGGATCATAAAACGCTCATTTGTAAGTTGAATCACTACGGTATTCGTGGACGTCCGCTGGAACTGGTGTTATCCTATCTTTCCAAAAGACAACAAAAAGTAGGCATATCTGGCATAACATCTTCAGGGTCTCTAGTAAAAATGGGTGTGCCACAGGGCTCAATTCTGGGCCCCTTTCTGTTTCTAGCTTATATTAATGATCTCCCTTACATGATGTCAGCACTATCTGATATAATTTTGTTTGCGGACGACACTTCCCTTATTTTTAAAATCAATAGGAAAGACATAGATCTTTTAAATGTAAATAGTAGTTTATCCGCTCTTTTTAAATGGTTTGCTGCAAATAATCTTTTATTGAATGCCACTAAAACGAAATGTTTAAAGTTCTCGTTGCCAAACGTTCCTCATGTAGGAGTAAACTTAACGCTTGACGGCAGTAAACTGGACATAGTAGATGAAACGGTATTTCTAGGCATAACAATAGATTCCAAATTACAGTGGGGAGCTCATATAACTGCCCTTTCTAGTAGGTTAAGTTCTGCTGCTTTTGCAGTCAGAAGAATTAGACAGCTAACTGACATACCTACTGCCCGACTTGTTTATTTTGCGTACTTCCACAGCATTATGTCATATGGTATTCTGCTGTGGGGGGCAGCGGCCGATCGCGACTCGATATTTATATTACAGAAGAGGGCAGTCCGCGCGATCTATAATATGGGTCCTCGGGAGTCGCTTAGAAATTTCTTTAAAGAGATTAATATTCTGACGATGCCTTCCCTTTACATTTTTGAAAATATTATGTTTGTACGTAAAAATCTGCCAATGTATAATGTTAAAAGCGACGTTCATAATATAAATACTAGGAACAAACATAAATTAGTAGTCCCTAAATTTAGATTATCCAAAACGAATAAGTCATTCCTAGGAAATTGTGTTAGATTTTATAACAAGCTTCCCAAAACAATTACGGATCTCACCGATGGCAAATTTAAATCATACGTTAAATCAGTTCTCATTAAAAAGGCATACTATAAGATAAACGACTATGTTGACGATAGGGACGTGTGGCGCTAATTCTTTTCTGCACATGTGGCTTCCCTGGAAACCATTAGTTTTTATGTGTTTGTTTAGATAAGTATCTATATTATTTAGATACGATTTTGATTTATCTCAATTCATACAGAATTGATTTATATATACCTACTTATGTACTATTTTCATTTTTACTTTTCCTTTAAGTGCATAATTTTATTATTGTAAAAAATATTATGATTTTCTTTGTATAGAGTCAATTAATTTATTCACTTGACAGACATATCTGTGTTGCTGGGGAGTTTGTTGCGCCGTTTCTTCTTCACAGCAAAAACACTAGGAAGCGGTGAAGGGAGGGCTTTTTGGGGGATGTCTATATTGTAAAATCGACGTTCAAAAAGAACTAAGTCATTCTAGTCTATTTTGAATAAATGAGTTTTGAGTTTGAGTTTGGATATTGAACAATTCGGTTATTATTTGATATTGCAACAGAACAATTGTAAGTTGTTATTTAGTTCCGCAGAGTCAGTTGTAAATTGACATCGGAACAGGAGAGTTGTTATCTGAACACCGAACAAGTAAGTTGTGAATAGTAAACCGAACAGTGAATTGTAACTTGGCATTAAACAAGCAAGTTGTCAATGAGTAATTGAGAAGTGTTTACTGAAGAATAAAGAACATTGGAGAATTTGGAAGCTTTTTATTTGGTATTACTGTAAGTCCCGCCAGTCCGTGAATTTGGTTACGAGATTAACATAGTAAATATTTAAATCAATTTATCAACTAAAGCTCTAAGTTTTGAGTGAAAATGAAATTAATCAATGAAGAATGCACTTTAAAACTTTGAGCTTTAGTTGCTATTTTAAAATGCCCATTACTACCTTTGAACTATTTGCTAGTTAACACCTTTGTTCATTTAACCCTTAACCCTTCAATTGGGATCCCGTGTGAACACACGTCCTATGTCCCTCCCCACCTACTCCTCCGCTAGTGCGACCCGACATGTATTCTGAATCTACACCTGCTTGCATCGTATGAACGCATGTATTGAATGCGCTATGCCACTGCACCGGATCCTACATTTTGCAGTACAGCCGGATCGGTTTGTAGTCGCCAAATCGGATGTCAACTTCAGCAAGATTCGGTTTTTTTGCCATGTCGTGAAACTGAATGCATGTGTGAACTTATGTATAGAAATAATGTTGCCACTAAACTGAATCCTACAAAAAACTGGGGGCTTAGACAAAGTAATAATTTAAAAACGATAACGAAGTTCGAAAAGACTAAAATGTATGGGATTGACATAAGCCTCGTTAAGTCACGTGGTCAATCGTCATCGTTATCGCAAGTTGGTAGACAATGTTATACTTCGAAACGAAACGATAAAGAAACGATTTGTTTATCGTCATACAAATGCGTAGACAAGCAGCGCTTTTAGTGTTCGCCTTCGCTTCGATCGTGATCGCCAAAAAAGATAACGAAACGAATGTTAAAACGTTGTAGTTATTGATACTATATGGTCGGATTTCATTCAACAGCGGATTTTTGACACTGAGTGATTACATACTCTTAGGCCTTCCCCAGGCGAGGGTATCCATGAGGATTCTTCAACGAAAAAAAAAAATGGTATTTATTCTGTGCTAGAGGCATTATTGCCGATCGAATAAATTATAAAATGCATTCTTTACGTTTATTGTGGGCTGCACACAATGAGAACACCTGGGAGAGGCGCCAAAGGCCTTTTTTTGTGTTGGAGTATTTTGGACTTCCAATCTGCCCCCACCTTTATTGAATAAAGATCAGTCATAGTCATAAGTATGTTATAAGTGTAAATGAGATTAAAACGCCAAAAATTTAGTAAGTACTTTAGAAATAAATTGAAAAATAAATAAACATTCGGGGCATCTTCTCATGTGGCCATCGGACCCCAAAGTATAGCTTGTACTATGGGTGTCAGATACTGATCATCATCATCATATCGAAAATCCCCAGTGTAGTAATAACAGAGAAGCGATTACAAGCCAACCTTCATAACCGCAAGGGTGTCTTTACTTGTCCAGACAAAACCAACACACATGAACAAACATTAATCAGATGAATGATTATCTCAGCTGGGAATCAAACACAAAACCCTTGAAAACATAGCTAGGATTGCTAGCCTCTCTTCCATTATACCAGTCTTTCCAAAAATGTTCATTAAGTCCTTATTTTTTTCCACATGTCTGTAGTCTTACTGACACCACCAATAACAGAATTCAAAATGTTGGTAAGTTCAGTCCATAGTCGGTCTAACCTTGCCAGACCTTGTGATCCAGCAAGAGGCCTCGCCAGGTCACCATGGCTGTAACATAAACAAACAAAGATTCAAAAGTATTTCATTGATAAGATCGCGTCATTGTTTACATTACACACTCATGAATAAAACTTGGATTTACTTACGTTTCCATATACTCAAGCAGCGTTGACAATTGTTCGGGACTTGCTCGCACTCTTGATTCCATGTTTTATCACAATTATAACTAAAACAACAACTTAAAAATTCGCGGGTTTGATCCGATTTGACACTTCTTGACTGATACTGACAGCAAAATTTTCGTTTCTTAACGAATTAGCAATTCGACACAACGATCGCGACAATAGAGACGATGACGAATGTAGATATCGTTTCGCTACGAAGCGATGTTACTTTGTCTAAGGATGATTCGATAGAGAAACACACGACGCCGTGTGAACGTACCGTTACTCATAAAGGTAATTGACCGCGAGGTATGAACCTATAACGCTGATAACTGATAATACACTGTTTTGCAATTAAGTATTAAGCGCAGTTCAGACTCCGCTGATAATATAAAATATAGCATACTAGCTTTTGCCCACAGCTTCGCTTGCGTGAAATTTTGAACCCATTAAGTGACGATTTTCCATATAAACTTTCATCCCCTATTCAACTCACTTAGGGGTTGAATTTCAAAAAATTCTTCCTTATTCCTTGTCTACATTATAAAGGAAATCTCTGTGCAAAATATCAGCTTTCTAGGTTCAAGGGTTTGGGCTGGGCGTTGATGAGTCAGTCAATCAGTCAGTCAGGACGTTTCTTTTTATTTATTATAGATACATAGCAAAGATTGTATAGCACGGCAATATTGCTCAGCATACATTTTATACGGACACGTTCACGCAACGCTATACTATAAAGCATTGATTTGCTGTATGCGATAAATTGAGTGATTCTCAGAGCTTTATCGTACGATTCACTTCTACCCCGTCCATCGCCTAACGAATCACCTCCAAATAACGTGCTATGCATAGTAGACCGGCTTGAGTTATAACGTATAGTGTGAACGTCATGCTATATAGTTATAGCTTATGACGTAATATGCTTTACTATATAGCGGAATAGTGTAGCGTAGTCTGAACTGCGCTTGACTTCTGCATACTTTGTTTCTTGACTTGGTCGATTACCCACAGATATTGAGTTAATAGATACGACAGGTTTTAATTTAATCATTTGTTATTTTGAAAAGTACCAGAGTGACAGAAATTAACAGAAAATAGGCACTTAAACGATCTTACTAAGTGACAGTTATAGGTAAGATATAGGACAGTTTTAAGACTTCTATCGATATAGTGAATACTAAACGAATACTTTATATTCCTCTTTGTGTTTAATCGTTGGTGCACAACGTAGTGAGATCGTTTAAGCGCCTATTTCCTGTTCATTTCCGTCGCCCTGGTACTTTTCAAAACCCCAACAAATCGTTAAATTTCAAAACCTGTATTTTTTTACCATTATTGAGCTAACTAGTAAGTCGCATATGTACCTAGTTCCAGTTCATTTCTGCTTTCCTGGTAGTTTTAATAAATAAACAATACGGACAGTTGAATTTTAAAACGTCTATTGACATTATTTATAATCCTTCATGCTCTTTTCTATGTTTCATCGTTGGTGCGATTCGAGGAATAAAATTATAATATTTTTAATTAGATTTTTTAAGCGCACCCGACTGGTGCGTTTCGAGGAATATTTTGGTGCGGCTCATTTGGTACGGCTCAAAGTTGGTGCGCTCCGAGGAATACCCCTACATATCAAGCTATATATTTCCAATATGAGCTGATCTTGTATCGTATAGGGTTTCCGTACAATGAGAGGTCAGCTTATACTGGTAATGGTAGTTTGATATGTGTTTGTGAAAAGTGTGAGGACCTGACGGGGTCCAATTGAATAGTGTACAATATTTAGGTGTAGTTTCTCCTTTAAAAATATTTAATTAGGTTTTGATAAGATCGTAAAATAATCGCAGTTTACTGTAAATAAAATTAAACGAATATAATCAAGTGCTTTTGAAATAATTTAATGATTAAACCTTATGTGAAATACAAAATTATGTTTTGTTTTAATATTAGTTTTCCATGAAATGATTCGTCTTCAAACAGTTTTGTCTGCTATTTTTTCGATCGTGCCATCTGGAATTATAAAAGCGAAATTAATATATATTAATTAACAACTGGACTGCCTCGTTGGTCTAGTGGTCGCAAGCACGACTATTGAGCATGAAGTCCTAGGTTTGATCCCCAGATCGGGCAGTGTTATTGAGTTTTTCCGTGTGGAATTTCTCACTAGCAACCCGGAGTCTGGATTTGTGCCCGGTGAATGCCAATGGGCTCGTCCCCTATTATATGGGATTTAAACATAACGGCGAAATGTGGGTGTACTATACACCTCTGCCAACCCTTCGGGGAATACAGGCGTGAGTTAATAAAAAAAAGTTTATAATATGGAGACTAAAATAAAAACAATCCCAAAACAAATAAAAACTAACCTTTTATGTTATCGTCGGTATCTTCTGGTGGATCGTTCCATTTTTGCCTTTCACTGGTGCCAAATATAAGATAAAATGTATTGCCAGCGACGTATACTGCAGATGCTATGTAGAATACTTTACGCCATTCGTTGGGATCCGTCTGAAACCGAACAAAGATCATGAATTACTAAGGCTGTTCCGATACAAAGTGTTATGTATATTGAGCAGTAATATATCTATAGCTCAGTCATTCAAATATTGTATAAAAAGTAAACAGACAGATCATGCGTGAAACACTTATTTTGATTTACGAATCCATAAAAAATACACATTTTTATAAAAGCCTAACACTAATTCTTCAACCCTATTCATGATTAGTTACAGTTTACTCACGTGCATTTTTCGGGATTGCCCGACTAGTTTCGGACTCAAACAGAGCCCTTAATCATGAGCTGAACATGCGTCGAGGTCGCGATTCGAACTAGTCGGGCAATCCCGAAGAATGCACGTGAGTAAACCGTAACTAATCATAAATATGAATATGTCTCAAGAAAGATATAATATTATTCAAGTGTTTAAAAATGTGTCTTTTAAATATTAATGGCGGGATGAGCTGGACTCATTTTTAAAGGATTGGCCTACTACCGCACTATATCGCGAAAAGTGGAAGGAGGGAAGGGAGGCCTTTGCCTTGCAGTGGGACAACATGGGCTCATAATAATAATAAAAATATTATATTATATTCCCCCCTCTGGGAAAGGCGTTACCTCACCATGAGATTAACGTAAAACCGGAGGGAACATTAGACTAGCTTTCAACAACCCCATCATATAATAAAAAATGTATCATGAGGTCTACTGAAAAGCTTACAAACCGCAGGGCAGCTTGTGGCGAGCTGTTGGTGAGTGGCGACACTGCGTACCTTATTGCCTCAGAGAGTCGGTCAGGGCCACGTCTCCAGTTTGCCTTTATTGGCTGGCTGGAGTGGAACCCCAAGAGTGCCCGCAGGACTCTCAACTCTGTCTTGCCTTTATCGGCCGGCCAGAGGGGGGCCGCCAGAGCTATATGCTCGGGGGTGGAAGTGTCTAAAGGCGTAATAGCGGGGAAACCCACTCCGGGTCTTTTAGACCCGCGACGGCGAAACCGGGGCCACACCTCTCTACGCCTCTAGCCGCTCACACGTCTGTTGCCCCCTTCGCCTATGTACTGGCGGCTTTTCAGGGGGCCCAGCTAGTGAGCTGGCGAGTCACCGTCTGCCAACATATTTCAAATTTAACCTTGAAAGGCAGACGCCGTTTTCTTCCGGCAATAGAAGTTATCCAGTCCACCTAACACCCCTTCCCATAGTCCAGATATTTTTCACCACATTTTACAATAGTCTTGCACCCACCTGGGACGGTCCATGACTGTACTCCAATAGTGCAGCCGTGGATGGTCCCCGGTTGGTGCCCCATCCCATTTTAGATTAAAGTTCTCAAAGGGGCCTCTGCGCGTTGGACCTGTGTCCCCGTGTATGTCTTCCAAAGGACCGGACATCTTCCGCACGGAAGATGAGCCGTGAGCTCCAAAAACAAATAAAAATATTAATGATGATACGTTTAGTGCAGTGGCTGAGCAATTTCCTTCTGCGCTACGGGTAGATGATTCGCTTCCTGCAGAGAACAAATATTTGTATGGCCTACAGATAGTTGTTCTAGGTCTGGGCGTTTGCGCATGTGAAGATTTGCGTACGCATGATACAGGAGAAATAGTAGAGAGAGGCAAAATTTAAAAAAAGGAAGGACTGTATTCTTAAATTAGAATGAATGTTTTACGATCAAAGGTTTGTTTACCTTTTATACAAAATTTAAACGGCCGGATTATACAGGATTTTATTCGCAATATTTAATCTCGGACAATACTCTCCTTAGTTTCAAGGACTTGATCACACTAAAAGAAGAGAACCAGTTTCTTCAAAAATTATGGCAAAATTAACGCCTTACGGAATCATAATAAAATTATACTAACCTCATCTTTCAGTACGACACCTGCAACCAGGGGCGCAATTATAGAGATGATGTTCGCAGCCATGTTGGTGATACCTAGAAGTGTACCCGCGTAGTTAGGAGCCATATCCAGGTGTACCAACTGTAGGGAAAAAGTCATAATAATAATATTACATCAATAGTCAGACAGGGAGTAATAATCCGCGGTCCACTTAAAGTATCACTGATGACAGTCTGACGAGTGACGATATATAGATTTTAGCGTATTTCATGAAATCTTTGAACATCTATTTCTCTTAAACTGTTGACTTTTGGGGAATATTGTGGAACAAAAGCTATTAATTTTTATAAGTTCTTTAAAACTCTTTTGGAGTAGTACCCCTTTCTGACTAACCTTGTATTATACATCTACAACCCCAAAAGAATCACCAAATCGTGGCCAACACTGCAGGCAATGTTGAAAAATATCATGTGCCTGTAAATTGTGGCCAACCCTGCAGGCAATGTTGAAAAATATTATGTGTCTGTAAATTGTGGCCAATCCTGCAGGCAATGTTGGAAAATATCATGTGCCTGTAAATTCACTGAGACAGCTATGCTGCTTGGCGGCAGACATAGGTATGGTGGAAGTTCTTCGCTGGAGGACCCCTTTAAAAGAAGCTCTACTACTATTAAACACATTTTCAGTAAGGTGTACCAGTGGCGTAGGGTGAAGTTTCTTAAAAGGGAAGCCGGACCCAAAAATGCTTGCCTTGCTCAAGTGTGATGCGTAAATTCCAGTAACTACTCGTTTCGAAAGGGAAGCCGATAGGAATCGAGTTGTATGGAGCCTTCGCCACTGGTGTACAGTTGTCTTACAATTATTTTGGTGGTATATAAGCACTTAAATCGATAAGCATACCATAAGTCCAGTAACATGTCCCACGTTGAGGCCCACTACCACTGTGAGGAGTACGACTGCCAGTGTCACGTTACCAGCAGGCACGTATGATAGACCTACTAGGGCAATGGCTGGACCGAAGAAACCTGATAAATATAGAAGAGGATTTTAGGGTTGAATATTTCTGGACTGCCTAGTATAGTGGTCGCAAGCGCGACTGCTGAGCGTGAGGTTCTAGGTCTGATCCCCAGGTCGGGCAAAGTGGTATGGGGTTTTTCCGTATGGAATTTCTTAGTAACAGCCCGGAGTCTGGATTTGTGCCCGGTTGATGGCAATAGGCTCGCCGCCTATTACATGGGACTTCAACATAACGGCGAAATGTGTGTGAACTATTAATACACCTCTGCCCTACTGATATTATGTTATATAATAATACCTGGAGTCGTCAATGGTCAGTGCCATACTCCACAGCCCAGGAAATTTGGTATAGATTGATGATCGGCACTATACAACTCCCGGGGAAGTGAATAATGAAACTACATTTGTTTCCTAATCGAGTACAAAACATTTATTTCTCTCAAGGGGTATAGTCTACACGCGGAGAATCTCGACACCGCGATTCAGAAAAACACACAAAAAGTACAACGCCATCTATCGAGCGCATGAACAAACTTTCGCTCAAACATCCCGCCCACCATGGACAGAATGTCCAGAACTAATATAAATGTAAAAGAACTAACTGTCCGCCCACCATGAGGTCAGGGGCAAAAAAAAACTTAGCAAAATTGTTAACATAAACAATATTAACAAAATATTTACTCAAAGAATATTATTAAACTATGATAGATGACGTGAAAAAAAAAAAAACTATTACTATTTGTGGAATGACATATTCCTTGAAAAAAATACAACTAAAAAAAAACTTTCAACTTTCAACGATAACTACTTGAGGACTGTATATAAAAATCAACGTTTACTATAATAATAATAACTTGTAGACTTTAAAAAATCTACATTTCGGCAATTTTACAAAAATTGCTCAACTTAACTTTACTTAGACTCACAAAATAAACTCAAATAACTATACTTTAACATGTGCTAGAACTTTACAATTTAAAACATTATGTTTACTTTGCGATTGGCAAAATGCACAATTTTGAAATTGGTCGTTTAATCAATGATCCGTTACACTTGAGAGTCACTACTCGTGTAACCTTATCCAAACCAGGGTGCTTTTCCACTACTTTGCCCAAAAGCCAACGGGCAGGAGGTAAGTTATCCTCCTTGACCAAAACTACATCTCCAATAACTGGTTCTGGAATGTGTTTAGTCCATTTGTAACGTTGTAACAACTGAACTAAATACTCATTTGACCAACGTCTCCAGAAATCTTGCAACATACGTTGTGTTACTTGCCAACGCCTTAGACTACTGATGTTAGAACTCTCATAATTACGTTCAGGCACCGCTATCAGAGGCTCCCCTATCAAAAAATGACCAGGTGTAAGAGGAGTTGGATCTATGGAATTGTCAGGCAACATTGATAACGGCCTAGAATTAAGGCACGCTTCTACTTGGGACAAAAGGGTTGACATTTCTTCAAACGTAAGTGTTGAATTACCTATCACGCGCCTCAGATGGAATTTGGTCGATTTTACACCGGCCTCCCATAAGCCACCGAAATTTGGGGAATGGGGCGGAATAAAATGCCAAGAAGTACTGTTGTTGCCTAACCACTCTCGAATTTCTACAGCTATGGAAGATTTTTCCGCAGCGACTAAATGCCGAAGTTCTTTGGCAGCGCCAACGAAATTGGTGCCGTTGTCGCTCCAAATATTACTAACAAAACCTCGTCGAGACACAAATCTCTTAAAGCCAGCAATGAAACCTTGCGACGTCAAATCGCTGACGGCTTCTAAATGTATGGCCTTGGTCACCATGCACACAAAAACACAAATGTACCCTTTGTATGATTGGTGGCTACGACCCTTTGAAGTTCGCATACTGATGGGACCAGCAAAATCCACGCCACTATTTAGGAATGGTCTTGCCGGTGTGACTCGACTGGACGGTAACTGACCCATGAGTGGGGTTTGAATAGATGCTGAGTACCGCTTGCATTTTACACATTTGTGTACGTAACTTTTAATCCTTGTTTTTGCGGATAGAATCCAATACTTCGTACGCAGATGGCTCAACATCAGTGTTGGCCCTCCATGTAACGTCTTCTGGTGAGCTTCATCAATCACTAGATTAGTGAAGTGACTATCAGATGGTAGGATGATGGGATGTTTAACATCTTCGTCTACATGAGCATTCTGAATGCGCCCACTGACACGGAGTATCCCTTCATCGTCTATGACTGGACAGAGACTTTTAAGCTTGCTTCTTACTTTCACACTTCCTGATTTTCGTAAGTCTTTCATTTCTTCGAAAAACTCTTGACTCTGAACAAATCTTATACACGTCCTTGTTGCTTCTTCTATTTCTTCTTTAGTAAGATATCTTTCATATCTCTTCTCACCGTGTGCTTGTTTCTTCCAACTCAAAACTCTTCTGCAGTACGCTATAACCCGAACTAGCCTCTTTAATGACGAATACTTTGTCCAGAAAAGATCCTCTTGATGAGCTTCAGTTACGACGTGAGCCTTGACTGATCTTTGCTCCGTGTTGGTCGTAATTGACTTTGGCCTCGTATACTCTATCCTTTCATCATGAAGCCATGAGGGTCCTTGACTCCACAGTGAGCTGCACACCAGTTCTTGTGGAGTCACACCTCTGGATGCTAAATCGGCAGGGTTATGCGCGGATTGGACATGAGCCCAATGTGAGTTGTCGACGTGAGAGAGAATTGTGGACACTCTGTTTCCAACAAAAGTAGTCCAGTGATTGGGGTGTTTACTAAGCCATGCCAAGACTACTGACGAGTCGGTCCAGGCATGTATTTGAGAGGGTGTGATCTTCATTACTTCAGCGACTTCAGTAATAAGTTCTGAAAGCAACACTGCTCCCATCAACTCTAATCGCGGAACTGACTGCTGTTTGATTGGTGCAACTTTAGTACGAGAAGTGGTTAAACTGACATGAATGGAGTTGTTGGCGTCGATGACTCTAACATACACTACAGCGGCATAGGCCGCGATCGACGCGTCACAAAATCCATGCAACTCTACCAATCGATCGTCTGACTTTGTGTTAATCCACCTGGGAATGCTGAATTTGTTCGTCTCTACAAGGCTTAAACGGTAAGTTTCCCACTCCGAAAGAAGTTCCGGGGTCAACTCTTCATCCCATTCCAGGCCAGCAAGCCAAAGCTTTTGAATGAATATTTTAGAAGTTACTATGCAAGGTGCCACCCAGCCAAGCGGATCGAACAAACGCGTGATGTCGGATATAACTTTTCTCTTTGTGGTTGGAGTGTGCTGTGGCTCAAGTTGCACTGAATATTTAAACTCATCATTTTTTCTATCCCAAGAAATTCCTAAAATTTTCATAACTGAATCTAACTTAATGTTCTTTCCAGATTCCTCTTCAGAAAGGATCTTCTTATCGGGGATACCCGACTCTATTTCCCAAAACTGACGCAAAAGTGCATTGTCATCAGCCTGATTTGAGCTGCTTTTAATGACATGATGACAATGTATGGACTCCTGGTTTGACGATATCTGTCCAGAGAGGATCCAACCAAAGGCAGTATTTTGAGCTACCGGCGAGTTTGGCGGACCTTGAATCAAACCGTCTCTGAGAACCTGACTATATATCTCTGCACCAAGTAAGATGTCTATCTTGCTTGGCGTGTGGAACTCAGGATCAGCTAAAGTTAATTGCTTTAGCTGGGGCCAATGGGCCTGCTCTAATCTTTCAGAAGGTAAAACCGATGTAATCGTACCTAACACGAACGCATGGACTTGGACACTAAACTGTGGATTTAAGCGTGAGTGAATAGTCACCGTGACTGTAAACTTTGAAGCGAAAGCGCTTCTCTCACCGCCTATCCCTGATATAACCGACTGGACCGGTTTCTTCTTTAGTCCAAGTAACTGTACTGCTGATTCTGCTATGAATGATGCCTGAGATCCCTGATCTAATAGCACTCTCAGCAGTTGTGTTGAACCGTTTCTCGTCTGTGCTTCGACAAGAGCAGTGGCCAACAAAACTTTAGTGGGTATTGATCCCTTAGAAAAATGTGAAACTATAGAATTTGAAGTTAATGGGTCACCTACTGACAACGATGCCTGAACGTTAGACACCGCTGTTTTAACTTCATCTGCTGTTTTGGAACTTTCTCTAACGACTGTGGAGTTTGAAACCGAATTTGGATGTAGTAGTGAGTGATGCCTCCTTTTACATATTCGACACGTCGCGGTGTGTCTACAAAACTTAATTGAGTGGTTTGCGTTTAAGCAGTTATAACATAAGCGCCTGGTTTGCGCAAAGTTATGACGAGATTCGTAACTCTCTTGAGCGAACTTCTTACAACTAGATATTTTGTGATTTTCCTTACAGAATGGACAAGTATCTAAGGCTTTATTATCGGTAGTGACTACATGGTGAACTTTAGGTTTGGGTTTACTGGGTTTTGTGTCAAAAAACTCTAATGCCCGAAATCGGGCTTCTAAAAACTCTCGGAATTCCGATAGCACGGGTAACTCATCCTTGGTACTTATCTTTGTCTCCCATTGCTTTCTCGATTCGGGATCTAACTTTGAACTAATTATGTAAATTACTATACTATCCCACGTACTCACGTCAATACCGAGATTTTTTAAACCATTTAAACTTTCCATAGTAGTATCTAGTAAACCTTTTATGCTATTTGAACATTCATTTACATTACTCTGACTTAATAAACGTTTTAGTAAACAATTTGACAGAAATCTCTTATTATTATACCGGTTATGTAACAGAGACCAACACTCTTTATAATTGTCTGAAGAGACTGCAATGTGTCTGACAAGTTGCTCTGCTTCTCCCGATAATAAGCCTTTTAAATAATGCAATTTTAGCACGTCTTCTAAACTATTATTGTTGTGAATCAAAGATGTGAACAAATCTTTGAACGTGGTCCATTCCGCATAATTGCCCGAAAACTTTTGAATATTTATCTTTGGTAATCTAACACTATTTGAAACTGTGTGGTCGACATTTGTCTGTGGATTTTGATCTGACTGATTATTGCTAAGTTTATTTAAAACTTCTTTTAATTGCGATTTATAGAGAACGTAACTTTCTTTGGTGACATCATAAACGTCGTTAACAAAATATTTATCGGAATCTTGTTGTGCGTCATTTAGCAATATGCTCCTATGTGTAGACGAAAACTCTTTCCACAAATTTTCTATAATTTCTAACCTTGTCTCCACATAAGACCTAGTGATTCTATCTTTAGGTGCTTTTTTGAAGTTAATTTGCTCTTTTTCGATGAGAATCTTAGTATTGTTTTGCAGTCTATATAAAGCGTCCATTTTTAATTTAACCAAGTCCGTTAAGTTACTAATAAAATAGATTTTTAATTATTTAATTTTATGAAAAACTACCAAAGTCAGATTTGTACCAAACTACCAAAGGAATTTCCTACCAAAAAACAAATGTTAACCACTTTTGCAAACATCTTTTTTTGAATAACTAGCAATTCTCTGCTTTGAATGTTTACCGTAAAATTCCACAAAGATAAATTCAATTACGTATTTTGACTCGAAACACATCAATTTTAAAAATTGAGCAATAATGCGTAAAATGGGCACATAAAATATCATAAGTTCAAAACAGGTACACATAAAAACATCTAAATAAAGTGCTACTAAAATCTACTAAAGTCCAATAAAATCTTCCAGACGAAATTTTCTATGTTCAGAAAATCCGACTTGTAAACATAACACAATGAAAGTACTCACGATTTTATCTTCGACAAACCACACTTCACCGAATTGGCAACTCCGCACTCACTCACTAGTAACTGCGTCACCCAGCTGTTGACAGCAGGTGGAAACTCCACTATCGCCCTGGTGACTAGACTATTCCCGCCCAGCGCCTCACTGAGCTGGCGGTGTCTAGTCAGCCCTGCTCCACTCCTCACGCCGTGGTACTCGAACTTCGCCCTGTGCCTCCTTTTTGGTCTGGTACTCCAATAGCGCCCTGCGCCAACCTGATGCTGCTCCACGCCAACTTCACTGCTGCAGCACTCACTCACTGTGCACACCAGCTTGGGTATGCGGCGCTTCAGGGCGATCCACCCTGGTTTCCACGCCAAGTATCACAGAACACTATCTGGATCTCACTATCGCGGCTCGAAGGACCAACAATGATCGGCACTATACAACTCCCGGGGAAGTGAATAATGAAACTACATTTGTTTTCTAATCGAGTACAAAACATTTATTTCTCTCAAGGGGTATAGTCTACACGCGGAGAATCTCGACACCGCGATTCAGAAAAACACACAAAAAGTACAACGCCATCTATCGAGCGCATGAACAAACTTTCGCTCAAACAATTGACTTCAAAATATTACAGTAAGTCAAGACAATAATAGACTGAATTTGGATTCTGTCTTCATTTTATAAAAGGCTGATCGCACGGAACACTTTGTTTCAGGAGACACATTTTTGTGCCTTGAGACTACTTGAGGCTAATTTACAACCGCGTGGCTCAGACAATTTGCAAGGTTAAGCTGCGCTTGCTGTGGTCAGTATGTGGATGGGTGATAGTTAGTTACACATCGAGACCTCTCCGTGATTGCGAGAGCACGCTAAGCCACCGGTCCCGGGTGTCATGTGAATAACTATGACAGTCGTTACGAGTAATCAGAAGCCAAAAAGTCTGACAACCGGTCTAACCTAAGTATAAGCATTGCTCAGTAACTAGGTTACAGAGGTCTAATTGCAGTCGCTCCGTGGAAAATACTGGTACTGGTCAACAAAATTTTGTAACAAGAAAGGTGCTTACTAATTTTGAATTACCTACCTACCCTCATTCTAACACAATATTTATTTTGATTTGATCAGGTCTCGTTTTTGTGTTACAACTAGGTACTACCCACAAAATTGAAGATTAACCGTTGTTAAGTTTCATTTTCACATTCAAAGTATTTATTATTTGAAGAGCCCAGTTGTGTTTTCTGTTTTCCGAGTTAAGTGATTCTTACATAATGTCAAGAATGTGTAAAAATCCTGACAAGTTTTGTTACATTTGTGGCGTCATTACTTTTAAAACTGAGCGAAAAAATTTGACGGCATTAGTATGTAACTTAGTTATATGAACAGTATTTTGGTTTTGCCATCGGACAACAAAACAAAGTGTGGGCTCTACACATCTGTGGGTCTTCTCACTGGATGGGCCAAAAGATCTCGATCTATGCCTATTCTAAAATATAATAAAATCAAATTACAAAAAAACTGTTCGTATTTGGAACATTCTAATTATATTTCTATTATCCTTAACCTTGTTTTAAACCTAACTAGGCAAAAGTTTTCATGTTACTTAGAAAAAGTGTTTTTTTGTTGACCAGTTCAGCCGTATCTCATTAGACTAGAACTAATTTTATTACCAGTGTAGGGTTTTACCAATAGGTACTACGTACTCATTGAATAAGTATATAGTAACTATTATTCCAAAGATGTACGCGCATTATTGGTTGTCTTTCCTCATTATTCAAATTTATAGTCATATTTTAGTACACATTTCTTCAACCAGCTCAGACACTTTACTTAGGGAAATACCCTTACTGACGTCATAAAAAACGTTACTGAAACAGAATCAGGAAAACCATACTTGCCTATAGAATTAGAAAGTTTCCTTGTAGCTGTAGTACTGAGTAACTTCTTGTTGGGTAGGTAGTCAGACATGTAACCAAATGGGAAGCTTAGGATATAGACAGCTAAGTAAGGCAGTGCTGACATAACGCCATTCTGAAATTCGGTACAAACATTAAATATAAAAATAAACAAATTAGCCCATCCCACTGTAGAAAGGCCTCTTCTCATACAGAGAAGGAAGCATTGATCACCACGCTTGCTCACTGCGGGTTGGCGATTTCAAATCGTTAAATCTAGGTTTCCTCACGATGTTTTCCTTCACCGTATGTCAATGGCGTCTTACGCGGCGTCTTACGTTGCGGTTCAAAGCGACGCGAATTGCGAAGCGATCCGATGCGGTGACACGCGAATGCAATGCGATGCGGTGCAAAGCGGCGGCTTTGTCCTACAAGCTGGTGAACCGCCCTCCACGCGCCGCCGTCATTCAGTAGCACTGTGCGGCACCGCATCCAGTTCGCGCGAAAATATCAAGCCAACTGATCGCGTTCAATTCGCGCCGCGCCGCGCCGCACCGCACTCCACGTGCGTTTGGTCACGTAGGCCACTTCAATAGGTATCGACTGTTTGCTGTTTTCGCGTAACGCCGCGCTGCTTCGCGTCGCTTCTAGATCGCTCACGTAGGATGCCGCGTTAGTGTCTAAACACACTATGCCGAAGATACGCGACCGAAGTTCGGCATGATTACACCTGCAATGCTATTTGAATTACTGACGACACAAAAGTATACGCCCAAATTATGGTGCTAGGTTCATTGCCTCTTACGACTCTCTTGCCTGGCGACACGGAGGCAATCTGTAATCTTAATCAGACGATCAATTAGAAGATATCTGTCTTGATCGAGGTTATCCCTCAATAAACAAACAAATGGTTCTGATAAGATTGCGTGCGACTGTAATCCTCATCAGGTAATCGTTGTCTCTTAATGGATAGCCCCATGCTACGTTTTCTGATTCGTAGGAAGCACTTTTTTGTCGCAGAAACTTTATAGTAAAAAATCGATTCGTTGCTTCTATTTTATTTATATAATCTAAACCTGAGACTATTTTTTTAGATTCACCAGGAGAAATGTTTGGTATAGTTTTTATGACAAGTTATATTAAGTTCCAAAATTAAGTTGAATTCAATGGGTGATATAAGCATGTCGGTGTACCAAGAATAGTTACATTATACAACGTGTTTTTTTCGATATCCCATAACTGTAGAGTTATATTATTTAAGTAAAAAGAACACAAAATCTCCTAGAATAGGTGGTCCAAAAATGCATAGTTTCGAAGATATAATCAATCATAATTAAATTATAGGTATCTAAGTTTCATTGATAAGTAAGAGTAATTAATTTTCATTCAAACCAATTATTCATATTTAAAGCCAAGAAAATGCGACGTTGTCATATTTCACGCAAGGATGTTTTACATTAATAATCGTGACTTTGTCTAATTATTTTGTATGAAAAATGAAAACAAAATAAAATGATGATTGAAGAATAATTCATATGCCAGTTGGTTCTTTGATATGGTTTCAATCATACCCTAGAGTTATGGGATATCAAAAAAAACACCTTGTATACTTTGAGGCCTGAGACTGTCAGCTTGGTGCGGTTTCGTATATTACCTGCACACCTCACGCATTCCGTACCCTATAGTCCTATGCAAAAAAATAAACTAGAATTTTACTCGGAAGATTTATAAACATAAATACCTATATTTTCAGACAGTTCTGATGTTTTTTTCGAGGTTTTAAGAAGAGAGGTTTTTTGTATAAAGAACTTTACATATCAAATACAATGCAAATGCAAAATCTCTGAATCATATAATGAGCAACCTAAGATACTTGTTTGCTTGTTATGGCGATTCTAGATATCGGAGGCTGGGTCTGATTCATTACCCAATATATCGTCCTCATTTCAAAATAATTTTAAGGCATTTAACTCCAATTCGGTATGTAAAAACTATCGAAATTTTAGTTATCTAAACTTTATTTTGCTATTTCCAGCTCTTAAAATTATAAGATGGTGTTTATTTCTACATAAATACACGAATTCGCTTAACATTTATTTGACCTCTAAATTGCACAGACTCAACGGAATGGGCTAAATATGTTCGAAAACAGTCTTCAATTTAAAAAAAAACTTAATGTAATTTTAAGCAATGTGTCAACTTTTTAACTTCAAAGGCTAAAAACTAACTCTCTAACTCCAGATGTTGTTAAAGAAATCAACATTAAATCCTTAATCCTACTCCGTGACGTCATCACTAGCAAAAGTTTAAAAAATAATTAAAAAACCGGCCAAGTGCGAGTCGGACTCGCGCACGAAGGTTTCCGTACTAATCTATCAAAACGGCAAAAAAATCATGTCTGTTGTATGGGACCCTTAAATGTTTGTTTTATTTTAATTTAATTATTTATTTTTAAAGTGAATATATAACTAAATATTCTGTGAATATTCAAGCGTCTACCTGTTGCCGTTATCAATATCGAGCAAAAACGAGCAAAAACATCACGTTTGTTGTATGGGGCCCCCTTAAATATTTATTTTATTCTGCTTTGTAGTATTTGTTGTTATAGCGGCAACAGAAATACATCACCTGTGAAAATTTCAACTGTCTAACTATCACGGTTCATGAGATACAGCCTGGTGACAGACGGACAGACAGACGGACAGCGGAGCCTTAGTCATAGGGTCCCGTTTTACCCTTTGGGTACGGAACCCTAAAAATAACTAACTTACGTGTTAAACGTAAGCGTAAACAAAAATATACAAATTAGTTTCTTATAATAGTCAAATCTTTAAAAAACACTACACATACCGAATTATGAAAGTTTACTCACCGCCTTAATATCTACGCTGAGCACTTTCTTCATATAAGACGGCATCTCAGTCATGAGGGTCCAGTACCCCCAGTTCTGACTGCAGTGCAGCACAATCAGGGATATAAACGGTACAGACGTCCATATTGCTTTCCATGGAGTTTTGTATTTCTAGGAAACGTTTTAAAATTAGTGCTAGATTTGGAGAAAAAAGAAACTATGAGCTTCCCTAAATTGAGATGAGTAATTTAAAAAAAGTAAGCGGGCAAACAGACAAATACCGAAAACGACTCCAATTTATCCTATTTAGTGATAACATTGCTCTGATACGTCTGATACTAATAAGAGCTCATCTATGTAGTTCGAAGAATTTGTTAGAAAGAGAGCCTTTTGTATTTATAGATAGAGGTAGGTGCTTTAAAGGCCTCTTGGTAACGGCGAGACCTGAATATCTGTTGTGATGAATTGTATACAAGGTTAGTCGGAAAGGGGGTACTAATCCGAAAGGGTGTTAAAGTACACATAACAATGAGTAACTTTTGTTCTACAACTTTTCCCAAAAGTCAATAGTTTAAGCGAAACAGTTGTTCAAAAATCTCCAAAAAAATCTCATAAATCTATCTATCCCCAGTTATGATCAGCTGTGTTTACATTTTAGGTCATATTTGGGGTCATGAACTAGAAGCACCATTTTTTGAATTTGTAACTGAAGCAGGGATGAAGAGTTTTTGAAAAAACTAAAACTTAAAATCATTTTATTTGTTTTTTTTTTTTATTGAATTTTGAAATTTTAACACTTGCTTTCAAACAGTCATCAGCGATACTATAAGTGGGCTTCGGATTAGTACCCCCTTTCCGACTAACCTTGTATAAGGTGTACCACAAATAACGCACAACCTCTTAAGGGTCACTGTACTCATCCTTATGAACAACTTTTACTGTGGGGCCAAAATTGAAATCACGAAAAAATTTTTTTACGATTTCATGTTTGGCCCCATAGTAAAAGTTGTTCATAAGGATGATTACAGTGACCCCTTATGAGGTTGTGCGTTATTTATGTTACAGTTTGTAGTGTGAACATAGTACAGGCCAGAACATAATAAAATGAGACCTTTCCTTTAGTTTGCCATTTAACATTACTTCCCAGAATTTGATCCTTATCAGCAACACTATGGGATGGCGCAATAAGACAGGTTCTGTTTTTTTTCTCAAAATCACCGGTTTCGTGTACTGACTAGTTTTTTTTTTACTTCTTTTTATACAGTTTTAGTTTTATCCAATTCAACCCCGAGACTCCTTTGAGCATTTTTCGCTATTCCACTTTCGGATTTGGCCCAGTTGAAAAATTCACCTATATTATATTATTTTTGAGTAAACCGTAGCATCAAAGACAAAGTATACATTTAAAGAAGCTAGAGATGGTGCATTAAATAGTAGTAACAACAATAAGGTAAGTACCTTTTGTTCACCAAGTTGCCCCAAAGAGGTCTGTATATATAGCCGTTCCTCCACACTGATAAACTTCGACTTCTGAGGTGAATCGGAACCCAAAATGGCGTACAGCACCACCCATGCTGCCCCGACTGCTCCATTCACGTAGAAGATGGCTGGCCAGCCCCAGGCATCTGCTATAAAGCCTGACACTACGAGCTGGATGGCGTTACCCAGATGAGATCCTGAACAAAATGAGTTATACATTTTAGATTGAAGCAAAATGCAAATATAATTCATGTTACTAATATAGTGCTGGCACTATCTTGAATAAACTTATTAGGGAACACAATGAATGCATAATTTATTACAAGGTGTGTTTTCAACCCCTGACGCAAAAAGAGGGGTGTTATATGTTTGTCTTTGTCTGTCTTTGTCACCATAGCTTTCAAACAGAGGAACCGATTTTACTGCAGTATTGTTTGTTTAAAATTCTGGATTTATCGGGATGGTTCTGGTTATTTTTAACTTATTATTTGAGCTGTATACACCGTGGGCCCGAGGTACCCGAAAGATTTTAACCACGCCTTTCTGACGCTATTCAGAGTCAAATGCAAAAACGAAAAAAGTTGAAAAAAGTAAAAGTTTTTTTTTTGTTTTTCTTTTCCTTATGAATAAATTTACTTTTGTGCTTCCTTGTAAACAATACCTTTGGTTGAACTGGCAACATTTGTAAATTATCGTGTGAGTGGATGAGAAACTTCTCACTTCACAACCCTCCCCGACAAATAAAACATACGGTGAGAGGGGTATGGTTTGATAAAAGTCGCAACGCCGTGTTCATAGGACTTGTTACTGTGGCGGCATCTATCTCGCCACATGCGAACTAGCGAACTATCCTACATCGCGCAATCAAGATTTAACACGCAGATAGTATATATACAACCTCCCAACATCAACTGGTGGGCAGTAGCCCGCCAGGCACAAGACTCCGCCTGGTTGGAGAATCCTCCCTTTGGTTGGAGGAACACCACACCAAGTTTCTCCACATTACCATAGATATTTTTCGATTTGTGAATTTCCGTAAATAATGAATATTTCAAAAATTAAGCTTTATTCAACAAACTATATCTTAGCTTTTCTTCCCCAATTAGGCATCGGAATCGAAGGTTAAAATCTTTCGGGTACCTTGGGCCCACGGTCTATAATATTGCTGCATTTTTTTTTTGTTAATATTTATGATGTCGATGTATCTTACGGTGAATAAAATTTATTTTCTTTCTATTCCATGTTTGATGATAATTATTTCAGCAATTATCAAACTCCCCTGACTTTGATAATTGCTGAAATGATTATCTTTTAAATTTAAAATTATTTCAAGTGTTTTTTATTCCTATATACATAATAGTGATTGAACTTCCTGTTGTTTTTTTAATCTTCGATAGAAAGTATTTTTCGGTAAAAAATAGTTAAAATTGACCTGAATTTATCATGGCGCCCATTCGGCTCTTCTCTTGAACGGGAGCCCACTTTCCAATGAGGTTGTATATTGAAGGTACCACGAATCCTTGAGCCAGACCTTGAACAACACGACAGGCACAAACCAGTTGCCAACCACCCTGGAAAAAAAACATGTTATGTAAACGATAAATCTGTGACCGAATTCGTGCAATTCCTTAAAACTACATAAACTGGTATAGATTAACCCCGCATGGGATATAGCCTGCTGACATTTTTTGCAAAAAAAAATATGTAATAAACCGCACAGCGCACACGCACGACACAGCGACACAGCTAGCAGGCACGACTAGCTCAATATCGCTCCGCGCAGTTAGTTTACTGTTCAGGGGGAGATAAAATTATTCGGAAACAAAACAGCAGGATTTGTCTTTTTAAAATGTTGAATTTGTAAAAATCCCATGAAGAGTCAATCTGAAGGAATTACACGGCGTCGGATACACCCTGTTTTGTATGATTTTTGGCATGTATCTTGGTGTAGTAGCTTGCTGGCGGGCAAAGAAGCGCTGGCGGGAAGCTATTGAAACTTAAATAAATTCGTTGCAGTATATTTTATTTTTTCCGCCTAGCCTTTTTTCAACTATTGAGGTCGGCTTCCAGTCTAACCAGATGCGGCTGAATATTAGCATTTCACAAGAGCGGTTGCCATCAGATCCCCACGACTAGTTACTGGGCAATACCGACATCCTCAGGTTAGACCAATTGTCAGACTTTCGGGCTCCTAACCACCCGTAACGACTGTCATAGATATTAGTACGACGGAAAGTTAATATAAAGTATTCCCCGAAGGGTTGGGCAAAGATGTATATGTATAGTACACCCTCATTTTGCCGTTATGTGTAAGTCTCATGTAATAGGGGGCAAGCCTATTGCCATCAACTGGGCACAAATCCAGGCTACGGGATGCTACTGAGGAATTCCACACTGAAAAACCCAATATCATTTAGCCCGACCAGGGCAGTAGTCGCGCTTCTAAATACTAAACCAACGAGGCAATCAAGTTAATGTAAACTCAAAATATTGTTAAACAAGTAATAGAAGCCAAATACTTACGTAATAAGCAGCTAGAG
This sequence comes from Amphipyra tragopoginis, assembly GCA_905220435.1. Taxonomy (NCBI): domain Eukaryota; kingdom Metazoa; phylum Arthropoda; class Insecta; order Lepidoptera; family Noctuidae; genus Amphipyra; species Amphipyra tragopoginis. The sequence continues at coordinate 1,123,898 of HG992006.1, read as the reverse complement.
GTACTATAAGTGATACCACAGCGTTCACTCCAATCCCTATGGTAAGAAGAATCATGCCGCCATACTTGGCAGCCATCTCACCGGCCGGGATCTGCAGTACGATGTACCCCCAGAAGAATGATGATAGGATCACGCTTTGAGTCTGCATGCTCCAGTCGAAGGACTGCAATGCAAAAATAATAATAATAAAAAAATAGCCTGTCCCTGTCCTACTGCTGGGCAAAGGCCTCTTCTCGTATAGAGAAGGAACGAGCATTGATCGCCACGCTTGCCCACTGTGGGTTGGTGATTTCAGACCATTAAAGTCCAGGTTTCCTCACGATGTTTTTCGTTCACCGTATGTCAGTGGCGTCTTAGATTAACTAAGAAAGTACATATGAAATTGAAAAAGTCACATTGGTACATGCCTGGGTTTGAACCCGCAACCCGGTGCTTAACAAGCGGGTCTGTAACCTCCGGGCCACCACTAATTAGGGAAAATTATTTTAGGAGACCTGCAAATAATCCTCCTGCTGAAATGATCTCGTGCCGAAACCAGATAATGTATGTCTTAGCTCGTCTTTGCATGAGATAATGCATCGACCAAATTTTCTCGCGCTGCACATGTTAGCCCTGTGTTGCATCTTTAGAAAAAATCGCGTGACTTGAGAGGAATGTTTACGTATTGTTACTCTCAGTTGGACATAGCCTAAGATTCTTTATGAAATAAATGCAATCAGCAAATTTTCCTTAATCATTAAATAAATTGTACTTATGAAGGTCAAGGTATAGAAATGCAATCAATGAAATCATTTCTTTTGCTAGTCAGATGCCTTTTTCATTCTGTGGAAAGCTGCACTTTGGCTCTAGCTGTCTTCTTTTAGGCGACCCTTGACTGTCTATCTTAAGGCCTGTCCACATCTCCACGTCAAAACGTCGTCAACGTGTAACGGTGCGGTAACGCGTCTCAATGCGTTGACATAACGTTCAAATTTACGTTAACGTATCGTAAAAATGCACGTCCGGATCATTGCTCGATTTATTTATTTATTTAAACTTTATGTACATTGGTGGTACACAAGGCGGATTTAATGCCATAAAGCATTCTCTACCAGTCAACCTTTGGGTCAAAAATAAAGCACTTCGAAAGTGGTACAAAAAAAGAGTTTAAAACAAACATTGGAAAGTTAAATGAAAATTATTGACTAATATAAAACTAACACAGTATATACATTACATACATATATACAGGGTGTTAACGAAATCGTGTAATTCCTTCAAACCTCGTGATCTACTGGTGACACAGATTAACCCTAAATGGGAATTTTCGAAAATAAATGATTTTTTTTTTTTTTTTTTAATTTTTGGTTTTCAATTTCTGAGTCTTTTTAGAGCCTTGAGTTATCTGACTGCAAAGAGCGATATCGCGTTAGTCGTGCCTGCCAGCCGTGTCGCCGTGCTTTCATTAATTTATGCGTGGCATCGAAATGTTCACACAAATAAAAAAATTTTTTTGCAAAAAAATAAATTCTTATTTTTTTACTGAATCCTTATTAGGTGGTTTAGATACGATCGGTACCAAAGCCGCATGAAAAAAAAAAGAATTTTATTTTTTTATTTTTAATCAAGCTAAATCCCGTGCGGGGCCTGTCTACATCAGTAGTAGATCATGTGGTTTTAAGGAATTACACGAATTCGTTAACACCCTGTATATACTTATAATAAACATACATATTATACTTATATTTATCGTTCACAATGTAGATCCTGAATTTTAATAAGAGCAACAGTAAGGTATGGTTTTAAAGCATCGGAGCACATAGACGGCGACTAACTCGCGGGCGCGGAGAGCGCGGGCAGAGCGCTTATACGTGCGCGCTTTGCGGCTAGAGGCGGAAGGTGTTAAGATACGGTAATGTATATTTGCACGTTATGTCAACGCACCATGCCGCGTTACCGCACCGCTCCACGTTGACGATGTCGTGACGTGGAGATGTGGACAGGCCCTTAGGGGTAGGCAAACTTTTTTCATCAGGGGCCCAAACCAACCACTAAATTATGCAGAGGGCCAGAATTCTTTGTTGTGCCAAAACTAAAATTTTTGGCTCAAATAATTACTGCTATTTGTTATGGCATTTTATAATTACCTATGTATTTATTTTATACCTATTTGAGTCGACGAGGCCTCAAAATTATATTTCCGAGGGCCTATACACTCTTCCTCTAAGGCCTCATTTACGGAGACGCGGGGCGTCGCGCGTCGCGTGCGTCGTGGCGTCTCGCGGCGCGTCGTACTATTTTTCTGTTTACGGAGCGGCGCACAGTGGATCGAAACTATGATTTTAGTGACTTAGGGATCAACTTCGTTTTTTTACTTTTTTCTTTATGCGGATGGATAGAGCTCATTAACCTCAATAATAAATTCCCTTGGTGTTTTTTCCTAAACTTTATACTTTGGGCAGAAAAATGTGTTTTGTTATTTTTTTGTATGGAGCGGATCAAATTAAATTAAATTCCTGCTAAGTAGCGTGTGATCCCGCTTTTAAACTTTATTTTTCTTATACCTTGTCTAGTCTACTATCATTTGATGCTATGAACATGTGCATAAAGTTGCAACTCTGCCAAATAAATGGATCGGAAAAAATGAAAAAATACATAGAATAAAAGCTTCATTTTGTATTTTCTTAAGTTCTTTTAAGTTAAATTTGGTATGGAATAGTAAGTAAAAGCACGTAATAATGCACATAATTACTTAACAACTAACAACAATACATTTAAAAGTTCCCTAACTAGCTTAAATTTACTAATATGTGTATTGTATTATTTAAAAATGTGGGTATTTATCTATGAATTTCTATTTGTGTGTTTAATGACCGTAATCAGCTTAACTTTTACTTTATAAAAAACAATGTTTCTTCACTTTTAGCCATTACTGTTATGTTAATGCTGAGGCTCCATCAAAGCCCCATTTCCTTGTAAGCAGTAACTCTGTTGCCAAATCTAAATCCAAAGCAATCACATCTAAAAGCCTAGATACCGTCAAGTTGAGTGAAGCTTGCAGTTTAATAGCAGCTCCTTCTTCAGTTACAGTTATGTCTTCTTTCCCTGGATAACATTTTGACTTCTCTTGTTTAATTTTATAACAAGAAGGGTATAAATCAGACCCATTTTCATTTGCTGCTTCTCTTAGGCTTATATACTGCCACTCACTTAATTTAAGTGAAACTAATAAAGACAGGTGAATATGTAGGTACTACTGTTCGCTTTACTTGTACATAAACACCCCTTAACTTTTTCTAGATCTTCAGGGTGATTTAGCAAATGGTTCATTATTTTTCCTACATCCTCATTTCCAGTGTTTCTTAAACTAGCAATTGTAGTAGCTTTCAGTTCATCCGGGGATAACGAAAGAGATTGGTTAATTTGTTCAACGCGTCTTCGTTTTTGCCTGGAGCCCAATTCTTAGAAAGGGTTTGGAGGTGTAAATTTAGATGTCGAAGCTTCTGTAGTAAATGAAGGTAGATTTTCAACATATTCAGTATCACAAATCTCGAGCCTTTCCTGCTCAGTGTTCACAGCGTCAGGTATCATTCCTTCGGGCCAGTTTATTGCACGTTCTAACCAATCACCATTTTTTCTTATAAACTGAGTTAACGTGCGACTACTTTGTTCCCATCTTGCACTTATATTTGAACAAAAGCGCGTACAGAATTTTTAGAGCTCAACACTGTTCTCCTCGGTCACATTTATTTTATGTTGTAGGAATTGAAAGAGTTTTTTACTATAGATCTTTTAAAATCATAAATAAATCTAAATTGTTAACTAAACTCTCCATTTTAACGAAAAAGGGACGATCACAATCACGAGATGTTAGTAGTAGTACGAATAAACGAACACTAGTTAGTATATATAATAAATATGGTCATTTTATACTTCCAGTAACAAACAAATGTTTACTTATTTTTCTACTACCCTCGTTAACTAATTATCCTCATTAACATGACAGTAATGGCTAAAAGTGAAGAAACATTGTTTTTTATAAAGTAAAAGTTAAGCTGATTACGGTCATTAAACACACAAATAGAAATTCATAGATAAATACCCACATTTTTAAATAATACAATACACATATTAGTAAATTTAAGCTAATTAGGGAACTTTTAAATGTATTGTTGTTAGTTGTTAAGTAATTATGTGCATTATTACGTGCTTTTACTTACTATTCCATACCAAATTTAACTTAAAAGAACTTAAGAAAATACAAAATGAAGCTTTTATTCTATGTATTTTTTCATTTTTTCCGATCCATTTATTTGGCAGAGTTGCAACTTTATGCACATGTTCATAGCATCAAATGATAGTAGACTAGACAAGGTATAAGAAAAATAAAGTTTAAAAGCGGGATCACACGCTACTTAGCAGGAATTTAATTTAATTTGATCCGCTCCATACAAAAAATAACAAAACACATTTTTCTGCCCAAAGTATAAAGTTTAGGAAAAAACACCAAGGGAATTTATTATTGAGGTTAATGAGCTCTATCCATGCACATAAAGAAAAAAGTAAAAAAACGAAGTTGATCCCTAAGTCACTAAAATCATAGTTTCGATCCACTGTGCGGCGGCGCGTGCAGCGGCCCGAATTATCACACGCGCAAACACAAACATATGGCAATGTACGATGTTGTTTATGAAGATGCGGTGCGTACGACGCCGCGGGCCCCGCCGCGGTTGACGCTACGTTTTACAGTGGACGGAGAATTGCAGGAATAGCTGGTCGCAACAATGCGTACGCCGCCGCGATAAACGTCGCGTGCGACGCGGCGATGCCATCCGCGGGCTCCGCCTGCATTTCAAGCAAACGCGTGAAAAATCGCTTCTCCGTAAACGCTCTCATACAACGCCATATGTTTGAATTCAGTGCAGGCCGCGCCGCACAACGCGACGCGCGTCGCCCCGCGTCTCAGTAAATGAGGCCTAAAAGGGAAGGTTGGGGGGCTGGATTAAAACCCTTCGCCGGCCGGAATTGGCCCGGGAGCCATAGTTTACCGACCTTTGGTCTATCTGATTGCAGATAAACTCACACTAATTTTGCCCTGTCTATCAAAAACCCTCCTGTCTGCCTGGCCGGCCTTCTCGGACTACCATTTGTGGATGACTCACATTTTCTAGAGTTGTATCCGTCATCACGACGATAGCCATGCTCATGTTTACCCTCATGCCATATGCTAACACCAGAGCGAAGAACAGCATCAATGTTTGGACGTGGCGGATGCCGAACATCGCTTCTGAAATTAAAGACTTAGTTATAACAAGTTCTGGCGGTGCGTGTCGTGAAGATTCAAGTTTAAAAATCACTTTTTTTTCCCTTAAGTAAATCACGTGAACCGTGATTTATTTTTAGTTTTAAGCTTGCTATATCTATATATATATGGCAATTTAGTCAAACTGTGACATACGTTTTCAATAATATTAAAAAAAAGGTGTGTATTTGTAACAATGTAATCAACAGATATTTTTGTATTATAGTTCGACTCGCGACCTCGCCACGTGATCAGCTCATGATTAAGGGCTCCGTTTGGGTCCGAAACTAGTCGGGCAATCCCGAAAAATGCACGTGAGTAAACTGTAACTAATCATAAATACTACAGATATTGTTTTATTTATTAAACGTTTTTTTTTGCTCTCTGTACAAAAAGAAAACATTCATATCTATATGCATCTGTGATGAAATTACACAAAAATATTTTTAAACAAGTACCTGTGACCAATTTAAATTCAGTGTATGGAATTTTCAAAACTGTGACGGAATGACACTATCCAAAAAACACAAACCCTTTAAATTATGCTCAAGTGATTGCCCCTCTGTTATTTAAAATATGAAACATACTAAAAGGCACTTTATTTATCAACAAGTAAGTACAAACAAAATATTATTTATCAAATATAATGTCGTGGTGGCCCGGAGGTTACAGACCCGCTTCTTAAGCACCAGGTTGTGGGTTCAAACCCAGGCATGTACCAATGTGACTTTTTCAATTTCATATGTACTTTCTTAGTTAATCTAAGACGCCACTGACATACGGTGAAGGAAAACATCGTGAGGAAACCAGTACCCCAAGTGTGAGTTTTTTACGTTACTACTGTAGTTACGTCACGCCAAAAATGTCAAACAAATTTTTAGTCACGCTATTCGCCGCTAGAGGCGCGGCCTAAATTTTAATACATATTTGGCGTGACGCAACTACAGTAGTAACGTAAAAAAACTCACACTTGGGGTACTGGACTTTTAACGGTCTGAAATCGTCAACCCGCAATGAGCAAGCGTGGCGATCAATGCTCGTTCCTTCTCTATACGAGAAGAGGCCTTTGCCCAGCAGTGGGACAGTTACAGACTAATATTTATTTTATTTATTTTTTAACGTTTTTGTACAAGTGTAATAATGTATTGTTAAAACAAAATAAAAATGTTTTTCATTTAACGGATGCTGTGTACAACTGTTCATTCAAATAGCACAGCTCCTTGTTCGGATTGCATTTTCACGGATGTCTTGAAAGTGCTCGAGTACGGCTTGTGCACTGCACAAGCACTTTCAAGATATAAAAAGAAATGGGACGTATTTAAAAGCACTTTAAAATTAATAAAAATAACAACGAAAAATTTATAAAGCCCACTTAAAAAATGCTTTTCACTGCAAAATGAATGGTTTGCATTATAGTTAATTAAAAGCAATTGTTTTTGAACGCAATCATAAAACGATTGGTGGAAAGTGATCGGCGAAACGAATCGTTTTTGCCACTCGCCCGCCGCTGCCGGGGCAAAACGCTCGCTTTGCTCGCTCGGCTCGTGCGTTGAGCGGTCACAGTTCTAACATAAACTAACCACCGATCTGTCAACTATCTGTTTGTCATTTTATTTCTTATTCCGGGGGACTTTGAAAGAGAAGCATTCAAATTATAGTGCAAACCATATTTTTTAAGCTAAGTCTTTTTGAAGTGGGGCTTACTATTTTAAAATTCATTTATAACCCAAAAGAAATTAATATCACTTACTCGGCTTTTCATTATCCGCAACTTCTTCGCTACCCATTTTTTTCTCATTCAAATAACACTGTTTCTATATTTACTACCAAATATTTAAATAAATAAAATTATTGCCAATCTTCTCCTTGGATTCTTATCGATATCGCCTTGACACAATCGAGTTGTTGTTCCGATAATGTCAGAAAGATCACCCTGGGTCTGTGGAGATGATAAGACATGTTTTGGCACTGAAGTAGATGTGACGTAGTAGGTATAGGTTTGTTATCATTATCAGAATAGTAGTCAGCTTCTGTACTTCCCACTATGGTATAATAATCACTGGTATTCTTTTCCCGTGACAGCTAGGTCAGGTCATAAGCCTAAGACTACGTCATCAGCTGGGGGTGCTTCCACTATGTATAAATAAATTACCCGAGCAAGATGCATTTTTTCACATATTTGCTTCTTTAAAGAAGCAATTTTGAACTAGTAATTTTATACAGTTTACTTTTTAACTAAATAGATGAATAACACGAAATAGAAAATAGTTAGGCTAGTTAGCAATTTATTTAATATTTATTATGAATTAAAAATCTCCTTTATTGTATTGGAGATGTTAATCAATGGCAGCACTGATCGTGACATTCATGACGTAGTCTTAGGCCATTGCGGGAAGAGAATACCAGTGATTATTATACCATGCTTCCCACCAACTTTTCTGAAAGGGGTTGCGCAAGTCTCCTGGTTATGTTTTTATTTTTAAACCTGGAATTATTCTATTTTTTACTATTTTCTTTAAAAGAAAATAATAATTACAAGCATTTATTGTTTATCAAAAATTGCAAAATTATTTGCTTTTCATCATCATCATTCAGCCGAAAGACGTCCGCTATTGGACATAGGCCTCCCCCAAAAGGAAGGGGGCGGTTTGCCGTAATCGCCACGCTTGGTATGCGGGTTGGCGATCACAGTATGGTTGTTAAAGTCCTCAGAGAACGCTGCTGCCCATCCTCTAGAGAATGCCTTAGTCGCCTTTTACGACACTACGACACGGAAGAGTTGGGGTAGTGCTATTCTTTAAGTCCGGCACTACACGAGACTAGTTGTCGAGACTATTTGTTATTACTTTTCTTAAAACCGTATGCCCACTTTATTCACCTAAAGATGAGTCTTGATAGCTTGAAAATTTCATAAAATAATCGTAAAATAGCTATACGTATTATCCATTTTTTTTTGTTTTTTTAATATTTAATGTTCTTTGTATGGGTAACGTTTTGTAAAGAAACCTGACACACCTTACGGTGAAAATCGAATAGTAAGAGTTAAAAAAATCTACCTCCTTTTTACCCGACTGCGCGACAGCAAAGACAGGGTTATGTTTTTCACGCGTATCTATGTAATTTTGTATCTATGTATCTTTGTATCTATGTATCTTTGTATCTATGTATGTGGGATTCTTTATAACCTCGAAGCATCCCAACGGTTGGATGGATTTTAATGTATGAGGTGTCTATCGATTCGTCTAAGCCGTGCGATGGTTATAGGCTTGGTTCAGTTTTTATAAAAAGAAAAAGGCGGCTGAGGTAAAAGAAAAGGTAGTAAAAAAGTTAAAAAAAAAATCGTACTGTACTTTATGGGGTATCATTGAATAGGTCTTTTAAAATCAATATGATGTTTTCTTGACCATTTTATAGCCATACGCTTCGTTTAAGAATTATACAACCTGAAATTTGTGTAGGATCTACTTTGCCGATTAAAGCGAGTGATGGTATGGTATCAGACCGATTTGTTTAGGCCTCATTAAAATAGTAGGTATTTATAGATATGTGTGATAATTATATTTATAAAAAAATCCTAAAAAGACATCAATAAAAAATAAAAAAGTAAATTATAAAAATCAAAAAACCCGACAGCATAAAAACCGAACTAAAAAGATGCAAACAAGATGATAAGATAACTGTCGGGTTTTTTTGATTTTTATAATTTACTTTTTTATTCATGGTTGTAATGACGATCATGATTGATGTATAGGAATAGGAAATATCTTGTGAAATAGTCCCCAATCGAACCAGTAACTTAAAGATATCGCTTGTCCTATCTTTTCACCAAAAGATTACCGCTTCTTTGAACACATTATGTAATATTAACTAAATCAGATAATGTTATTATCTCGTATTACATCTACTTTTAGATAATTGGACAGTGTAAGACGTTAGATAATAAGATAGATGGACTCTCTATTGACAGAAAAAAATGTATTCGCTATTATTACTGAGAAGCTGTGATCAATTATGTTTTTGTGTAACTAATATTATAACAAGATTAGGTGTATTAAAACAATTATGCTATCGCTAGTGAGTAACACAGGGCAATGTTGACAAAGGAAGGTAGTCGTCAATATGGATCAACGCACCCGATGTTATAAAGGCGGTGGTCATTCCACTGTTTTGGGTTCTTTTTTTTTAATCTCAATTGTTCTTGTTTTACTGTCGTACATGAATTTGCACCTGCCATGTTATCTCTTCACCACCTTTGGTTGACTTGTAGAGAATGCCTAAGGCATTAAGTCGCCTTTGTACTTTTTTGTTGTATAAAGTTTAAATAAATAAATTCGACGAAGCGGGCCACCGAGCTCTCCCGTCGTAGAGCTGGTCGTCTCTTCAGACTCCGCAGTCACACCGATCATTCAGCCCTCATCAAACTGTCTCCCCCCCCTAAGTCTCCGCCAGTAACGCCGTAAGCCGAGGTCCGAGTCCCACTAACTACTACCACTAGGAGTATATATTGGTTCTACCTCAATGACTGCGTCTCTTTAATTCAATTCAAATTTAACTTTTAAAGCTCCATCGTTATTCGATGATTTCCAATGTTAAGTGTTAAGGTTGAAAAAGAAAATTTGACAAGTACGTAATTAATTACACTAAACAAAAGCTACTGATCGGAGTTTTGTAGCGTTGAAATCAGATGAGCATACTGAAAAAGGACAATATGGTATGTAATAAACAAACACAAGATGTAAAGAATTAATTACACGTAGATTTTAAAGGAGGAAAAGAGAAGATAAAGGACAGTGTATCTTTATTTTAATACTTTTTTGACAGATTCAAAGCGTGTGAGCCCCTGTGAAGTGTACTCAAGGGATTATTAAAAGCATGTTACGTCACACTAAATGAAAGCGCGGGGCACGAACGTGTCGTGTCGGTGGGCGGGCCTTTTTACCCGACACATAATTAACAAAACATAACCCTACTTTTACAGTCGCACATTCGGGTATAGTAACATTTTTTTACCATAAAACAACAAACGTAGACTGTCTCAGTATTCCAAACTTTACTATATTTATGAATATTACCTAATAACATTATATTGCTTTGAAACAACAGCTATAATCGTACACAATAATTTTGAACGCGTTGTCTGGGCACGTATGTTTGCTGTGACAATTTGATGTTATTTGTATGGGAACAAATTGTTTGGAATCAAGACTGTGCAAGCTTGCTGCTTTGAATCAGTTGCTATTGGCCTCAAAATTATAAGTATTGTAATTAACGATATAATTAAGTGAACGTAGTGCTAAATAAAACCTTAGAGCCCATGCACACGACGTCTTTTCTACGCGCCGTCGCCGCGTTGGCGACTCCATACATAAACAAGTGCGAGTCAGACTTGCGCACGAAGGGTTCCGTACCATCCTAATTCTAATCCTAACTAATATTATAAATGGGGTACATATTTGAACGTCGAAAATTAAAATCCCTACGGGTAAAATGACAATGTTCAAAACATCGAAAACTTAAATATCGAATGACCATATAACCGAAAATTTAAATAACGTAAGTTTATAATGTCTGGTTAGATAACCTACGTCCAATATATCTAAAATCTAATTATCTACAAAAGTGACATCGAAATACCTAAATATCGAAAATACAGAGTATCGAATGTCCTAAATATCGATATTTATTTATTATGTATGTCACAGGGTAATTTGATAATTCGGATATTGCGAAAACCCGGATCATTAGAAAATGGTGAAATAAAATCTGCGAGAAACTTGGACGTAGCGTTCGCCGGCCGCTCCCGCGGCACCGCTCGCTTCGCTCGCTCGGCTCGCGCGCGGTTTGTCACAGTTCTAACCGGCCGGCGAGCGCTACTTCTCAAAATATTTGTTCGATATTTTAACGAGTACGTATTTTTAACGTAAATATAATGAACTTAGGTGTAGGTATTAAATGTTGACATTTTGAATTTAGGCATAATGACTATCGATATTTTTAATCATTAGATATTTTTATCACTCGGCATTCCAATGTTAGACATTTTAAGCTTAGGTATAACAATTTTCGATATTATGATACAATCGATATTTAAATTTTCGATGTTTTGAACGTTGACATTTTACCCGTAGGTATTTTAATTTTTGACATTCAAATATGTACCCTATAAATGCGAAAGCAAGTTTGTTTGTTTGTTACTGTTTCACGCCTAAACCACTGAACTGATCATCCTGAAATTTTGCATATACGTTGTCAGATGTACAGAAACGGACATAGGGTACCTTTCATCCCGAAAAAAAGTACTGTTCCCGAGGAAAACAACAATAACGTTCATAGAATGGCGCCACGTGTCTTTCGAATCACGATTGAATTATATTATTATAGAAACTTTAGTAGTGTTTTAAGAGTTTTGTTTGAGCTTATTTAACGCGAGCGAAGCCGCGGGCATAAGCTAGTTACCTGTAAAAACGGCACAAAAATCATGTCTGTTGTATGGGAGCCCCCTTAAATATTAATTTTACTCTGTTTTTTAGTATTTTTTGTTATAGCGGCAACAGAGATACATCATTTGTGAAAATTTCAACTGTCTAACTATCACGGTTCATGAGACACAACCTGGTGACAGACGGACAGACGGACGGACAGCGGAGTCTTGGTAATAGGGTCCCGTTTTACCCTTTGGGTACGGAACCCTAAAGAGGTAAATCAAGTTTTTTACGTTTGGCATTACCTTTGACGTTAACGCTTGTTGAAGGCGCTTAGAAAAGACATCGTGTGTTTATAGGCCCTTAGCTGTTCCTGAAAGCAGATTTTTGTCGACAAAAATTACTTTTTGATGATAAACCGGGAGGTTTTCCGATAAAAAGGAAATCAAGAAAAAGTGGTTTTCGTACTCGTATGATATCTACATTTAAGCAGTTAACGTTTACATGATATACTCAACCTGACAACGAACGCGATCAATCAACCGAAGATATACAATTGCTCGTCCGCTTAAGTAGATAGTAGAATTTTATTATGATTTTCTTTATTCATAGTAAACACGTATAAATTATATTTTTAAATACATATTATAAATAAAAAAAATCAATATAGGTACATTTAAAAATACAAAAAAATTGTATCCCATTGGCATCGGGAACAGGGTGGACCCTTGGAAGCTGTCGGCAGTCAGGGCTCCAGAGAAAGGAACCTCCTCACTATGCGTGCCGTGTCAAGGAGTACTGCCTTCTGTATCAAGTCCTTGATCCAGCCACCCAACGAGAGCCTCATGAGGTGTTTGATCGAGGCTCTTGGCTATTAGGCCATTCGCCGTAACGACTATGGGGACAATGACTATTATTATTTTTATTTTAAAGGGCAAAACGGAGTTTGCGTATAAATAAAATAAATATCTTATTTTAATAATGTCCTGAAGCATCAATAGTCAGAACCATATGTAGCCCTTCATAAATCAAGTATGGCATTTGATTTTTTTATGACTATTCAAATCTAGAACGCAGCTGTTTTCAATAGCCAGCATTTCGATTGGAAATCAGAAAATTTCTACGTAGTAGATTTAACTTTTAATAGATGCTAGTGAAGATTGGAATTTAAATTTTAAAGTGAATTTATTTATGACCTAGCTTTTGCCCGTAGCTTCGCTTGCGTGAAATTTTGAACCCTTTAAGTGACGATTTTCCATACAAACTTTCATCCCCTATTTAACTCCCTTAGGGGTTTAATATTGAAAAATCCTTCCTTATTCCTTGTCTACATTATAAAGGAAACCTGTGTGCAAAATATCCGCTTTCTAGGTCCAAGGGTTTGGGCTGAGCGTTGATGAGTCAGTCAATCAGTCAGTCAGTCAGGACTTTTCTTTTTATTTATATACATAGATAGTTAGATGATACATTTTACATTGAAGTCGAGAATGCTGGCTGGCAGTGAGACTGGCTGCTAGCTGCTCGATTGAATGCTGAGTCAGCTCAGCATTCAATCGAGCAGCAAGCAGCCAGCTACCTCAGGGTAGTGATGAGGGAATAATGACGTTGCTGCCGATCTTCAAAGTCTGCCAATATTGCTGATGATGTTCATGCTGGCGTCACCAGTGTGGAACCACTTTCTGTGACGAACACGTCGGGGCCTCCAATGTGAAGAAACGAGGTATGTAGGTAGGTAGTGTTTCCACAGTGGTGACGCCAGCATGAACATCATCCGCAACCTTCGCTGCTTGTTGCTCGATTGGATGATGAGCTGAGGGAGTGCTGAGGGAATAATGACGATGGTTGCTGCCGATCTTCAAAAGCTGCGAAGGTTGTGGATGATGTTCATGCTGGCGTCACCACTGTTGAAACACTGTCTGTCACAATCGTCGGGGTCTCCAATGTTGAGGAACGAGGTATGTTTATAGGTGTTCATCCAACGGAAAAGGAGGATCCTTCCACCAGGCGGGTCTTATGTCTGGCGGGCTACTGCCCAACAGTTGATGTCGGGCATTTGTACTATCCGCGTGTTACATTTTGATAGCGCGATGTAGGATTTGTGACGTCATCTTGAGATTTTTCCCTCGTGTCCGCTGTTGTAGTCAGCTACACTACCGCAATGTTGAGTAGTTCGCATGTGGCGTGATTGATTACAAGTTCCTTATGAATTTTATCTCCAGCAGATATTTACACATTACACTTCAAAACGATTATCTGCTTTTTAACCCCAGATTTATAAACAGAGGTGTTATAAGTTTGAATCCCATGTCTGTCTGTGGCACCTAAGCTTCAAAACGAATGAATCGATTTCAATGCGGGTTTTCTGTTCGGAAGATGGTGTAATCAGGATGATTTGATGAATATTACTTTCAGTTATTTAAATGAATATTTGTGACTGTCGATATATAAAATTGATCGCAGTAAGTATATTCGTATAAGTGCACAGCAGGACGTTGCTGCTCATAATCCTAGAATAATACCACAGTTGTCTGATCGAAATCAATTATTCCTTTTGACTCAGCTTTAGTATTTCTTTAGAATTAATTATTATTACTATCCCACTGCTGGGCATAGGCCTCTTAACTCTCTTCTGCTGATTAGCGGACTATACACAGCATTGAAAACTTTTTGGAGGCCTCCCAGGTGTGCACGTTTCTTCACGATGTTTCTTTCACTGTTACCGCAATTGACAGTCAAATTCTGATTCGGACACGAATGCGAAAAGTCGAAAAGAGGAGCGGGCCTGGACCGAACCCTTTCGAATAGAAGGCAAGCGTTGAACCCCTAGGCTACCACTACATCCAGTGTTGCTAGAACTACTAAATTAATACAAATACTATAATCTGTTCAACTTTTTACTCGTCATTGCTATACGGTTCAGTTGATATCTATTTTAGCTGCTTATTGAACCGGCAACTACTATGAATCACTTTTTGTTGAACATAAGACTCAATTCACTGTGTCGATTTAGTTGCGATATCAAATAATTGTAGCTGAAATGTTGAGAAGTAATAAGTTAGCGTAGTATGGACATGTTATGCGGAGGGAAGAAAGTCATGTTACTAGAAGAGTGTTATACAGGGTTACAGGGAAAGTCGTACTGAATATTAAAGGACGTTATTATTCAGGTCATTTCTTATGGATTTGATTCTGTAATATGGTGTCCGAAACTTAATCGTTCTGGAGATATTGAATTTTAACGATATTTTAAAAAAAACCTTTATTTTTTGGCTTTTTTGGGATCTGAGCTCCTAGGGTTCGTTTATTAGTATCTTGTTAGAGATGTCAATTAATAAAAATGATTAACAAAAACTGAACCTACTAATATCAGCTTAAAAAGACTGCTCGACAACGGTTAGAATTAAAGAAAAAAATACAACAAAAATATATGGAACTTATTCTGCAAATAATTTTAAAAACATCTACGTCTCTTTAGTTATTCAAAAAGGTATAACATCTACTAGGTATGTTCATAAAATCTTAAAAAAATGTTATTTGAATAGGCCCAAGTGTACACAACATAAAAACATCTTTAAAATTCAATATCTCCATAACGGTTAAGTTTCGGATACCATATTACGGAATCAAATCCATCAGAAATGACTTGAAAAATAACGTTCTTTAATATTCAGTACGACTTTCCCTGTAATGAATGTGGATGTAATGTATATGAATGTGGATGGATATACAAGTAGAGGTAGGCCAAAGAACAGATGGATGGATTGTGTAAAAGATGATATGGGTAAAAAAGGATTGAGTACTGAGATGACGGCTGATGAAGGAGAATGGAAGAGAAATACATGTTGTGCTGACCACACCTAGAGTGACATAAGTCCAGGGAGATGATGATCAAATAATTGTAGCTGGAATAAAATATTTGTTAGGCAGTGTGCGAATGTGGACCTATTTGTAGACTGTATTTGATAAGAATGAGACATTTGATATTTTGTTTAATCATTTATTTAATTTTGCACTAAATCACAATGATTTTGTAGACACCTCACACTACCGCTGCTAAAGGAAAAGGTTACAAAAAACAGTGTTGTTACAGCATCAATCTTCATATTAAATTCAGTTTCCTTATGTTTGTGTCCGCAAAACTCGAAAAGTAGTCGATGGATTGACTTGAAGTTTTGTACAGTTGTTGTTGGGATTTGCACAAAAGTTTCTGACATAATAAAAAATAATAAAAAAAAACTTCTTACTTGGGCGCAGCCGCATCGATACAGCTAGTATAAAATAAAAATAAATTATAATCATATTTCTGCTGGTGTTACTCACAATACACTGCACAGTTTGTGCCCACAAAAGACTCATGATACTGTCCTGATTATGAAATATACAGCATGTAAGGGTAAATACCGTTATCACTCAAACCATGGGCAGTTGACGTGAACACAAAAACATAGGACAGAGTAAAAAAAAAAAATGTACAGACGCGCGAGAAATGAGCGGCGCGGCGGCGCTACGACGCGGAGGACACGTACCTCGGTAGCGAGACAGCTGTCTGACTGGGGTAGTGAACTGTGCGGGGCCGTGCGTCGGGCCACGCGGCGAGTTCCCCCCCCCCCCCCCCGCTCCCGTAGCTTGTTGCTCCCGCGCGTAGGGTGAAATGCTTTCGTGGAAAAATGAAAATTTTATAAAAAAAAAAAGTTTGTTATTTTTCATTGATTTTACGTTCTAAAAATGAAACCAAACCACTAGTTTCAAGGATAACGGTGTTTACGCTTACAGCCTGTATACAACGTTATTTTTACTTTATACAAAAACCGAGACACCCCAACAAAAGTTTTTAATGAAGCTTATTAAAGCATGTTGAAAAAAACATGACGTAGATTTATCAGTTAATTGGACCGCAGAATTCATCAAGGTGTAAAAATCTAGTCTAACTTTAGAAACGTAGTTTTAAAAATATTTCAGTCTGACACTAATGATGTCGTGTCGTTTCTTGAGTAAACAGTTCATATAAATATATAGTGGTCGGAGTTGTTACCACATCTTGTCGTGTCGTGTTGTGCTGTAAGAAAACAGCCTTATTAAAATTTTGCTTTCCCCCTTCCCGTTTCAAAAGCAGAGAGGGTTGAAACGTTCTCCCCTTTGATTTGACTTGAACCTATATTTTAGTAAACGCATGTATATTAATGCGTACATTTGAAATGTCAGTACAATATTCACGCTTGTTTCAAAAGTAAACTTCAAAGTTATGCCGTGGCACCCTTTTAGACAGCAAAGTACAGAAATCGAAAATTGAATTTTGTTCGAGTTTGTATGGGTACTGGCACCTACATTAAAATTAAATGTTTGCGAGATTTTAATTAGTAAGTAAGATATTAATTTATTCTCAGTTGTAACCTTCAATTGCGAATAAATTCATATCTTAAAGAGAAGATATCAATATGAGATTATAATGGCACTAATTGAAAAACCATTTTAAGCACCGACCTACAGATATTTATGTGAAAACTAAAATTGATTAAAATAAGTGCGCTGAGTTTCCAATAACATAAGGATAAATTATAAAAAGTTATACAACGCCACTTTAATAGAACCCCCTTGAGCTTATTAGCTGCTATATTCTAAGAAACTACAAAATGCCAGGTAGAAAACTAAATTTGAAAGACATATTTATCTTATCAACTCTGTGTCACACAATTTTGAACCTTCAGATCTGATAGTTATGGGTGAATATCTTTTAATGGCAAATAAGGTTGAAAAATTCCTTTCAATGGTTTCAACTATCAAAGACAAGAGGAATAAATAAAGATAATGAGTAACACTATCCTTTATAGAAAGACAATGGAGGTCTTTGTAGAATAAGCTTAGTTAGCCACTGAAGACCGTAACCGAAATATCAGGTGTCGAAGACTTGTCTATCATTCTTTTGTTGACTCCATTGATAAAAGGTACTACAAAGGAACGGCTAGCTTTTGTTTATGATAAAATTTCTGATGAGGCTAATGTTATGGAAGATATTAGGTTTATAAAATTTGAAGAGCATCACTAAATTACAAAAGAGATTAAACCCAGAGATGTAAGAAATTTCAACAATATTCAAATAAAATAACCCCATGAGCTAAAATTAAAATCGTATTCCGATTAAGTAATCCTTTGCCGGAGCTCCAGTGTGTCCTACTTTCGCCAGATGCAATCCAAGCTTAATCAGAAAAATATTCGTACAATTCTCCTACCAGATCTACGGACTAAAATATTTGCTCCACTTAAACAAAGAAAAAGATCGACCGCTTTGATCAAGAAAATGGCAATGAGCTAATATTGAAACAAGCATGTTCAAGCCAAGATTTTGTGAAACTTTACCAAAAACTTGAAAACGCTGCAGAAAAAGTTTTTCGATTTTGGAACAATAAACTTTTGTGTGACTTCGTCCAATTAAAGTACGTAAATTACAAGTATGGCAAACTCGAATTGAGTTGCCACAAAGATTCGGAATTTCGAGCCCTCGGGTGCACCTAAATCTTAAGGCTTCATATTACTTGACACGGAGGTAGAATAATGACAACAATGTAAGGTTGGACATCCACCAGAGCTGAGCGAGAAAAATGTGCGGTGTGAAAATGTGTAGTGAGGATGTGAAACGGTGTGACCCTTTCCACCAGAGCTGTGCGAGGAATGTGTAATGCGTAATGTGTTAATGTGTACAAATGATCATCTACCTCTTCCAAACACACATCACATTCCTAGCAACACATCCCTCGCTCGCATTTCTTGCTTGTTTTGTATGAACAAAAACCTCGCTCCGCTAAGCCCACATCCACCAGAGCTGCCCAGAGCGAAGCTAGGTAAATGAAGTGATTCTATTAGTGCTACAAAACATATTCCTCGCTACGCAGCTTAGCACAGCTCTGATGGATGCTCAGCCTAAAAGAGTAACTTTTTTTCTAAAAATCCTTCGGAAATTTCGCTTGCCTTTGAGACATAGATCCTTTGGACTACGTAATGAAATTCTTCCGCCGAAGGAAATTAATCGCTCCTGCGGTACTCTTCACTGACCTCGTCCTTTTCCGGGAACAAACATTTGCTTTGGGTATTAAAAATCTTAAAGAAACGTAATGTTTTTGATGGACAAAAGTTTTCTAATTAAAATTTTCTCGATTGTCTCTGTTAATGGCTTGAGATCATTGCCAAGTGCGTTGAATCAGATAAGGTTTAATATTTCGTAAACCTTTTTTTTTCTTTTTTACTTTAGTGCCGTTAATTTTGGATGGTTGAATTTTGCCTTGGCGGCTTGAGGATAGTGACACTAATTTATCGGACCAATAATTTAAAATTTCTTAATTGGTTTATTGTCAAGTTTTTGCAATGGGCCGTCTACATTATAATATGCTACACTATAAACAATTTTATTCAGATTAAGTAATCGCTCTATTAATTCTAAATTAAATTTTCTTCAAAGTTGCAATTGTGCATTGCAATATTTTAAATTTCATTCCATTCTACAGGGTGTTAACGAATTCGTGTAATTCCTTAAAACCACATGATCTACTACTGGTGTAGACAGGCCCCGCACGGGATTTAGCTTGATTAAAAATAAAAAAATAAAATTATTATTTTTTCATGCGGCTTTGTTACCGATCGTATCTAAACCACCTAATAAGGATTCAGTAAAAAAATAAGAATTTTTTTTTTTGCAAAAATTAATTTTATTTCTGCGAACATTTCGATGCCACGCACAAATTAATGAAAATACGGCGACACGGCTGGCAGGAACGACTAACGCGATATCGCTCTTTGCAGTGAAATAACTCAAGGCTCTAAAAAGACTCAGAAATTGAAAACCAAAAATTTTTTTTTAATTTTTTTTTTGGTTGGTTTTTGAAAAGTCCCATTTAGGGTTAATCGGTGTCACCAGTAGATCACACGGTTTGAAGGAATTACACGATTTCGTTAACACCCTGTATACAGCCATGATTACTCTACTTTTGCCTGGCTCCTATGATCGAAAACGGATCGTTTTGCTTCCATTTTTTTACTGACAATATATGAATAGACCCGTAAGCATTAGCTTATTATTATTTACCTTCTTATTTATTAAAATTATTTACCCATGATAGCTACTAACAAATGGAAAAGTCTACTATACAAGGCTATGGGTTTTTGCTTTAGTATGGTTAAAGATACAAGAATCTTAATTTTAACCAATAACGTTCGGTAAATCATAGGAATCTGCCATTAACGACAGCAACATTTGTTTTCTAATTTTAGTCATCCCAAAACGCATTATATTCAGTACAAATAAATTAAATGTATTTAAAGCACATCCCTGCAATTTGGAGTATTAAAATTTCGGAGTGAGATCTCGCAGACCGTAATTCGTTCTGGAAGCCGGAAACATTCTAAATCACGTCTTCCTTATGCTATGACGTTGCCATTTATGTAGAACACTTTAGCTGCGATGCGACGTTTTTCTGTTTGATGCTTCCTACAAAAATCTCGCTTTTCCCGTCTGCATTTTGTTTTTTTGGTCTCTGCGCTTTTTAAGCGTCCTCGAGTAAAGTGCGAGATGTTTTATGTAGTGATGTTGAAGGAAATAAATTATTACTATGGGTTTGATGCATTTTCGACGGAGGACACCTTAAAGTGCTTCATAATATTAAAAAGAGCGAATGTCAGTAGCAAGCAAATGGGATGGTGTAAGATTTTCGACAAAACATGAATATGTGTAACATGTATCAGTAACATTATGTTTTCCGTAGGTATCTAGAATTATTTTGGATTAAAACAAGTTATATTTAACCATTATAATTTTAATATTTATTTAATCATTTATGAAATTTTATAATTTAGGTTTCTCCATCATCGGTTGACCCTCTTCTTCATCATTTTTGTCCTCAGGTGGATCGTTCCACTCTGCTTTCTCAGCAGTTCCGAATATCACGTAGAAGAGATTAGTCAGTAGATATAGACCAGCTGCTATGAAGAACACTTGCCTCCAGAGGTATACATCATTCTGTGAAGTAATGATTAAAGATTAGTAAGAAAAAAATGTAGGTTGGAACTCTTCCAGATAGAATTGCCGAGTGGCTTCATGTAATAAAAAGGGCTACTGAGAAGTATAAAATTAGTCTCTTAGAATAATGAATCGGAAGTTTATAATAATACCTATGATAAATTGATCAATCTTCGCAAGGTAGCTGCTAGCAGTCGGATTAGTTTGGCCAAATATTGAGCTTCGTGGTGTGCTATTGGAGAGGCCTTCTCATACTGTTTTTCTCACGACACTGTAGTGAAATTGTCATGATTTATTATTTAAAAATACCTAGTATCCATGGAGTTTCTTCCCGGTTCTTCTCCATAAGACCTAACTTTTGGAACCGTGCACCTAGTTTTGACGTTTTAAAAGCACCTGTAATTTGGTCTACTTGAAATAAAAAACGTTGACTTTGACTTTATATCCAGCAGTAGTCTGCTAAAGGCTGATGATATAAAACTGGTCATCATTTACAAATATAAGTAAACTAATCTTTTACTTACAACATCCGTAAGTATGAATCCAATTACTAAAGGAGCGATTGACGCGCCGATGTTTGACGTAAAGTTACTGATACTCATCATTGTCCCAGCATAGTTTGGTGATATGTCGATGTGGTTAATCTAGAAACAAAACAAATTATGATATTAATTTATACTGATCAAATTCACGATGGCAACAAAGATTCATATAAAAGAAACTAAGTGGCAATAAAATATAGCTTTTTTGAACTTGCAAGGCTTTATCAAGTGCGAGGTTAGGGAATCTAGCAGCCTCTAGAAGTCTTTATTATTATGTCGATATTCATGAAAATGTTATAGTATATTGAATTAATTATAATTAATTTATTCATTTATCTAACTTATTAAATACATTTTTAAATCTTTCTATAAAAAACAAAAAACATTTAAAAATATAAAAAATAGTAGCCCACCGGCATCGGGAACAGGGTCCAAGCTAACGGTGGTCAGGGCCTCAGAGATTGGAACTTCCTTACAATACGCGCCGTGTCTAGAAGTACCGCTTTCTGCACCAGGCCCTTGATCCAACCGCCCAACGAGAGCCTCTTAAAATGTTGGTCGAGGCTCTTGGCTATTAAGCCATTGGCCGTAACGACTATCGGCACGACTGCTGAGTCAATCTCCCACATGTCGACAACCTCGTGTACCAAGTCTTGATATTTAATTTCTTTATCCTTTTCGGCTTTCACGAGATTCTCTTTTGTATTTATTTTTTTCTTAAATATAAACCTGGACGATATTACTAGCAATGTGTTGTAGAAAATATGCAAAGAAAAAAGTCAAGGCGTAAAGAAAAAATATTAATTTACCTGAAATCCTAAATGAGCTGCTATTTTGAAACCGCAAGTGAATACCAGAATTGATTCCACAATGTAGATGTTTTTAGGTGCATAGGCAAGAGCAATCAATCCAATAGCTGCCGGTACATTTCCTGTAAATATGACATTAAGTTTAGAACATGTTTCAATTTAGATGGTTTATTCAAGATTCAGTTTTAGACTGTCTGCACAAGAGCCTCCAGGTGGGGGCTGTAGATGAAACAAATAGCGATTAACTGTGCCTGGAGAAACTACTAACTGGAGAACTAGTGTCTCATCTGCGGTCAGCCTCATACACATGGTTGATACTCAAGTATTTACATCTAAGTTGGTTCATGTATTGTAATTCTTTAATGGGGTAGCACACTGGGGAACTAATGGCGCTACCATTGCTCGTGCCAAAACAATTTAGTTGGTTAAAGTTTGTTTTACATTATTTATACAGACCATTTACTAGACTGACCTTGACATCTAATAATAGATGTATAATTTTTGTAATAAAAAAATCAATAAAATTCCTAATCATTTTAAATCAACGACATTTTCTAAATTTAAAAAAGAGTTAACACGGTGGCTTGCTGAGAAATGTTTTTATAGCATTCACGATTTCTTTGAATACAAATTATAAACTAATATTATCTTGACAGGAGTGCTTTGAAAAAATAGAATGTTGTTCTTAACTTCACATAAGTATTTGTACGCTCATAAGAGCAAGACATAGTGAACTATTACCATTATTATAACACCTTTATATTTACCTGCGTTTGTTTCAAATAAATGATTATTATTAACTCTTTCTAATTGGTTGTAATTGGTACCAACAGAGGTGCCGCCATCTACTTTAGTTTTGCCTGTATCTCCCCATTGAATAGCAACCATAAAAACTCATGTCTCGTAGAATATTTTGTGTTGAACGTAACAAGCTTTTTCCACTATAGTCACAGATAGTGAACGAATTATACATACCTAAGGAATTAGCGAATTTTCTGGCATTTGTGGGGCTAAGAATATTCTTCACAACCAGCATATCCATTAGGTAGCTGAAGAAGAAGTTTGTGAACCACATCACCAGGAACGGCAGAGCCGTCAGTAATCCATTCTGTAAGTTTTAAATAAAGTTTTGGTGAGAAATAAGGTTGTTTAGAATGTAATGGTATTTGGTTTCATAATTCGTCTTACCTCACATCGGCGAGATTCAAAGAACGTTCGCGTTGTCGTGACATTTCTGAGCAAGCAATTCGTCACACCGCGTTTCGCTATTTGAAGGGATTCGACGAATGTTTGCGGTGTCGCGATAACACGCCACAATGTTCGTGTGAAAGTCCGGCAAAAGTATATCTACCTGTTGCACTATGTCATACTATGATTACAATTATTCTCTCAGATATATTATGATCGCTATTTACACTGCAAAAACTGTCAGCTAGAAGACTAGTGGCCTATCGCCCTATGTCTTTGGCTGCAGAACGGACAAATAAAATAACATATTTAACTTTTCTAGAGAATCAAAAGTAATTTCTAAAACTTTCAAAATTCTTCATTTCCACTAGTAAGTAGACTAACGCCCTTTCTGCAGTCATTGATTCAATTTATTTAACTCTATCAAAAATGTATTTACCGCTTTTATATTGACTCCCATGATTTTATCCAGATAAGCAGGAACTTCTGAGTAGAGAGTGAGTTGTCCCCAAGTCTGGCCAACGTGCGCGATTATAATAGCATAAACTCCTTTGTGACTTAGTATTTTCGCCCACGGCACTGACCTTTTCTGAAAATGGGCGATATCATTTGTATTACGATGAAACAAATTGTAATACGATGGTAGATACAATCTCTTTTTCTCGTGCATTGCTTGAGAACTCCAATCGAATTATATGTGACAGAGATATTTTTTTAATAATTTAGTAGGTACCTTTGCATCCTCTCCAGTTCCTAGTTCATCCTCTACATACTTCCTTTCAGCTTCAGATATTTTAGAGTGTTTTGCTGGAGTATCGGCCGCTAGGAACCATAAAATGACTCCTATTATTCCTGACATTATTCCGTAGAACCTAAAAATACCAGGCCAGCCCAGCGAAGAAGCAGATATGAAGCCCGTCATTGGTAGCCCAAACACTGTGCCTAGAGCTTGCCCTGAAACATTCAAAGCAGTACTATTGTCATCAATGAATTATTACTTACCTGTACTTACTGACGTTATCATATATCGCAGATTTAACAGACTAGACAGGTTTCAGCAGTAAATTCTGCCTTATGTAAAGCCCCAAAGAGTCGTCAAAGCGTCGGACCAGAGAGTCGTGCCCGTCGTCAACACTGCTGCAATTTTCAACGTTGTACCTAGAGATTTTTACTAGTTAGTGTACCTTTCGTTTCTAGCTTCGTTGATTTATTTTAACTTATCCTTACCTCCGTAAACAAAAGCGGCCATTCGTCCTCTCTCGTGTAATGGTGCCCATTTTCCGAGAGACGTGTGTAGTCCAGGCATTATACAGGCCTGACTGAGGCCCTGCAATACTCTGCAAATCGCTGTGCATATCCAACCACCCTAAAACCAATGTCAAAATATCTTAAATATCTATTTTATTCTCTTGGCATTAACCAGTGGAGGAAATTCTTCAGCAGTAATGCTGAGTTTAAGCAAGATTGATCATTGTTAAAATTGTATCTAAATTGGCAAAGCGGTGGAAAGTAAATCTTGCAAAAAGTTATAAAGCCTTTTGTCATCAATATTTATAACCCAGAAAATCCGTTTCTTTGTTGTTTTTCGTACAACCTTTGCTGGACATCATTCATTATAATATCTTCTGCTAACTTACGTAATAAGCAGCCAAAGGGAGCATTATCGACACCACGCAGTTGATCATCATGGCACCAGTCAGCAAGTACCTTGCTCCAAACCTGTGGGCCAACTGACCCGCAGGAATCTGTAGCAACATGTATCCCCAGAAGAATGAGGCTATCACTGCGTCTTGCACTTTCTTGTTCCAATCAAATGTTGGATACTGGAAGATCAAGTTTTTTTTATATTCGCAACTCCTAATCTACTTGATTTGACTTGGACGTGATAAATTCATAACAGTAATCGCGGTTAGCTTAATAACTCGCAGTTGAACAATGAAACTGAGATACAATTATAAAAGACTATACCACATTCAAAGGAGCTTGAGACAAAATGTAAAAAAAATACTACCCACTCTAAAATTATCGCCAAAGTATTTCTTGTAATTGACACCTCCGAACAAAGAAATTATTCGAAAAGTGGGTAGTTCTTTGTTGACGTTTTATCTCATGCTTTAATGAATATAGTATAAGTAGCTGTACCCGGCATGCGTTGCAATGCATTTTTTCCTACTTACTACATACCTAACAAAATCAAAATACTAACAAAAAGTCAAAACCATTTTCATGCATGCGGAAATCGGAATTCATTTTTATATACATAGAAGATATACATAGATTAGGCTGGTAGAAAATGTCTAAGCCAATAAGTCCACCTCTGTACAATTTTGTCTATAAAGAATAATTATCTTTGAAAACCCATCTTAGTTCCAAATGTTATTGAGTAGATTCTTCATAATGAAGAAATAGTTAAATCATTCCATTTTCATGAAAACATGTGTAATCAAAATAAAAAGCGAAATTATCTATCTTACAATTATAACTAAGACATTGAAGAAAGTGCACGCAAATTGTTATAAGATCTTTATCTATTTAAAGGACAAAGCTAATCATGTTGCAGTAAAATTATGCATACTTACTGGAGGTATTAACATCAAAGCATTTAATACACCTTCAGGTTTAAATTGATTGTATGTTCCATTTGAATGCGATTCAGTAATATTTTTATCGTTTTCTTCGTACTTGGTCATGGCTACCAAAGACACACCCATGCAGGACCTCATACTGTAAGCTATTGTTAGCGTGCAAAATAATATGAAGCATTGCTGATGCCTGTAGCCCCATCCTGAAACTGGAAATGCTTTGGTTAATTAGGTCCTCCAAATGAAATATCATTCTGATCTTATTCATAATCCCCAGCAAATAACATACCCTAAAAACATCAATGTATGTATGTGTTTTAAAAAGGCTGTCGTGAAAATTACAAAAAATAATGCAAACACGATAAATTGAGTAATTTTTATGCAAATTTTGACGAGATTGTGAAGAAGAAAAAATAAAATGAAATTAATAAACCCCAAACTAAAAAAAATGAAATGGGAGATGGTCAAAATGAGCATCAATTTGAAAAACCTCCATAATTATTTTCACTGATAAATCAAATAATTGTATTAAACTTCAAACTAAACGACGAATTTATTTCAATTTTTAATTCAGGTGTGCTTGCAAAACTTAATTCTAATTTGAAACAAACTTTAAGTTCAGAAATATAAACCATTTTAAAGTCCAATACAATTAATCTATCAGATGCTAAGCTAAAGAATTTCAAGTAAAGTGTACCCAAACTGATGACATTAAAGTTTTAAACACACGGTCGCAATTAATCAAAAGTTTTCACTCACCTTTGAAATTGCCTCCGAGGCCTTTTTCTGTAACCTCTTGTTTCTCTACCATTATTGTTTAATTTAATTTATATTTGTTTATTTCAACATTCACAACATGGATAATGAAATTGGATTCTTGAGTTACTTCGGGATTATTGTTGATTACTTTTGAATTGCTTCTGTTTTTATTACATTTAAATGTTATATTATTCCCTCAGTATCGTATATTTTAGTTTTTAATGCATCAATTTCAATCCTTCAATTGAAAACAAACTTTTGATACGATGAGCGCATCAACAAAATCTAATTCCGAGTATTGTTTTAGTTTCGTTAGCCACAATTTTTTCTATTTCTGTTCTGCAATATTTGTCTCAACTTATCTGTCAAACTGACGAAAACTATCTTTAAATACCTTTTATGTCGGTGCAGAACAATGATATAACTGTAAGGTATTATTCTTGTTTGCGTTAGTGTCATCGTTATCTTATGCAAATAATATAACAGGTTCATTGCTACTGAGTACGTGGTAATTTTTACCATTGATAATCATAATTTATGTAATTCTTTATCATACTTATAATATTTTTTATTGAGTTATAAAAAGAAAATACCTAAATACAAATGATACAATCCTAAATAATTGTCTGGGAGATAGGAATAAATAAATAACTTATATTTGGTAGAAAATAAATAAAAAAAACATTCACAGCAAGAATAAAAGGAGCACATTTTTATTTCGAAATATGCGCAACAACTTTTACTAATAAAATATTATTACATAAATTATATGTTTTTCAAAATATTTGACTAATACTGAAACAAAGAAAGAAATTAAAATAAACAAATAATATTTACAATAAAACCAAATATTATATAAAAGAAGAATTATTATTTAGAATTACTATATTTTAGTAAACCAAAAACTGCCCGTTATTCTATTCACCAAACAAGTCCTGTCCATCCAAAGTTTGTCTTATAGAGAATTGCTTTTAGCGGTAAGACGGCCCACTGTACCGTTTCTCACTTCGAGAAATTAACTTTGGCTGTATTTATTGTGTACAATAAAGAATATTATGTCCATGTATCGATACAATGGTCGAAAGAAACGGACATTGAGAAGAGAAACAAACATTCTAAAAATAAGAAGAACCTAGGGGCCTAATTCTCCTAAAATAAATCTTAATAAATCACAACCGAGCCAAGGCCGAACCGTTCATTCAAACAGTTCTCAATTTCAAAAGCTATCAAATTGTTGACACAAAAAACAAAATCAATCATTTTGAAAGTTTTCGAAAACAAAAACTGACTGATGGTTGTGGTTCGATTGCGTTTGGAAACAATTCATTTTAGGGGAATTGGGCCCTAGTTTAGTTTATACAATAAACCATGAAAGAATCAAAGAAAACTTCTCGCAATTCATAACTAGAAGACTTAAAAAACAACAATTTAATAAATATCATTCATTAAAAGCTTTTTGTTTAGTTAGGAATAGGAAATGTTTATTTGCCTTTGTTTCTACTGTTAGTTTCACCATAAGAGAAAATACGAGATAACATTCGCAGAAACCCATAATTTCACTAAACAAATAAAGCAAAAATAAATATTATGATGGCGTGTGAAGTTTTGTCCCTGTGTTCCAACCGGGTGTCCCTCAGGGAGCATTGTTTGTGTTGCCTATTCCAAGGCTGCATATACTGGCACACTCATATTTCTGTGTTTATCTAAATCAGTAACGATATTCAAACAACTATTTCTGTTGGTATTAACACAAATTGCTCTAGATGCTAAATGAGAGAAAACAGTGCAGTGACAAATAAATAAATATTAAATTAAATACTTAGCAAAAAGTAACCCCATACTTGAATTTTCTCCTGTATCGTGAGTGCGTTACAATATGCAGAAACACCCAGACCTAGAAATATATATCTGTTATAAGCCACACATGTTTTGTTCAGATGTTTTGTGAAGATGAAAAAGAAGAAGCCAATTTTCTCAAGTTTTATTTAATTTCGGAAGCAATGCGTGGTACATGGACAAGGTTAGTCGGAAAGAAGGGTTTTTTCAAAAATTATTCATCCCTGCTTTAGTTACCAATTCAGAAAATAGTACTTCTAATCTGTGACCCTAAATGTGACCTAAAATGTAAACACAGCTGATCATAGCTGAGGTTAAATAGAATTTAGCGTATTTTTATGAAATATTTAAGCGAATTTTGGGGAAACTTGTAGAACAAAAGTTATGCATTATTATGGGTATATTTACACCCTTTTAGATAAGTCTACCTTTTCGAGTTACCTTAGAAAGTCTGATGATCATAAATATGATTATGGTAATATTATATTTTCTAAGTCCATTCTTTAGAGCACAAAAGTGGGATTTTTTGCAGCCTCTATTTGGTCCTCCTTCTTTTGTCAATCAAGGTGACAATATTTCATATTCAAAATCAGTTCCAACTTTAGGACTGGTGCAGTTATTTTTTGGATCCTGCCTTTATTATTTGGTTTTGTAAATATTGATTTGTAAGTTATGATTTCAACAAAAAAAACCTAATTACAAACAGCTTCAATGTCTATTCTCCAGTTTATTATTTTATTATCTACTTTTAATATCGATTATTTGTAGTTTATACTGAGTGAGTAAAGCTTAAGGCAAATCAGTACTTTAACCAATCACTTGCAAGTCCGATTTGCGCACTAAGGGTTCCGTACCACGACACATATCTATGAAATAACCATTTTTATTATTTGCTTCACAATTACAAAGTGTGCACTACAATCAAACCAGGTTTCAAGCTTGTATGTATTATCGTTTTTAAGATAGATCAGGAACAAAAAACTTTGAGTTATCCACTTTTTGGTAAAATTATAGTCCGAGCTTCTCATATGGTAGGTATAAAAACGTCACTCGTGTCAGAAGGAAAATTATCAAATAATGAAGGATTACTATTGTATGCTTATGTGTCATCGTTATCTTTACGCAAATAACACTAAATTATATCATTCAGTATATATACAGTTATTCTTACTATGACGTTGTTTTTAGTTTTATCTATAGCTACTTTTATGTGATGTTCAAACATCCGCATATTTTCCGGGTGAAACTGGAAATAAGTGCTTTATCTCCATCTCTTCATCACATTACATGATGCAATTTTAGATATATTGTTTTAATTTGTTGTATTCATGACAAAAATCCAGAAGTGAAATTATGGTGCCTTTGTTTTCTAGAGAAACGTTGTCTTCATCATCTTCGACATCATTCAGACGAAAGACGTTCACTGCTGGACATAGGCCTCCCCCAAGCATCACCACATCGACCGATCCTATACTTCTCGCGTCCAGCGTATTCTCGCAACCTACATCACCACCATTCCATACACCATCTTCAACATTGTCTCATTTAAAAAATAATAATATCAAAAAGCTTCTCTCTTTAATTCCTACATAATACATGATCGAACGTCAATTACGGCAATTAAACAGTAAAGAAAGTTTGTCTATGATAATTATATACATTAAATGCAAGCAAGTTGTATGAATGTTTGACTATATGGGTCTTAAACGCTATGAGTAAAACTGTGTTATCAATTTCAAATTATATTTATTTATTACTATGTTTTAATTGGTAGGTACTTATATTATTTACAACTATTTTAATTAGTATACAAAATATCTAATTTAGGCTTTTCTACCATTGGTTGACTCTCTTCATCATTATTTTTCTCCTCAGGTGGATCGTTCCACTCTGCTTTCTCGGCTGTTCCGAATATCGCATAGAAGAGATTAGTCATAAAATACAGACCAGCTGCCATGAAGAACACTTTTCTCCAAAGGTATACATCATTCTGTAAAGGAAATTATTAAAAATATTAATAGAATCGTAACAGGTATGTAATACCAATGTCATTTCAAACTGTGCCTAGTATACATCGTGGGCCCGAGGTACCCAAAAGATTTTAAACATCGATTCCGATGTCTAATTGGAGACGAAAAGCTAGAATATAGTTTGTTGAATGAAGCTTAATTTTCGAAATATTCATTATTTACAGAAATTCACAAATCGAAAAATATATATGGTAACAAGTCCTATGAACGCGGCGTTGCGACTTTTGTCATACCCCTCTCGCCGTATGTCTTATTTGTCGGGGAGGGTTGTGAAGTGAGAAGTTTTTTATCCACTCACACGATAATTTATAAATGTTGCCAGTTCAACCTAAGGTATTGTTTACAAGGAAGTACTAAATTTAATTGGTATAAAGAAAAAAAAATGACTCAATTGGACTTTCGTTGATATAACATTTGACTCATAATACCACCAGAAAGGCATGGTTAAAATCTTTCGGGTACGTCGGGCCCACGGTGTAACTGTATAATTACGAAGTAGCAGGCTAAAAATTGATAGAAGATAGTCGTAAATAATGTTTTTTTTAGGATTGTTGTGAAGCCTTAGATAAAAGAACCTAAAGAAAATTCTCAGAAGCTGAGAGAGAGCTGCGCTTGCCGCGGTCAGTCCGTGGAAAACTGACTTTTTAACACTTCGAGACTCCTCCGTGATTCGGAGAGTTCGTTAACCTGTGTAGTACTGTAATTATAGACACAATAGATAAACAATGGCACTGACGATCCGGATCGCCGCGCGGGACGATACCGGTTAAACTGTCCTTGTTTTCGTACCAATATCTATGAATACGTAAATCTGACAACTGCTCGAATTTTCGGATATCAGTATTGCCTAGTAACTGGGTTCTTGGGGTCTGATGGCAGTCACTCCTTGTAAAATACTGATATTCAGCCGCATCTGGTTAGACTGGCAGTCGAACCCAACATAGTAGGGAAAAGGCTAGGAGGGTGGTGAGTCAATGGTCGGGATAGATTTGCAGTCATGCTTATAAGCGAATGAACTAATATTTTACTTACAACATCAGTTAGTATACAGCCAGTGATCAAAGGTGAGATTGACGCGCCCATGTTTGACATAAAATTGCTGAGACTCATCAGGGTTCCAGCGAAGTTTGGCGCTATATCGATGTGGTTGATCTAAAAAAAAAACGTTTTTTTTAATATCTTCTGAATCTAATTTGTGGCAGCCAAGCAACATGAGTAAAATTAGAGACCAGTTATCTAATAAAACAAAAATCTCTTATCATGACCAATTTAAAAATAATGTTAATGAAATATTATGTAAAATTTATTACCTGAAATCCCAAATGAGCTGCAATTTTGAAACTGCAAATGAATACTAATATTGATTCCACAACATAAATGTTTTTGGGCGCATAGGCTAGAGCTATCAGTCCTATTGCTGCTGGTATATTACCTGTAAATATTGGAATAGAATTCATATAAGTAACATTATATTAATAACCATAACCTAAAAATTCGGTCTTATACTCATATTTGAAATTTTAGTTTCCTTAAACGAAAATCATGGTCTTTCGTACGTACCTAGGGAAGTGGCAAGTTTCCTGGTATTAGTAGCGCTGAGAATATTCTTCACGATCAGCATATCCATTACGTAGCAGAAGAAGAAGTTCGTAAACCACATCACCAAGAACGGTAGAGCAGTCAGTAAGCCATTCTGTAAGTTTTTAATAAAATGAACTACAAATACGGTTTTCGTGACAAATTATTATAAATTTTAATATGAGGTAATCATAATAAATTGGTATTCTCTTCCATAAAGTGTCTTAAGATGTGTTTAAAAGATAACATCAGGTATTTGAGCAGCAGTATCTAAAAATCTGCCTATATAGGTTAACCACTATAGTGATTGCCCAGCATATAGTGATTGCCAACATTAAGAAGCAATACGGTTTTTGGCAATTTTTAAGGGACTGGTAGGTAGTAGGCAGACCAGTGTCTTGATCAGATCTGATCTTCTAAGATTCCAGAAATGAGAACGAGAACTTGCAATCTACTGCTTAAGCCTGCTCGACGCTGCCTATAATGGTGAATACCATTACGGGCAGATTGGTTAAAATTTATTTTCCAATCTAATTATTGATTTTATCACAAATAATCCTTACCGCTTTAATATTGACACCCATAATTTTATCTAGATAAGCAGGAACTTCTGAGTAGAGGGTGACTTGTCCCCAAGTCTGGCCGATGTGCGCAAGTATAATGGCATAAACTCCTTTATGACGCAGTATTTTTGACCAAGGTACTGGCATTTTCTGAAAAAAGAGAACACGACTTACGTTATAAACAAATTAATAAACTAAATATAAAGTATCTTAAATTTAATTAAATAATTTTCTTTGGTTAAAGTTTCTGACAATTTATTTTGAAAACTTAAATAAAATAAATTATCCAGCCTTTCAAGGAAACTGCTATTTTATATTCATTATATTAAAAATTTCTAGAAAAAACTACAAACTATTATTAAATAACAATTTATATACCTTTGCACCCTCGCGTGTTCCGAGGTCATCTTCCACATATTTTCTTTCACCTTTTGATATTTTAGGGTGTTTAGCTGGAGTATCGGCAGCTAGCCACCATAACATGACGCCAATTATTCCTGACATTACCCCATAGAGCCTGAATATCCCAGGCCAACCCAAAGAAGACGAAGATATGAAGCCCGTCATTGGTAATCCGAATACTGTGCCTAGAGCTTGCCCTGAAAGATTTATAGCAGTAAGAAAAGGATTGTTTGATAGATTTTGTGACTCTCAGGCATAAACTAGCTCTTAACTTTCGAACCAACGGGGGGCCAATACTACTAACATAATTTTAAATGTCCCAATCGAATCGCAGCATACACAGCCAGGATAAAGGATATTTTTTTCTTAAAAAAAAAAAAATATTACTTTAATTGGCCTCCAGTCTACGTCGATCGTACTTTTTCAATCCTCACCTCCATAAACAAAAGCGGCCATTCTTCCTCTTTCGTGCAGAGGTGCCCATTTTCCAAGAGACGTGTGTATACTAGGTACTATACAGGACTGACTGAGACCTTGCACTACTCTGCACAACGCTGTGCATATCCAACCACCCTGGAATCAAATTAAGTAAAATATTTCAGTATTTCACTCTATCACGCAAGCTAAGGAAAAAGTTTTGTTATCACTTGTTGTCCAAATTATTTCTGAATGGGCAAAGTAAAGTGTATTGGACAAAGTTTACGAAGGCCTGTATCATTGAATACAATGTATGTAATGAGTAGAATAATGTTTTCAATATTTTCCCCACACATTTTTGCTCTTTGGTATTTTCTCATTTAGATCCTGATACCCATCTATACTAATATTATAAAGAGGTAGAATTTGTTTGTTTGTTTGTTTGTTTGTATGTAGGAGGTAATCTCCGAAATTACTCATCCGATTTTAAAAATTCTTTCACCAATAGGAAGCTACGTTATCCCTGAGTGCTATAGGCTATATTTTGGGATCAAAAAATTAGGGATCCGTAAATTAACGGGAGCGAAGCCGCGAGCAAAAGCTAGTAATAAATAACTTTGCTTCTTTTTATTCTACTCCTTCCAAAACTTCTTACTTACATAATAAGCAGCCAACGGCAAAAGTATCGAAACAACACAGTTGATCATCATAGCACCAAACAGCAAATATCTTGATCCGAACCTGTGGGCCATCTGACCAGCAGGAATCTGTAGAATCATGTATCCCCAGAAGAATGAGGCTATTACTGAGTCTTGCACTTGTTTGCTCCAATTGAACGTTGGATACTGAAATGTTAAAATATTTGATTATATATTATGCACTTACATCATTTACTTAATAGATACAATACTTATTATCCCTATAGATCAGGGCTTTCAGACAGCTATTGACATATTCTGTGGCCTCTCGAAGACTTTTGACTGCGTTGACATAATACGTTATCTTACCCATCACCCGAAATTTGTGGACGAGCTGCTGATCTTGTCCATTTCATAGTTTTTATCTCATAGGTGGTAAATGGTAAGTATGAATACTCTAACATCTTTGGGGTCTCTAGTTAAGAAGGGGGTGCCTCAAGGCTCAATTCTCGGGCCTTGATTACATAAGTGGTCTTCCAAAAAACTTTTTTTTTAATAAATAGAAATTGTAGCGAATTTTATCCCCCTTATTACAAAACAGGGTCTAAGAAAAACCTAGGTTTTAAAATAGCCCCGTCTCTTTTTGTTATATGACATAAGAAAGTGATGGGTCTATTTTAAACCTGGGTTTACCTTAGTCTTGGTTTAAACCATGTTTTGTAATAAGGGGGGTACATGTCTACAACAGCCTAAATGTTAATTCCAGTAGTTTTCTGCTAAAAAATTTTTCTGACTGCTAAAAAGGCAAAATGCTTTCGCAATATACTAACAAAGGTTGATAACCTCGTAATACGACAGCTTACAAAATTATATTTGTTTTAAACATACTTACTGGTGGTATCAACATCAAAGCATTTAATATCCCTTCAGGTTTAAACTGTTTATCCGCTGCTGAATGTGATTCAGTAGTATTTAGATCATTTTCTTCAAACTTTGTCATGGCTACCAAAGATACTCCCATGCAGGCCCTCATACTGTAAGCTACTGTTAGTGTGATGAATAATATAAAGCTCTGTTGATGCCTGTAGCCCCATCTTGAAACTGAAATAAGTACAATTTCTATATAAATTATTCCCATTGTACGGCAAAAAACAGAGGGACATTAGTGTCGTTGAAGAAACAGTAAATTGAGATTATATAATGAACTCAGTGTATGTGGATATTATTGTAATAATGCAACCTAAACGCAATCAGTTACGACTTCACAACAACTACGCAATGATATTTTATATTTAATTGGTAACTTTGTTAAAACAGTCATGTTTAATTGACTAGGAGAGATAATACGAGACACCGTCCATTGGTAAAAGGAAGGAACCCTAGTTTCCGATCACGTTACGTAACGTAAAAGAAACGAAAAAAATAATGCAAAAAAAAAGATGGCTTGCGAAATTTTGTGTCTCTATATTTTAGACTAGGTGTCTCCCAGGGAAAAAAGTATGTGTTGCCTATTTCAAGGCTGCATACACTGGCATGGTCATATTTTCATATTTATCGAAAGCAGTAATGATATTCAAACAACTCATTTCCATCGATGTTGGCACACAATTGCTTTAGATTATAATAATATGACGTAAGAGAAAACGAAGTGACGAATAAATAACTTATGATTATGATACTTTAGATGTTTTGTTTACCATCGGAAGCAGTTTCTAGTGCTAACAAAGTGTGATGAAATTCTTTCATGAAAACGCAATTATGATAACACCAACAAAATTTATGATTCGACACTAACATCTTTCAAAAGAAAACAAAATTATTTACTCACCTTTAAAATCGCTTTCCGCGGCTTTCTTCTCGTTATCTATTTTATCCCCCATACTAAATTAGACAATGATAACGATAATGTAGAAAATTTTGATTAAAAAGCAATAAGCAGCTTTGATTCAGATACAGTATGCACTGTTCTTTTGGTTGTCGCACTTTGATATAATTGTCGTGTTATTAATTTTGATACAAAAACATTGTACATCTATTCTTATAACGTTGACTCAATATCCAGTGTTCAAGCCAGTAGAACTTTAGTCAAATAAGACATTTCAGACCGCGTTTCACTTTCCCGATTGCTTCATAAATGTTGGCTGGAGTTTCTCTTTTAAACTATTTAATGGTATCTCACAAAACATCACTTTGTCACTTGGCATTATGAATGTCATAATTATCATCGTTATCTATAACAAATAACACTGCTTCCCTATACAGTGTGAGTTTTCATATAATGCTCATAATGTAATTGGGTGAAACTAGACATCATTTTATCAACGGGAATAACATTTATTTAATATTGTATGTACACACAACACTCAATAAAAGGGGTGCCCGTGTTTTTGCCGAAGTATTTTATATCGAATTTCATTACGCCGACAACGATTCACCGACTTAATCTTTGCCGAAGCAATTTTAACTCTAATTTGATTTCGCCGAACGGTTAATAGCCACCATAATTATTTGGCCAAAAATCATTTAGAAATTTTATTTTAGTCGAATACTTATTTGGTTATTGTTTAATTTGTCAAATATCTAGTCGCACAACATTATTTTTACACAGCGGAATGTAATGTTAATCCTACTCAACGCACCCCGAATACACGTGGTCAGACTCTGTCCTACCCCTAGAGTGTTATTTAAAATCGTGGAGCTAGACGCTCGCGAAGGAGGTCCTGAGTGGAAGGAGTGCACGAGGCCGAGGCGCAGTGAGTGGGGGGAGGTGGCGAGCGACGCGAGTCGGCGACCTCCCGAGTGTAGCGCTGGTCAAGTGTGCGAGCGAAGCAAAGGGGCGATAAAGCGAGTCTTCTAGCGGAACAAACCCAGAAACACTTGCATGCTTGCTTGCTTTTTTGCTTGCATGATGGGAAAATAAGCCATCTAACAAGTGTAAAGTGGCCAATAATACAGTTGACTAATGAATGAAACAGTGGTCAGCAGACTAGTCGGCGTAACAAAAAGTTACAAAACATAATTAGGGACTTTACTCATTCGGCGTTAGAATTATTCGGCGAAATGAAAAGTGGCGAAAGGTTTTCGGCCAGATAAGAATTGGCTAATAATATTTCGATATTCCAACAGAGAACCCAATAAAAGATAAGTTAATCAGAACCATGGCGGACAATTATTTCTTAAAAAAAATCTCATTCCAGCAGATCTAGATGCGTGAGAGGTGAATTTACAAAAAGAAATGTAGGGGCATGTGCTCTACCCGTGGACGATTTCCAGAATTTGACAAAAAAGTATTTTTTTAACCCTTAATTTGCAGGGTACGTCCCAGGGACTCCATGTGAAACTTATTTTGTTTGTAACTTTTGTTTTAGCGCGTATACAGTGTTGTGCGTTCTAGTAGCTTCCGTTAGGGGTACGGCCTACGTGGTGGCGAGAGAACGTGTCTGAGCGCTTCCCGCAAAGGTAAGTAATTGAGACTCATGGAGTCCTTCGGTCTCCACCCTGCACCGTACGTTACAAAAAGTTCAGTTGGCCACTGGTAGTAATGTCCAGAATTTCTGATTCATCGGTCCCAAAACGGAAGTCCAAAACTGACAAGACTCGACTCGAGTTTCTGAAAGGTGTTGCCTAAGACCTGAATGAATCAAATAAAAAATCGTAGATGTACAACTCACGACTGCCCAGACCAACTCGCCTCACAATATCCAAGATTCTTCAAGAAGATTTTCCGGCTGAGCTGGATAGCACAGAGGAGAAATTACCCAGGGAAGATAAATATTCTTTCTTCTGTCCAAAGAAACTCGAAAGGGACACAGGTTTTGTTTGCAACTCATGTCGCAAACCAATATGCTTGGCTTGTTCGAAGAAAGTATGTAGATCGTACTAGGGATTAGTAGTGCCTTGCAGGTTTTTTTATGTTTTCGACTTTTTAAGAGTTTATGCTTTATTTGTCAGGAACACCATTACGTTTATCTAATATAAGTTGAAAATAAAGAATATTTTTGTTAAAAGTGGAGATTTTGGAGCTCAAAGTTGATAAGTCGATTTTTTTGTGATTTTTGAGACTAGTCGTAATTTTTAAGCATAAAAATGATACTCATTAAACGTTTGTAATTGTTTTGTTAAATTTAGATTCTTAGATACCTAGGTTACCTTTAGGTAATCAAAACTTTTTGCACTTTTATAATGATCTGAGTTTTTTCTCACTCTGAAATGTGGGAGTCCCTAGGTCTCCACCCTGCACTATACGTGATTTTTTTCCACCCCGCAAATTAAGGGTTAAAAAAAACCTCATACTTTTATCATGAAATTATTTATTGTACGGATTAGTAACTAATCAACTCTTAATAATTATTAGTCTCCAATGCGATGGCGGAAATAATTGCTCAGAAAATTAAAGATTTTCAAAAACCCTTATTTTGTCCCTAGGTACAACGTACAAATGTACCTATGGACAGCACAAATGTACTTATGGACAGTAATGTACCTGTAGACAAGCATTTAATACTGCAAAAAAAACAGGTTTTCGTAGCGATAATTCTGGGAAACGTTGTCGATAACATCGAAACCATCCTATACCAGCCATTTTGTATTGATGCCAGCTTTTAAAAGTATTTTATTTATTTTTTGCACAGAAAACTGATAGACAAGTTCCTGGACTTGTTTGGAATCTAGACCTATATGCATGTAGGCTGCTTTTTCTAAATATTCACGTAACATAATTTCTTCATGCTCTTGAAACACCTTTTTTACGTCATTCTTCAATAATATAACGATAAATCTATCTAATAATTAATCTATAGTTTTTTCATTGAGATAATGATCTCATGATAATATTTGTTGAGTTGAAAATATTTCAAAATGGTATATTTTGGTATTTTGTATTTTTCAGACACCCTACGATCTAAACATCCACTTTTGACTTCTATAACTGCTTTGGAGAGAGTGTCTGGACATATTTTATCCCGTTTCACTCCGGTTTTACTACGAGGCACTGAAAAAAAACCAAAACAAATGTAGTAATTTGTCTGTGTAAATTACTGTCCACAGGTGCGACCGATATTATGTACCTATGGACAGTCCACAGGTACATTCATTCCCCCGTCCACAGGTACAAATATTAAGACATAACCTAGAAAGGGTTAAATCTTTCTACAGAGCATTAACAGAATCGCAGAATGGTCCTTATTTCAATGAAAAACAACGAAGTTCTGTAAATCATCTACAATCATACTTCTAGTTTAAGTTATCTCACAGAAAAACACCTTGAAAATGTACAAAAAAACTTACTTTTTCAAATAAAAATGTTCAACAGCACATCGCAACAGATTTATCACTGACAGCTTAGTGACAGTTAGTCAGTGTTGCCATTCGTCAAAAAAAGTTTACGAATGCGTTCTAACTACGAATTTACGCCGTTTGGTATTTGAAATATTGGTAGTGTCCATAGGTAAAGCCGTCCATAGGTACAACACTTGACCCTACAATAGTGTGTAAAAACAAAAGATACAATAATAAAAAAACATATTTTTCCTTGGTTTACAATTATCGAGAAAAATACTGTAAAAAAGACTTTCCGTAAAGTCTTTCTTATTTTAAGTGACGGTCTTTGGGGTAAAATTTATTTAATCGTCTTTGCCTGTTTACAATCATAATTGTTTTTTTTTAACATGATAGACCACTTGGTTCAAAAATAACAACAAAAAAGTTAATATCTATAAGTCTTTTTTTTTCTTCGATAGAATTATGCCTAGTTTCAGTCAAATTCATATTATGTGCACTTTATTTCACTTTTTAACCGACTTCAAAAAGGAGGAGGTGTCAATTCGTTTGTATTTTTTATTTGAATTAGTGTCGCTTGTGGGCGAAATTCAACCATTATTG
Source organism: Amphipyra tragopoginis (assembly GCA_905220435.1). Taxonomy (NCBI): domain Eukaryota; kingdom Metazoa; phylum Arthropoda; class Insecta; order Lepidoptera; family Noctuidae; genus Amphipyra; species Amphipyra tragopoginis. Next base: position 1,083,967 of record HG992006.1, on the reverse strand, counting down.
TACCTGCCTTAACTACAACATACACACATAATTTTTTTGTGCACATCTTTGGCATAATATCTTTCGAAATCCCTACTAATATTATAAGTGCAAACTCTGTCGGTCTGTCTGTTGCGCTTTCACGCCTAAACCGCTGAACCAATTTTGATAAAACTTGGTACAGAGATGGTCTGGAATCTGAAGAAGGATATAGGTTACTTTTATCACGAAAACTGCGAAATATCTACGCGAGAAACGACATCCACGCGGGGTAAGCTAGCGCGACCTCTAGTATTTCGATGTGATCTCCATATTATTCTGCTTTGTGAAACTGAAACAAAGTATCTATTTCCATCTCTTGATCGCTTAGATAATGCACTTTTTCACATCAATGTCCCAAATCAAGTGGTCAAGGAGGAAAATTCCTTTAAATATTAAAAAAAAAACTAGTAGTGCTCGCAGGCTTCGCTCGCGTAAAAAGTGTTTACATACCAGGGTATGTAGCAAGAAAAAAAGAATGCTTGCCCATTCATATCGAAAGAGAAAGAATTGAAAAATATTATTATTTTTGGGAATCACGTCTCATCTTCCGTGCGGAAGATGAGCCGTGTATTTTCATTGTTATTTTATTATTTTCATAGTTACAGGGACCAAAAAGCGGTTGAAATTTTAAAATGGGATTACTAGTTCAAATGTGGTACCATATGAAAGGGCTTTATTTGCACATTATAAAACACATTTTTATTTTCATTTAAGCCGCCAAGTTTTTGACTTATGATGAAAAATGTCTGTAAAAATTCCATTCCCTCCCTTACCCCGAAGTTTGCAAAGCGAAACATCTGGAATATATCAAATTGATAGGTGTTTTTGGAAATATTACAGGAAAATAAGACGATACGATAACTAGCACAGTTTTTTAGAAATTCGCAAAAATCCTTTACAAACAAAGTTAGTTACGCTGTTCTAAAAAAAATATAATAATTTATCATTATATAAGTTACCTTACATACGGAACACTCTGTGCGTGATTCTGACTCGCACTTGGCCAGTATTTAAGAAATCCTTGAAGCCGTTGAGTAGAAATGTATATTTGTATGTGTACACATGTAAGATAATGACTTCATCACATAGACGTCACTAGGCGTCATAATTGTGCATCTCTTTCTAATGCAGTTCGATGAGTCAGAGCCCAAATACACGTCCGATACTTGCCTCCGATAGTCGGTTCCGATAGTCTGATCAGACTATCTGAAGGCCTCCGCGCCATACATTTGTTTGAGCATGAATTACACGTACGATCAGACTATCGGATCGGATGTCAGAATCGTAAGCATCGTCCAGGCGTCGTCGTCATACAGAAAAAATCGGACACTAGAATCATACGCGTATTTCATGAATCAGTTCAGATAGTCGGATCCGGGTCCAGGAAGCAACTATTGGACGTGTATTTTGACCCTCAACCGTAGCGATATTTTCATTTAATAGGAACTTAGAGCAACGCGGTTGACGTGTCAGTCGGGGGTGGCCACAGCGTTCTCTTTGAATACAAAAAAGTCTGTCATTGTTTGCGGGGGGAGGGGTGGGGGGGTCCTCACATATATGCATTCTACATTGTAGTACTTTACTATTTATTCTGTGATTGTAGCTACAACAGTCACACATCCTAATCGTAACTAATATAATAAATGCGAAAGTAAGTTTGTTTGTTACCTTTTCACGCCTAAACCACTGAACCATCCTGAAATTTTGCATATACGTTGGCAGGTGTACAGAAACGGACATAGGGTACCTATGATCCCGAAAAAAAGTACTGTTCCCGATGAAAACAACAATAATGTTAGTAGATGGCGCCACGTGTCTTTCGAATCATGATTAAATTATATTATAACAGAAACTTTAGTAGTGTGTTAAGAGTTGATTGTCAAATTCTAGATTAACGCGAGCGAACGCGGGCAAAAGCTAGTTAAAAATAAAACAATATTAGGCTTTATTTGATACGTACTGTCAAATGGGGCCTAATCAAGTTGACAGAGGGGAAATGTTCCGTATGGCTACTTCCGACTACGTCAACCGCGTTGTTCTAAGGGTTGGACCTCATCTGGCAGCACGGAATCGCCTTTTTCAGTCGCCCTTTCTCTTTCTGTCGCTTAGAACTGCCATTTGCTAGACCGAGACAGAAAGCATAATGCGATAGCACGCGGCGGAATCCTCGAGGCGATCGGCATCACGGACAAAATGCAATGGTCGGCAATGGCAGTTCTAAGCGACAGAAAGAGAAAGGGCGACGGAAAAAGGCGATTCCGTGCTGCCAGATGAGGTCCAACCCTAAGGCGCCATCTCCACGAGCGAGTGTATCGCGGCGATAGTCTCGCCGAGCCATCATCAAATTCAATACAAACTATCGCCGCGATAACATTGCCGTGTCTAGACATGTTCTTGGAGAGTGTATAGAAATACGTGGCACGACGATAATAACGCCGCGATTCTCCCGCTCGTGGAGACGGCCCCTAAGGGTAGGAACTGTCGTCAGAACTGGTAGACCACCTTCATGGCCAACCGTATGTACCTAAGTTAATGTTGGATTTCATGGTCTTCCATCAATTTAAGAAATAATGTTTGTGACCAATTGTGAATGTGTGAAAACAACCATTTGTGAACAATGTTTGTAAGAAACAAATCCATGGTTTTTATATAATTTTATTTTTAAATAACATATCTAATACGAACTTGAAGAATTTAATTGTTTTTGATAATGAATATAAAACTTCCTCGTCGCACGGTGGGAATAGACGCGTGTTGTAAGATTTAACACCAGCACGCTTGGTGGTAGGATCTACGAGTATACGGTCCGCCTGGTTAGCTACCACCCTTACACCAAGCAGTTTACTGAGCTCCATGGTGTCTATGTGAGAGCCAGAAGGGTATAGGGAAATCCCTCTACAGTTCTGTTACTTGGTTTTGTGTACTCCATCTTAGAGCGTGTCTGCGATTATCATCAAGAGGGACTAGGGTCAAAAGGCGACAAAATCAAAAGAAAAAAAAATTAAAAATATTAAATATCCGCGTTTTTATTTATTTACAGATTTTGTAAAATACAATTTTAGATAATTTACTTATAAAAGCATTTCTTTTAGCTTTAAATAGTAGCCTATTGGAATCGCATCGGATCCTAGGTGTCCTGGAGTACCGCTTCCTGCATCGGTAGGCCTAGCACGAATATTGTGACGTATGGTAACATAAACGTAACGTTAACACGAGTGAATTTTGAATTGGAAATACTCGTTTCGCACATAATATTTAATCGAATTGAAAACTTTATTCATATCTATGTATGATAAAAATTGTGGTTGTCGCATAAATTTGAACTAAAATGCTATAGAATAGTTGTATTTTCGATTTAAAATTCACTCACATTAACGTTACGTTTACGTTACTATACGTCAAAATATTCGTGCTAGGCTTACTGATCCCTTTAGGTGTTGGTCGACGCTTTTTTCTATAATACATTGGCAGTTACAACTGTCAACATAATGACCGCTGAGTTCACACGTGTTATATAAATATCAAAACGTGTCAATAAGTTTAATAAATAAAACCACAAAAACAATTAACAAAGTTTATTTGTACAAATAAGACACTGCCATATTTTTGACCTTGGCAACTAAAATATCGATATCCAAATCCTATGTTTAGATTGGCAGTCAGACTATTACTTTTGAATGGTAACAAAATTTAAAAAAACACACAAAAATACAAAAAATAAGGCGTTTTTGTAATTAATTAAATCTTATTGTTTTTCTTTGTATTCCTTTACTTCTTTAGTCTTCGGATCTTCGATGCTTGTCTCTGTAAAACATAAACAATTTTTAGTGCTTTTATTTAATTTTTTTCTTTGTTTTTCAAAACATTTTCCCACACTAGGATTTCTCCTGTATCGTAGGTGCGTTTACAGACACAAACGCCTAGACCCGAAACAATTATCTGTAGGCCATACACATTTTTGTTCCGTGTGGGAATCGTATCCACGACCCGTAGCGCAGAAGCCAATCGCTCAGCCACTGCAGCAAACGTGTCGTCAAATTTTCTTATCCAACCTCTTACTTGGACAGAAAAACTATGGAAGTACAAAATCAAGAAGCTTGTTTTTATGTTATAGGTATACCACCTGTTCTGTTGTACCTGTTGGTCCATCTGATGCCGGTCCGGGCTGCTACTGAGAAATACCATCCGGAAGAACCCCACCCAGGACCTCTCATTCAGCAGTCACCCTTGTGACCACTAGACCAACAGGCAATGTTAATCTACGTAGGACAGTAGATCAAAATAATATTAAAAAGGTTTACCATTCTCATCCAAATCATTCCAAGGTTGCGTGTCTGCTGACATAAATATAACAAAAATGGTATTTGTGCTAAGGGCCAGTCCAGCAATTATGAAAAACATAATGCGCCATTGTATTTGGTTTGTCTGTAACAAAAATATAATGTTTTATTTCATCATCATCATCATTCAGCCGAAAGACGTCTACTGCTGGAAATAGGCCTCCCCCAAAAGGGGGGGGATTGCCGTAATCGCCACGCTTGGCAGGCGGTTTGACGATCGCAGTATGGTTGTTAAAGTACTCAGAGAACGCTGCTGCCCATCCTCTAGACAATCCCTTAGTCGCCTTTTACGACACCCACGGGAAGAGATGGGGTCGTGCTATTTTTTAAGTCCGGCACTACACGAGACACTACTCTCACTACACGAGACATATTGTATTTTAGTATGCCATTATCCCATGTATTAATTTGTTTACAAACACTTTTAGAAACAATAATACGTGTTTTGCTACGTGTTTCCGAAACATTGATACATGTTGCAGTAAACACCACTAACAGTTTTTGATAGCAACAGCTCAGAAACATTTACGTGGTAAGTAGTTGGAAAATTACTGGCAACTTGTATTGGAAACATTATTTACATCAATATTATTTATCTCAGGTTTCGACTGACCTTGATCATTGACTGAAGACCCTTCAGGTCACGCCAATAACAACCCAGTTACTGAGAATTTTCAAACCTTGTTAACTGAGATTAGATTTCATAGATTTTTTCGATGTTTACCTCTATAATTGGGGCTTCGTAGCTCAATAACCCGTATAAGTAAGTTATTTTATCAGGTTTAGACCCAATTTCACCATACAATGTTAGTTGTTAATGTTCTGTTAAGCTGTCAATGTCAATTTCAATGTACTGTTACACAGTCTGTTAAAATGTTTAACAGGACATTAATAACTAACAGAGTATGGTGAAATTGGGTCTTAGACAAGTTATGACACGCTTGTTTACAAACAGTCTAATTTCTTCCATTTCCATTCAATTGTACAACATAAAATATGTATTTCTTTTATAAACATCTCCACATCTTTATATTGATAAATGATACATTTCGACCTCTCATAGTAGGACCCTCTATAAATAAGACAACTATCATGTTAACCTGCCTATTTGGGAAACTGAGTAAATGAAAGTCCCCTCTAAGTGATAAAAAATCTAGGTCCCTTGAGATATTGAAATTAGTGCCAGTGCAGACGGCGGACGGTTCCAAGCCGACTTTTTATTCCGCAAAAATAAAAATTATACTAAACAGAATTTTCGACAAAGTTGATCAACGAAAGAGTTAATGCAAAGGAAGATGGAAAGTAGTGTCAGTAACTGTAAAGTTGAGGAGTAATAGGTTAGTGTGGAATGGACATGTTATGTGGAGGGAAGAAAGTCATGATAACACAAAAGTAATAAATATGAATGTGGATGAATATACAAGTAGAGATAGGGCTTGTACACAAAACTGCGATGTGATGCGATACGACGCCGCATGGCAGCAAAATATGGTGGTATGGTTCTACGTAGCTCGCAGATTTTTGCAATGCGACGTCGCATCGCAGTTTTGTGTACAAGTCCAAAGAAAAGATGGATGGATTGTGTGAAGGATGATATGGGTAAGAAAGAAGTGAGTACTGAGATGACGGCTGATAGAGGAGAATGGAAGAGGAATACACCCGTTGCGCCGACCACACCTAAAGTGGAATAAGGGCAGGGAGATGACGATGAGTGACTTAATACATAAAATTCCAAACTTTTGGACAAAAAAAGCCGTCGCGATAGATCTGGACTTCTTCGCATACTAGTACACCGAAGACTGTCCCTCGTCTGCGCTTGGATTTAAAATTAAGTACATAATATTTACCACATCAGTCACAACATGAGAGACCAGTATAGGCATCAGCACATTCAAGAGGTTCATGATTGAGTTCCCCAGCATCATTAGTGTTGCACTGAAGTTTGGAGCCAGGTCTATGTGGTTTACCTAAAAACATGAACATAACATAATCAGCCCATTTCTATCCCACTGCTGGGTATGGGCCTCTTCTCAGAATGAGAAGGGTTTAGGCCTTAGTACAACACGATGACCTGTAGTGTCATTCTGTAAGAAACTCACCTCAATATCGACGGTCAGCTCGATATCCATAATGTCATAGTATGGATAATAGAAGCAAATAACACACAGATAATCGACAGTATAATCAATAACGCGTAGTTTTGTTATCCACGCTGTGTCACGACAAGTGTCTAATTGACAGTCGCGATCGAGGTGAGATTCTTACAGAATTGCACTGCAGTTGCGGGTTGGTGGACTACACTATCGAGAACTTTATGGAGCCCTCTCAGGTGTGCAGGTTTCCTCACGATGTTTTCCTTCACTATTATCGCAAGGGATAATTAAGGCATGAAAAGGACAGAAAAAATTATAATCGTTTCTTTGTCAAGAACATTAACGTCATATTTCTTGCCATGATCATATAGCTGGCTTCAAATCAACAGTCCGATCAAATCGACGGGTCCTACGTATACTAGTGCAAGTGCAAAATCCGATTTTTTCAGGAGAGCGGTATAAAGGTTCTAAAGATTTTAAATTTGACGTAAATCAAATGAAATATTTGAAATTTTCAAATGGTGAGGTATGGTCCATTCCAAAATTTCAAATATTTCCATTGATTTATGTCAAAGTTAAAAGCTTTGGAACCTTTAATCCGCTCTCCTGTAAAGTTGGGTTTTTGCACTTATACTAGTATACGTAGGACCCGTAGAAATGCTGCCCTCATTGTCTCTTACGACACCCAAGATCAAAAAAGCCTGTAATAACAATTGTAGGATGTGCAAAATTAAATAAAAATAGATAGGCTTTTAGTAGGCAGGAAGTGTTATACCAACATAGAAAATACTTATACCTCTGTTTTTTTTTCACATTCGTAGTAGAGCTATTTGTGAAAGAGTTCATCCGCGGAAGTACTAAGACACAGCTTTAAGCTATATCTACACCAGTGCGCTTTCATGTTCATCTTGCGTCTTTTTTTTTTTTTTTTTTTGTTTATTACTAGGCCTGCGTTTGGCCGCCATCTCGCCTGATGTTAAGCGATGATGCGGTCTACGATGGAGCACGCTTGCCCAGAAGAAACCGATTCACTCGTGACTTGAAGACACCCAAATTGTAGCTGTCGGGGAACACCCACTCGGGCAGCGCATTCCACTGTTTGGCGGTTTTCACAATGAAAGTCTTCGTCTTCGTCTGAAGCATGCGTGAAGCGCCATAGCCCATGCAATAGCGCACGCCTTAATACTAGTTCGACGTCAGCGCATGCCCCTAGCGCACGCTAATCCGTCTATTGTATGTCAACTGACGACTGACCGAGACGCACCGGTGTAGACGATAAGCTGCATGCGTCTTATGGCAATCAATATTATATGCGCTTGACGCAAGAGTAATTGAAAGTTGAAAGCGCAAGATGAACATGAAAGCGCACTGGTGTAGACATACCATATCACCATCATTTTATGTACTGCCAAGCAGCATTTCTCTGTCCCAGTGTAAATAAAGGGTATGGGTGCCGGTGAAATTACAGGCACATGAGAATTTACATTTTTGTCTCTAAAGTTGGCAACGCATCAGCAATCAAAGGTTGTAGGTGTTTATAGGCAGCAGTAACCACTCATCATCGGTTGGGCAGTTGGCCTGGATGCCAACCTATTCCCTAAAAAAAAATATTAAATAGGAAAATAGTGTTCTTACCACCCATCCGACGTGTATCCCCATGTGGCATCCCATAGCGACAACAAAGCATATCACCGCGACCACTGTGCTCGTAGTAAACGAAGAACATACCAGTGCCAAAGCTATGCCAACTTGAGCTGAAAATACGTAGACTCTTGTCAGAGAAATATTGTAAAAAATGTCTTATAGGTACCCTTAGGAGACAAAGCTTACATAAAACAGTACAGCAAGTTGGTCTATTCATACTGAAGGTTTTTTTAAATACTTCTGAATCGTGGGTGCGTTATGCAACAGCCAAGAACTCACTGCGCCAATCGAGTTGTCGAAAGGTGAAAGTGATTAGCCTATCATTTCTAATGGTAATAACTCGTGGCCAGGAAATAAAAGTCAATCTGCATTCTTTGAAGATTACAACGGAGTCAACCAAACCCAAAGAGATTGTTAAATCATTACTGTATTCACTGAAATTGTTAAAGATGTTGAATTTAAAAGAGTAACCATGGTCTTGCCGGCTCTTTTCCATATGAAACGACTAATTGGAACCAGGCACCTAAATTTGACTCTTCGTATGCATCTGTAATGGGTTATGTGAAATAATAAAAATTAATAATTTGAAAAGAAAAAATTACCCTCTTAAAAATTTTCATTGACAATATCATTGTATACTTACATATTGAATTACAAATCCTTCGTGCATTCCTTACACTTATAATATTCCTATTAGTAAGGTAGTCTGACACCCATCCAAATGCAACGCTTGTGAAAAAACTTGCCACGTACGGCAACGATGACAGAAGACCACTCTGAAATAATAGCATAACGTTAGCTAATCCATGTTCTTTGCTTTTGACCTTCCAACATGCCTTCACGTCGTTTCGCCTCCGGAGTGAAATGCAAAAGAAAACCGAATCGAATGCGAATGAAATATAACAGCGCGAAAGTACAGCGGAATGAAAGCTCTCTTGCCAACTACTAAAACTTATTTTAGCACGCGCGGAGCAGATTTTTTTAGGTATTTGATTCATTATTTCGGTTACTTTACGTAGTACCTATTATTCATTATTCTGTGCCTTCCTTAGAGACCTTATAGAATAGATTCTAGGAAATCCTTTTTTTTTTAAACGCGTCTTCCTCGCCGTACACACCACAATTTAAGTTTACTTAGCATACCCTAAATAGCTTAGCGTGCTTCCAGCTATGCGAGCAAATATCTGGGTCTACACTGAAGATTAATACAACATGTGGACAACTCAAATGTTGATACAATGTTGTTAGCTTGATACGCACGGTGTTGAAGGAAGGAAAAAGAGCGACAGAGTTCACTTAGCTCAGCTTAAATCTACGGGTTAGCTAGCTAGCATAATAGTGTAGTTCAGCTCATAGCTTGCTTAGCTTAACTATGTTTGCGGTGTGAACCAAATCATGAAAAGACACTGCAGATTATTGAGCTAAGCTAGCTTAGCTTGCTCACAGCATTCAATAGATATTAATGTGGATCATCCACTTTGCATACTTTATGGTCCCCACCCCAGTCAGGAGGAATTTGATTTCAAACTGTTATAAAACTTGTTGAGGAGCTCGTGGCTAAATAATTACAGCCGCATAGACCTATTTTCCGGGTTAAGCCGCGCTTGCCGAGGTAGGTCTGTGGATGGGTGACCATTTACCATAGCGAGTTTCCTCCGTGCCTCGGAAAGCACGTAAAGCCGTTGGTCCCGGCTGTCATTTGTAGATCTTTGACAGTCGTTACTGTTGGTCAGAAGCCAGAAAGTCTGACAACCAGTCTTACCAAGAGTATCGTATTACCCAGTTACTGGGTTGTGGAGGTCTGATAGGCAGTCGCTCCATATAAAATACTGATATTCAGCTACATCCGGTTCGACTGGAAGCCGACCCCAACATTGTTGGGAAAAGGCTAGGCAGATGATGAGATGACTGTTATAAAACTTGTATGATTCATAGTTCCACAAGGTTCATTTATCTTAAATTCCTCTTTACAGTGCAAATAAAGGCATTATCGTTAAATTACGTTATCATTGATATTGCTCTCAAACTCATTTTCATATTTACAAATTAATGTCAACTTTAAGCTTAAATCATTATCATAATTTTCCGGTTGGGTATTTCAACTTCTTACATCAATTTTGTGATAAAAATTATGATAAATAATTATGATGATTTGCATAATCAATCATTAATTACCTATAGAGTTTAAATTCAAGATATTTGATTGTTACATCAGACGTAAAGCATTCTCCTTAAGATATAGTGTCACGACCATTTTTATAAATAAAGGCAGAATTGTGATTTCTGCTCCTTTTTCAATTTTATAAACATCCTGTAAAGATTTATGCTAGTTAATAAATACAAAACAGAAATTATAACAACTGCATAAAGTATTAACAGTAAAATTTATTGACTCTGTAACCACATCTATAGAAAGAAACACTAGTGACGGTACATCAGTACGTTTGACGCACCCTGGGCAGTCATGCCCGTTACCAACCTTGCTGACTGGCTAATCTATTTACCACGATATGAGCCGTTTTCATATAACTAGTGCCGATACAAGAGCAGAAGAAGAAACAGTAGCAGATCCAACAGATGCTTTCGTTGATAAGGTAAAACCTAAAACCTTTTTCTTACTTATGTTAGATTAAAATACAAATAATACTCACACTTCTAACATTAATGCCAAGGATGTAATGGATATAGGAAGGCACTTGTGTGAGGAAGAATACAAAGCTGGCTCCACTACCGGCGTGTGTGGCTAGTGTACCCCACATATGTCGTGACGTTAAGATCGCCTTCCATGGCGTTCTTCGCCTCTGTTGATCAAACCATTAATAAAAATATAGGAAATTAAGTTATTCTTAAAGAAAATGGTAAAAGTTCAGTGACATAAAAAATTTGGGTCATTTTGGAACATAAAAAAATATTGAAATGTATCGAATGACGTTGTTCGTGAATAGTTAAAATCTACTACAACTATTACTACTGCTGCTGCAAATATATGCATAAGCATTGTATTCAAATAGTTGTGAATCAAATTATTTGCATTCTATATAAATGTATAAGAATATTATCCAAAGAAATTCAACAAATTCTCGAGATAGTTCTTAACCTACTAATATTATAAATGTGAAAGTTTGTAAAGATCAGCTATAAGGATTTGGATAAAACTTGGTACACATATAGTCTTACATGGTATGGTATGGTATGGTACACAATATGTCCTTGATTAATATAAAGGGTACTTTTTATCCGGGTTCATTAAGCAGTTCCCTTAGGATGCGAATGAAGCTGTAGATAACAGCTGGTACTATATGCGTCAAGTTAGTTTTCCAAATCCCAAAATTCTACAAATTCGAAACAGTAAATTTATACCCGAACAATTCCATCATCGACGCGTCCCATTATGAAACTCTTTTCCTCTTCACTAATGGTTTTGTGATCCGAAGGTGTTGCTGCACCAAATATGGTCAAACCAGCGAATAGGGTGAGGGATATTACACCAATGGCATAGAAAGTAGACGGCCATCCCCATCTGCTGTCACTTAGAAGACCAGAAAGTTGGAATGCAACTACAGTGCCGATTGTTGAACCTGTAATGAAAACAATAAATCAACGTATTGGCTAGGGCTCATATCGACCTTGTCCAAGTTTTATTTTAGGAATACCTAACTTATGTTCATAACTATAAATATGAAAATATGAATTTTAAAAATAAACAAAACATTTTCCATTTGTATCATCATCAATTTGATCGTGAGATTAGGTAGCTCTGATGCCATCACTAAAATAAATGCAATAGCATGAAAGAAACTCACTGTTAATAACACAAGGTTACTTTCCAAATTGGGCGGGAAATTATCGGTTTTATGACCAACGTCAACGTTAAGGCAATTACAAAGTTTTTTACTGTTGTGCTTAATTACTTGAATAAGAGACTTTTTACTATTTTTCCTTAAAATACAAACTCTTGGTTTCAAATTATTTGAAGTTTATCACTAGCCAGCAAACAGATGGGCCATCATATCAACGGGGACCTATATTGCATATAACTAATGAGTCATAATGGCTGCATCGATGATGCACTAATACGTCACCGTCCAAATATAAACTTCCCTATCTTTATTGAAATGAGATGTTTGTTTTTAACTTTGTCACATGTCATGAATTCGGGGTCATTAGTAAATCATGGCCGACTTTTATTACGTATTAGCTTTATACTTTACGTAATGATAATGATCATTGATTAAGTAAGCACTGTTATCAAAACAATTACGTTTTTATTTAGTGACTTCAATGTCTATAGTTTCTTTTTTGTCTGATGAAACTCCGTTTAATTTTTAGCCAATCGGTGGGCCAAAGTCTAAACACCAAAGTCAGAGCTATATTTGTTTCCGCAATTACGTACTGATACCTAATTCTGAATGAGTTAAAAAAAACCTTACCTGTATGAACATAGCTTGTTAAAGAACCTAGTTCGCTGATTGGAACCCATTTTGCTAATAAGGTCTGAACGCCGGGATAAACTCCAGCTTGGGACAGACCTAGTATCATGCGGCAAGCACATAAAGCCTTCCAACCTCCCTAAAAACGAAATAAAATATTAACAGAGAAGTATGACTGTGTAATCGCAAGCTTTTAAAATGGTTTATTGGTTATAAGTAAAAGACTTTTCATAAGTCGAAGGCCTAAAAAGAAAATAAGGGATGATTGTAAATTAAAATGCAAATCACATGGCTATGGGTAACATTGGCACCCACGATGTGGAGATTTAATTTACCAAAGCAATTTTGCGTTATGACTTATATACGGTGTTAAAAAATCAACTCTAAGAATGTTGTGGGGTTACCCGGTATCGAAATTTGAACATACAAATCCATACATGTCCATACAAATCAATTAAAATATTTTTTTGATTTGTATGGAAAGTTATAAAAATACGCGAATTTCGAAAAGTTGTAGAACAAAAGTTGTTCAATTTCCAATACCGAGTAACCTCATAAAATTCTTAGAGTTGATTTTTTAACACCTTGTACTCTGTGCAACGAAAGATGAGTCCTGAAAAAGCGGTTATTTTGTAAATTGTAGCAGTAAGGAGACTGCTATCGAAAAAATGTAAACATCATCAAAATCCGTAATATTGCTATATTATCTATGTTTTGTATTTAAAAATATTTGATATTAGTATGATAACATTTTGGAGAAAAACCCCAGGACCAACCCTACGTTGAAAAGTGTTAAGTGTAATTAATGTAATTTTTTTATGAACAAAATTATGAATTAAGTCACAAACTCAAAGCAACTTTTTTAATTCTTATCCATATAATATATAAAACCATTTTGGGAATAAAAAAAACTAGCAAAACTGGCATGAAAAGAGAGTCTAGCATGGAAAAAAAACAACGATAAAACTTACCCAATTTGTTAACCATGGTGTTAAAATAGAAAAGATCCCATTAATAAATAAAGCAATTTGCAACGGGATCTTTCCACCCCATCGTTGGGTCACCAGCCCAGCGGGTAAAGTCATGATGCAGTATCCCAGGAAAAATGATCCCAGCACCATTTCTTGCGTTGATTTCGGCCAGTTGTACGACTGCAATATAAATAGATTTGAAAGTGAAGAATTTACTTCAGCATACCAAATCATGCAAATGCAGCAGAATTATTCCAATGCAGATCGTGCATTGGAATGACATAACGTACAATTTTCTAATGCTAATACTACTGGAGCAAACGATCAGAACCAAGTTGAAGTTGAATAGTTAAAATTGAAATAGATTTTCAGATCTCAGCTTAATGTTCTTATTATGTAGATTACCTATATAAACAAGTTGTACAAGAATTTATGTAATTCTTTAAAACCACGTAATCTATTACTGGTATAGTAATCTATACACCGTGGGCCCGAAAGATTTTAACAACGCCTTTCTGATGATATTATGAGTCAAATGTTATATCAACAAAAGCCCAATTCAGGAATTTTTTTTTTCGGCCTATTATAAATCTATTAACTAAAGTACTTCCTTGTAAACAATACCAGTTGAACCGGCAACATTTATAAATTATCGTGTGAGTGGATAAGAAACTTCTCACTTCACAACCCTACTCGACAAATAAGACATACGGCGAGTGGGGTATGGTATGACCAAAGTCGCAACGCAGCGTTCCTAGGACTTGTTACCATATAGATTTTTCGAGTTGTGAATTTCCTTAAATAACTAATATATCGAAAATTAGGCTTTATTCAACAAACTCTACCCTAGCTTTTCTTCTCCAATTAGGCATCGGAATCGAAGGTTAAAATCTTTCGGGTACCTCGGGCCCTCGGTGTATAGTACCTACGAGATTTTACTTGATTAAAATTAAAGTAGGTATTTTTCTTTTTTTGTCACGGCTGTCATTTGTAGATCTTTGACAGTCGTTACTGTTGCTCAGAAGCCAGAAAGTCTGACAACCAGTCTTACCAAGAGTATCGTATTACCCAGTTACTGGGTTGTGGAGGTGTGATAGGCAGTCGCTCCATGTAAAATACTGATATTCAGCTGCATCCGGTTCGACTGGAAGCCGACCCCAACATAGTTGGGAAAAGGCTAGGCAGATTGTTAGATGTAAGTGATCGCATCTAAACCACATGACAAAGATAAAAAATGTAAGTATTTTTTTTGCAAAATCTTTTTTTTTTCATAGAACATTTTGATCCCAAACATAACTGAATGACACAGCTGGCGGGCACGACTAGTGAAATATCGCTCGTGGCGCTAAAACTACTCGCGTTAAAAAATCCATGTTTTCAATTATTATTATTTTGTTTTGTCTTCAAAGTTCCCATGCAGGTTTAATATATCTGTGTCATCAGTGTCTAGATCACGAGGCTTGAAAGAATTACACGTATTCGGATATACCCCGTATAGAAAATTGTCGCTGTTAATTCTGTTCATAATTAAACTCATGCGAAATGATTCTGAAGCAATATCAATAATGAACGTATGTAAGGACTATTGTCGCCAATAAACCTGATATAGTGGTGATAGATCGATCAGAACGCCGCACAATGATTGTTGATGTTACCATCCCGCATGATGGAAACCTCGTGAAAGCTGAGAAAGACAAACAAATTAAATATCTTGACTTAGCACACGAGGTTGTCAACATGTGGGATGTGGATTCGGCAACCATTGTGCCGATAGTCGTAACGGCCAACGGCCTAATGGCCAAGAGCCTCGACCAACACCTCATGAGGCTCTCGTTAGGTGGCTGGATCAAAGGCCTGATACAGAAAGCAGTCCTCCTCGACACGGCGTGGATTGTGAGGAGGTTCCTGTCTCTGGAGCCCTAACCACCGGTAGCTTGGACCCTGCTCCCGATGCCGGTGGACCTCTATTTTTATATTTTTAAATGTAATTTTATATATTTAAAAATGTAAATAATAAGAATGTAGATGAATAAAGGAGATAATAACGTCTGTAATGATCAATTATTATTTTCCCGAACCCTTCTAAACCCGAATTCTTAGAAACTTTAACTACTTTAGTTTAAGTTACTGTAGCACCCCGTTTCCTAGATACTACATAGTGCTTACTTTATGAAAATTAAACTCATGCGAAATGATTTGAATTTATATTAATAATTAACGTGCATAGTAATAAATTATTTTCCCGAACTCATTAATTCTTAGAAACTTTAACTACTTTAGTTTAAGTTACTGCAGCACTCCGTTTCCTAGATACTCCGTATTGCTTACTTTATGATAATTTTCAGTTGAATTTTCTGATGCAACTTTGTCAAAGGTTTCATTTCTTGCTCCAACTTCATCGAAATCTTCTTTATTTGTATTAGTATAATTAGTTTTAATTGAATAATTTCCTATAATTTTTTTCTTCTTTTTTTTTTTCTTTTTTCTTTAAAAAAAAACGTTGCCCCACACTAAGATTTATCTTGTATCGTGGGTGCGTTTACAGACACAAATCTCACAAACAAACACCCAGACCCGAAACAACCATCTGTAGGCCATACAAATTTTTGTTCCGTGTGGGAATCGAACCCACGACCCGTAGCGCAGAAGCCAATCGCTTAGCCACTGCACCAAACGTGTCGTCACCAGTTGTATTATTTTTGTCTAATAGTGCTCTATTTTCTTTAATATTACTGGTCATAGCTACTACGGTGACACCCATGTGACTTCTAGATATAAAACTAACGCTTAAGCATAGTAAGAGTATTATAAGTTGGATATGTCTGATTCCGTATCCATAATGTGTTGGGATTTCTTGTTTTTCTGAAACAAAAAAGCAATATTAAAATTTACACTAGTTGTGATGAATTTTGGAGCTTTCCAAATTCTCATTTACCTGTCTATCATCTGACCTGAAAGTCTGTCATTTGATCAAACTAAGAACCACTCAGTTATAGGTTACAGAAGAAACTTGGCAGTCACTCCGAGTAGAATGACGATATTCAGCTACATCGTAAACTCAGAAATCGAAAGAACATCAACCAAAGCGAACATTATTTCTTGGGGAGCTTAAGAATAGAAAGACTTCAGCAAGCACGAAACTGCTATAAAGCTCTCTAATAGGGTAGGTACATTATGCGAATGTGATTTGCGAGATACTTCAGTTCCTTCAACTAGCAAGTGACTAAAACGTAGGCAGGACAGCAATAATTCTAATTTTTAAAGAATTGTGGACTACGAGCCTTTCACTACGTAAAAATTTGGCCATCGTAGAATTGCATAAAAAAATTGAAAATTGTGACGCGACTGTGGAGACTTATCTGTATCGGAAACCACCCTGTGTATTGCTCCCGCTCCCTGTACAGTCGCGGACTTAAAATGTTTATCACCCTAATGTTTCTACTAACCCTAATGTAAACACTACTTTTTCATGAGGTCGCTCAGTTGCTCCCAAAGAATTGATAGGGCAAAGATATTTTTTCTTAGTTTACATGAAAGAGGATATACGTATACTAGGTAGCATAAAAAGATATCAACTTATTTAGTAAATTCAATAAAATTCGCTCTATATACAGGATGTCCAGTAAATAGTATGACATACTGTAGGCAGTAATAGCTTAGGTCAATACCTATCAAAATATCACATAACATTTTCCGGAAAATGTTACGGTTTTCAAATTAGACAAAAAAAACCAAAATGTTGAATAATGTAAGTTTTTTTTTCTTAAACACCTTCTCCTTTTTGATATAAACGAAATCAAATGAATACAGTAACAATTCACGAATAAACTGATGTAAAAAAATATCAGAAAAGGAAATTTTCTTTACAACAGAGTAAAAAATCTGATATTCGATATTTTGGAAAATTTTGTACAATTTGAAAACCGTAACATTTTGCGGTACATATAATTTGCTATTTTGATAGGTATTGAACCAAGCTATCACCCCCCGCAGTATGTCGTACAATTTACTGGACACCCTGTATACAACTTTTGACTTAACACACATATCCAGAAAGCAGTTCATAACATCAAAAAGAGATAAATAGTCTTTTTGCTACACTCGACGCTTCACAAATTTAAAAAGTAATATTTTCGTAAGTTGATATGACATCTCAAACCTTATTGTGCACGGTGTGAGAAGGAATCGAATTTGAAATCTGATAAACATTTCAAGTCCGTAACTTTACACCAGGGTTGAGCAAACTACGGCCCGCGGGCCAACTCCGGCCCGTGAAGGGTTTTAATCCGGCCCGCCAACACCCCCTTTTAGAACAAGAGTGTATGGCCTTCGAAAATATATTTTGGTAGCATCATCGACAAAAATAGGTATAAAATAAAAACATAGCTAAATATAAAATGCCATATCAAATAGCCGAAATTATGTGAGCCAAAAATGTTAGTTTTGGCTGAACAAAATGCTTTTTTTTTTGTAATTCTGGCTCCCTGCAATAGTTCTTGCGTTTTTATGGCTGCTCATAAAAAAATGTTGCCCACCCCTTCTTTACACCATATTAGAACTTAGAAAAATTACTTACCCTTGATACTTTCTTTAACAGGAACTTGATTATATTGATAATCGGGCAATTTCTCGTGTTTATTCATTTTCTACAACTATTTTAAGTACTTACAAGTCTATAAAATCTAAGTTAAAAGTAAAATAAAATCACTTCAAATCGTATTTATTGCCAAAATTGTTTGGAAGACACAGACTATAAAAATGAATAGACGCTCCACTTTATCTTACAGTGTAAATAACTGAGTTATATACAGGATGACTTGTAGTAGCTCAAGTTGGAATATATCTAAAAGTCTTGAATTGCAGCTTAGCTGCGTGAAGTTCTGATTTGTTGCATCAAGGACACACTATCACACCAAAAATTTTAAATTTGAGCTATAAGACACCTTATATGTACATTAGAAGTCACTGCATTACATTGCATATTGTGCAAATAAAATAAAATGATGCTTTAGGTTTTAAGTAGGCATTATTGCACCCAGGTGTATTCAAAAGCAGTTTGGAAACAATTTAAAACATACACAACGTAGGGAAGGACTAAAAATTAAATCATGTGGCCTATCTATTCATTCTTTAGTCTTGGTCGAGATAATTTCTTATCTAATATTTATTTTGAGTATCAACAGTAGTAAGCCTGCCTGCCTCTTATTTAAAGCGCTATTTACTAAAATAACAGATGTTTTAACCAAACACGATTGCCGACTCATTTTGCGTTCAAAGTAATTGTTTGCATAATTATCAGCACAATTTTTTTAATATCTTAAAGCTCGACCAGAAAATTAAAACAGAGTCGTCGCTATGATTTAATTTCTTTTACCGGTAATAAAATTGTGAAAGTCAAGTCATTTGGTAAGTTTGTCAACGTATTCGTGTATAGAAATGCTATAAGCAATACCTACCATGAAAATTTATTTTACAAGAAAGTAAAGCAGAAAAATATTGAAAAAAAATTTTCTTTGTTACCCCTTTAGTTTTAAAGGCTCACCGAGAGCATTCGCATGTAACGTATTGCAAGATTCGATTATCGTCACGTAGTAATGCTCAAAATGTAATCTTGTATTATTACACGTGAATGCTCCGGTGAGGGAGCGCTTTAAGGGTTAAGGTCACAGATCATTAGAGCCACCCGGCACTCGACCCGCATCGCATCGTCGCTCGGCGTCCACTCGTTATCAGCAGGTGGTTCATGGGTGGACGCCGCGTTATCACCAGTAAACGTCGCGTGGTCAACCAGAGGAGTCGTCGGAGGAGTCCACTCGATGGCAGCAAGCGCTTCACTCGGGACTTGTGCGTTGGCAATGCGCAGCAACGCAAGGCAAGCATGCGAGCAGCGAGTTGTCACCGAGTGGTCAACTCGTCGTCTGCGCGTCAATGGCATACACCCGAGGTGATCTAGTCACGCTACGGAGTTGATGTAGTGAGCGCACATCCATTCAAGTTCGTATAAATAATACTAACCGCACGAGGCGAGGCGATGCGGGTTGGATGTCGGGTGGTTCTAATGAGCTGTGACCTTTAGATTACATTTCCCCGGGTAGGGACGGGCTACAATATAATACTTCCTCACCGCACGCTAGGAACAGTACGCTAAGTGTGAGTTTTTTTACGTTACTACTGTATTGCGTCACGCCAAAAATGTATGAAAATTTAGGCAGCGCCTCTAGCGGCGACTAGCGCGACTAAAAATTTGTTTGACATTTTTGGCGTGACGCAACTACAGTAGTATCGTAAAAAACTCATACTTGGAGTACCGATGTGTATTATAAGATTCAACGAAACCCAGCATCCTTGTTGTTAGATTCTTTACAGTCCGCGTGGCTTGCTACCACTTTCAAATTAAAGCCAACCAGTTTACTGTGTTCTGTCGTGTGTTATGCAAGTGCCAAAGGGTTATAGGGGAACCCCTCTACAGGGTGTAAACGAATTCGTGTAATTCCTTCAAACCGTGTGATCTACTGGTGACACAGCTTAACCCTAAAAGGGTATTTTTGAAAATCAACGAAAATAATTCTTAATAAAATTTTGGTTTTCTATTTCTGAGTCTTTTTAGATTCCGCGATTTAACT
This sequence comes from Amphipyra tragopoginis, assembly GCA_905220435.1. Classification (NCBI taxonomy): domain Eukaryota; kingdom Metazoa; phylum Arthropoda; class Insecta; order Lepidoptera; family Noctuidae; genus Amphipyra; species Amphipyra tragopoginis. Next base: position 1,063,845 of record HG992006.1, on the reverse strand, counting down.
GACTGCAAAGAGCGATATCGCGTTATTCGTGCCCGCCAGCCATGTCGCCGTGCTTTTATTCATTTAAGCGTGGCAATCTATACTAATATTATAAAGAGGTAGAATTTGTTTGTTTGTTTGTTTGTTTGTTTGTATGTAGGAGGTAATCTCCGAAATTACTCATCCGATTTCAAAAATTCTTTCACCAATAGGAAGCTACGTTATCCCTGAGTGCTATAGGCTATATTTTGGGATCAAAAAATTAGGGATCCGTAAATTAACGGGAGCGAAGCCGCGAGCAAAAGCTAGTGAAATATAAAAAAAAAAATTGCAAATAATTTTTTTTACTACTTCCTTTTAAGATGGTTTAGATACCATCACTAACACCAACCACATGAAAAATTATAATTTTATATTTTTATTTTAAATCAATCTAAATCCCGTGTGGGGCCAGGAGTAGATCTTGACTTTTAAGGAATTACACGAATTCGTTTACACTCTGTATGTCTCTGTTACTTGAATTTGTGTGCTCCTCTTAGACCCTTTGTGCGTTTACCATCGGGTTCGAATAGGGGCAAAAGCGAACTTAGTAATTGCCGCTTATTAGCGCCAAACTTATTAACCGAACTGAAGTCGGCGATTAACAAATAATTTACAAAAATGCAAATAGAATATCTAGCTTTAATTCCGCTGAACAAGATCGCTAGTTTGGATGCAGTATGCAGCACCACCCTCCCGCCCACAAGTATATGCACATGCAGAGAGAGTGAAAAAATAATGCAACATGCAACCAAACCAATTATACACGACACGTGTTTCTTTCGAAACTTTCTTTCGCGTCCTAGCGGTCGAGGAGTCAACATATCCTGAGGATGCCCCGTGCAGGGGCGAAACACGTGTCGTGTATTGGTTTGGTTGCATGTTGCATTATTTTTTCACTCTTTCTGCATGTGTATAAATTTGTGGGCGGGAGGGTGGTGCTGCATACTGCATCCAAATGTTTAGCGGAATTAAAGCTAGATATTCTATTAGCATTTTTGTATGTCATGGATTTCCGCAAAGTAACGCCTGACGCCAAATATTTTGCTTACTACGCCACAACTTGCCGAACTTCAGAGTGGTCAATAAGTTTGGCGCGTGCTGTACGTAGCTATATATTTGTCTTGTGTTTTAAAAAAACTGGCCAAGTGCGAGTCGGACTCGCGAACGAAGGGTTCCGTACCATTATCTATAAAAAACGGCAAAAAAATCACGTTTGTTGTATGGAAGCCGATTAAATATTTTATTCTGTTTTTTAGTAAAAATTTTTATAGCGGCTACAGAAAATTTCAACTGTCTAACTATCACGATGCATGAGATACAACCTGGTGATAGACGGACGGACGGACAGCGGAGTCTTAGTAATAGGGTTCCGTTTTACCCTTGTGGTACGGAATCCTAAAAACTGGCCAAGCTTTAAACAAACACTGATTCTGTAGGTAATTATCACAATGCAAATATGACGTCAAATTTTAAGTGAATGTAGAATGATGAAGTGTTTTTGGACATACAAATAGATAATTATAGACTGATAATAAGAAAACACCTGGTGTTTATTTTCTTAGTTCGCATATTTTTAAATTGAATTACAGAAATGTTTCTGTATTGCCTCATAGCAGGCAAGCGCAGCTACTGGGCCGGGTAAGTTCGATTCTCAGGTTGGACAAAGTTTTCTTTTTTTTGTTCACACTATCTAATTAAGTGCGCATTTTAAATACAGGTTGACATTTGTTGTGTGATTATTTTCTAAATAGGACTGCAGGGCCAAATCTAAAATTATTAGTAATATAGAAAAGCCGTCTAAAGAGTCTCGAGCACGATTTTGGAGAAAATAAAAACTGATTTTCGGAAATCGAAACCAACATTTTTTGGAACAAAAAATACCGTCCAGTATTATTACCACATGAGTAGATAAACGGAATTATTACAGCGATCATTAATGCGAAGGTCATATGGTAAAATAAAGGAAATGACAACTGTTTTAAATTTTCGTAAATTATTGCAAATCTTACACGTCTATACAGATTTATGCAGAGAGGTGACGACATAACGACAAATAATTAAAACCACACATTTAGTTTGTTTTTTACTTTAACTATTTTAACACAACATGCTGTAAATACATTACGAGTTCACTAGTTCATATGCGTAAAGAGACACAGAAGTGATGTCGCTTTTACCTACAGTGCCTACAATGAAATTGAGTTCAGTAGATAATATTATAAAGAGTGTTGTTTTTCATTTAAATTATTTCCGGATTTAATTTGTTTGAATTTTTTTATTTGTATTTAACACCTAATTATATTAGGAAAGAGATATTTACAAACAATTTACACAAAAATATTTACATGATTACAAATAAAAGTATATACAAATAAAGAAAAATATATCCTAATAAAACTATAAACTAAAATAGGGCATCAAAATATTCCTCCGCATCGCTGTCTACTGGTAACGTGCCCAGAAGGCTGGCAGCATTGCCACGTTGTATGGCAATGTTACAATCCTTCGACCAAGGTAGAGGCCAGCCTTCGTATCACGGGAAGTGTCGACCAGCCGCTTTGCAACATCTCTGTATACACCTAATACAATCATTTTAAAGTATTTTGGTTGACTATAGTAGCGATCGTGTTTTAGTTTATTGTCGTTATGTCGTCGCCACTCTGTTTATGTACAGATAAAGAGGATACTACTTCGGAACATCATTATAATTTGCGATCACCGATCCGGATGTCATATTGGTAACTTTGTTTTTGAGGTTTAAAAGATGATGTAGTGACGAAAATTTAAAGGAGTATCTTTAGGTGGTTTGGTCATGTTGAGAGAATGAGTGGAAAAGGCGGATGTCTATTGAAACGCCAGTAGAGGACGCCTTATAAGGACATACGTCGATATTATGAGGAATCTCATGAGAAATCGTGCATACATAAGTTGGAAAAAGTACAAAAAGCATTTTAAGGTACTTCTACAAACGTAAGTTTGGGTATTATCCGTACCTATATCCGACTAGATTTTTGCTGGGTTGTTTGGCTTTAATTCACTCCAAGTCAGGCGAGCCTTTGACCAACTTGTAACTGCTTCCAAAATTATACACGGAGCCATTGACGCACCTAGTTTGCATGGTGAGCTGTGTGTCTTTTTTGTACCCGACACGTATTGCCGGGCGAGGTGGCTTAATTTGTTTGCGCAGGCGCGTTGTCGCACGGTTGCGCGATGTATGTCACCCATTCCAAGGATGCTGAATGCACTCAACGCTCTCCTGGAATCTAATCCTTCACTGGATCTATTTGCTGATGAATGGAAGGTGATATTGTTGAAATGCTTGGTGTATTGCGAGAAGACTGAGTGAGAGGGTTAATATTTTATATTCTATTATGTTAATTAATTTCAGTACTTATGTTATGTGTAACTATCAGTGTAATTAGATTTTTGTCGTTCTGATTTTTAAATAAATAAATTATTGGTAATGTTCTTGAAAAAGAACAGGTGCGTAGTACTCTCAACCGGCATGCGTGTATGACAAAATGTATGAATGTGGACGAAGCGAAAGGAGGATGTAAAGATCATAGCATGTGGCGTTGTACCCCACGGGAAAAAGGCGTAAGTTTATGTATGTTTAAATGTTTTTTTAAATAATGAACTTTCGTCAATAGGTTTCTTACGTAATTATGTAAACGGTTTAACTGACGTACATATTTCCTTGTCTTCGAAATATGCAAGCATGCATAATGTATTTTTAGAGATAATTGATCGACATAATATTCTCTTACAACGTGACCTTGAAGAGCTTTATTAGGAATTTTACGATCAGTCCTGCTCTTTTACGAGCTGAAACAATAATGGTGATCCACGAAAGTGCAATGTTTTTGTATTAACTTTCCTGAGACAAATTCATATTTATGACTGGTTACGGTTTACTCACGTGCATTTTTTGGAATTGCCCGACTAGTTCGACTCGCGTCCTCGTCGCATGTTCAGCTCATGATTAAGAGCTTCGTTTCGGTCCGAAACTAGTTGGACAATCCCGAAAAATGCACGTGAATAAACCGCAACTATTATAATTGTTATGGTTTATTAAAAAGGTCCAGCGGAGCGCTTCTGACTTTCTTTATTTGGTTCATTCTTTTCTATCGCAATCAGTTCCTCGCATTCATTCATACAAAGAGTATTAATTTAGTTATGTACTTGGCGATTTCGATTCATAGAACGTATTTTTTTGTACCGTGCATTTTCATGATCTTTCTTATTATGTGCCTGTAGAAGCATATATTTAGTTTTTTTTGTATTTGAACTTAAATCATTCATGATACGGATTCTTGCAGCCGGGGTTCAACCTGTATTCTTCTGTATTCTAATTACGCAACACATGTAATCTTTATGGCTTTGATTTTGACAATACAACAATATTCATTGCGTGGTAAATTATTATGGAGAAGTCGGATTGTCAATACACACGTTCCTATGGAAATTATTAACCTGTCGAAGTCAAAGCTATAGCGATTATTTTATTTATTTATTTATACTTTCGTACATAATTTGTACAGAGGCGGACTTAATGCCATAGGCATTCTCTACCAGTCGACCTTAGGGTAATGCAGAGAAAACTAGTTAGCGAGATTATATCGGGTGTAAAAAGACCCTTAACGATAACGAAAACCACATATTCTACCCATCATTGGGATCATTTCTTTCTACCAGACCCTGTCTGGGAAACCATTGGTTTTGGAGATATTGAAGGTCAAAGTATAATTTATTTTTTTTAGTTTTTTCCAGAAACGTATTCTAAGTGATAATACTAAACTTTCTTCCAAACAACCTTATCAAAATTTTAAATTTTTCCTCACAAGTAACGCATTTGAAGTTATAAAAACGCAACGAATATCAAACGCACACGACCGCCTTGGCTCAGCTGTGTGGCCGCTGCACGCATGCAAACGCGCGGCATCGCCACAACCACACATTGCGCGCTACAAAAAAAGCATTTTTTTTTCTGCCAAAAAATAAAAGTCGTTTCCCAGCAATTATTTTTGGTCAATATAGTTTAGTTTGATGTACAGAGTGCGTAGATTTCGGCTATGTGATGGGTCTTTTTACACCCTGTAGGTATGTTGCGCAGTTAGAATGCTGATCGGGTGACAGTGAATGGAACCTGATAATGAAGGAGGTCGCTTGGTTTAACCGATTGCGTACCACCCGTCGTCCCAGGACGACACTTAATTGTCTTATCTATTGTGTCTATAATTACCGTGCTTGAGGTTTTAAACCACATAGGGTCAAGGGTGACAGAAAAAAAATGTCTGGACTGGAAAATGACATGGACATGCCAAAACAGACGAGAAAGTATATTTCTTTTAAATTTTGTTATAACAATTTATAAGTCACAAAAGTTGAAACATCATTGTTTTTCTTTCTTTTCCTTAGCATCTTTGGTCGTTGTGTCTTCCGGACATATTTCTGAAAAATAATAAAAACAATCATTTGTTTGATTTGCACTTGAGATTGAGTAATGCTACGAAGATACATTATATTCAAAACGTGCACTGTTGAACTAGGCCTACGCTTCTTGTGATGACCTTTCATCATCAGCGTATTAAGCCTAGGAGCATTAGGGCATTTGCGCACTTATTCGTATCCGATTCGTATTCGTTTCGTGTTCGTTTCTGATCCGGTTTGGCCACCCTAGTAATTGGATGAATGTTTGTGGACTCATGCGTATACGGTTCGTGTTCGATTTGTAAATTCTCACTTTGAGTCGTTATTTGACGGATCAAAACCGAGTCGAAGTGGCCGCCATAAAAATTGTACTTACGCTTGTGCACTGCACTCGGTTGGTATTCGGTTTCACAGATGAAGAGTGAGGTACGGGGAGGGAAAGCAATGATGAATGCAACCTCTACCAACGAAAGGTGGTACACAATCTTCTCGAATACGAATCAAATACGGATAAGTGCGCAGACGCTAACACGTATATTTCTCGTCCGTCTTTTTCACGTATCGAACACGAGTAGAATACGGATAAGTGCGTAAACGCCCTTAGTGATCTGCGTCCGATCAAAATCCAATGAAATTCGCCTGCAAATCTTTGAAATTCGGATTGGATGCAGTACAACATTTTTCGTACCAATAGTACTGCAGGATGTTCGGATCGGATTCGGATCGGACACAGTACAATCTCTCATTTCGGTTTGTCGAGTATTTTCAATTTCAACCTGTATATTTACCATTTTGATCAATATCGTTCCAAGGTTGAGTTTCTGCTGACATCAGTATAACATAGATAGCATTAGTAATAACAGTCATCGAAGCTACAGTGAAGAACATTATACGCCATTGGAACTGGTTTGTCTGAAACAACATTAAAGTATAAGTAGATTTAAAAAAGATAAGATAAGAGAGAAAAGATTTAAGACGGCCTCGTTGGACTAGTGGTCGCAAGCGCGACTGCTGAGCGTGAGGTCTTGGGTTCGTTCCCCAGGTCGAGCAAAGTATTATTGGATTTTTCCGTGTGGAATTTCTCAGTAGCAGCTCGGAGTCTGGATTTGTGCCCGGTTGATTTAGTTATTACATGGGACTTAAACATAACGGCGAAACGTGGGTGTTACTATACACCTCTGCCCAACCCTTCGGGGAATACAAGGCGTGATGTTATGTTATGTACATTTAAAAAACAAAAAGGTATTTGGAGTCGGCTTCCAATCAATCTAAGTATGTAAATATCTATATGTGACTAGCTTAAAAGCTTTCACCACAACAAACGCGGGGCGCATGAGGATTATTTTGTCGGCGGGCACGCCTGTCTAGTATTCAAGCGATTACTATGAAGTATTTCACACTCCGTCGTAGAGCCGGTCGTCTCTTCAGACTCTGCAGTCACACCGATATTTAAGCCCCCATCAAGCTGTCTCCTCCCCAATCCCTCACCAGCAATGTCCTAAGCCGAGGTCTGAATCCCACTAAGGGTCGCCTTTAGTGCTGTTGTTACTGGTAGTTTTGATGTTAGTATAGTGCAAGTAGTTAGCTTAGGTTAAGTATGTTACTTCCTCCTCGTTGGCTGGAGACCATTCAGGTCTCGCCAAGCACTGCCCGGTAACGTAGCAACGATCTAAAAGGAATATCTACAAGCAGTTAAATAGCAAAAAAAAACGTGTCACACCAAAATCGAGCGCAGGGCGCGAGTGAGACGTGTTGACGGCGCGAGTGAGACGTGTCGACGTGGGGTCTGTGCTTATATTTGGTGTAACATGCTTCATACAACAGTCCTTGAGTACAAGTCACGCGGGCCCGCCAGACGCCCCGTTCGCGCCCCTATTTTGTGTGACGTATGCTTCACTCAACCAGTGAGATCGTTGCTGGGGTTCCTTTACGTCTTATACAAGGTGGTAATTTGAGATGGGCCATGAAGGGCAACTACCTTAACCATTGTAGCTACAGGAAAACTTTCTTAGAAGACCACCTCTAACTTTTGGAATAATTTCAATCGGCGTTCACAGATAATAAAAAACAGTAAAGTCAGCGAGAAAAAGAGGTGTTTTCACAAAACGTTTTTATGATGCCAATCGATCCCATTTTCCATAAGGATCAAAAGACTCTTCCGGACCAACTGAGGTTGGAGTGCTAGAAAAGTCAGAAATTGCAAAAAACTTATTTGAGATAGGGTAGTACTAAGGGCAGCTACCTTAATCGCTGTAGCTAGACAATGGTTAAAGTAGCTGCCCTTCATGCCCCATCTCAAATTACCACCCTGTATACCATTTCTCGTGACGATTTTAATACATAATATCTTCGTTAACAGTTTCTCTGGCTTCATCACAAAAATACGTTACGTGTTGATGTTGAAGGAACATTATATTTGTATGTTTATAAGGCAAAACATAGAGCACTAAGTATGTATTACTAATTAAGATCAATATTGTATCACCTATGTTTCACAAATAAATAAATGATTGATTGATTGATATTGAGATAGGTACTTACTACATCTGTGACAACATTTGCGACTAGCACAGGTAATAAAACACTCATGAGATTCATCATAGTGTTCCCCATCATCATGAGTGTACCGCTGAAGTTCGGAGCTAGGTCAATGTGGTTCACCTTGAAGCATTAAAAAATAGAATTCAATTATTTTATAGAAGAAATTCTCATTTGTAATCCAAAACAAAACTGCTATGTCTAGCTTACCATGGGCATTTTTGTGAGGACTTTGCTGTATCAGAACAATTAATATGGTCATTTAAAATTTTAGAAAGCCTAGCCTCCCTCATCATCTGCCTAGCCTTTTCCCAACTATGTTGGGGTCGGTTTCCAGTCGAACCGGATGCAGCTGAATATCAGTATTTTACATGGAGCGACTGCCTATCAGACCTCCACAACCCAGTAACTGGGTAATACGATATCTTGGTAAGACTGGTTGTCAAACTTTCTGGCTTCTGACCAACAGTAACGACTGTCAAAGATCCACAAATGACAGCCGGGACCAACGGCTTTACGTGCTTTCCGAGGCACGGAGGAAACTCGCTATGGTAAATGGTCACCCATCCACAGACCAACCTCGGCAAGCGTGGCTTAACCCGGAAGATCGGTCTATGCGGCTGTAATTATTTAGTCACGAGCTCCTCCCTACCTCATTGGATTAAAATAGCCACCAAGAGGACAATTCTATTAACAAAATTGATGCCAAACCGCACACGAACCACAACCGTTAATCAGTTGTCATTTACGTTTACCGAAAAAATTACTGATTTTATTTTTGTTGTCAAACATTTTGACAGTTTTTGTAAACGAAAACTGTCTGAATGACCGCTTCGGCTTTTGTTCAGTTGCGATTGACTAACGTTTCTGTCAGTAGAATTGCCCCCTAGGAGACTATACTTAAATACGTCCAGCACACTCTATGCAGTCAGCCCCGATAATGACCTTGCTGGCTAGCGAATCTATTTGGCATGAGCTAATCTTGCATAGCTCGCGCCTACACGGGAGAAGACGAAGAAGAATTCAAAAATATCCTTCACTTAGCTATCTAGATTATGATTTTAGATATAATTATAATTCTTACCATCCATCCCACATGTACCCCCATATGGGTACCCATAGCAGTAACAAGGCACATGACAGCAACCACAGTGCTCGTAGTAAATGAAGCACATACTAGTGATACGGCTACACCAATTTGAGCTGAAAATAATTTTTATTTTTTAAATTCAAGTTGTATTTTGGACACATTTGAATATCGGGCAAAAGCAGTATTTACAAGCACATGCAAATATTCGGATAGTGAAATATAAGGGTTTAATTTTCCGGTTAAAATTTCGTCATGTGCATACTCGTACTAGCCTATCTTTCAACGTCAAAATTAAAAGGACTTTTAAATTCTTTCAAATTAAGGTCTTTGTTCCTGAAAGTGTCTTTGGGCTTGTACTTTATTTCTTCGAAATAAATTATAGTAATATTCTTTTGAAATCTTTCAGGTTCAGATAAAGATTTTATGTCAAAAGTACCTATTTCAGATGGTTTTAAATATACAGAACAATAATCTGTTAATTTTAAATGGTTTTTTTGTATTTGTTTGGTCATTCGATTGATAATAACCCTTCATAATCAAACAACATAGACATTATATACTTACATATTGAATTAAATATTCTTCGTGCATTCTTTACTTTAACAATTTTGTTATTCGTCAAGTAATCTGATACCAGTCCAAAAGTAATACTTGTGAAGAAACTTGCCAGGTAAGGCAAAGAAGACAGGATCCCGCTCTGAAACATTAATCATATCAAAATTAATATTTTACTGAATAAGGATCTCTCACAAGAAAAATCAACTACATTAATTTACTGTTAAAAAATCTTTTCAAAAACAATGTGTGTTTTATTAGAAAAAAAAGCATTACTTTTTTTTTTCGTTTGTCTTGGTCGCGTTAGCTCTAGATGACCTGATGATTAGCACAAACAGGGTCTAAAATGGAGCACAAGAATCCAAGTAACAGAGATATAGAGGAATTCCCCTGTACCCCTCTGGATCTCACATACACACGACAGAACACAGTAAACTGCTGGGCTTTACTTTGCATTTAATGTGTGGCGTGATGTTCTATTTTCGTCTTACACGCGTATTATCCAAGCAGAAATCTACCAATATTAGGTAAGGCTTCAGAATCACTAAAAGTGGAAGTGTAAGTACTGTGGAAATAGCTACCTGTACGCAAATAAAAAATTTGAGAGTCATGGCTGGAAAACCAGAAAGTCCTATACCTACTGAAGCACTGGGTAAACACTCATCTGTTCTGTCTACCCGGTGCTCGGTTTTTAGAAGAGGATATATATAACATATGTATCGACTAACATCGTTATAAGTTTTATTTTTAATAATGAAACACCAATTTTATATGGATGACTTTTATGTAATGTTTTATCTATACATATTATACAAGGTTAGTCAGAAAGGGGGTACTAATCCGAAAGGGTGTTAAAGTACACATAATAATGAATAACTTTTGTTCTACAACTTTTCCCAAAAGTCAATAGTTTAAGAGAAACAGCTGTTCAAAAATCTCAAAAAAAAATCTCTAAAATCGACCTATCCCCAGTTATGATGAGCTGTGTTTACATTTTAGGTCATATTTGGGGTCAAGAATTAGAAGCACCATTTTCTGAATTTGTAACTACAGCAGGGATGAAGAATTTTTGAAAAAACCAAAATAAAAATCATTTTATTTGGAAAAAAAAAATATCGAATTTTGAAATTTTAACACTTGCTCTCAAACAGTCATCAGCGATACTATAAGTGGGCTTCGGATTAGTACCCCCTTTCCGACTAACCTTGTATAAAAGGAGAAGCTGACTGACTGACTGACTGATCTATCAAAGCACAGCCTAAACCGCTGGGGTTAGGAAGTTGAAATTTTGACAGTAGGTACCTTTTGTAACGTAGGCATCCACTAAGAAGGGATTTTTCGAAATTCAACCCCTAAGGGAGTTACATAAGGGATGAAAGTTTGTATGGAAAATCGTCACTTAACGGGTTCAAAATTTCACGCAAGCGAAGCTGCGGGCGAAAGCTAGTCCAAAATAAAGATTTTGAATTGAATTGAAAATTAAGGTAAATTACAAAAAATACTCACGCTCCTAACGTTGATGCCAAGAATGTAATGAATATAGGAAGGCACTTGCGTGAAGAAGAACACAAAGCTGGTACCGCTGCCGATATGCGTAGCTAGTGTACCCCACATCGGTCTTGATAATACGATCGCCTTCCATGGTGTCTTTCGTCTCTGTAATTATTAATAAAACAAATTAGGAAGAATAGTCTGAAATAAATGTGAAATTAAATCTCGTTATCATCTTTTCAAGTTCAGTACAGTTGGTAAAATTTTAACTTTGTCACGTTGAAGCGTAGCATTTTAAATACTACAGGGTGTAAACGAATTCGTGTAATTCCTTCCAACCGCGTGATCTACTAGTGACACAGAAAATGAAATCTTAGTTTTCTATTTCTGAGTCTTTTTAGAGCCCCGAGTTAACTTACTGCAAAGAGCGATATCGCGTAAGTCGTGCCCGCCAGCCGCGTGGCCGTGCTTTCATTCATAGATTTATGCGTGGCATCGAACTGTTCAGAAACAAAAAAATATTTTTTTGAAAAAAAAAACTTATTTTTTACTGAATCTTTATTAGGTGGTTTCGATACGATCACTTACTCCTACCGCATGAAAGAAAAAGATTTTTGTTTTTTTTATTTGAATCAGTCTAATTCCCGTCTGGGGCCAATCTACACCAGTAGTATCATGTGATTTTAAGGAATTATACGAATTCGTTTACACCCTGTATATTTGGGACTCTTCCAACAAAAGGATTATACCCTAAGTTCAAATTCGAAGTTCTTTAAATCATAAAATCAATTCTTACCCTAACATTACCATCATCAACACGTCCCATTATATAAGTTTTTTCCTCCTCACTGATAGTTTTATGGTCTGAAGGTGTTGCTGCTCCAAATATGGTCAAAAAAGTGAATAGGACGAGGCAAATCCCACCAACTGCCCAAAAAGTAGAGGGCCATCCCCATCTGCTTTCACTCAGAAAACCAGAGAGTTGGAAAGCTACTACAGTACCTACTGTTGAACCTGTAAAGTAAGTTAAACATTTTTGTTTACTAGAATTCACACATACCTTTCGAAAAAAATAACAAACGACGATTTAAGCCGGGTTAAGCCACGCTTGCCGAGGTTGGTCTGTGGATGGATGACCATTTACCATAGCGAGTTTCCTCCGTGCCTCGGAAAGCACGTAAAGCCGTTGGTCCCGGCTGTCATTTGTAGATCTTTGACAGTCGTTACTGTTGGTCAGAAGCCAGAAAGTCTGACAACCAGTCTTACCAAGAGTATCGTATTACCCAGTTACTGGGTTGTGGAGGTCTGATAGGCAGTCGCTCCATGTAAAATACTGATATTCAGCTGCATCCGGTTCGACTGGAAGCCGACCCCAACATAGTTGGGAAAAGGCTAGGCAGATGATGATACGTTTGGTGCAGTGGCTAAGCGATTGGCTTCTGCGCTACGGGTCGTAGGTTCAATTTCTGTACGGAACAAAAATTTGTATGGCCTACAGGTTGTTGTTCCGGGTCTGGGCGTTTGTGCTTGTGAAGATTTGTGTTTGTAAACGCACCCACGATACAGGAGAAATACTAGTGTGGGGCAAAGTTTATAAAAAAAAGTTTTTGTTCATTAGCCTCTATTTCTTAAAATAAGAGACATTTTTTTTAAGTTAACTTATTTCTTGGGATCTTACTACATCTTACTAACTGGGGTCCAAAACTTCATTCAGATAGTTTTAGTTTTCAAAAGCAGTAAAAAAAAAACAAAAAAACAAAACCAATCATTTTGCATTTCGCAGTTTTCGTTCAATTACATAAACTGACAGACGGTTGTGGTTCGTTTGCGTTTGGTAAACAAGTTTGAATTGGCCCTCTATGCCCGCATAGAAAACACGCAGGATCTGAACAAAAACTATGTGTGTGTTGTGTTTATCCGGGATTATTTTACTCGTAAACGAAAAACCTGTTTTGCCATTATAAATGACTAACAAATATATATAATAACTGAAATACTTATTATTTTATAGTGCCTCTTTAAAATATTGCATTGCATTTATTTATAATTATTTGGCTATAGTTAGCAATAAAAATAAGGTTGAGCTACACGATGGCTGATGCATGCGTGCCATCAGTTGGGACAGGTCAACTCAAACCTGCTATGGCTCTTTCCTCAAAAGGCCATTCCAAACGTTACCCTACATTGTTACACTCGCATAGTTTTATACCACAATGTCTGGATTTTAAAAGAGACCTTGACCTCTGAGTTTGTTTCGGCTTTTCTTCTTAGAGCTAGTCAGATAGGAAATGCCGGCGCCATCTAGTCTTAAAAAAAACATTACATTGGCTTGTAAAAGTGTCTGTGTACAGTGCAAGCACAGCACAGTTTTCAGATCAATATGTCAGCATTTTACCTGCGCCGGGCCGGCCAATTTAGTACACGAATAGCATTCATACCGCGTGCACTCATTTATCATGCAATCATACTTTTATCAATAAATATCAATTAATCAGTAATCAGTGTATCAATCAGCATCAACTCAAGGTGTAAGGTCCCTAACCATACAGTCTGTAACAGATCTATTTACAGAAATAAATATCATTTATCATTTATAATATATATACAGGCTCTGATGAGCTTTTACGTCATGAAGTATCACGTGTTTCTTATCTCTATTGAATTGAGGTGTGTCCTTTTATCTTATCATGGTATTACAGATGTCATATATATGACTTCAAAGTAATTATTATCATAACCGACTCTTGCATCGTATTTTTATGTAATTGGTGAACAAATACCACGTTTAGTTGTATTGTGATATAAAAAGTGTTTTTTATTTTATCTGTTTGTTTTTGTTTCTTTGGTTACAAAGGTTGATTTAGAATAGTGTACTAACGGGTGTCCCAAAATTCACGCCAGAAATAATTTTCATAGAAAACCCAGATTTTTAATTTGAAGTTGTATTTTTTTTATCGATTCATAAAGTTTACCGTATACAGGGTGTTAACGAATTCGTATAATTCCTTCAAACCACATGATCTATTAATGGTATAGATTAATCCCGCAAGGGATTTAGATTGATTAAAAATAAAAATAAACTTTTTTTTTTCTCAAATATTTTTTTATGTGATAGAAAATTTCGATGCCGTGCATAAATGAATTAAGGCACGGCGACACAGCTGACGGGCACGACCAGCGCGATATCGCTCCACGCAGTCAGTTAACTTGGGACGCCAAAATTACTCAGGTATCTGAGTAACTTTGGCGTCCAAAAAATAAGCCATGGGTATTCTGTATAGAATACCCATGGCTTATTTTTTGAAAACTTTTTTTTGTTGATTCTGCAAGAAACCTATGCAGGGTCAATCATTGTCAGCAGCAGATCACGCGGTTTGAAGGAATTACATAAATTCGTTAACACCCTGTAGTGTTATGTATGGAATAGCATATTTGGTAAATGGCTTCCATGGTTTGCTGGCACAGACACATTCTTTGGTCGAAATTTTCCATGACCGTTTTGCACGAATGTGGCTAAATTTCGTTGAAACAGCGCTCCATTTCCCCCTTTAAGGCATGCGGTCGACGGCTTGTTGAAATAATCCTTAGACTTAAAAAACCCCAAAGAAAAAAGTCCAATGGCGTTAAGTCACATGATTTGGGCGGCCAATTCTGAACACCAAAACGGGAAATTACACGACCAGGAAATAACTCATGCAGTAATTAATTTGTTTCTCGGGCAGTATATGCTACATCCATATCTTGAAATTTAGGCACAACAAACTGGATTATCATGTCACAATAGCGCATTTTCAAAGAAGAATGGTCGGATGACTCCAGCCGAAAACCCGCACCAAACAGTGATACGTTGTGGATGCGTTTGTTTCTCAACAATCACTCGTGTTTTCAGAACCCCAAACGCGACAGTTGTCGATTACCGAAGCTATCATGATGAATACCTATAAGTCTCGCAAATTGCAAACTGTGGCTGCTTATTTTTTAAATATCGCTCAACATTGACAACGCGTGTTCTCGTTTTCGCTTCTTTCGTGTAGCGTTCCATCACTATCACTACGTAATATAAAACAAAGTCGCTTCCCACTGTCTGTCCCTATGTATGCTTAGATCTTTAAAACTACGCAACGGATTTTGATGCGGTTTTTTTAATAGATAGAGTGATTCAATAGGAAGGTTTTAAGCTAGAAAAGGTACACCTGCAAAGCCGGGGCGGGTCGCTAGTTTTTAATAACTTTGAACTCTCAGCTGTCGCTCTGTCTTCATTTTTCGTTGGCACCACTTTACGGCACAAATGGCGCAAAATTAAAATCTTGCATGAATTTTCGGACACCCGTTATATGATGCAGCAATGATTATGAATGTTTGCATAATAACAGTTACATGATGCACGTCAACCCAAATATTTTACAAGGTCATACCAAGGTAAATATAATTACGTTAGTATATTTAAACAAAAATTTGAGATTTGGTAATCTAGTGTCCTTGGATTTAAGCATATCTAAAACATGGCAGTCGGCTGCAATTCTAAATAAGAAGGGATAGCGTTCATACCTGTATAAACATAGCTAGAAAGAGTTCCACGTTCGCTAACCGGTACCCACTTTGCCAACAGAGTCTGGATGCTAGGATAAAGTCCCGCTTGAGACAGACCTTGCATAACGCGGCAGGCACATACGGCTTTCCAGCCTCCCTAAAAATACAGAAAATAAAATAGTTAAAAAATGCCAGGAAAACAATGCAGCAACGGCAAAGAAATCGTCTATAAATTCCATTCATACCGTCCATTGTATATAGGTTGAACTTGAATTCGACGTATTTCTTTTATGGCATGGTAGTGTGTCCTGTATGCAAAAAAATAACATCCCACCTCACCGCATTATTTTTGATATTTTTTTAAATACCCAAAATTCAAGTTAAGCCTATATAGGTAAAAAACGTACCCAATGAGTGAGCCATGGTGTCAAAATAGACACTATACCGTTAATAAACAAAGCAATTTGTAATGGTATCTTGCCACCCCATCGTTGGGCCACCAGTCCTATGGGGAAAGTCATGATGCAGTATCCCAAGAAAAAGGAGCCTAGCACCATTTCTTGAGTTGATTTTGGCCAGTCGTATGTCTGAAATAAGAGTAATGAATTCAAATGTAAATTCTGAGACCCAGTGCAAAATTGTGACAAGACTACCAGAGTTGAGCTTCGTTGTATTTAAATGAGTACAATTTAAACACTGGTAAGACATCGCGTAAATTTTTTTAATGACTTTGTCCGCTGTACTGAATTTAGTTGTCGAATCGCAACGTGACTGTTTTAGTACCTAGAGAGGTTAGTTAAATTATTTATTTATTTGTAGCCTATGAAATTTAGCATTTCATGAGCTGTTTACTAATTGAATAGATGAGCCTAACATAAATTAAAAACATTTTTTCACACATTTTTTTTTGTGGAATAAATTAAATTTGGAATCTTAATATTTGTAGACATTTAAAAAATATGTTTGACGAGTCATTTAACTAAGTTGTATCAGTCAATCCTTAAGCTGTAATATATATCATTTTAGACTCCTATCTATACTTTTTCTTGCAGTATTTGTTTGATTGTATGCCAATAATGTTTACAATACTTACTCGATGAGGTTTATCAGTAAAGTTTACTAGTGCGGTTCTTTCCCTGCTTTTATTACTTTCTGCAACATTATCAAAATCTTCAACTATTGTATTGTTTATAAGTACATCTTGGATATTTGAATAATTTCCTCTATTTGTTTCCACTGTGAAATTTGTGTCTAAAACTGCTTTAGTTTCATGAGCAGTACTAGTCATAGCCACAACGGTAACACCCATGTGACCTCTTGCAATGAAATTGACGGTTACACATAGTAAACATATTAGGAGTTGAATATGTCTGACTCCGTATCCGTAATGTGATGGGATTACCTGCTTTTCTGAAACCAAAATATGACAACATTAGAATTGATTTTAATTCTGATTGAGAATATATTTAGCAAAAGAATTATAATTTGATAATTACTTGTTGCTATTGGTTCTGCGGGTACATAAACCTTTTATGACTAATTATGAAACTTTGAGTTGGCACACAAGATGACCGATATTATGCATTCGAATCAGTCTTCATCACCATCATCATTCAGTCGAAAGACGTCTACTGCTGGACACAGGCCTCTCCCAAGCCATGTTGAGGGGTTTGTCATAATCGCCACGCTTGGCAGGCAGGTTAGAGATGGCAGTACGGTACTTAAAATACTCCTTGAACGCTGCTGCCCATCCTCTAGTGAATCCCTTAGTCGCCTTTTACGACACACATGGGGAGAGATGGGGTAGTGCTATTCTTTGGGACCGGCACCACACTGTACAGATCATTACTTCATCAGTCTTCATAACATCATAGGATCAGTCTTAATAAAGATCAATTGACATCTGAGGCGATTAGTACTCCAAGAGTTTTGACTGTGTGCACCACCGTAAGTTGATTTCTGACATTTCTTACAAAACGTGACCGTACAAAGAGTCATGTAAAATATTTAAAAAAAAAAACAAAACATGTGTAATATAGCTATTTCACGGTTTTTGACGATGTCATTTTCGATTTTTCGATAACAGTCTCCTTGCGGCTACAATTTACGAGCTATCAGGACTCGTCTTTGGGTGAAAAAATATAATATAATACAATCAGAAAGGGGGTACTAATCAGAAAGGGTATTAAAGTACCCGTAATAATGAATAACTTTTGTTTTTTTTTTGTATTATAACTAACATGAGACACATTCATATTTATGATTAGTTACGGTTTACTCACGTGCATTTTTCGGGATTGCCCGACTAGTTTCGGACTTAAACGGAGCCCTTATTCAAGAGCTGATCACGCGACGAGGTCGCGAGTCGAACTTTGAAGTTCAACTCGCGACCTCGCCGCGTTGTACAACTTTCTGTTACAACTTTTGTTCTACAACTTTCCCCAATAGTCAATAATTTAAGAGAAATAGCTGTTCAAAGATTTCATGAAACAATACGCTAAAATGAATCTATCCTTACCTGTGATCAGCTGTTTATATTTTAGGTCATATTCGGGGTCACAAATTAGACGCTACATTTTCTGAATTCGTAACTAAAGTAGGGACGAAGAATTTTTGAAAAAACTAAAATGTGAAACTATTTTACATGGAAATAAAAGGTCGAATTTTAAAATTTTACCACTTGTTTTAAAACCGTCATCAGTGATACTTTAAGTGGCCTTCAGATTAGTATCCCCTTTCCGACTAACCTTGTATGAAACAGCTATGCTGAGAGGAACTATGTTCGTATTTTTTTGAAGGAAAATTCAGTTGAATAACCCCTCAAGGTCACGGAAAACTGCTAGGTCACTTTGAATCAAAAACCACTTGACATCTCCGATCTCTTTCTCTCCTATCGCTTTTTCCCTTTCTTATAACTTTGAAACAAAACTTACCCGTAATTTCTTTTATAGGAACTTTATTGTATTCATATTCAGGTAACTTTCCATCTTTATTCATTTTAAAATAATTTTGCAGTAAATTGTCTGTTGAAATGAAGTTAGAAGTAAAATGATACAGTATAAATCGTATTGCTCGTCGAAATGTTTGATTGGCAAAGAACATAAAATTATTCAGATGTTTCATATTAAATTGTGATTCCTTCTGTGTCGAAGTGGTCGAAGAATGTGTTACGGGATCGACAGCTAAGATTTCGCAAAATCTCTTATCTTTTAATATATTCACAGATTAAAAAGAAATAGGGGTAATTAAATAAATATTTCGTGAGCTATACTCGTATTTATTGTACTTGAGCTCATTGTGAAATAGTTCGTCCGGAGAAGTGCTACCACCATACCTATTTCTGCCGCGAAGCAAAACGCTGTGTTCCGAGGTCACGATCCACCGAGCTCTCCCGTCGTAGAGCCGGTCGTCTCTTCAGACTTCGCAGTCATACCGATAATTCAGCCCTCATCAAGCTGTCCCTCCCCAAGCCCCCGCCAGCAATGCCCTAAGCCGAGTTCCGAGTCCCACTAGGGTCGCCCTTAGTGCTGTTATTGCAGTAGTCATGATATTAGTGTAGTGCAAGTAGTTAGCTTAGGTTAAGTATTTTACTTCCTCACCATTGGCTGGAGACCCTTCAGGTCTCGCCAATAACTGTTCGGTTACGTAGAAACTGTCCCCTAGGGACATCTACAGAAGGCCAATAGAAAAAAAAAAGACCCTGTGTTTCGGTCTGAAGGGGATGGGTGCCGGTGAAATAACAAGCTTAAGAGACTTTTTAACTTCCCGTGAGTGTTGTGGATTTATATAGGCGACGGTAACCACTTACTATCAGGGGGCCCTTATGCTTGATGGCCAATATCATTAATAAAAAAATATATTTAAAAAAAACCAGTCGACATTGTAAGTACCTAGTACAAATTAAACTGACCAATTTTAAAAGCAGTACAATTTTAGACCGCTTCTTAATTCAAATTAACTACATAGGCAATAATCATGCGATAAATTAAGTGTCCTATCTGATCTTTACTTCATCCTGATGCAAATAGTTTCTTATCTAAATTAAATTTGATTTTCGCAACAGTGATAAGCCTAGCAGCTTCTTATTTAAACTGTAATAAACATAAACGATAAACATTTGAACCAAATATTCAGAATATAATGGTTGATGTAGGTACGAAGTTTTGCTTTGTAAAGGAAAAGTTTGCAATGATAATTGTGAAGATATGACAATGCAAATATGTGATGATGTCACATTGTAGATATGCCAACAATTTGATTTACTGTTTATAGATAAACTAAAACCAAAGTAACACCTGGGTTAGGTTTTTAGGGTTTCGCAACTGAATTCAGTCATATTCGTTCATTTTAGTGGTCTTTGGAGAAGCATTGGATGACAACTTGATGCGTACGAGCGTGCCCTCCGAACGGGGCTCCCCCGTGGAAGCAGTGCGGTGGACATAATTGCTATCTTGCTTATAATATGAGGTCTGTTATGTCGTAGGCGCTTGGTTTGCAAATATCTTATCGCGGCCCCTTTACTAAAAGCTGTTGTGAATCTACAAACGTGAGTACTTCGGTCTATTTTACACCGGCCCTCTTGCAACAATGTCTCGCGTGCAGCGCTCACCTTCGTTAAACACGTCTAAGTCGGTACAAAAATTGACTGATTCGGATAACCAACAGCTGTTGTCACGTAGTTCATGTGATAATGCTAATGTTACAATGCGGTATAAGCAGCGCACAGGATCCTCTTCGAGTACCGAATTTCAAGATTTCAAAAATGAAATTCACCAGATGCTGAGTTCATGGAAAGACGATCAAGAAGCTAGTTTAGCGAAATTTTGCAATGATCAAACAGCCTCTTTAAATAAACTGTCATCCGAAATTTCTGAGATCAAGCTTCAAAACTTGGCCATTCAAAAGTCGAACCTTGAAATAGAAAAAACCGTTACCTTTATAAACAAACAGTACGATGACATGTTAAAGCAAATCGATACGCTGCAAAAAGAAAGACAAGCTTTCGGACATACTATACAAAATCTACAAATAAAAATATAGGACCTACAGCTTAAATCTCGAGCTTCCAGCATTGAGATCCGAAATATACCGGCCGAAGAGAACGAAGCAGTGCCGCAACTCCACACAATGATTACTAAAGTGGGCTCAGCTGTCGATGTCTCGCTAAATTGCACACATGTACGTGACGTCTACCGCCTCCCGGGGAAACCAGGCACTGTCAGACCCATCGTCGCTGAGTTTTCTACCGTCCAGACTAAAAATGAGCTATTATCCGCTGTTCGAAATTTTAACAAAAAACACGTCAACGATGACCGCCTTAGTACTTTGAGCATTGGCATGAGCGGTGAGCGCCAACCAATCTTCATATCGGAGCACCTCCCTCCGAGCTCAAGAAAACTATTCTTTGCTGCCAAGGAATTTGCTAAATTGAAAGAGTACCAGTTTTGCTGAACTTCTAACGGTAACATTTTCTAAGGAAAATCACAGGAGCTAAACAAATTCTAGTCAAATCGGAACAAACGCTTCATGAGCTAGAACAGCAAGAGAAACAATGACTGTATTTTTTTGATGTAAGCCTTCCGCTACTTCAGTTTGCCGCCGATTTGTTTTTTCAGTTTGTCATATTAATTAACAATTTCGCATGCAATTTCTTTCCACATAAATTGTTTTATAACAATCTAATAATTATTTTTTATGTAAAAGCATTAAACACTAAATATGTTTCATGTTGGTATACCTATAATTACAATGCACTCTATACACTACACTTCTGGAATACACAATTTAATAACACGACACAAAACTTACACAGCTCATGTTTACTCATATACTGTTACCTAATGCCGAAAGAATGTTTTTCGATAAAACCACCTATTTGGACGAATATAAGCATTACAAATGGCTTCATTAAATGACATTATTCAGGATCTTGATAACCTCTCAGTGGCTAAGTCTTATAAATGTGACGCTGAAACATGTAGCACATTAATCAAATCCAATTCTCGATCATTGACTGTCATTTCCCAAAATATCCGCAGTATTTATAAAAATATAAATGATTTTATTGCACATTTGACTAGGCTTACGTTTGAACCTGACGTCATCATTCTGACAGAGTGCTGGCTATCTGAGGATAAACCACCACCACCCATGGACAATTATTTATGCTATTTCTCAAAGAAAAGTCTCAACCAGAATGATGGCATCGTCGTATACGTTAAGCATGGAATTGAATGTGCGGTAGAGGAACCAGATCCGGTAGGTGCAAATTTCTTGCTAATTAGAATAGGCGCAAATTTTAATATTGTTATCTTAGCCATATATAGGTCCCCATCTATTTATTGTATTGAACATTTTTTGAATTCAATTGACTGATTGCTTCGACCCTGTAAAAGCAAAAATATTGTCGCTATCGGCGATTTTAACATAGATATAAAACAAAATAACATCGATCGAAATAGCTCATCATACTTAAATCTTTTGGCTGAATTAGGGCTTCTGCCGGGGCATACTTTTCCAACCAGAATGAATAACTTCCTAGATCATATTATGATTAAAACATCGTTGCCGGCAACGGTCGCTGTGATTAAGTCAACTGTAACAGACCACGACTCAATTCTTCTCAGTATATCCTATAAGCGTGAGCAGTTGACAAGCAATAATATCGTTAAAACTGACCTTGTGTCGGCTCTGAAGCAACTAGAATCAACAGACTTCTCTTTCATCTCCCCTACGGCTGATGCTGAGCTGGCTGCGACCTTCTTTACCAATAAGTTGTCGGCAGCAATAAACACTAACACTACGAGTATTGCGGTGTCTGGGCGTAAGAAAACACTTAAGCCATGGATAACACCTGGACTACTGCGTTGCATTCGTCAACGCGACAAATTACACAAAAAATTAAAACAAAATCACAATAACCAAATTCTTGAAGTCACATATAAACGTTATAGAAATTTTTGTAATGCCTTGTTGAGACGGTTAAAAAGAAGTTATGAAAAATCCCTCTTAATAAATGCAAGAAACAATAACGAGACTTGGTCTGCCATTAAATCTATCACGAATGCCTCCAAACAGAAATCGTCTGCAGAAAACTTGCTTAATAAGCAGGAAAAACCATGTGATGCGGTTGAGGAAGTCAATAAATATTTTGCAAGTGCCGGAAAGTTGCTAGCTGATAATATTTTACAATCCGTTACCACTCAAGATATTTCAGATAATTATAACATATCTCGTATCTCACATTCGATGGTTCTGCTTGCACCAGATGAAACTGAAATCGAATCTCTAATCATGAACTTGAAGAACGACAGTGTCATTGGTTGGGACTCTATCTCAAACAAATTTCTTAAAATGTCAAAACACGTTATAGTTCCACTCTTCACCGAGATTGTTAAGTTATGCGTTGAGCAGGGTGTTTTCCCTAGTGTCTTTAAAAGAGCTCTCATAACACCTGTCCACAAGAGTGGGAAACCCGACAGTGTTATAAATTATAGACCAATATCTGTCCTTCCAGCACTCTCTTAAGTGTTAGAAAAAGTCCTGAATAAACAACTTATACATTTTTTAGAGCATAATAATATACTTTCCAATTCCCAGTTCGGTTTTAGATCAGGAAAAAGTACAGATGGAGCTGTCAGCTCTTTGGTGGAATATGTTACACAAAATCTCGATGACAAAAAAAAGTGTCTAGGAGTATTTATTGACCTTGCGAAGGCATTTGATACTGTCTCAATCCCCATTCTTGTGGACAAGTTAGAAAGATGCGGTCTACGAGGGAACGTGCTTAGAATTTTCGAAGATTTTCTTTCGGGTCGTCGGCAAAAGGTTAAAATAAAGAAATATACCAGCTCAGATGCATCTGTCACCTGCGGCGTCCCACAGGGCAGTATTCTTGGCCCCAGTTTATTTATTGTATACATAAATGACCTGTGTCAAATGTCACTCCACAACGGAAAAATTTTTACTTATGCCGATGACACCGCTCTAGTATGTAAAGGAGAAACTTGGGACGAGGTACGACAAACTGCGGAAAAGGAATTGCGCAGGGTGCACTTGTGGCTGAATCAAAATCTATTGACTTTGAATGTTTCAAAAACTCTATTGGTTCAGTTTACGAATTCTCACGTGAAACAGCAGAACATCATGATTTGTATTCACACATGCGAGACTTTAAACCAGCAATGTTCATGTCCATCCATTAATAAAACTCCGACTGTTAAGTATCTTGGAGTACTTCTAGACGAGAACATAACATGGAAGGCACATATGGACATGATTTCGTCACGTGTTAGAAAATTAATATGGGTTTTCAAAAATCTTAGGCATGTAGCTGACCTGGAACTTCTTCGTACTGTTTACTTTGGCCTTGTTCAAGCTGTCATCGGATACTGCATTGGAGTATGGGGAGGTGCATGTAAAACGCATATCATACAACTATAGAGAGCTCAGCGTTCCTTGCTGAAAACCATGACATTTAAACCCTATAGATTCCCCACTAGAGAGCTTTATGAGCTGTGTCAAGTTCTCACGGTGAGGCAGCTTTTTGTTTATCAGGTTATTATCAAACTGAATGTGTCTACCCATTATGATCCAGATAAATTAAAAAACAAACGCACTATTACTAATGTATTTGACTCCGTAAGAACATGTACTGCATTAGCCAGACGTCAAAGACGTTTTCTTTCCGTGCATATTTACAATAAGGGTAATAAAATTTTAAACATTTACCCGCTCTCTTTTCATGAATGCAAGTCCAAGGTTAAGAACTGGCTTCTTACTCTTAACTACGAACAAACCGAAAAATATTTTATTTAGGTAAAGTGAACACACACACACCCACACTCCACACCCACACTCCACATCCACACATTACTTTCATACTACATTCTCTATACCATAAAGTACTATCTCTAGTGTAATTTCTGCATGCTCAAAATTATTCTGTTCATTAAAAATCTTAGTTGGTATAAAATATAATATTGTAATGAATTGGGAGAAGGTGCTGCAATCTGACATACAGGTTTTTACCTAGTTTGGGTTTCAGAGGCTTCATAGAATTTTGTAACTCTAATTATTTCAATAAAGATTTATTATTATCTCGCTTAAATTCACGACTCATCTTCCGTGCGGAAGACGTCCGGTCCTTTGGAAGGCATACACGGGGACACAGGTCCAACGCGCAGAGGCCCCTTTGAGAGCTTTAATCTAAAATGGGGTGGGGCACCAACCCGGGACTATCCACGGCTGCACTATTGGAGTACAGTCATGGACCGTCCCAGGTGGGTGCAGGATTATTATTATAACTAATAAATAAATTTTAGCCTCTAACTGTCACACTGCAGGGCAAAGGTCTCTTCTCATACAGAGAAGGAACGGAAGGAACTCACTGCGGGTTGGCGATTTAAGACCATTAAGTCCAGGGGCCCAATAGGGTATTTGACTGAAAAAATCTAATAAGTCCGTCAGTTACATTTTCAAAAAATATTTGACCCACATTTTTTCTTTTGTTACGTAAACCAAAATGACGAAGATACGATACTTTTAAAATTGGCAAAACGTCACAAGCAAGTACGATTTTTACTTGCTTCTGACGTCACAAGCGTGGGGACTCTCGAGTTTTGATGCGTTTTATCTTTCCAAACATTCATAGATTTAACAAAAGAAAAAAAACGTACTTATCCATTATTTTTCAAAACTCTAACTGGCAGACTAATTAGATTTGCAATTTATTGATGCTGTCAACATGCCTATTAGTAAATTCGTCTGTGGAGAAGCGATTCTCCAGCTACATCCATCGGCAAGCCATCCCTCGGTTCAGATATGAAAACCTGCCTACGCGTCTCTTCACCTACAGAGTGAATGGGTGCTCTCGTTTTCAATTTAACATGTGCAGCAGTTTTTTTTTCAAGTATTAAACGCATTAGATCGGGTGTGATGTTTCTGTACGTAGTACCTACTATTTATTATTCTGTGACATAGGTAAACAAAAGTTATCAGTTTTTTGTCAGTTTATTTTTAGAAACTAAATTATGAATTCGAATGTTTGTGTTAAATGTAAAGTCTAGTCCTAAACAAAAACAAACAAGACTATTTACTTTGAACATTATATTACGTCTGAATGTGGCTAATTTGGTGTTTACAAAGATATTTTTAGTGAATTGAAACAAGACTGATATTCTAGCGAAATTATTTAAGTATAAAATTAATGAAATAACAACAAAACACGTTCAAGGCACACTTTAAAAATAATGCTTTTCACTTCAAAATTAATAGTTTGCACTATAAAATTGATGGCACCCATTAAAGGAATGGTGGAAAGTGATTGGCGAAGCGAATGGTTTCTGGCACTCGCCGGCCGCTGTCGTGGCACCGTTCGCTCGGCTCGTGCTTTGAGTGGTCACAGTTCTAACATTACCTAACTTCATACTTCAAAACTCTTTTATTCAAAATAGACTAGAATTACTTAGTTCTTTTTGAACATCGATATTACTTACATATTGACGTCCAAGTGATTTACTTGAGTGGAGTGATTTATGGGGTGGGGGGGGGGATTCGCCGTAATCGCCACGCTTGGCAGGCGGGTTGGCGATTGCAGTAGCATGTTTGTTAAAGTAGGTACTTATCCTCTAGAGAATCCTTTAGTCGCCTTTTACGACACCCACGGGAAGAGATGAGATTCAAAAATATTCCTAATATCAATTGACTAACTGACATGGATTTTATTTCTTATTTTTGCTAGATCTTGTATAACCTGGCCTCTCACCCAGTAGAGGTATTCTATCTGACGAAGAATGGTGAATTATTACAATTTGAACCTTATATCAAAGACATAAAAGTTACAACACCCGCCTTCGAGAGATCTCATTCTAAAGGTAGACTCAATTTTCTCAGCGAGCAGCTTTTGATTGAAACGATCAGCAGGAAACATCCACGAGCACATAAATAGCTTAATCTGTCTTTAAAAAAATTGAATTTTTATTTTCAGCAAATGTCGCTTTTTTAGTGACACCTTCAAGAAGTACTATCACGTTTGTATTTGCTGGTTAGGTAAAATAAAATATTTAAGTAAATAATTTATTAATTTTCTACATAGCTATTTACAATATCACTTAAAATTAATTTCGTATCACATCTTGCAGACTTTCTTTTTCTTTATTTGATTTCTTCTCTTCTACCTCAGTCAGCTCCTTCTCAGTATCTGTAAAAGAGATGTTATTGTTAATTTCATGAAATTTTGTGTCAGGTTTATTATTTTTTGTTTAATTTCTTCATCTATTATACTAATTTTTATATTTAATATGCGGCTGTAGTCCACCTTCCGTAATTTAAGGGCCGGCGCCCACTGACGGCACCGTGTGGCATGGAGTGGCACGGCGCGCTTCGGCATACCGAACCATCAAGTGGCATCCCGCGGCATACCACGTCGTACCACGGGATGCTTCGATGAAGCTTCCCGCTGTACATCCGCGGTATGCTAAGCAAATACAAGTGCTAAAATTAAAATAAGATTTAAAATGCATTGTCGCTGAGAAAGAAGAGAGACACCTTAGCACCCACTTTTCTTAACATACAACAGTAACCTATGCATCTCACGTGTTGCAGCGGCGTGCCGTGGCATCTTGTGGAATGCCACGACGTGCCGTAGTATCCCGCGACGCGTCACAGTATTTCGTGGATTGACGCGACGTTCCGCGGCATGCCGCGGTAAGCCGCGTCATCACGCGAGACGTTTCGATTAAAATAAAATAAAGTCAGTGCTAAACTCATTGAAATAAGGTCCAAAATCATTTGCCCACGAAAAAAATCCTTTGCGATATATATTTTCGGAACGTCACGTCATTCCCCGAGACACAGTGACGCGTCGCGGGATACTACGGCACGTCGTGGCATTCCACAAGATGCCACGGCACGCCGCTGCAACACTTGAGACGCATAGGTTACTGTTGTATGTGAAGGAAAGTGAGTTATAAAGGTGTCTCTCTTCTTCCTCAGCGACAATGAATTTTAAACCTTATTTAAAAAATTTAGCACTTGTATTTGCTTAGCATCCCGCGGTACGACGTGGTATGCCGCGGGATACTTCAGTATGCTGCGGGATGCCACAGGATGATTCGGTATGCCGAAGCACGTCGTGCCACTTCATGCCTCGCCGTGTCGTCAGTGGGCGTCGGCCCTAAGTCTGTATTAACATAAATAGCTCTCATTGGAGTCTGACTTTATAAATGTAGTTTTGAAATTTGATTCAAACATTTAAAAAAAATAGTATCGTATGAAATTCAGATGTGGTTTCATTTTAACAGCTTATCTTGAGATGCTGCTCACAGGCCACCACATTGCGAGCGCTTTGTTAATACGGTTATGTATTATACGGTAATAAGCTTCCAGTCGACAGCGATGCGGAGGAATATTTTGATGCACTCTTCTGTTTATACAGGGTGTTATCGAATTCGTGTAATTCCTTCAAACCACATGATCTATTAATGGTATAGATTGGCCCCGCACGGGATTAAGCTTGATTAAAATTGATCATATCTAAACCACCTAATAAGGAATCAGTAAAAAGATTATTTTTTTGCAAAAAATATTTTTTATTTTATTTAACATTTCGATGCCACGCATAAATTAATGAAAGCACCGCGACATGGCTGGCGGGTACGACTAACGCGATATCGCTCTTTGCATTCAGATAACTCGAGGCTCTAAAATGACTCAGAAATAGAAAACCATTTTTTTTGTTTTTTTTTCAGTTTCTTTTCAGAAATACCTATTTAGGGTTAATTTATGTCACTAGTAGATCACGCGGTTTGAAGGAATTACACGAATTCGTTAACAGCCTGTATTGGTAGTTTAGTCTAGGATATAATTATTCTTTGTTTTTATTTTAGATTTAGTTTAGATTCATATTTATTAATTTAGGTTAAAAAACTTATTGTGTAAATGTTAATTCTAATAAATAAATCTATACGGTTATTAGATTAGACTTTTTGCACATTTCATCAACGTTGTAACTTGGACTCTCGTAGTATAAATATTTAGTTGCATCTAAAAGCTGACTTCAACATTAGACAACTTACCATTTTCCTCTAAACCATAAAAGTTCCACGGCTGAACAGTTCCCTTGGCAAACACGACGAATATTATGTTTGTTATAAACATTATAGCTACGAAAATAATGAACACGTACTGCCACTTGCGGTGGTTTGTCTGAAAACAAAATATAAAGGTTACTATGTGTGTATTGAGTCCCTGAACGAAGACCTAGACGATATGTTTTAATTTCATCTTTATCATATCTATTTATAATTTATAGTCCAGTCAAAATAGACATTTCACTTTGGAATAACTCGCATAGAGCTGAAAATTGGTACAGGCCTTGAATAAATCGTGACAAATAAAATGTCAAATGTCCCCATCGATCCCACTTCTGCAAAAAAAGTTATTCCACTTTTTTTGACGTTTGACTTTGAATACTTTTTTTGCAGAAGTTGGTTCGATAGGTACTTTTGACATTTCATTTGTAATGATATATTTAAGGTTTGTACCAATTTTGAGCTCTCTGCGAGTTATTTAAGGTTTGTACGAATTTTGAGTTATATGCGAGTTATTCCGAAATTAAGGTTTTTTTTATCTATTTTGACTGGACTATTAAATGATGTACTAGCATTGTCAAGCTTGTACAAGGATGGCCAGTAGATGCCACACAGTGCAAATGTGCAGGGATAAATTTCAGAGAAAAACTCAGACCCGCTTTAACTATTGAAATAGTCACGGAAAGGTCGAAATTGCACACAGATCGCATGCTCACTATTTATAGAGATAAATGAAAAGGTTCAAAACAAAAGCTGCAAGCCAAATATTCCACTCCATTGAGAGAATATTCCTTTGAAGTTGGCCACTGGGCGCCTGCCTCATTTGATTCATCATTTATTAATACTTAGTGCTTGAATTGAAAGCAAGCCCAGACAATGGACCCGACACCGAGCATCGACAATGGTACACTAAAAATACTGCTTTTTTGCAGCTTAAAAAGAGATGGAACAATAATATCAAATTAGAATTCATCCTTTGTGGGGAACGAGCTGAAACATAAAACTTCCTCACCGCACGCCGGGAATAGACGCGTGTTGTAAGACTCAACAAAACCCAGCACGCTTGGTGGTAGGATCTATGCGGTCTAGGTAGCCAGGTGGCTAGCTACCACCTGAACATTAAAGTCCGGCCAAGCAGTTTATTGTGTTCCGTCGTGTTTTTGTGAAGAGTTTGTATGGAGGAATCCCTCCATATCTTTGTTACTTGAATTATTTGCTCTCTCTTAAGCCCTATCTGCACTTATTATCAGGTGAGACTAGAACCAAATGCAACCGAGAATAAAAAAAGATTGATCTGAAATAGACGAAACCTCAGAATATGTCGCCTTATAGCCCGGCTACACGCTCCGTCTTGCCTGCGAGCACGCCTGCACAAACCAGTTTGCGCAGGTAAGACTTCAAGACGGTAGCTCGCGCAGGCCCAAAAGCGCGGCTTGCACAATCGTTGACATGCTAAAGATTGGACTGTGCAGTTTGGGCTTGCAGCGTGTGGCCCGTCGTTCAAGCCGCGCTTCAGTCCGGCAAAATTATTTTCGACGTCACAATGAGTGATGTAAGAAGTCGCATGCAGTCGTGACGTAACGAGCTCTCAAAACACTATGAGGTTTGCACAGTCCAGTTTGCACGATCTTACCTGCACGTTTGGCCACTGTACGGCATTCCGCCTTTTTGTACAATCATGACTGTGCAGTTTTGGTCTGCGCAGGCAAGACGGAGCGTGTGGCCGGGCTATTAGAATACCTACGCCCCGTTCAACATGAAAGCTAGTTTGACAGCCAGCAACTTAGTCAGTCTAAGTTTTAACAAACATCCACTTAAACTTGGCAAGAATCTTACCACATCATCCCTCACAATGTTGGACACGATCACAGGTACTAGCAGACTGGTCAGATTGGCGATCATATTGCCGAGCGCCATTACTGGGCCAGCGAAGTTCGGAGCCAGGTCTATCTGGTTTATCTGAAACAAATTGCTGTTATTATAAATGTTATATATCGTAGATCTAGAAACGAGGAATATGCTAAAACATATCCTGCGACAAATCTTAATTTCTCAAACAATATGACCAGTATGACTATTGGCGATTGCCTAGGTATCAAAATCAATGTGCAGCAAAGATTTTTAGATTTCTGCAATTGTTAAATTCTATAGTTTACAGATAAGAGTGAAAGGGTTAAATGCATAGGAGAGAAAAGAATGGAATGAGGTTATTGTAAAAGGGAGGATTAGAATGGCAGACTTGAATGAATGTGAATGGAGATGTACTTTTTTTTTTATTGAAGATATAAATTGTTTTTATAAAAATACAGATTCGGGTCTAATCGCGTAAAAACTAAAAAAGGCACTAAATAAAAAAAGGTATTTAGTGCCTTTTTAAGTTTTTACGCGATTAGACCCGAATCTGTATTTTCATAATGTGTACAAATCGCGAAAGTTTAAAAACATAAATTGTTTTATTGGATACTATCTATTGTTTTACTCTGAACCATTCCCACATCTATCAAGGCATGAGTGAAACTTACATGAAAACCAACGTGGATCCCAGCATGCAGACCATGCGCTATAATAAGCAGCAACACGGCTACCGTTGTACTGCTCACACAACTGAATGCTAGTAGAAAAATGCCGGATAACGCCATAGCTGTAAAAAAAAACAAAACGTGTTTTTTTTAAGATTAGAACAGAAACTGCTATGCAAAATATCTTCAGGAAGCTATTTGAAACAGATACAAATGTGTTTGCGAAACTTGAAGATCTGGAAAGCATTTGTATTGTAACAAATTCGTTCAAAAGTAATTTATAACATTATTTATGTATTTCCCGAAGGAGCCATGCAGAGGTGTATCAAATTATTTGTATAAATGATGGAATCAGGCGTTACTTTGCGGAAATTCATGACATACAGAAATGCAAATAAAATATCTAGCTTTAATTCCGCTGAACAAGATCGCTAGTTTGGATGCAGTATGCAGCACCACCCTCCCAGCCCACAAGTATATGCACATGCAGAAAGAGTGAAACCAAACCAATACACGACACGTGTTTCCCCGTGCAGGTGCGAAACACGTGTCGTATATTGGTTTGGTTGCATGTTGTATTATTTTTTCATTCTTTCTGCATGTGCATATACTTGTGCGCGGGAGGGTGGTGCTGCATACTGCATCCAAACTAGCGATCTTGTTCAGCGGAATTAAAGCTAGATATTTTATTTGCATTTCTGTAAATTATTTGTACACAAAATGGTTAGCCTCAAGAAGAAATATCTCAAATCCTATGAAATTGCTGACACGAGAGAAGAAGTTATAATTGATTGCCTCGTTGCAAGTGGTGCTAGTGGTCGCAAGCGCTACTGAGCGCGAGGTTCTGGGTTCGATCCCCAGGTCCAGGAAAGTGTGATTGGGTTTTTCTATGTGAAATTTCTCAGCAGTAGCCCAGAGAGCCCAGCCCTGGATTTATGCCCGGTTGATTGCAAAAGGCTCCCCCATGGGAGTTAAACATAACTGCGAAATGAGAGTGTAATATACACTTTTGCTCAATCCTTTAGAGGAATACAAGCGTGATAGCGTGATGTTATGTTATAAATTCTAATTACCGATAGTATTGGCAGTCCGCCTGATATTAACTATGGACATAATCTTCCTGTTGGCTGCGAAGTCTGACAGATACCCGAAGATAATAGCCATTACGTACAGGGCGATATATGGCAGAGATGAATACAGTCCGTTCTGAAACATAAGAAGGAGCAACCTTTAAAATATGAATGGTCCTAGGGTACACGCATAATCAGTTCATTCCTCTTCTGAAAGTGAGAAAATTTTTGGCCTTAGTGCATCACGCTAGTTTCGTACTGGTTGGCGGACTACACATTTAATCATGATTTTTTGCAAGTTTCTTCAGGATGTCTTTTTAAACTGATCTGATGAAAAGTGCTTGTACTTGTTGTGGTGCTTCTGCTGTGTTAGCTAGAGCAAAGATTTTTTTGTGATCTAGAGCTGTTTAAAGGTGAAGCTTACCTAAATCTAGACTTATGCCATGAGGGATCTGGCTAGAATATACAATTCCTCACCGCAGGCTGGGAATAGACCTGTGTTGTAAGATTTAACAAAACCCAGAACGCTTGGTGATACGGATCTATACGGTCCGCCTAACTAGCTACTACCCTCACATTAAAGTCAAATGCCAAGCAGTTTACTGTCTTTCGTCGTGTGTATTTGAGAGCCAGAGGAGTACAGGGAAATCCCACTATGTCTCCACTACTTGGATTTGTATGCCCCATGTAAGACTCTGTCTGCGCTTACCATCGGGTACGACTAGGGTAAAAGGCGACCTAGTAAAATAAAATTACACTAAAAACTAAATTTTTGAAAGCTATTTTATTGAAACCTACCCTTTTAAGGTCCACATGTAGTATATGGTTCATATACAAAGGTATCTCGGTCAGGATCAGCAAGTACCCAGCAGCGCTGCCGGCGTGGGATGCTATCACGGCCCACACGGCCTTGCATTTGAGGATATGTTTCCACGGAGTCTTGCGTTTCTGATGATTAATATTTTATTAAGTATTAATTTACGTTCTGCCTTTAGTAGCAAAATAAATGAATGGCTTCCCGAATTTTTTAGACAGAATGGAAAAATAATATCCAAGTTGACGTTTTTTCTTATAATATACAAAATAAATAATATAACAGCAAATACTTTATGAGAAAAATACGATATAACTAAACAGTAGCCACATAAAAAATAAATAGGTACAGAAAATCATGCCGGATTGAGAAATATTTCTTATAATCGAAGGTTATTGCTAGTCTGAACCAAGATAGAGTACTTTATAGAAATTCGACCGGAACCCTCTATATTAAACTTAAACTTATTCCCGTAGCCCGTTGCAGTTATCTCCTGGGCAAAGACCAGGCAAAACACTCAAGCCCATCGTAATTATACAGATTAAAGTAGAAACATTAATTATACCCCTCGAAATCGTAATCAGAAATATCCGACAAAAAATTCGTGTCTACTTATTTACCCACATCGGAGACATATTACAGAAAAGCAATGTTTAGGCTTGTTTTACACGTACTACAACCACACCATAATAACAACACGTGGTCTGGCACTAATTTGTATGAAAATGAACAGTTTAATTCACACGGACTACATTTTGTTGCGAAAGCTGCAGTGACACTATTCACACGTAACCACTGCTTGAACACTTTTTGTCACTGCAATGTGGTACACACGGCTACACATCAAGCTATACATTTCCAGTTTACACTGACCTCTCATTGTAGGGAAATCCTATACAATGCGAGATCAGCTTATACTGGAAATCTATAGCTTGATCTGCAGCCGTGTGTACGTGTGAATTCTCTCTTAAGGCGCGATTCCATTAGGCAAGTCTTGCATGCAAGTATGACGTCACATTTGCGTACAAGTTACTTACATTGGAAACATGTTTTCGAGAGTGTGCAAATTGCATGCAGGTTTTACTTACATACAAGTGGAGATGTTCAACAATTGAGTTGGAAATCATGGGTGTCAGTCACTCGTTCGCAATTCGAAAAGTGCAAGTAACGTTTCCGCGTTCAATTTGCACGTTACTTGAATAAAAAATGTACAAGTTCAAACTACCTCATACAACTTGTAACTTGTATGCAGGTTTGTACAAGTTGTATGCAATTTGCAACTTGCATACAAGTAACTTGCCCAATGGAATCACGCCTTTAAAGTGTATTCTTAAAGCGATGTAACATTTCATTCAGCTCACACTTCAACTGACGTGTGAAATGAATTGAGCTACGAATAATGAATTTAGCCGTCAAAAAGTTAAAGCCATTGTATTCACTTGTAAACAATGTTTCGGATATAAGTTGCTGCAGTGTCTGAAACATCACGTAAAATGTTTCTAGAAACAATGTTTCCGAGTTTTTGCTATCAAAATCTGTCAGTAGTATTCACTGCAACATGTTTCAGTTACACGTAGATTCCTGTTTTTGATGCAGTGTTTATAGACGAATGTTTACAAAAGAATAAAAAGCCTAAAGCGCAGTTTAAACTACGCTATAATATATAACTTAAAGCAAATATTGTATGGCATAACGATATCGCTCAAAATACATTTTATATGGACACGTTCATACAACGCTATGCTATAAAGTATTGGCTTGCTGTACGCGATAAATTTGAGCGATTCTCAAAGCTATATCGTACGATTCTCCGATCCCCGCCCCGCCTCATTTCCCCGTCCGTCGCGTAGATCGGCTTGCGACATATGTAGCGTATCGTGTGAACGTCATGATATTAGTCTTGGCTTATGACGCAATATGCTTTACAATATAGCGAAATAGTATAGTCTGAACTGCGCTTTAAGCTCGAATTCTCAAACCTACCTTAGGTACTGCATCAACAGCGATATTATTCATAATATACGCCAGCTCCTCACTAGTGATGGTCGGATGTTCATGAGGACTGGCGACTCCAAAAAAGCCGAGAAGACCACAGCTGATCAGACTTAGAGATCCGAACACCCAGAATGATACGGGCCAGCCCAGGACTGGACTGCCGGCGAAGACACCAGCCAGTTGGAAGGCTATGATTGTGCCCATCTGGGAACCTGGAAAAAAGTAAACATATTGTAGGTTGTAAGGTTGACCACACATGGGCCACTAACGTCTGCACTAAACTTTGACAACGTCTAAGTTCATGCCTAATTCTATAGGTCGCACTTAGCCATAAAAATGCGTTGCATCAACCTTACGGGCTGTTTAAATGCTGAGCTGACATGTCCTAACTTTACGACACCGATTTTCCGAGTCTTAGCGTTAATCAACTGCTTACCAAGTGTCAAAATTGCAGAATGTTATCGGTAGCGGGTAATACTGGGCAATGTTGACAAAGGAAGGTAATCGACGATATGGATCAACTTACCCGATATTATAAAGGCGGTGGTCATTCGAGGAAGCGGAGCATTCTGTGTAGATCAGTTGAAGAAGTCTGACCTTTTATATCTGTCTACATTTTATTTTATGATCTTGTAATCTCAGAATACAGAAAGAAACAGAATCCGCCTTCAACAGTAATTGCAACCCTTACGCTGTGTCCAAAATCAAAGCATGCGTCCCGCGCCCGTCTCACTTCCCACCCGCGTAATGTTGCTAGCTCAGACATTGTTTACCCGTTTTTGGGGAAAACGTTGAGTATTGGAGGTAAGATAATAATAAAATCAAAATTGTGCTTTTCTATATAGGCAATATTTTATATCTGAGTAGGTACAGTCAGCGTCAAATATATAGGGACGAACAGACTGTTCAAAATGATCCGAGCAAAACTACAGGGTGTTAACGAATTCATGTAATTCCTTCAAACCGCGTGATCTACTGGTGACACTGATTGATTCTGCATGGGATTTTTTCAGAATAAAAAAAAAAGTTTTCAAAAAATGAACCATGGTATTCTGTATCTGAGTAATTTTAGCGTCCCATGTTAACTGACTGCGTGGAGCAATATCGGGCTAGTCGTGCCCGTCAGCTGTGTTGCCGTGCCTTCATTAATTTATGCGTGGCATCTAAATTTTCAATGAAATAAAAAAAAAAAGTTTTTTTTTTAAAAGAGATGTTCCAAAAAAAATCCAGACTCGATTGGGACTAAATGGGTACCAGTAGTTTCATTATAATGCACAATTAACCCCACCGAAAGAGCAATACCGAAATCGATGGGGTATATGAGCTATAGGCTGATAAAGTAATATATGAAAAAATCTTCACTAACAAGTGTTTTTTACCATTTTATACAATATCAATAATATATTAAAGATAATAATGACGGGATTACTGTAGTATTGATTACTATCAACCATTTGGTATCCGATTACTATAAAAAACACAAAAAAAAACTTTTTTCAAGGAAAAAAAAAAACAGCTTTTCCCCACATTTTGACGAGTTAAGCGAACGTAAATGTAGGGAACAGCTGTTCTTTTTTCGCGATTTCACTTTTTCTCCCATAGTAAAAGTTGTTCATAGTGATGGGTACAGTGACCCCTTAAGAGGTTATACGTTATTTATGTTACACCTTGTAGTTATATTATTTATACGAATCCAGGTTTTTCGTTTTTTTTTTAATAATCACTTACCAAATGGTTGATAGTTGATAGTAATAAATACTACAGTAATCCTGTCAGTATTATCGTTAATATAGTATTGATATTATATAAACTTTTAAAAACACTTGTTAGTCAAGATTGTTTCATATATACTTTGTCAGTCTATAGCTCCTATACCCCATCGATTTCGGCATTGCCCTTTCGTTGGGGTAAATTGTGCATTACAATGAAACTACTGGTACCCATTTAGTCCCAATCGAGTCTAGGTTTTTGGTCCATACATTATGGACCATCTCCTTTTTAGTCAATCTAAATCCCGTGCGGGGTTAATCTATAGATTAATGGTATACCATTAATAGATTTTGTGGTTTGAAGGAATTACGCGAATTCGTTTACACCCTGTATAATTATGTCAATGAAACAAGGGGCGTTTCAGAATGAACGTAGGACAGGTCAACTGGCATTCTGACAAGAATCCCATTTAGATAAAGTTTAATTTCTTTAGCTGTTTAGGTAATGATGAACAGTCTGTTCGTCGCGATATACCTATTTGACGCTGACTGTACCTGATAATCTCAAGAAATAGAGAAGGTCTGATAGGAATTTTAGATAAAAAACGTTTAATTTATTTAAGTAGGTAATAAAAAGAAGGGAAAATCAAAACTCTTATACTGACAACACTTACAATATGGATGCATCATTCCCTATGACAATTACAAACTGAACAATTTATTGATTAATTAAATATGACGATATCTGAATGTGCTACTTAAACGTGAAATGTGATCCCATCCTGTTTTGTTTTTAGGCCCGCTGCATTTTTATAGGTTCGAACGACACAAAACGACATAATTTAATTTAATTTGACACCGGTAAATACATGTAGTCGTTATGACGTCCCCATAGTAACTGATCGACTGCGCGCAAAACTACTCCGATTAAGAGTAGTTTTTGATGCTTCAGTATTAGGCGTGATCACAGCTTCTGGGTCTTTCTGTATTCTGAGCTTGTAATAATTGTGTAAAGTATTATATTGTGATCTAGTTCATGTTACTAATACTAACCCAAATACAAGTACTCTCAGTGGTGGAGATTCTATGTTGGTTTTTTATACAATATTTAGCTTGCTCACAATCCTGACATACTGATATTAGCTAAACTGTAATGATCAGTGATCGGAGTAGGTAGATTGATTTTTGGTACTTGTATCATAAATGCACACAGAAAGAATAACATGGATAAGCCATTTTTCCGGAAAGTAATTCCGGTATTTTCGGATTCAATTAAATAATGTTAATGTTTTTAGTGAAATTATTACTACTCAATTCAGAATTTAAAGGAAGGTATCAAAACTAAATTAATTTAGTAATTATCTGTTGAATAATAAAAACAATCGAATTCCGATCGAAGCATTAATACATTTTTATGCACTCTACGAACCGAAGTAAACGAGTCAGCTACCTGGCATGTCGTCGGCGAGCGTATGCATTGTTTTGATAACCGGTTAGTGCACCACCCATGATCCTTTGTTCTAATTGATCGTTGGGTTGTGTCAAATAGTGAAAGAGGGCCGTTAAAAAAAAAAAAATAAGAATATAATATTGCTCATTTTAAGTTCCGTTTTTTTTTTTAATAATCATCCAATTCCAAAATTTTCCCAAAATTACGAAATTCCGGAGGAATGTCCATATTAATATATACGTTTCGGATCAATGACCCCAATCCAATCTACCTACTCCGATCACTGGTAATGATAGAAACACCCCTAAACGATTATGTTGTTGGGTCTTTTACAAAAACATCAAGGATAGCATTTCACTTCGTTCTATAACATGTAACAATCTCGCATTCACTCTTTTATTCACTTACTTAGGTAACGTATAAGGTATTAAGTGTAATTTTAGGTAATCTAGTCGGTGCAGATGAATTTGATATTTAGGATAGTTTAAGGGTTTCTTAGTCAAGTTCTGAGTTAACAGAGTTTAGTGCAGAAAGGCATAAATTGCTTTATACACAGTAAATCGCAATTTATTTTTAACTTTGGCCTTACGCCAAATAGTAACTGCAGCTACAAACAATTAGCGATCAACTGTTGTTACAGGCGTACTGATGCGGGGCTTAAGTGAAACACACGGAGTCTGATATAATAACTGATTTAATTAAAATTTGTATACAACTTAGAATACAATAAAGTGGTTATTTTAACGTAACATCTGTGTTTTTATAATGAATCAACTGTTACCAAGAACAGAGCGCGGTCAAAGGTTTTTGACCGACTTCAAAAAGGAGGAGGTTCGCAATTCGGTTGTATTTTTTTTTTTTTTTAATGTTTGTTACCTCATATCTCCGTCATTTATGAACCGATTTGAAAAATTCTTTTTTTGTTCGAAAGGATATACTTTCCGATTGGTCCCATATAAATTTTGTTATGATTAGACCCTGAACTTCAGAGATATGGAACGGAACTCCTCATCGGATCAAAGCAAAATTCTCAAATTACTAATATTGCTTTGTTTATATTTGTTGTTGGAAACTGACTACTAGAAAAGAGGAGGGGGTGCGTGTCCCCTCCCCTCCCCCCTTTGGAATGTTTTCATCATATCGTGTAAGGTATCATTTGAAAGGACTTTTTATGCCCGACTACGTCAAAACCAGAAAGACGTGTTATGAAGGAGGGGGTTAAAATTATGACACTAAAACGTATTTAATAAAAAATAAACTTTAAAAAAAAGTAAAAACCGACTTCAAAGAAATACTAAAAGGAGTAAAATAATTACCATAATATAAAATTAACAGTTTCAGAAGTCGGTGCAACTCTACACTGAAGCAAATAGAAGCCACCGACTTCTGAAACTGTTAATTTTGATATTATGGTAATTATTTTTCTCCTTTTAGTATTTCTTTGAAGTCGGTTTTTACTTTTTTTAAAGTTTTTTTTTTTAATCAGTGATTCCATTCATTCACATAGTACAATGGATTTAATGTATTTAGAATGTTAGTCATAATCATCTCTTGTTGTTTTATAATGTGTGAAATAAGGGATAATAGAGAAAGATTTGGTTACACTGTCTGACACGATGACGTCGGAATTAAACGGTTGATTTTTTGTTATTTTCATTTTAGTTTCATTCGGCGTTTTTCACTCGAATGAATGTTTTCCCAAGTGAATGGAAAATGAACCGTCGCTCGGCGTAAACATTAAACTAAAAAAAAGTCTCATTTCTCAAACCGTAATAAATAATTCCATTTCAAAAATTAGTACCTATATATTTGTAATTACTGACAAAACAGTATTCAAAATATGAGATTCAACATAATTCTGCTCTAATTAAGCTGACATGTATAATTTAAATTCCATCTAACTTTAATAAACAAATCTATACAGCTAATTACATTTCACGTCACATCTCCAGTGATACGAATAAACAGAACTAAATCAACATAAACATAAAGTCGTCAAAAGATAAATTAATTTTGAAATACACGTCAAAAAGATTACACTCTGGGTATCTGAAATGGGGCGTCACAAAAGTTATGTAATTTGAGCACGTGATGTGACGAGGGGGTTCGATGTGAGTTTATGAGATGTTAATGTATGAGGGAGAATACGTGAAGTCATTTGGGACGGGACTGATGAATCAGAAAAGATTCTTGGAAGATAAATTAGTGTAAATATTGATTATGGATTCTGGTCTTGATGAAGTTTCGGTCTGTCTGTATGTTTTCGGCACAATGTTAAAGAGAAAAAAGGAGGTGATTTTTAACTATGGTAAGAATGAAAAAAATGTGTACCACTACATAGTACAAAACAAAGTCGCTACCCGCTGTCTGTCTGTCCCTATGCTTGGATCTTTAAAATTACGCAACGGATTTTGATGCGGTTTTTTTTAGTAGATACAGTGATTCAAGAGGAAGGTTTTAAGCTACAAAACGTACACGTGCAAAGCCGGGGCGGGTCGCTAGTCAATTATAATTAAAGCAATCCTGCATCCTAATTGCGCAACACACTTGTAATCGATCTATGGCTTTGATTTTGACAGGTCAACAACTTAACATAGCAACGTTTGTATTAATGATCCGAATTCTTCACAACTACCTATGTATCACGCAATAATTATACACGGTGATTTTTTATTGCCTAGGGAGCTGCCACGATAGTGATATACATACCAAGTACTACCTAAACCATCCATCAAATCATCAAAAGAGCGAAATCTTTTTTTTTTGCATATAAATTGTCATACGTTAAACGTTTTAAGTGGATACAACATCCCTAAACAAATTTCCGAGCTGTCTTAAATTATTGACACGTGTCGGCGTAGTGCGAGAATTAAATAACTAACACTTTTTGCGAAATTGACTTTTTTACATTTTCTCGTAGCCCAAAAAATCCCGCACCTTTTAGTCTTACACACGTTTAAATATCTAAGTCAATAAAACAATATCTATTGAATATTATTTAATGAACCCAGGTGGAAAAATGAATATCGTTATAATCACGTTAAATAGGAGAAGCAAAAAAATAAACTTTAAAAAAAAGTAAAAACCGACTTCAAAGATATACTAAAAGGAGAAAAATAATTACCATAACATAAAATTAACAGTTTCAGAAGTCTGTGGCTTCTATTTGCTTCAGTGTAGAGTTGCACCGACTTCTGAAACTGTTAATTTTATATTATGGTACTTAATTATTTTACTCCTTTTAGTATTTCTTTGAAGTCGGTTTTTACTTTTTTTTAAAGTTTATTTTTTATTAAATACGTTTTAGTGTCATAATTTTAACCCCCTCCTTCATAACCCTTCTTTTTGGCTTTGACGTAGTCGGGCATAAAAAGTCCTTTCAAATGATACCTTACACGATATAATGAAAACATTCAAAGGGGGGGGGGGACACGCACCCCCTCCTCTTTTCCAGTATTCAGTTCCCAACAACAAAAATAAACAAAGCAATATTAATTTAATATTATAATATTAATAGTAATTTGAGAATTTTACTTTGATCCGATGAGGAGTTCCGTTCCATATCTCTTTTTTTGTTTTTTTCTATTTGACTGCTGTAGGTCGTCCTAGGGGACGGTTTCTACGTAACTGGGCAGTTATTGGCGTGACCTAAAGGGTCTCCAGCCAATGGGGGGGAAGTAAAATACTTAACCTAAGCTAACCTAACTACTTGTACTACACTAACATCATGACTACCTGCAACAACAGCACTAAGGGCGACCCCTAGTGGGACTCGGACCTCGGCTTAGGGCGTTGCTGGCGTGGACATAGGGGGGGGAGACAGCTTGATGAGGGCTGAATTATCGGTGTGACTGCGGAGTCTGAAGAGACGACCGGCTCTGCGACGGGAGAGCTCGGTGGATCGTGACCGGCGGCGGTGGGACGTCGCGACGGGCCTCGTCGGCGAGGACGATATGCCGGACGGCGGCGGACGTTGTGTATTGTGCTGGTCTATTTACTCGCCTCCTGGAGGAGGGTTATTTCGTCATCAGGTTCTAAAAGTGTGTGCCTGGGGCGGCGAACTTTACTTATGAGAGAGGGACTGTAGTCGGCCGCTGCGGCAACTAGGGGGTTCGGATGGAGAGGGGCAGTGTCGAAGTAACGCTTGGAAATGCGTTTGAGGTATTGCCTGATGGTTGGCATTTTTAGATCGAGGTGGAGTTGGACGTTACGCATGAACCACGGGGCAGCCGCGGCTCTGCGCAACACTCGATTCTGGAGGGTTTGAAAGGATTTGAAACGACAAGGCTTAACGTGTGCGATCACGACGCTAGCGTAAGTCAAGATGGGGCGGATGCACGTCACGTAGATTCTCAGCTTATTTCTAAGTGACAATTTACTGCGTGCTCTAAGGATGGGGTGGAGGCGACCGACAGCGAAAGCGGCGCGAGCGCGCGCCGCTTTGATGTGGTCTCGGAAACTCAGATGGTGGTCTAGGATAACCCCCAGGTATTTGGCTTTCATCTCCCAAGGGATCTGTTTGCCGAACATTAGGACGGGACGGATGTGGGTGTGGGAATCACCGTGTCTCTCGAAAAGAACGGCTGCGCTCTTTTCGGGATTCACCTCTATTCTCCATTTCCGGAACCAGACCCCAAGGGCGTCGGCTGCGGTTTGAAGGGTTCGAGAGATGCTATCGAGACTCCTACCGGAATAGTAGATAGCCGTGTCGTCGGCGAAGAGAGCCAACTTGGCCAAGCCACGTTTGGGAATGTCGCTGGTGTACAGCGTGAACAGAAGGGGCGATAGCACGGAGCCCTGAGGGACTCCGGCTCGGATGGGGTGAGGGGACGAGAGGGTGCCTTCTAGGCAATAGCGGAAGGAGCGATCCGACAGAAAGTCTCGAATGATGAGCACGAGACGGTCCGGCACGTTGAATTGGTACACTTTCTTCAAGGCTTTCGCTACGTCGAAGAAGAGCATGCCCGTTTTGTACGAGCGCATAAAACGGGAGCTAATGTGTTCGACTATGCGGTGCAATTGTCGAATGCAACAGTGCTGGGTTCGAAAACCGAACTGTTCGTCGGGGATGAGTTTACGGGAGTCAGCGAAATCCTTTAAACGGATATAAATGAGACGCTCATAGATTTTCCCAAATACATTGAGAAGACTGATGGGGCGGTAACTAGTGGGCTCACTCTTGGGTTTGCCGGGTTTGGGGATACCGATAACGGTGGCTTGTTTCCAAGCTTGCGGAAAGATGTTATTACTCAGAGCGCCATTGAAGATGGCGGTCATGAGGACTATGAGCGGGGCGAAAAAGTGTTTGATCACCTTATTGGTGATACCGTCTGAGCCGGGGGCTTTCCTAGGTTTGAGTTTCCTCACTATCGTGTGGACCTCGTCTACGGTGATGGGGGGTAAGGGGTCGTCGGGGTCTTCATCGGGTGGGAGGGTGGCCCTACGTTCGACCTCGCGATCCACCTTGGAAAGATGGACCGGGTCTGCGGGTTGGGTGCTGGGAGTACATTGGGCTTCTAGACTGTCGGCTAGACATTCGGACTTTTCGTCGTCTTCAAAGGCCGGCCTTTGGTTCGGACGATTGAGAGGGGGAGTTGAAGCTACACAATCGGATTTCAGATTACGTTGCAATTGCCAGAAGGCCAGATGGGATGGCTCTAAGTCGCTCAACATCTTGTCCCAGCGGGCTTCCCGAACCTCCCGTACACGTTTCTTTACAGCACGCTGTAGAGAACGCATATGGGCGCGGTTAGCTTCGCAGGGAAAAGTGTCATAGGCACGGATGGATGCGTTCTTCTCCGTCAGCAGTTCACGCACATCGTCCGGCAGCTTCCAGCGGTGTTCGTCCACCGCTGGAACCTGCCGTGAACACTCGTTCACCACGGACTGTACGTGACTGGTGAGGGAGTCGATCGCGCCCAACGTGTCGGCGATCGTAATGACATCGTCGGGGATGGAATCTAAGTGAACGTCCATATCTCTGAAGTTCAGGGTCTAATCATAACAAAATTTATATGGGACCAATCGGGAAGTATACCCTTTCGAACAAAAAAAGAAGTTTTCAAATCGGTTCATAAATGACGGAGATATGAGGTAGGTAACAAATATAATAAAAAAAAAAAAAAAATACAACCGAATTGAGAACCTCCTCCTTTTTGAAGTCGGCTAAAAATAAATAACTCGAGAAATTAATGAATATCTAATTTATGTTTACTTGAGTAACAAAACAATGGAACAAAGTATCTTATTTAAATTTGGCAGTACATGTCAATAAAGTTCAGGCAGAAGTTATTATGGGTACTTAT
The DNA here is from genome assembly GCA_905220435.1 of Amphipyra tragopoginis. Lineage (NCBI taxonomy): Eukaryota > Metazoa > Arthropoda > Insecta > Lepidoptera > Noctuidae > Amphipyra > Amphipyra tragopoginis. The sequence goes on along the minus strand of HG992006.1, from coordinate 1,019,237 downwards.
TGAGAGTTGAACGTTTTGTTGTGAGTTGACAGTCATACGTGGAAAAAGTAAACAACTGACAGGAAAAAGTAACTAATTACATAATATTCGGAAAGTTATGTAGAGGAAAAATTGGATAACTTGTTTTTCTTTTTTTTTTCTTAGTGACGTTAAAAGTTAGCGATTGGAAAATTATCCTAAAAGATGAAAATGATATACCTACAACATGTAAAAATAGCGACCTATAAATTGTTATTACAAGTAAAGTTACGTTTTTTTTTTTTTAATCAATAAAACGCGATTTTCTCGGAACTTTGAATTTGTCAGTTATTTAGTTCCCGCACTACGCCAGCGGTATGTATTTTTTTTCATCAAGGATCATTACGTATTAGTTACATTGCATGTAGGTACACACCATTTCTGTGGAAGCTCCCTAGCCGATTAAAAAGCACCGTGTATTGTTGTAGTGTTAAAATGAAAGCTATTGAAATTATGAACGTGATACGCAATTCGGATGCTGTTGTATACAAAGCCGAAGCCAAAATATCTTTGCATGATTTCAACAAACAGATTGCTGCGCGCCTATACCTCAAAAACGCAGCGTGATAACCTCACCATATTACTATTGCATATAAATTCTGCGTGATGTAACGCTACTGTCTCTTAAATTGATTTATTCTACGAATCCAGTTAGAAGAATCCAGAAGTCCAATTATGACTTCACGAATTCTAGGAAAACACAAATAAAATTGTCCACGCGTTTTAATTCTGTAAATCAACGTAGCACGCTAATTATAATTTCGCTGTACAATTCATAGTATTATAACGTTCATGGGACACATTCGGTTACGGTTTAGTTACGGTTTAGTTACGGTTACTCACATGAATGTTTCGGGTTTGCCCAACTAGTTTCGAACCCAAACGGAGCCCTCAATCATGAGCTGAACACGCGGCGAGGTCGCGAGCCGAACGAGTCTAACGCATAACCTGCAACTAGTCGGGCAATCCCGAAAAATGTACGTGAGTAAACCACTAATCATAAATATGAATTCATAGTAATTTTATTTATGCATTCTTAACTGCAAGCTGTTTGTGAAAACCCCAAACTTAATTACTTTGTGATTCTTCTATATAAATAAATATTTGGGACATTTTTTACACAGCACCATCTAGTCCCAAACTAAGCAGAGCTTGTACTGTAGGGTACTAGACAATGGATATAATACTTGTGGCGGCATCTATCCACGCCACATGCGAACTATTCATGCCTACATCGCGATGTCAAGATTTAACACGCAGATAGTATATATACAACCTCCCAACATCAACTGGTGGGCAGTAGCCCGCCAGGCACAAGACTCCGCCTGGTTGGAGGATCCTCCCTTTGGTTGGAGGAACACCACACCAAGTTTCTCCACATTGGTGACCCCGACGTGATCGTCACAGACAGTGTTTCCACACTGGTGACGTTACACACAACCTTCGCAGCCTCGGCAGCCACATCATCACTCCCTCAGCAGCTCAGCATTCAATCGAGCAGTAAGCAAGCGAGTCACACAGCCAGCCAGCATCCTCGGCGCATATATACTGCACTTCGACCGGTCAACTAGCAGAGGCACTTCTCTCCTGGTCGACGCAGTCCACAGCCACCACTCATCGCTCTCACAGTTCCGACTCACTGGAATGACGCGGTATCCGGTTTCGACTTAAAGGAACCCCTCACTGGCCCTGGCAAGTTCTCAAGACGCAACGACCGCTGACTCATCAAGACGATCGACCTCCGGTCTCAGGGGGGGAGTGATGTGGCGGCATCTATCCACGCCACATGCGAACTATTCATGCCTACATCGCGATGTCAAGATTTAACACGCAGATAGTATATATACAACCTCCCAACATCAACTGGTGGGCAGTAGCCCGCCAGGCACAAGACTCCGCCTGGTTGGAGGATCCTCCCTTTGGTTGGAGGAACACCACACCAAGTTTCTCCACAACTTACATACTTTTCTTTTTGGAAATACATAGGAAACACCCAGACCAACACAAACACTTATGTTCATCACATAAATATTTGTGTCCTGTGGGAATCGAACCCACGACCTCGTGATCAGCAGTCCGACACTAGAACCACTAGACCACAGACGTCGTCTTATGGTAATGCTAGACATTATCCCCTTATTACAAAGGGTGGTCTAAGAAAAACCTAGGTTTTAAAATAGCCCCGTCTCTTTTTGTTATATGACATTAGAAAGTGATGGGTATATTTTAAACCTGGGTTTGCCTTAGTCTTGGTTTAAACCATCTTTTGTAATAAGGGGGAACAGGTTACCTGCGTTTCCATTCCCAACAAGATCTCTTTAAATAATAAGTATACTCCGAACACGACAGAAGTATCTACACTAAGAAGCACTCTATATGTATGTAGTTAGAGAAGTTCTCACGCTTCTAACTTAGTTTTCCAGTGTTCTAGCCACTCGCGAACAGATTGCTTTCTTCCGACACACTTTATGTTTTATATTTGTGATACTTTGACGTGTAATCTTGGGACAAAGTTAGCCTTGGAATAAGAAAAATATAGATACGTAACGTCACTTTAACTTATGGTGCCTAAATGACAACTCGTATTAAGGCATAACATAAAATCAGCCCTGTCCTATTGATGGGCATGAGCCGTTTCTTTGTAGTATCACCTTCTTCATCGTCATTTCACCTACTGGCCATTTATATATTATACTTTTTATACCACTATGGTTTTGGAATTCGATTTTTGACTGGTTTGGACGATGGAGGATTTTTTTGATACAAGTGCTTTATAATTTTATTATTGTCTGTATATGTAAATAATATACAAGATTTGAAACTACTTAGTGGCTGTTTATATTTTATGTGGCATGATGCATCAACCATCGCCTATCACTGCTCTCAGCAACACCTGCTTTTACTTTGAGCTCGGAGGTCTTATATGAGCTGGAGCTGGACAACCTGAGCCTCCACATCTATTGAAGAACCTGCGTTCCCACGGTACCAAAGTGAGACGCATCCTGCCCTAACTCCACTTACGAGTTCGGATCCTGGCTATTCTTTACCGTCATGACTAAATGCGCTCCAGCCGGTCTGTTTGCTGCCGCCGGTTTCTATCATATGGCTATGTGGGCCATTGGACACACCGTAACTACAAGAAGGAACTCAGTGACTACCCCAAGGGACGTAAAGCTATCCTACATCTTATTCTATAAGCACTTTATTATTGTTATGTGTATGTATTAGTTATTGAATGCTCTATCTACACCATTCTTTACAACTGGTGTGGCAGACGTGCTCAGGAGACCCTAGGGCCGCCCGCTACATTACATCTTAAAATGAGACGGATTTAGACCTTAGTCCACCACGTCGACCTGGTGCGGGTTCGCGGACTACCATCGAAAACTTTTTGGAGCCCTCTCAAGTACGCAGGTTTCCTCACGATGTTATAGGTAAATAGACTACAGGCCGATTTTACTAGATTATTGTTGTAGACTTTCTTTAGTGAGTCAAAAAATCATAAAACGTTGTATTTTTTCTACCATGGTCAATAACGACAAGACAGTTTTTAATCAATGACCTAAAAATTTACACGAGTACCCATTTTGTCGGTAATGGGGGAAACTCGTATGACCAATGTTTCACCAATTTGACAGAGACTGTAGACATTCACTCACCTGTATAAATGTAAGTGCTGAGCCTTCCCCTTTCACACAGTGGAGACCACTTGGCCAGCATTGTGTGTATACTAGGGTACATAGCTGCTTGCGTCATGCCCTGTAGCAGTCTACTCGCTGATACTGCTAGCCAACCACCCTAAAAGTAATTAAAATGTTTTAAAGAGTATAGAATATAATCGATATTTAAAAGCCCCAAAACAAATAATGTGATACAGGATATCCAGAGGTAGAGCACCCTCAAAGTGCTACTCTTAGAACCTAACATGAAATTGAACCAAAGCTCCAAAAAAAAAACAAAAAATCGTGGAACATAATTATATGGGGTTGATTCGAGTACCTCTAAGGATGCTCTACCTCTGCACTTCCGCGTGACACAACTTTTTGGAACAGCTTGTATATGGGTCTCCAAGTGCAGTCCAAAATTTTCGAATAGATTTCATATTTTGAACACGCAAGTTAGGTTAACAATTTTGTAGTAGTGCACAACATCCTAAACATCTACTTAAATAAACTTAAATATAAGGAAACAACCACAGCCAATGATATTGTACTTACAACTAACGGTATCCAAGGCGTACATATAGAAATAATTCCGTTGACTAACAAAGCAAACATGATGGGCAGTTTGCCTCCAAACTTCTGCGCTAGGAGTCCCATAGGCAACATCATACTCGTGTACCCCACAAAGAAAGAAAACGTGATCATCTCCTGAGTTGATTTGTTCCAGTCATAAGCCTGAAACGGTAAAGGTCAATTTGAGAATCGCACTATACTGTGAGCGGTTGAAAGCTTTTCTCTCATCCGGTTCAAACCAGATCAGAATTTGATTATCACTTGCGTTAACAGTGGACGAAACCATCATGGAGAAACCTGCACACATAAGAGGGCTACAAAAGCGAATATGTGTACGAGTATTGTAAACCAACTCGCACCCTGCTAGCTTGGTGATTGAAACCCATATTATTCATTCTGAAAAGAGACCCGTAAGACAGTATGCTGGTATCGTATGGTATGGCATACCATGCCATAGTATCGGATCACACTTCTGGGAAAGGTAAAGTTACCCTGTAACTGCAATGATAATGAAACCTTAAGGTACAAACTACAGACTGCATCCACAGACCGCAACTCGCCGTCGAAATAACACCTTTAAGGTGCACACCTTAAAGCTAGTATTCCAACGGCGACCGCAAACTGCAACCGCAGATGACAGCAGCAGACAAGCGACACTACTGGTTCATACAAACCAATGTGACTTGCGGTCTGCGGTTGCAGTCTGCAGTTTGCAGCCCGTCTCGGACTTGTACCTTTACTTGATCTATCTCGGCTCCCCTTTGTGGTATTTTTTGGCTCTCACGGCAAATGGCTTTTGAAGTAGAACATCGCATGACTTTACATTAGTAACAGACCTTGACAAATATAAGGTGGTATCCTAAGTCAAATCCTAAATTCCAGCGATAAAGAAGTAAGCCAAAGGTCACACCAGACACTTGATTATGATCACTTTAGTTAACCTCTTAGATCAACCGATCTCACTAGCTATTGAGTCATGAGCTTTTCAAGTACGCTGATGATTATAAATAGTATACAACTCCACAAAGTCACGCGATTCTATTAATATCACATAATAAACAATACTTACGCGATAAACGTTCCATCTGCTCATATTTGTACTTAAAACATCACAACCTTCAGATATATTGCTGGTTCCATTCACTTCTGTACAGTGAGGATCTGGTACTCTGACCATAGCCACCATAAGCACACTGAGTTGAGACCTCATTGTGTATGCAATAGTTAGGCATATAAACAGTATAAGTGTTTGTAGATGACGTACTCCAAGACCCTTTGGACATTCCGGTGGCCTTGGTGGTTCTAAAATTTTAAACGAATAAAGATACATTTTAAATATTGTTAAGAATTCAAATTGTGGATGACAGTAAACGGTGTTTGTTAGTTGAAGAATTGCACTAAACTAATAATAGTGGCAGAATTATCATACTGTGGATAATCCAGTTACGGTGAACACCAAAAGCATTGATCCTTTTTGATACTACGTCATATTGCGATAACTTTGTAAGGTTAAAGATCATTTTTGCATAATATGGTAATAATGCAGCACTCAATATGTTTAGGAATAGACTAAAGATAATAGACGATGATGTCCCTCGTTTCTAAGTAAGGTCAGTTTTCAATCGTCCCCTACTTATCGTGGTTCACTTTTGTTTTATGTGTATTTCAAGGACACGATTGTTTGTAAGAAAAGTTATGTAACTACTTGCTCGAAATCAACAAACTTTGAAAGTTTTGCATTCCAACATCGTGGCAATTAATCATCGTGTCAATTATTCAATTAATCAATACTGAAACTCAACCTAGAATATCTCGAAGTGCGAAGGGCAACTTCAAGGATTTCTATTTTTGGCATCCGAATTTCAACGTAACAGGGTCTCAGGTTTTTCTCTTATATCATCATCATCTTCTTGTCTAGGTCCCAAGTTACTTGGAACTGACATTCTCCTCAGCCGTCACCTTATCATTTACTCTTTTCTTTCATATCCTTCCTCACACAATCAATCCTTCTTTTCTTTGGTCTCCATCTCCTAGTCCATTCATCAACATTCATATACATTACTGTCTTATTCATATGCGTTACATCCCTCTTCATTACACTCTAATACCAAGACAAGCGAATGCCTTTCAACTTTTCTGTCACTGGCGCCTCTTTCGAATTCTCTCTAGTATACTCATTTTCTCTTATTTCTCTTATGTTAGTAAATAATAGATATTGTGCATCACTTACCTTCGCTTTTCTCATTTTTGGGCACAGATTCGTACACAACCTTATCGACTGCCATAGCTTCCTTCAATGATAGCTACCTAACGAACCATCCACCAAAGATCTGAGATAATTTAGTTTGAACAAGAATTATTTGTGCTAACAATAACGTATGACTGCGTGGGAGGCGCATTTTGTCTACGATTCTGAAAAGTGTACTTAGTTTTTGTTTGTGAAGGTCTCTTATCTGATTCTGACGCAGTCACTTTTCGCAGGCTACCGGTCACCATATCTGTTGCGTTATATTACCGCATTTTACACGGGATGTTTTAGTTTTTCAAGTGTTTTTTTTTGTGTATTTATCGTCAAGTCTTCTGATGTTTCTCTTCTGATTAAAATCATTGTAATTTATCGTCTACCATCAGTTTTAATCTCGTTGTCGCCAAAAGCAAAATTTTACAGGAGACGGCAAAAACCGTTCCGTGTTTTTTTTTTTGTGTTTCCAATTATCTACTAAATCATGCAATTAATACTTGAACAAGAATTTTCGGAAGGTGTCAAATGCGAGTTATGTGGTTTTCTTGGAAAAAATGGGAGTGTTGTTAAATACGAGGCTATCAGCAGATAAACATGTGCATGACTCCTAACCAACTTCTTTATTTGCATTCAAATTGAACTCGGGCAAAACAAAACACGGGAACAAAAGTAACATATGGATTGCGAGGTTTTCTTGTTAAATATGACATAAAACCTGTTTGACCAAAATTACTATGTACGAGGTTTTCACTGGCCGCCGACATTGTAAGACTGTTATCGTTTCTAGGAAACGCTGGGCGTCGTTTTCGGTTTTCGTTGCTGGCAGGAGCAGTAGTTAGTCCAGTCTTACATTTTAGTCTAGTTTAATAAATTAATTTCTCTTCTATCTGTTGTTGGAATGTTTACGAATGTTTGATAAACCGTTGAATGAGTAGTGGCATCTTTTTTTTAATGACAACGTCAAGGCAATCGCTCATCCAGTGACCATCACGTAGATACTGTTATTAGGTCTATGGAGGGATATTTATTAGTTTTTTTTGTTTTTAAGATTGTTGTAATTGTGAATTGTTCAATGTTATAATATGTACTTTCTAAGTTAATCTCTCAACTACTGTAAACATAGACACAATAAAGTCAAATAGTCAAAGTCAAATAGTTTTTATTTCAAGTAGACCAGATCCCTGGTGCTTTCAAAAGGTCAACACTAGGGGCTCGGTTCCAAGTAGTAGGTCCTTTGGAGAAGAACCGGCAAGAAACTCCATAGACACTCTTTTAAAAAAAGTAAATGGTTTGACAATTTTCATTGTAGTAATGTGAGAACAATGCAGAATAATGTACATGCAGTTAACAACATGAAAAGCAATGAGAAAGTTAGCCTTTTAAAATGATTGCCATAGCAGTTACGAGCTGACCAGTCCCAACAGACAGCACCCGTTCACGAGCATGACGCATGCATCGGCGTCGCTCAGCTCAACCATGTTGCAGGGAACTCAACGACCCGATGCACAACGCCACCATCAGCGAGACATTTTAGTGAGCATGAAAGACTCATACCGATAGACAATAGGCAGCCAAATATTAATAATGAAAGTGTAACACTATACGCTGCATGGTCCTCACATTTTACAGCCTTTTGTAGAAATAATAATAGAATAGAATAACATTAATAATTGCGATTCAATGTCAAACTAATATAACCAAATATTAGCAATAAATAAATTAAATGTCAAGAAAAAAAAACAATCAAATTTGGAAACATTAGAATAAAAAAACTAAGATAAAATTACATACTTATTGAGTCAATAAAATAAAAAATAATTACAATAAGTAAGCATTTGAATAATATCCGTTTGTTCAGTTAGACGGTGCCAGAGGGTCGCAGTGTGCAGGAGGGAATCGTATGCCAGACATCTTTATCTTCGATGTACTGATTAAGGCTATAATATGCTTTAGACATTAGTACGCGTTTGATATATAATTTAAACTTTGTATCTGGTAAATCAGTGAAACTTAGTGGAATTTTATTGTAGCATCTAACACTGTTTCCCATAAACGACTTACTGGTTTTTCTAAGTCTAAAACCAGGTACTGCAAGCTTGTCCTTATTGCGAGTATTAAGGTTGTGGTTGTCACTCTTCTTATTATACTGGGCAATGTTTTTCCGAATGTACATAATGTTACTAAATATATATAAGGATGGTAAGGTTAGTATATTTATCTCTTTGAATATTTCCCGGAGCGACTCACGGCAGCCTAGATTATAAATAGCTCGGACTGCTCTTTTCTGTAATACAAAAATAGTTTGAACATCAGCAGCCGATCCCCACAATAAAATGCCATAGGACATAATGCTGTGAAAGTAAGCAAAATACACTAACCTAGCCGTAGGCACATCTGTCATCTGTCGTATTTTCCTAACGGCATAAGCAGCAGAACTCAGTTTACTTGCAAGTGCCTGTATATGGGGCCCCCATTGCAGTTTAGAGTCTACTGTTACACCCAGAAAGGTCGTTGAGGGAACCAGATCTAAAACTTTATCATCAAGTTTTACATTTGCACCTATAGATAAACAATAGCGGCGGCACACCGGTGTGCCACCCGGTACGACACCGGTTAATCTAAGACGCCACTGACATACGGTGAAGGAAACCATCGTAAGGAAACCTGGGACCTAATTCTCCTATAATAAATTGTTGCCAGACGCAATCGAACCACAATCGTCAGTCAGTTTTTGTTTTCGAAAACTTTCAAAATGATTGTTTTTGTTTTTTGTGTCAAACAATTTGATAGCTTTTGAAATTAAGAACTGTTTGAATGAACGGTTCGGCCTTGGTTCGGTTGTGATTTATCAAGATTTATTTTAGGAGAATTAGGCCCTGGAACTAATGGTCTGTAATCGCCAACCCGCAGTGAGCAAGCGTGGTGATCAATGCTCGTTTCTTGTCTGTATAAGAAGAGGCCTTTGCCCTGCAGTGGGACAGTTACAGGCTAATATTTTTTTTATTTTACGTTTGTCACTTTTTTTTTCTTTCGTATCTAGCTATGTGTGAATAGCTCATGCTGTGGTGAGAAGATTAGCCAGTCAGCAAGGTTGGTAGCGAGGCTGACTGCCCAACGTGCGCCGGACGTACTCCGGACACCACTAGGACGCCACTCGTGGAGGCTCTTTGAGTTGGAAAATCTCATGAGCCTGTAATTTCACCGGCATCCTTCGGAAATCGGAACACAACAATGCTGCTTGGCGACAAAAATAGATTATGGAGGTAATACTCCTTCCCTGGACGAGCTCTATGACAAGAAGCTCTACTACAAAATAATATCTATAGGTACTAATATTACAAAGAGGTAGAATTTGTTTGTTTGTTTGTTTGTATGTAGGAGGTAATCTCCGAAACTACTCATCCGATTTCAAAAATTCTTTCACCAATAGGAAGCTACGTTATCCTTGAGTGTTATAGGCTATATTTTAGGATAAAAAATGTAAATTTACGCGAGCGAAGCCGCAGGCAAAAGCTATTACTTATAATAAAAGTTTATGGAACAGCCTGTGGAATAAAACGTGAATAATTATTATCTTTCTCAGCCATGCATACTTTTATCATTTATTTACACGCCAAATATTATCTTTAAAGTTATGTGCAAAACAATATTTGAAGAATGAAATTCTTAGTTTTAGATATACAATAATAAAGTGGTCAAAAATATTTATTACTTATTTTTTTTATTTTTGGGTAGCCCTTGATCTAGGTATATAAAAATAAATAGGTATTTCAGTTTCAATTTTCCCTTTAACCAATGTATAGTATTTGTAAATGTTTAAAATCTATGCGATTGATTTTATTTATTAAATCCTAACGTTATAAAATATTATTCGTGTCTCATGTTTTTTATTGACCAAGCTTATACATTGTTCGAGTTGCGGAACAGCGAAGAAGAATTGGTGGAAAATAATATATATGTTACTATTTCGTAGTTACATACTAGGTACACTCGGGATCAACAAATCCGGGTCACCAACATAAACCTTAATATCTCGGAAAATAAGAATGATAGCTCATTGAAATAAAAATTATTTTATAGACTACTAGAGGTCGCCAGCGGCTTCGTCGCGGCTGTATCGCGTATTCCGCGTTTTTCGCTACTATAACATGCATGTATTATACATATAAGGCCCTTCGCAGACGGCACACTTTTTGTGCGATCGAGTCTGCGGCGCACAAAAAGTCTGCATGGCGCGCAAAAAGTCGGTCGCGGATTTTTAACAGACTCAACGCACACGACGCACATCTTCGATCATTTTGTCGGCAGAGCTGTAGGGACGTAGACGCTATGGAAATCGTGCAGAGATCACGAAGTATTATTTTGTACATGAAGTACAGAAAAAGAAGAAGAAATAGAGAATTTTGGGTACATCCTATACTTTCGGAAAGATTACTGAAGGGACAGTTCCATACTAAACATTCAATTCTGAAACAATATCCGGCAATTTTTTTCAAATTTTATAAAATGTCTGTTACTACATTTGATGAGTTGCTATTTATTTTGAGACCTGCTTTGACTCATTCAGAAACAACAATGAGGAGGTGAATTGACGTAGTTACATCGACCTCTGGCGCCATGATAATAGATCGCGTGCGTTACGTCCACCCCTAGCCAATGCAGATTGCCGACTAAAGTGTGCGCCGTCTGCGTTAGCGCGCATTGAAGCAAACGTTCAATTTTTTTCACACACTTTTTGTGCGGAGCGGCGCGCCGCGGCGCGGTGCGGTCTGCCCGAATTACACGGATTTTTTGTGCGCCGGACTTTTTGCGCGTCGTGTGCGTTACTGCATATGCATAGGTTCTATTTTCACAGACTAAAAAGTGCGTCAAGGATAGTCTGTCGTCTGCGCAGGGCCTAAACCTCCCTCTTGAATCACTCTATCTACTAAAAAAACCGCATCAAAATCCGTTGTGTAGTTTTAAAGATCTAAGCATACATAGGGACAGAGAGACAGCGGGATGCGACTTTGTTTACTAAGTAGTGATTTAATACTACTCAAATAAAACTTCTTAAATATCTAGTCTATAGATACTTTTTTATTTCAATAAGTTAGTGTTCTTAGTTTCTAAGATATTAAGGGTTATGTTTTTGACTCGGATCTGTTGATCGGGAGTGTAGTATGTTACTATGAAGCTGTAACATTTTTCAATAATTCTTCTTTGCTGTTTTGGAACTCCAACAATGCACAGACTTGATCAAAGACATGAGACAAAATTATTCCTTCATAATGTTGGGGTTACATTTAATAAATAAATCAATCTATTAAAGTTTATGTAGGTGACCCGGATTCTTTGTTCCCGAGTGTATTAGTGACATGCAGTGTTTTTGTAAAAATGTTTCCGAGCAAGTGAAGTCAGAAGTAAATGTTAGTTAAATACAGTAGCGCCGTTCTTGAGCCAGTTGCAAGTATCATAAAACAGTGTTTGCTGTGCATTATAATTATCATATTATGTTATAATGTAAAGTCACAATATCAACATTTATGGAAATGTACTAACAAAAAACAGGTCGCGCATCGGGCTCGCGCAGTCAGGGTTCCGTACCAGAACTTTATTAACGAACGGGAGCCAAAATTAAAATTGCTAAAATTATTTTACAAAATTTCGTTACCCAAGCGCAACCTTTTTTATACCAATGCAATATTTGGAATGATTTTAGTACGCACATTGTCATTTAGTCAAAGTTTTACTCGGCAGAATACTACCAAGGATAATATCACTAAGGCATTTGGTCTTTAATCAAATGATTTATTACAGCAAACAATATTTAGAAAATAAACATTTAGTCAAATGATTGTAACACGCTTATACCTTTTTAAAATCGAAACAGCTAGGTTAAGTTAGGTTAGAACTGTGACCACACAACGCAAGAGCCGAGTGAACGAAGCGAACGTGCCGCGGTAGCGGCCGGCGAGTGTCAGAAACATATTTTCGAATGTAAAACCAGAAACTACTACCAGAATAGTTACGACGATACTCAATATTTGGCTTATTTTATTCTGCGTCAAATATGTTATACCAACTGAAATATTTGACTACATTAAAATTGGTAAAAGTACTAGTTGGTAAGCAAGTTATTGTTTAAAAGTTCACTTGCCAAACATTAGGTTTGCGTTACAATTGTTTGAGATGAGTTTATTTGCTGAGTAGTAATTTGGCGAATGAAATAATGCGGAACTTTGTTTGGGTAGTGATAATTTGTCATTTTTTTTTCGATGAAACAAGAGAGACCCTGTCGGACAGTTGATAGAACAAACAAGTTAAAACGTAATCAGTCCATTACTGTCCCACTGCTGGGCATAAGACTCTTCTCAGAATGAGAAGGATTTAGACGTTAGTCCACCACGATGACTTGGTGCAAGTTGGCGGACTACACACATCATCGCTGCATCCAGAACTTCATGGAGCCTTCTCAGGTATACAGGTTTCCTCACGATGTTTTCGTTCACCCTAAATACAAGTGATAATCAAAGGTTTTTTATCGGTTACACTTCAGGGAGTGTGCGATGGAACTGCACAATTTGATTTCGCCTGGCCCTTTGTGACGGTGCAGCGGTGGCGACTAGCGGGGTGCGCCTATAAAAGGTCCGGCACGCTGCACTTCGTCTTTCTTTGGCTGGAGACCCTTCAGGTCTCGCCAATAACTGCCCGGTTACGTAGAAACCGTCCCCTAGGACGACCTACAGCAGTCCAATAGAAAAAAAAAAAAAAAAAAAAACTTCGTCTTTCTCACGCGCCTCAGCAGCCGCGTAGTTAAGTACTGTCTACTACACCTGAAGATCCTGGACTCCTCGTATCGTATTGTCTAAGAACCACGCCCTGTAAACTAGTTTAATTTTGTAACTATCATAAAATATATATTGTACGGTTAAAAATGTTTTCCTTAATATTCTTATGTAAGTACACTCCTGCTAAACTGTTTCTGCTTCTTGCTAGATTCTGATTTTATGTGCACATGTTCGTTAAGGGTAGACTCCTCAAGTTACCCTTAACCCGTTAAGTGTGACACCTTTCCATCATCGGACTACAAGACGTAAGGCAATGCATCATCGGTTGGTACATGGTGGACATCCCACTCATACGTACAAAGCGTTTTGCGAACACTTTCCTTGTTCGCACAGCTAAAAGTGGAATTCCCTGCCGCAGTCTGTGTTTCCTGATAGCTACAACCTTGGGGTCTTTAAGTCAAGAGTGAACAGGTTACTTCTAGGCAAGCGTGCTTCACCATCATCGCATACCATGAGGCGAGATAGTGGTCAAACGCGAGCCTAACGATAAATAAAAAAAACATAAAAAAAAAAACAATTAATTCAATTTTAATTCGAACAAATAAGTTAACATAAAAAAACATTAACTATCGTACCGATGCGAATAGCGGAACTCACGTGGCCTGACTAGAAGCCATTAAAAATGTAAAACAAATATTAATGTCGAGTTATGTGCGCGTCACAAAGAACCGTTATGATATATATTTTCGTTGAGTTTAGTATCGTTCGTTTCGTTTTCGAGAAAGTTTTTTATTATTTGTTACTAGGCCTGCGTTTGGCCGCCATCTCGCCTGATGTTAAGCGATGATGCGGTCTACGATGGAGCACGCTTGCCCAGAAGAAACCGATTCACTCGTGACTTGAAGACACTCAGATTGTAGCTGTCGGGGAACACCCACTCGGGCAGCGCATTCCACTGTTTGGCGATATTTACAATGAAAGTGAAAGTTCTTCTGTGACAGACAGACGGACGGACTCAAGGGTGATCTTACTATAAAATAAAAGAGTTCTGTTTTCGCTTTGGAAGTACGGTACCCTAAAAATTATCTTGACAGGAAGTCTTAGGTGAGAGTGTACGTATTATACGTATGGAAATAAGGCTGCGTTCAACAACACGAAGAGGCTGTACGTAATGTTAGCGACACTACAGTTTAATCGTTAAGGAGTCATTCTATCATTAAAGTTATCGCTAATATTGGTATGTCAGGATTGTGAGCAAGGTAAATGTAGTAAATAAAACCAACATAGACTCTCCACCACAGAGAGTACTTGTATTTGGGTTAGTGTTAGTAACATGAACTAAATCACAATATAATACTTTAGATAATTATAACAAGTTATTACAAGATCATATAATATGGAAGCTAGTCAGATATAAAAGGTCAGACTTCTTCAGCTGATCTACACAGAATACTCTAGACGAGTGTTCCGTCGTACGGTCCAAACAGCAATCCTCCGGGCGCACCGAGCGAGCCGGTCTCCTCCCTCCAACGGGCAGTGGTGGTCCAATGTTGACGTCACGGTTAGTTAGGTGGCGGACAACAGATGGCGCTCACTCCACGAAGTTCCCGACAGTAATTTATATAAAAATCTTTTTTTTTACATGATTATTCAGAGTTCAACGTTGACCATGATTCTATCAAAAACAACTGTCTCCTTCTCTCTTGTCAGCATGAGATATAAAGAAAATCCAATTTTCAGGTTAAAAAAAATATTACCAAGGTGGGGTTAAATCCCCAGAGTGCGTGGCGGTGGTATCGTTTCTCGTAGAGGCTCTTTAATGCTCCCCAAATCACGTTGTATTAAGATAATAATTCAGTTTATTTATCGAAAATACCTACATATTTTTGAAATACATACCACAATTTATTATAAAAAAAACAATACCCATACATATTAAAATATTAAAAACCAGCCAAGTGCAAGTCGGACTCGCGCACGAAGGTTTCCGTACCATTATCTATTAAAACTGGCAAAAAAAAAACACGTTTGTTGTAAGTATGGGAGCCCCCTTAAATATTTATTTTATTCAATTTTTTAGTACTTGTTGTCATAGCGGCAACAGAAATACATCATCTGTGAAAATTTCAACAGTCTAACAGACGGACAGCGGAGTCTTAGTAATAGGGTCCCGTCTTACCCTTTGGGTACGGAACCCTAAAAAGTAGCTGACCAGCATTAGGACCAGGATCCAAGCTACCGGTGGTCAGGAATACACAAATAGGAACATCCTCACAATGCGTGCTGTGTCAAGGAGTACCGATTTCTGTACCAAGCCTTCGATCCAGGCGCCTTTCAAAAGCTACTTCGAAGGTCTTTCTTGGTGAGACCATTGGTCGTAACGAATATCAGCACACTGAATGCTGACATAGTACATAATGTTGGGTTTGGCTTCCACTCTAATAAGATGTGGCAGAACTATCATTATTTTCTTCCCGTTTGGTGACAAACTAGAAGATCCTTACCTTCATCTACAGGGTGTTAACGAATTCGTGTAATTCCTTAAAACCACATGATTTACTACTGGTATAGATTGGCCCCGCACGGGAATTAAACTGATTAAAAATCAAAAAATAAAAATCTTTTTTTTCATGCGGTAGGGGTAAGTGATCGTATCTAAACCACCTAACCCATTGTCTGTCACGCTGCCCCCAGGGGGCAGCCGTCAAAAGACGTTATCTGTCAAGGCGCCCCTAGGGGGCAGCCGTCATCGTCGTTTCCCGCTCGCGATATAACGCAAAGTTTAACATAGTAAACTTTTGTGTATCTCGCTCAAATTTGGCCGGATTCAACTAGAGAAAAAAAGAAAGAAATAAAGTCCAGAGTGTTGACATTGTAAAATGTACGGTCGACGAGTAATAATCGTCACAAAAAAGTTGCGGCGTTAGTCCGCCATTTTACTCGCGCCGTCAAAGGTCGTGTCGTGTTGTTTTGTGTTGTGTTAATTCAATATTCGTGTTTTGGTGTGTATCTTTGTGCTAAAATGTGCCTGAATAAGTGCTGATTGTGTATCAATAAAAATATTGTGAATGTGATAAGGATTTCTATCCGAAATCTCAAAATGAACGGCGCTTGAGGTCATAGTTCAGCGCGTGACCGCGGCGCCTGCGCAACATTATCGGTAAGTTTTTATATTCAATTAACTGTATTACGTACACTAACAATGTTTATTTGTATCGTCTTAGTGATAAATAGGCATTATACTGTTTTTTTTTCAAAATTCCACAAATAGATTTGGCTGACTGTTACGAGATCGAAAACGGCCGTTATTTTCCGTAAAATTGTTCATTTTGATTGTTGATTATCTTTACGTATTTGTTAGGCAGCATACCTTTTTTTGTGCTTAATCAACTCGTAAATATCTTCAAAATGTAGAATGTAACTTTGAATTTTCAATTTAGTCAATAGAATTTGAACTGTGATCCATTGTTTGAGAGAGTGTTTTGCGCTCCTCGTTTTCCCGTGTTCGTTTGGTTAGTCGTCACTAAATAACTAAACAATTATAACAGCCGAGACTGTTATCTTCCATAAGTATGTGAACCAAACATTTGCACGATGGAAAAACCCAAGGAATTCCCCAGAAACACTTCTCACAATACAATTCGTAAGCCGACCGGTTTTATGGCTGGGAACGGCGCACGCGCAGCTCTCGGAATTTTACTGATAAGCTTGTACTATCATAAATATTTATTACGGGTATTGTTCTTTTGTTACATAGTGTGGAATAAGGTGTATTTATGCATGTAAAACAATAGTTTTGTTAAACAATGGTTGAGTTTTATTATGAAAAATATATATTTGTTAAATTTCGGGGAAATTTCCGTTACCAGGAAACCTACACGACAATTACTAATACATTATAAGTCTAATTATACTAATCTATACATCATTGGATAGGTAATTTAATAACGATGCCAACGACGTAACTTGTAGAGAGCTAGCTATCGTAACTTAAGAGATATCGACGTTTTAATTAGCCGCGCCGTAATCAAATTGGCCGCGAATCAAAACTCGAAAAATAGCTTGACACACAGCACATTTCGGACTTTTGAAGCGTGATAAGGATTCAGTAAAAAAATGTTTTTTTTTTGACAAATAATAATTTCATGTACTTGAACATTTCGATGCCACGCATAAATGAATGAAAGACTAACGCGATATCGCTCTTTGCAGTTAGTTAACTTGGGGCTCTAAAATGACTCAGAAATAGAAAACTAAGATTTTATTTTCTTTTTTTTTCAGTTGATTTTCAAAAATTCCCTTTTAGGGTTAATCTGTATCACCAGTTGATCACGCGGTTTGACAGAATTACACGAATTCGTTAACATTCTGTATACTGTCCGCCAGGCTAGATATCACCCTCACGTTAAAGTCCGGCGCCAAGCAGTTCACTGAGTTAGCTCGTGCATATCGTCGCCCGGGAGTGAAAACCTCGGGAATGCATTTGGTATTTGCACGGTTCCTGTGGGCTTTCGCGCGGAATAAGTCGCGGTGACCACATTTCAAAACTGACACGACCTTAAAACAAAAATACTGTTTCTTTATTTTCGTATCCTGAGTTCAAATATATTTTTTAAATGTTTTTTTATTACTTCATTTCAGAGAAAAAAAAAACAATAAGCATGTGATGACGTCACATAAACAGTGGAATGAGGAGTTACCTTTGCCTGTGCATTCCAATGTTTTAGATGAAAACATTTAATGTCAAACAAGACATGTCAATGTCACGTATGAAGTTAACAAGACAAGTGGTTTATGACAGTGACATCTAACTAACGGTTTTTGGCGGCTCACAGTAAAGCAAAGGTTAGATCGCCATTCAGCCGTATGTATGACGTCATTTGGCGCATACGTCTTTTTAGAATAGGCCAAATTTCAAAGTTGAAATTATGAATGAAAAGTACATAATTTCGAAAAACGGAAAAATACGGGTGCCCTGGATTTGGATTTACTTTTATGTAACGTAATAATACATTATATTTATTACGAATGTTATATACCCAATAAAGCCTAGTTTCAGTGACTACAAACTAATTTCACATTTCATCTCTTATAAGATATAGTAACTATACGTCGTGATAAAATAAAAATGACCAAATTGCATTCCTGAGGTTTTCACTCGAAGGCGATGATATGTGAAAGCGAGAGGGATATAAAGGCATCCCTCTTTATCTTTGTTACTTAAATGCATGTGCTCCATCTTAGACGTCTGTGTGCGACTAGGACAAAATACGCCAAACCAAATTCGTTTTTTTTTTGCCATATTTGCTCTCTCATTCACCACCTAATAGTTGAAGAAACCGCTTTTCTAAGGTATACAGGTTGTAAAAGAATTCGTGTAATTCCTTCAAACCACATGATCTATTAATGGTATAGATTAACTCCGCACGGGATTTAGATTAATAAAAATAAAAAACTTTTTATTTTCCCAAATTAAATTTTTATCTGATAGAAAATTTCGATGCCATACATAAATGAATGAAGGCACGGCGACACAGTTGACGGGCACGACTAGCGCGATATCGCTCAACGCAGTCAGTTAACTTGAGACGCTAAAATTACTCAGATACAAAATACCATGGTACATTTTTTGAAAACTTTTTTTTCTTGATTCTGTAAAAAAACTTTGCATAGTCAATCACTGTCACCAGTAGATTACGCGGTTTGAAGGAATTACACGAATTCGTTTACACCCTGTATAACAGCTTTGTGACATCATTTGCTACAATTGGAAATCGGATTAATGACTTAACCTAGCCTATTCAGGTTTAGCACGAAACTCTCTTTATTAATTAATTTATTAGTCATTCCAGTGCGACGACCGATTGGCTGGCCGGAATTACATGGAATTGAATCGTGACGTAATTACATTGTCGATACGGCGCGGAAGGTAATGCCCAAATCTGATTAGTACTAAGACCCAATACTCTGACCACTTATCCATATTGCTGGACGTAAATGGAACAGGGTATCTGATTTTTGCAATTTGCTTGTGAAGAAAAAACCTTTCTATTATTCTTTTTTTTTCCCAGTTTAGAACAAAACACTTAGGTCCTTATTACAAAAGATGGTTTAAACCAAGACTAAGGTAAACCCAGGTTTAAAATATACCCATCAATTTCTTATGTCATATAACAAAAAGAGACGGGGCTAATTTTAGAACCTAGGTTTTTCTTAGACCACCTTTTGTAATACGGGGGTAAAGGTCGTAGTACTCACGTTCGAGTACGACACGACACGATAAATCTGTGACAACTCCGAGTGCCATAAACAGGATATTAAAAAAATAACTCTAAGAATTTTGTTGGGTTGCTTGTTAACGGAAATTAAACAATGAAGAATTCTGGACACAAGCAATGACTTCATTAAGAAATTACTTAGCAGCAAGTAATTGCTTGTTTATGAATACGGGTGTTATAAGGTCTTAGTACGTAGTACTCACTTGCGAGTACGACACGACACGACAAAAATGTGTGACGACTCCGAGTGTTATATACCGGGTGTTAAAACATTAACTCTGAGATTTTAGGGGTTACTTTTTAACGTAAATTTAACAACTTTCATTACAACGACTTTTCGAAATTCGCGTTTTTTTGTTCTTATTCATACAAATCAAATAATAATTTTGTTCGGTAACCTCACAACATTCTTAGAGTGATTTTTTTAACACCTTATATTATTTCTATGAACAGGTTACAATAACACTAGTAATATCGTATCGTCTGCCATGGAAAAGAGGCCTAATTCTACAGTTATAATAAACCACTTGTTATATTATTACTAAAATACCACTAGTGTCTAAAGGAGCAACGATACTCAAATATTTGTTACCTATCACAATACTAAAAGGACATTAGCAGTTTTTGGGCCCAAACCGTTAGAGAAATGAAAATAAAGTTGACAAAAAAAAATGATAGCTTGATTTTCTTTGAGATAGGCAACGGAAATAAAAAATCGGCCAAGTGCGAGTCGGACTCGTGCATCTATAAAAACGTAAAAAAAATAATGTCTGTTGTATGAGAGGCCCCTTAAATATTTATTTTATTTGAATTTAATTATTTATTTTTAAAGTAAATATATGACTAAATATTCTGTGAATATTTCAAGCGTCTACCTGTTGCCGTTATCAATATCGAGCAAAAACGAGCAAAAAAAATCACGTTTGTTGTAAGGGAGCCCCCTTAAATATTTACCTATTTAATTTTGTTTTTTAGTATTTGTTGTTATAGCGGCAACAGAAATACATCATCTGTGAAAATTTCAACTGTCTAACTATCACGGTTCATGAGATACAGCCTGGTGACAGACGGACAGACGGACGAACAATGGAGTCTTAGTAATAGGGTCCCGTTTTACCCTTTGAGTAAAAAACCGTAAAATCAAAACAAAATCTAGTAGTCATTTGGTTTCAACATTCAGCCTCACTTACAAAAAAACGGAAATTCCTCCATTACCCCGTTGGCAAATAAAATAAAACTAATTCTAATTGAATGCCCATAGAATGCTATATGCCATCATACTACTTTCATAACAGTAACAAGTGTTGGACCTAGTCTTGGCCCAGCGTTGTTAAGGCATCTACCATCCTCCTTTGGTACAAAAAAGTTCCCAAAATACCATACATGCTGATACCAAGTTCTCCATAACACCAATGATTAGGATCTTGACTTTATTGGGGATTAAAAAGCAAATCCCCGACGACGTAGTACTACAGGCCCTAGCAAAATATTGACCTTTATCGGGGAACACTCATGACTGACAGCGTTCAAGACCTTACTGCTTGAAGATAAGTTTTATTTTCGTTTGGTACGGAAATACGTATTTAGGATTAAAATAAGCTTATTCTGTCGAATGCGGTGCTAAAATTAAGGGCTATACTTTTATTAGTATCGGGAAAATGGAGCACACGTGGCTTAGTTTTGTGAGCATATAATTAAAATAATAATCCTACGTTATAGTTGATTAAGCCCCTCCGCATACGGCGTCGTATCGCAAGCGTGTCGTAATACTCGCGTAAGACGAGAGCAAATACGAGCACGTGCATTTTCAAACAAGTCCGCATATGAAGCGGTGCTGCAGCGAATCGTATGAGATTTTTATCGTCATTACGACACGACAGTCGTAGCGTACTGGCGTAAAAAAGCAACCGTAAAAATACTTTTTAAGAAATTAATAACTTTTAAATAATTTCAGTACATACTTTTCGATATGACTGAATAAGTGATTGAGTTCTTGAAACTGGTTGAAGCGGGTGATGCCCGATCTCCCCAAGTTCCAAGTTCCCCAAAATGATTTTTCATACATTCATTCCCAACTTCCCCAAAATGTAAACTTAATTTATTTGTAAAGTTCACACTTGACCATTCCTCGTACTGACGTCTTCAAAAGTGTTAGAATAAAAAAAACAGTACCTAGTTAAAATTAACCTTACTTTGGAAGATATACACCGTGGGCCCGAGGTACCAGAATGATTAACCACGCCTTTCCGATGGTATTATGAGTCAAATGTTATATCAACGAAAGTCCAATCCAGTTCTTTTTTTTGTTTTTTTTTTCGGTACTTATTAAATCACTTAACTTTAATATGTATTGCATAATGTTAACAATATTTAATGAATTAAGCGTAAATTGCAATGAAAATACATAAGTATTACATTTTTACCCCATTGATTCTCTAAAGTAATAACAAATAAACATTAAACAATACGTATGTAAGCATTGATTCGGCGACTGTACCATTCTAGATTTCGGTCAAGACAGAATCGTAAAATTTTATTTAATAATATAAGCTTTGGGGAACTTGGAACTTGGGGAGATCGGACATCACCCGTTGAAGCGTTCCCTTATCTATACAATCATTCATTAAGTGAATATTCAAGGAAAGATGTAATACGATACGTCTGCGCGACGATTCGTTTGTAGAACTCTGCAGGTCTCGTGCTTGTTTGCATCACGGCGATACTCTTACGAGACGACTACGCTTACGATCCGTGTGCAGAGGGGCGAAGGGAAAGAAGAATGAAAGGTGTTGAAACAGTATGTCAGGATTGCGAGCAAGGTAAATAATATATGGTAAATAAAACCAACATAGACTCTCCACCACTGAGAGTACTTGTATTTGGGTTAGTATTAGTAACATGAACTAGATCACAATATAATAATTTATACAATTATTACAAAATCATAAAAATAAGGACAAGCTAGATAGATATAAAAGGTAAGACTTCCTCAGCTAATCTACACAGAATGCCTCGCTTCGTCGAATGACCACCGTCTTTATAACATCGGGTAGGTTGATCCATATTGACGACTACCTTCCTTTGTCAATACTTATTTTTTTTTTTAATTTATTTATTTAATTCAGGCATCAAGGCCCATAGAAAATGTATATTACAAATACAATAATTCTAAAAATGCTATACATAAACAATATTATTATCTAAAAACTACTTCACACGTAAAGTCGGCGTCGTGTGTCGCGCGGTGTCGGGTATCCGGCCTCGGAATCGCTGGAACACTACACCTCTCGGCCAAAATTCTTCCTTCGTGAGGGTCGACAGATGTTCAGTCGGTACCCTCACCACAAACGAATTGAAATTCACGCTGTGGTGAAACTCCAACCGCTCGACCCTCAGATTGAGCTTGGTCTTGATACTGATGTACTCTACAATCTCCGCGACCTTTGTAGAGTAATGCAATCGGGACACGTACAGTGGCGTCACTGGTACAGCAGGACGCAACAGGAAGTTCGGCCCGCTCGGTGCAGTGCCGCACTGGTTGCGACAAGAAGGCTTCCTCTTCTTCTTCTCCACCTTGACAAAGTCATCTTTATCGCACGTGTCTTTTTCTGGACAACACTGTGGCAGATCCTTGTGCGTTGATTCACAACGCCTCTGCTTACCCCCTTTAGCTTCTTGCCGCTTGGATTGCGACGCAGCAGGTTTGCTGGTGGCGACAATAGCGGCGTAGGCACGTTTAGGGGTCGACGTACCTACACGTGTCGTTACCTCTGCAGGTGTTGAGGTAGGGACGGCGGCGGGACACGATGCATCGCACACAATATTAGCAGCCGTTGACGTAACTGAATTCGCCGACTCAAAACTGCAAATGGATGCATTTTGCGCCCCGCGACGCATGTTCACATTGGAAGCGTCATGTGACCTACTTACAGAAATAGCCTTGCGTAACAACACTACTTCGGCACGTAGATCACCTATGGTGTTATCCGACGCCTCCAACTTGGACTGCACCTCGACCAGACTTGTTTTCAGGAATGTGATGTCCTTCAACAACCTGGTGACGTCGACGTGATCGAAAGTGACGGGGGGCAGCTTATGCAGCTCCTTCGCCACGAAAGCGGGCACGTCATCCGGGTCGGTGCTCTTCATCATTGTGATGATATCCTGCACACTCTTCTGGCCACCATCCCTCCGTCGGGACTGCATCAGTCTGGTCAGCTTTGCCTAGCGCTTGGAACAGCAGAAACTTGGCACTGCTTATCTCCTCCTCCTTAAAACTGGACTTGCAGATCTGCAGGATGCTGACCTCGTCCATGTAGTTAATGGCATGCTTAATAAATGCCAACAGCTCGTTGGCTATGAGTGGTTGACTCATAGCGACGAAAAACGGGTAGCGGCTACAGCCGCACAACACGCGAATAAAGTATTCGTACTGAGTAGCACACACGTCTGTACTCGACCGCGCATTGCGCTACTATATGCCCTATATATATATAATATATGCCTATATATATATACTATATTGCCCAGTGCTACCCGCTACCGATAACATACCTTATAATCGACAACTTTTATCCTAGATCTTTCTCAAAAGCTTTCACCGTCTTCAGTAAAAACGCAATAACTAAAAAAACAACCTCGATACTGATGGTATTCATAAAGTAAATCTACCTGAAGCAACGGTTAATTAATATTACCTCAAAGACGGGTTTCATCATAAACGTCCATTCCGTTCAGCCATCCTTTACGTCATGCCTTGAAAATTAAAAGACTACAGCTCTAGTACAGAATCTAGCCAGGAAATTTAAAAATGTTGCAGGTTTATTAAAACAGTTTTGCTTTTTCTTGCCTTTTTTATCGATGAAAGCTATTGGTTAGCTTAAATTGACGTGGACTGAAAGATTTTTACTAAAGATTATTATACACCGTGGGCCGAGGTACCCGAAAGATTTTAACCACGCCTTTCTGATGGTATTATGAGTCAAATGTTATTTCAACGAAAGTCCAATTCAGTATTTTTTTTTCTTATTTTTGTTTTTGATACTTAAAAAATCAATTAACTTTAGTACTTCCTTGTAAATAATACCTTATGTTGAACTGGCAACATTTACAAATTATCGTGTGAGTGGATAAGAAACTTCTCACTTCACAACCCTTCCTGACACAGACGAACGGCGAGAGGGGTATGGTATGACAAGTCACAACGCCGCGTTCATAGGACTTGTTACCATAGATATTTTTCGATTTGTGAATTTCCGTAAATAATAGATATTTCGAAAATTAAGCTTTATTTAACAAACTATGCCTAGCTTTTCTTCTCCAATTAGGCATCGGAATCGATGGTTAAAATCTTTCCTCGTTTTCCTCTTTTACCTCGGGCCCACGGTGTATATAGGTACCTAGTATACAGGCTGTAAAAGATTTTGTGTAATTTCTTAAAACCCCATG
This sequence comes from Amphipyra tragopoginis, assembly GCA_905220435.1. NCBI lineage: Eukaryota > Metazoa > Arthropoda > Insecta > Lepidoptera > Noctuidae > Amphipyra > Amphipyra tragopoginis. The sequence goes on along the minus strand of HG992006.1, from coordinate 994,246 downwards.
ATCTATTATTAGTATAGATTAATCCCGCATGGGAATTAGCTTGATTAAAAATAAGAAAGTAAAAATCTTTTTTTTCTTGCGATAAATGATCGATTCTAAACCACCTGTTAAAGTTACAATAAAAAAGAAGCAAAAAGAAATGTTGCAAAATATATTTTATGTGATAGATCATTTCGATGCCACACATAACCGAATGAAATCATGGTGTCAAAGCTAGCGGGCACAACTAGGGGCGTTAAAATAATTCAAAAACTGAACTGGTTTTGAATCACTGTTATCATATCGTTTTTTTTTTTTTAATCTGTATAAACATGTAGGGTCAATCTGTGCCACCAGTAGATCACGCTGTTTAAAGGAATCACGCGAATTCATTTACACGCTGTAGATTCGCAATTAGACTAAGTTTTTATGTTCTACAAACTTTAAATATTTTGGATGAAGAATTAAATCATGCGTTTGCCAATGAGTATACATAATATTATTATAAACAGCTTTGGATACTACGAATAGCTTACCCTTTCTCTTTTCTGATTGTTGTAAGAGATTAGCATGATCAGCCCATTGCAGTCCCACTGCTGGGCACACGCTACTTCTCAGAATGAGAGATTATTCTGTAGTACTGGTCTGTGCTCAAGACTACATTATTCTTTCATAACTATCCTAAATCATTGTACTGTATTTAATTTTACTGAAATTGTTAAAGATTTTTATTTTAAAAGAGTAATCATGAAATTTCTTGTCGGCTCTTATCCATAAGAAACGACTAATTGGAATCGTGCACTTCAATTCGACTTTTCATAAGCGCCTGTAATGGTTTTTTGTGTTTTTTCTTCTGGATTTGATTTGTGTCCATCATGCTGACCTGAGGTTTGAATTTCGTTGGTAATGGTATTGTATGTGACAGCTATTTACACAATACGAAAGTGACAATCGAAGTCCAGACTAGGTTTCAAATGTCAAAAATTAAGTCGATGTCGATTACCAGTTGACTTAGACAATAAGGCTGCTGGTCCGGGTTGGCGGACTACACATGCCATGGAGAACTTTTTGGAGCCCATGCATTTAGGTGTGCAGGTTTCCTCGATATTTTTTTCCTTCGCAATTAAGGCAAATGCATAATCATATTCTGATTCGCAGATGAATTCGAGAAGCTAGAAGTGCGAGCCGGGATTTTTCTCAAACCCCTCTTGTATGGAAAGCAAGTGTTCAACCGCTAGGCTACCACTGCTCTTGACAGAATGGACTTTTACGTCACTTCTGTCCTTACCAGAAGAAATAACAAGTCTTATTATTACTCCTTGTAAATATACATATAAAATATCTTGATCTAGCACACGAGGTTCGGCATGTGGGATGTGGACTCAGCTGTTTTTGTCCCGATAGTCGTTATGGCGAATGGTCAAATAGCCAAGAGCCTCGATCAAAACCTCATGAGGCTCTCGTTGAGCGGCTGGATCAAGGGCTTGATACAAAAAGCAGTACTCCTTGATACGGCAGGCATGGTGACTGTCGGCAGCTTGGACCCTGTTCCCGATGCCAGTGGGCTACATTTTTTTTATAATTTTAAATGTTTTTTTTCTCGAAATATTTAAAAATGTAAAAATATATAGTGATAAATATTGGAAATTAAAAAAAAACTTGTTACATTCAAATATTATATAATTAAGTATAAAAATAGTCATTATCACATTAAAAAATATCGTAATTAATTATTATTGTCACAGCGCAGTGTCGATTTCATTTTTCTGAAGAGCTAAGTTCGTATGGCCATATTCTTCCATTTGCACCTGATGAACGTCTGTAAAAACACATTTATCTTAAAATAGAACATTTAGGATTATTTTCTCTTACTTAATAATATTACATGAAAGAAGATTTATGTTAAAATAATTAAAAACATGGATTAGTTAGTCGACTTTATGAGGAGGGTTGGCTTAAGTGTCACTTTTAAAATATATATTTAAAGCATTGGTTCTATGTAAATTATTTCAGATGATAGTATTATTAAAAAGATTTTAAAGTGTATCAGATAAAGGTATATCACCGTGAATAATTTAAATTCTTTAATAAAACAAAAGCTTAAAATTAAATAAAAATCTGTCAAATTCGCACAAACAGGGCCCCGTACCAACAACTACTTAAAGGGATAGTAGCGCTGTTTTTTATTTATATCATAATCTGTACGCAAAACACATAATCCCAAAATTTTCTCGTGTTTATATTCTAGCTCTTGGTTGTGTCAAATAAAGATTTTTTCTTATTATTATTTTTTCTGTGAAATTTTCAGCTACCTTCCTCTTGCGGCTGCTGAGACATAACGCTCGTGATAGACGGACAGACAGTGTAGGCTTAGTAATAGGGCACTCTTTGGATACGGAATCCTAAAAAGAAACTCATTGTTACTCTGTAACTGAACGTAGTAATGATACACGAGGTTTTATTCACACATACAGTAAATCGTTCGCTAAAATAGTGGCGCCGCAAACGCTGCTGAATCGTTTAATATAAACACAGATGTTAATTCCGAGGACACTTTTAGTGATGAAGAGTGTTAGCTACATTCATTTTATTATTAACTAGCTGTGCCCGCAACTCCGTCCGCGTGGAAGTCAGAAACTAATATTGTGTCGGAATAACTAAACGACTTCCTGATAACTTTAAATCATAATATCTTTTGATTGGGCAAACCGAACTGCCTCGTTGTTCTAGTGGTCGCAAGCAAGAATGCCGAGCGTAAGGTCGTGAGTTCGATCTCCAGGTCGGATCGATCCGAAGTGTTATTTGGTTTTTCCGTGTGGTATTTGTCAGTAGCAGCCCGGAGTCTGGATTTGTGCCTGGTTGATAGCAATAGACTCGCCTCTTATTACATGGGACTTAAACATAATGGGGAATAGACGGTGTTATTATACATCTCTGCCCAATACTTCGGGGAATACAGGCGTGAGGTTTATGTTTGAAAAACATGTTGGAGGATTTATGATGTTTATTACATTAAATTCCTATATGCCGTCTGTACCGCCTCTATTTGAGCGAAGTGACTATACCTACCTATTCTATCTATAGAAAAAAATGCCTTTATATAATTACTTACCCATAACACCATTGTAATGTCCCAACCGTCGCTTGTCGTTGTTATTGATGTGGTCCCAGTACTGTCTCTCATTACTGCCGAACGTCGTGTAAATAATATTGGTCACTATGTACAGACTAGCCAAGGTTAACATTATTACTCGCCAGGATCGAGAGTCGGACTGAAAATAAACAGAAGAGCCGGATTTATGTACTAGACACAGGTAAAATCACAGAGATGTTAAACTAAAGATAGCTCTGTGGTTTTCTGGCAAATAGTTCAATAAACGACAACCAGAATTGTCTATATTCACAGTACATTGAATTAATATTGAAATGTAAAGTTACGATCAGCTAAAATATATGTATAAGTATTTGGCTTGAAGATCATCTTGGAGGATTAAAGAAGTTGAGAATTGATATTTTTACATTCAAAATTAAAAAAAAAAAAAAAACTGGGTTTTGATGAGTAGATCCGTCACGTCTCTTATGCAAATGACGACACGCTCGGTGCAATTGCTGAACTATTAGGCCTCATTTACGGAGACGCACTGAATTCAAACATATGGCGTTGTATGAGAGCGTTTACGGAGAAGCGATTTTACACGCGTTTGCTTGAAATGCAGGCGGAGCCCGCGGATGGCATCGCCGCGTCGCACGCGACTTTTATCGCGGCGGCGCACGCAGCGTTGCGACCAGCTATTCCTGCAATTCTTCGTCCACTGTAAAACGTAGCGTCAACCGCGGCGGGGCCCGCGGCGTCGCACGCACCGCATCTTCATAAACAACATCGTACATTGCCATATGTTTGTGTTTGCGCGTGTGATGATGCGGGCCGCTGCACGCGCCGCCGCTCCGTAAACAGAAAAATAGTACGACGCGCTGCGAGACGCCATACCGCACGCGACGCGCGACTCTCCGCGTCTCCGTAAATGAGGCCTTAGCTTTCTGTGGTACGGGTCAAACATTTCCGCACGGGACAAATATTTTTATGGCATAGGCATAGGTAGTTTTTACGAGTTTGGGTGCTGTGCATGTGAAGATTTGTGTTTCTACTAGACGCACTCACTCTCACGAGAAACACGAGAGAGGCAGAAAGTTTATAAAAAATAAATTGCAATTATATTTTATCGACCACTATCGCATTTGTTTAAAGCTTGCATTGTTTAAATAGCGCTTCAAGTAACTTGAAATGTTTGTTTATATTATAGAGTTTTGCGGAATAGAATAACAAAGTCTGATTGTAACCACTTTGGTTTTGTAGTGAATAGATAGATTTTAATATTAGAGAATCATCGAAAAAAATTAACCATTTTTTTGTAAAAGGGGGGGAATAGTGTAGCGACACTGCTGACGCATAAGTTTTTTATACTCAGGCGCACCACAGTATTAGCGCGGCGCAGCAGTCGTCTCCCCGCAACCGTATAGTTAGGTCGTAATTATTATGTAACCTGGTACCAGTAAAGTGATATACAGCATGTAAGGGTAAACACCGTTATCTCTCAAACCATGGGTAGTTGACTTAAACATAAAAATATAGGACCGAGTAAAAAAAATAAAAAAAATATACGCGCGAGCAATGAGCGGCGCGGCGGCGCTACGACGCGGCGTACATACACTCGCTAACGAGACAGCTGACTGACTGGGGTAGCAAACTGTGCGGGGCCGAGCGTCGGGCCACGCGGCGAGTTCCCCGCGCCCCCTCCCTTAGCTTGTTGCTCCCGCGCATACGGTGAGGAAAAATGAAAATTAATTTTTTTAAAAAACTTTGTTATTTTTCATTGATTTTACGTTCTATAAATGAAACCAAACTACTGGTTTCAAGGATAACGGTGTTTACCTTTACAGCCTGTATACAATTCAACTGTTCTTCACTGAGTAATCATGCAACATCCTTCGTACCCCTACAATATTTTCTGCTGCAATAGTAATCCTTACCATATCATCGCCTAGAATAAGTCCTGATACAAAAGGCACAGCTGCTCCAACAACGCTGCTGACCGTGCAGGATATCATCATTAGAGTACCAGAGTAGTTCTCTGACATGTCCTTGTAAGAGCTCTGAAAACAATTCAACACTTTTGGAGCGTCTAACGAAGGGCATGGAGTACCAACGAACGGTCATCATTGGTTAAATTTGTCAAAATTGAACTTTGAATCTCGCCTTAAGTACTACTACTTAGGGCCAGATTCACAGATCCACCATGCTAAATAAAGTAAGCGTTTAATACAAATATGAACATTATTCGTATAACGTTAATGTTCATTATTGCTATGACACGTTTAAACACATTCGCTTATATGAATATGAACATTATTTGTATAGCGATAAGGATTCGTATTGAAACACTGGTTTTACTTAGCAAAGTAAAGTTTAAGTGCGGTCTGTGAATCTCGCCCTGTATGAGTATGAATCTGGTTTCATTATCGAGCCCCTTTAGTTGGCGTTCGTTGGCTTGGTGTGTACGCATCATTTTAAATACATACAGAAGCTATTTTGCGTAAAAAACAGAAAACAGTTTAGGGTAAATAATTTAACCAAGTCTACCTATCATATAATTTGAATAGAACTTAATTTCATGGATGTAGAACTTTTATATTATTAAATGTATCACATCTTAGTTTCTATGATATTCAAGTTACCAATTTTCTGAGTGAAACTCGAGACTAATGAAACCCAAAAATGTCGTGCAACTTACCAAAAATCCACAAAATTGGAAACCTAGTATACCCAATATTGCTGTTAATGTAATAATCGCTGAGCAGCTCCAGTCATGTGGAAAGTTTGGAAGCATCGTTAATCCCGTTATAATCCCGAAGGCACCTGCGAAAATATTAATTCATCAAAATTAAATTAATATGGAAATCAGTGAATCTTTAGGTAGATATTTTTGCTGGTACAACAAAATTAATATAGTATAAGCAGGTAGAATAAACATTTATAAGTACAGGTATAGTCTGCCCATTTAATCTTGGTATAAAAGGTAAGCAAACTAATGCCTGTCTGCACTAAACTCTACCAAGTCAGAGCTTAACTAAGAATTTAATTCAATCCTAAATATGAAATTAATCTGCACCAACTAGATTACGTAAAGAGATTCCTACGTTTGACGTTACCTAAGCGAATGAGCGAGATAGTTACTGAGATATAGCACGAGAAATGGTATCTTTAACGTTTTGCTGTTATGACAGTAGTAAGCAGTTGCTCAGCGCTAAAGATGCGTACAGATTAAGTAACATATTGCGTAACTTGTGTTTTATAACACGTCCACAATATGTAACATTGTTTTTCAACATTGCAACATATATAAAAATACTGTACACATTACAATAACAATGCAATATAACCATGTTTATGACATTGTCGTTTGTCGTTCTACAGTGCTGTTCATAATGTCGACACGAGAAGACATTTTGCTAGCTGCTGCAGTGCCTGTTGTACTTTTAAATAACAAAAGAAAAAAACGTAGATGCTGGGTTCGTCCTAGTTTATTGACTTGTTGTAAATATTAACAGCATGTTAAATAACACGTTTGTTATTATAACACGTTTTATAAAATTCAGTCTCCACATTACTGAAACATGTTATTTAACAACGTTTTATAACATGTTATGTTATATAATATGTACGCACCTTCAGACTTGGAAAATCGGTGTCGTAAAGTAAGGCAAAGGCTAAATATTTAGGCAGCCCTTAAGGTGGGGGCAACGCATTTTTATGGCTAAGTGTGTCATAGAGAGTTAGGCACAGGCGTTGTCAAAGTTTTGTACAGACGGGCATAAATCTTAAAACATTCATTTTACTTTAATAGAATCGTTTAAAAATATTCATTTTTATAAACAAAATTTAAATGTCTGGCCTATAATTTGTTTTGGATAATTGGTTACCTTGAAACAGCCGTGATAATACCGTAGGCACTTTTGGCAATGTAGATCCATTTGTACGAAATGCAGATAGCATTCAGAGACTAAAGCCCGTTTTAATAAACTACTCTTAACATGACGCTCATGGCATGGCTCAAGGGGAGCTGCCAAATGCAAACGACATCGGAATTCCATTCAGATGACAGCAATAATATACAGGGTTAATTGAAAAACACCAACAATCTCATAAGGGGTCATTGTACTCATCATTATGAACAACTTTTATCATGGGACCAAATCTGAAATCGCGAAAAAAAAACAGCTGTTCCCTACATTTTGACGAGCTAAGTGAACATAAATTTAAGGAACAGCTGTTTTTTTCTTGCGATTTCTGATTGGTCCCATGATAAAAGTTGTTCATAATTATGCCGATAATGACCTCTTAAGAGGTTGTTGGTGTTTTTAAATTAACCCTGTATAAGTTAAGTTATTAAATCAGCATGTTAAGTGTCATCACAACGGCATTTAGGAGACTGATCTCAAATAAGAGTGGCTTATTAATTCGGGCGATTCAACCGGTGAGGCAAGGAAAAGCGAGAATTGAAATCTCGCTGGCCCATGTCCGCCAAATATTATAACCGCGATCACGAGCTCGCGAAGGCTATTAAAATTAATAAGTACTCTATATGCGCTGCAGTATGTTTCAATTTTATACCAACAAATATTTCAATTCTTGTCTTGCACATCCTCGCCAATATAGATCATTTCCACCGTAGGTGCGCGAGGAGAGAATTGCAATTTTGCCGTACAATTTTCACCTCGCCTCGATGGTGGAACTGCACCTCAAGATTCTATCAACTCACTCTGCACTCCACTGTTGAGAATAGGGGAAATTAAAATAACATGAGTGAAAAAAAATATAGTACACAATAACACATACCTAAAGCATTGATAATTTTTCTGAACAAACTTGCACTGAAGATATAATTGAAGTATCGTATTGTGTAAATCCAGTCAATGATTGTGCTCATTATCATGTATGCTAACGCCATCGATATGAAGGGCAACATGGAATACCAAGCACTCTGAAACAGAAATTGAAAAAAAATAACATTAGTCAAATAGAATCTAGAATTTCATTTATAAATTTATAATAAATTAAACATTCTGAACGAAGACGACAAGCAAGGTAATTGAGAAAAAGGATTTGAGACCGAGACTATTGAATAGGGTAATTTTACCGCTACCCCATTTTTTGGAGAGTGTTTTCTTGAAGGTAGCGTAATACAATTATATTTTTATTAGTACTTACATCTTGCAAAGATATTCCAAATGTCATGAAGTAAGCAGGCGCATGTGCTAAGATGAAAATAAAGACTGCGTTACTAGCTGTGTGTGCGCCGGTTACGGCCCAAAAGTGAGATGACTTGAGAATATCACGCCATGGTCGATTAAGTTGTTTCTAAAACAAAAAAAAGTATTAAATGAGTTATTTAGTAACAAATTTAGAGTCGATAAAGATGATGGTAAGAAAGAAGTGAGTACTAATATGATGGTTAATAGAGGAGAATTTAAGAGGAATAAATGTTGTGCCAACCCCACCTAGAATAGGATAAGGGCAAAGAGATGAAGAGTCAAAAAGGAGACCTGACAAGCTTCATACATTTTTGGACCAAAATACAAAGTAGCCGACCAAAGAAAAGTATATATGTCGTGGCCAGATCATAGAATTGATCACTTCATGATGTGGCCAGCCATTTCATGAAATGGTTGCATTTCATGAAATGGCCAATACCCGCTGCCCACATCATGAAATGGCCTGGCCAGATCAATGAATAATCAGCGTTTAACGATATAATCAGCTAAACGCACGGCCACTTCATGATATGGTCAAACATTAGTGATCATATCGTAAAATAGTTACATTATTCACCGTTAGAGGCGCTGATATAATTTTGTTTTTGTGATGCATCATGGCGGCGGACAATTATTCTGACAAAAAAGCTAATAAAAATAAGTAAAGTAGGGTGACCACGCAACGAAAATTAATGGACTATTATTGGATTTCAAAATATGACTTCATGGTAACTGCGGGTGAACTTTTCATAGAATTTTATTTGTTCGATTATTTATCTGGTTAACCTGTGAAACTACAGCACAAAATATCGATGCACGTTACTGCAAACATTTACTATTTAGTAGGTATATTGAATCATTTGGGTTAGGTTAGGTTAGAACAGTGACCAATAACGCGCGAAGGCGAGCGAGCGAAGCGAGCGTGCCGCGGCACCGGCCGCCGAGCGTCAGATCCCCTTAATTGTTGGTGAATCAAGCTATTAAACTTTCGCGGTAACGTGCATCGATATTTTGTGGGTCGAAATTCCGTAGTCTACTCCTTTGCTTGCATGGTACGTGCTTCCTTTATTTGGATTTTTTATTAAACCTTTGATATCATGGAAACCCTACATTAATGATATGGCCAAACGTGGATGGCCATATCATTAAACGTTGACGTTTCAACGATATGGCCAATTTTAGTTGGCCATTTCATGAAATACAACCATTTCATGAAATGGCCGGCCACATCATGAAGTGATCAATTCTACGATATGGCCACGACATATACATAATATGATAGTACATGACTACCTAAACATTTTTTTATTAAAACGTCATTCCTCTGGGTCTGTTATCTGAGTCACTACATAAGGTTCGATCTTAGTGAAAAAAATTAAAGATTTTTTTAACGTTTTATTGAGAATGTAAATAACTTGTTGTTCGATGGCTACCTGCCTCTAAAATAATAACAAGTAACGTTTGGCACATGTTTTTCACATACAACTTCTTTTTTTAGTTTGACTGAAATGGAATATTTAACCTTATGTAGTGACTCAGATATCAGACATAGAGAAATGACGTCGTATTAAAAAATGTTTAGGTATTCATGTATTATCTTTATATATGTATAATTTTCTTTGGCCGGCTACTTTACTTTTTGGTCCATTTTGTCAGAAGTCCTTTACGTATTAGAAAAAAAAAAGGCATGTCCAGGATATCGATTTACAAAACACAACAGACTTGCATGTTAACTAACGTGAAACAAAAAATATTCTTCATTCAATTATATTACCTTTCGATAACAATTCAAAGTATCCCTAACGAATTCCTTCTCAGCATCTCCAACAGCCGGGTGTTCCGCCGGTGAACTGGCCGTCAAAGTCCCCGATATAATCGCCATGGACAATCCTAGCATTGCCAAAGAATAGTACACCAGCTCCCAACCTAGTGGTGCTGATGATAGTAGTCCTGATATTGGAAGGGCTATGATGATGCCTAATTGGACTCCTGAAATATTTAGTTTAAAAGTTAAAGCTTATTATAATAGTGGTGATGATGAGGAGCTGGAGTTGGAAAGAGATGAGGGTGAATATAACACGAAATCTTGTCGCTTAAGGGAAAGCCATCTTTGTCGCGATGAGAACAAATTCATTAACAAAGAGCACCATAATAACGAAATTTTCATAACAAGTCTATATGATGCGAAATAAGGTAGCTAAAACATAATTATCAATTTTTCCCTAATCAACAAGAAAATTAAGTAAAGTAATTAATAAAATTCTGTTTTTTTTATCATAGTCATGTAAATTTCGTCACATTTTACAAATTATGCAAAGAAGGAAAATGCGTTTACAGTCCCGGCTAATTAATTTCTGCGATGGGGGCTCCTATGAATAAATCTCTTAAGAAACACATTTCTTAAATACCTATACAAAATATGATAAAAGTGTGGAATATTTTAATTTTTTAAAAGAAAGTAGTTTTATGCCATATTAATGGTTGAATTATGCATACCAGAATATCAGCTTAGGGTAGCGAAGAGTGCAAGAAAATTATAAAAAGATATTTCACTGAAGTGCGACGATATAATCGGAATAACAATACATGAACCGCATGTAAGGTCAGGTGGGGTAAGAGGGACGCCAGGTGAAGAGGAACAGTAACTCATAAATAGAAAACTATAAAGGCCAGCTCTATGGTTACTCTGTCGATAAAACAGTATTAGGTATAGTTTCAATATTTTATGGATAGATGGCACTACAACACAATAAGTACGTGAGTAAAACAGAAAGAAAAAATCAGTTGACAAACTATAAAAATGTGACCTAGCGGTGTTTTTTGTGGGCGATTTTTTAAGGGATAAAAACATCTGTGATAGCCGCTATTTTGTTGGTAAGTGTAATTCTAATGTTGAATCTTTATTTTCCGCATGATAAGTTGTTTGTAGCATGTGTTTTTAGTGCTTTTTCGATGTCATCAAAAACATAAGCTACAAAATACCAAGCCGGGAAAGAGGAACTACCATACCAGGTTAAGAGAAACATATGTTCCTCTTTCCCGGTTTTAGGGGTAACAAACATTTTGCAAGTTGAAAATCACCTATCTAGATTAGGTAGGTAGAAATACATGGTTTAACTCATCTTGGCGCGCGGAGCTATTTGTGCATGCGCTTATAATTATTATACAGCTTTAATTTGTGTGGTAGTGACTCGGGCCAATTGACAGTCATTCATCGTACCCATACAAGGCACTATGTGTGCGCGCCAAAATGTGTTGATATCTCTATACAACAGGCTTGTTAGTTGTTCCTGTAATTTATTTTTACCGTATTGGAGGTACATATATTTATTTGTTACAGAAAAAGTAAAATGCCTCGAAATTATATAAGAAAAACGGAACGGAGCTCTTACCCGAAAGAAAAATTGTTAGAAGCAGTGGCGGCTGTTAAAAGTGGTGCACTGTCGGGTTATGCAGCCTCAAAACATTATGGAATACCATACCATACCATTATTTTGGTCATTATGTATAAACGAAGTGCAGTATATTCGTTCATGCATAACGATCAGAGTGAAAAAATGTCAGAAAAGTGTTTTAAGTTTTTTGTACGTTTGTTAAGTAAAACAAAGATTTTTACAATTATTTGTGTTTGTTTTTATTCAGTTGAGTTACTCACGGTTGGAAAACCGATTTAGATACATTTATAATAAATACACACCACACTCACTTAGTGACATTCATCGTTTATTTTCCTTAATATTTTTATTAAAAACCAAATTACAGTCTAATGTTTTTAACATTCGTAGTTTACAACCCCTGACCTTACTAATATGTTCCTCTTACCCCAATTTTTTTTTATTGTTCGGTAGTGCTAAATTAAACCACATTTTAACTATGATACGGTTTCATTTCCATTACGTCGAAAGGCAGTTCTCAAATTTTTAGAGATACATATAAAAATACGTGTTTTTACTTGTACGAATCGAAGCGTTTCTCTTACCCCAAATTTCGGGAAAGAGAAACAATTAGAAGACCTGGCTTTGTAGTCAGATTGTTCCGTTATTACTGGAAGAATCAATTTCTGTGTTAAAATAACAGTTAGCATGGTTCGTTAGCGAAACTTTGTTTGTATTGCTATTAGAATACGTACATATTTTTAATAGCTAGAGGTCGTAATGTTCAAAAACCAATAAACTATGTTCCTCTTACCCCACCTGACCTTAATTAAGAAAAAATATGTAAAAAGTGGTACTACCTTAAATCTCGTTTTGTTTTTAAATACTAGGTTTATGGATAAAAGTTGTAAGTTTGAAGATACAAGTAGAAAAACAACGAATCCGTTCACAATAAATAAATAAATAAATATTAGCCTGTAACTGTCCCACTGCTGGGCAAAGGCCTCTTCTCGTTTAGAGAAGGAACGAGCATTGATCGCCACGCTTGTTCATTGCGGGTTGGCGATTTCAGACCATTATTATTATAAGTCCAGGTTTCCTCACGATGTTTTCTTTCACCGTATGTCAGTGGCGTCTTAGATAAACTAAGAAAGTACATAATATGAAATTGAAAAAGTCACATTGGTACATGCCTGGGTTTGAACCCGCAACCCGATGCTTAACAAGCGGGTCTGTAACCTCCGGGCCACCACGACATTAACAATAAGTTTCCATAAATCGGACAGTCTCCTAGATCTGCTAGGTTCAAGCTACTGTGTTCGGTAAGCCAGTCTGCTTCTTTGAAACCCAGGAATAAGATGAGAAAGCAATAACTGCTTTTTAAATAAATCGTACCTCCAAAAACTAAATAGTTAAATATTTTCCTCTCATTGGGCGGTAACCACTGCTCAAATAGCGACTGGTTTACTGTGTAGAAGCAGGCGTGAGTCATTCCCATAAACAACTTTGCGTTGCAGGCTGCTACCCAACCACCCTGTAATTGGAATGAAATATTTGCTTTGTTTTTAGAATGAAAACATTTTCTGCTGAAAATAGCAATATAAACTCTAGATAAAATTTAGCTTTATCGTATACTTATTTTAGATTTAGTTACCGAATTTTCTTACTTTAAAGTCCACCAATTTTAGAAGTAAACAAATAGTTTTATTTTGAAACAGGAATAGCACTATTTGCGGTTATAACACTACGACATAAGTTATGCGCTTCGGAAATCTTCGTGTTTCCGAATTTTTACGAATTATGGGACTCGGTATACCTTTCTTTGTGTGTTTTTATAATATTAACTCCAACTTTGTCCTCTTTGGATCTATTCCAGATAGTATGTTTAATATTGTATAAGAGCTAAAGTCCCCGTCGCGAGAAGCTATAAATTTTGTAAACACACATTTAGGGGTTCGCAACCTTTGGAACAAATAAAAAAAAACAGTTTTGTAATGATTTTTATATAATGGTTTTTATTTTATTTATATAATAATAAATAATAATCTACGAAAACAACACAAACAAACTGAAACGCATTCAAAACTCAAATGACAGCATTGACAGCGTCAGTGTGAACTTATTTCAAAATGGCGGGCCAAATGTTGACGTTTCATGAGTCAGACACGTTCCGGTACCACAAAACATTAGACGATAGCGCTTTATATCGCTAAAATATAACCCGACTAAATGAAATTGCTCGTTAGTTTCGTATTACACGTATGTAACTTTGAGTTGATTGAATTTGGGATTATTTGTTGTTGATTGAATTGTCGCTACGTAACTTTGTAGAAGTTCTTTATTTACAAAATGTATAGCTTCTCGTGACGGGGACTTTATTTATGTTACAATTTTGTTGTACAATAAAGTGTATTCTATTCTATGTTACTTAATTGGTGCAACTTAATTTAGGTAGTAGAAGGAGGAGTATTAAATTAAAATATCTTGTCTTACTATATTTACCTTATTGATGATCGTCGGCATGGCCACACACAGCGCCCCGTTGACCAGAAGGATGGCAGTCGTGAGCAGTTTACCACCGATCCTCTTCAGGAATAGTTCCGAAGGCATCAGCATCAAAGCGTAGCCAAAGAAGAAAGACGATAGAACAGCTCCTTGGATTTTGCTATCCCAGTTATGAATCTGTAATCGTCACAAGGACTCATATGTTTGTTGATTACCAAGTATAGCCTATACCACATTCACAGGAGCTTGAGACAAAATGTAAACAAAATACTACCCACTCTAAAATTATCGCTATTGTATTTCTTGTAATTGACACCTCCGAACAAAGGAATTATATGAAAAGTGGGTAGTTGTTTGTTGACATTATATCTCATGCTTGAATGAATATGGTACAGGTAGATAAGTATGGATAAAAGTATATACAAATAAAGAAAAATATATCCTAAAACTAAAATAGGGCATCAAAATATTCCTCCGCATCGCTGTCGACTAGTAACGACAACAGGCAGCATTGCCAAGTTTTATGGCAATGCTAATCCTATAACCAAAGTAGGTTCACGGGAAGTCTCAACCAGCGGATTGATGGATTGATTAAACATGTTAAATTATACTGACTATTATTATCAAATAATATTATGATCCTAATCGTCTTTGACTTCAAGGAATCTCTCCAATTTGAAAAAATCCTATAGCTTTTTATATTGTTACTAACATATTCTTTCCATATATCAAAAATGTATTTTAATTTACCTGTATGTAAGTATCGCCACGTCTTGTCGGGTCAGTTACTGCAAGTACAGCAACCCCCATGCTGCCTCTAATGAATCCCATGGTTATAGAGCTGGCAAGCATGTACATCATCTGTATGTGTCTAACACCGATCTTGAACCCTGGGAAGAGGAAATAGAAACATTATTACAATGGCATTGCATAAAGGTCGTTGTTATCAGCTTCTCTAGACAAAGGTGACGCTTGATTATGCGTTTGTTGATTGTCTGCGAGGCCATTTTTCTTTTTGAAGTGATCGAAATTTCAAACTAAATTGTCTTGAGTGAAATGCACAGACTCATTTTCTGGTTTGCCTTTGCTAGCTAGTTCCAGATCAAAATTCACATCTTCACTTCACTTCTATCTAGTGGATTTGGCTGTTCGTTAATGGAATTGATAAGTTTCTCCTAAAAGCAATTTGCTGGATGCACATTTATCTAAATCAAATTTCCACTCACCATTTTTAGTAATAACACCGTAATATCCATCTTCGAACTGATATCTCAAAAATTCAACGTCCATTTTCTATCGTAACAATATCAAAATATTTTTTAACAACGACGCGTACTACATTGACTGTTACTTGAAAAAAATATGTTGACATCTATCATATTATCTTCGTTATCTCCCAGACTATTCCTAAAACAATGAATTATTAACTTTGAGTAAATAACACTGATTTTCTACGTAAATACAACTATCTTTGAAAGTTAGTTCAAATTTTAATGCGCCACTCAATTTTGATTGTTATGCGATTACGTTAAGACTCAATTTTGAATGACAAGAAAAAGCCAAAGGTTTCAATTCAGAATGTCAAAGTATATTACGTTTAATAGATTGTGTGTAACTTGTGATTTAATGGCAGACGTGAGGAGTGACAAATAACACGGAATGACGTTGTTCCGAGAAGGTACAGGAAAAGTTAGTCATTATTTGTGAAAATTTCCACGAAATTTAGAACAATACTAATCTTCTTTAAAACAGAAAGAACTTAATTGTATTAGAGTTCTTTTTTAAACTCTAATGAATTTTAAATGAGGTTAGAAGGAGGTGATAAATGGTTGAGGAGGTAGGAAGTTAGCAGTTGTAGTAGCCCGGATGTTAAAAACCCGCTTGTTAAGCACCGGGTTGCAGTTTCGAACCCAAGCAAGTACCAATGTGACTTTTTCAATGTATTAAGTACTTTCTTAGTTAATCTAAGACACCACTGACATACGGTTAGAAAAAACACCGTGAGGAAACCTGGACTTAATGGCCGCCCAGTTTGGTAGCAAGGGCACCAAGCACGTAGTGCGGCCGGTTCCATATACATGCGCCAAGCGAGACACCCGCCAATGCATTTTCACCCTAACCCGCAGTGAGCAAGCGTGGTGATCAATGTACGTTCCTTCTCTGTGTGAGAAGAGGCCTTTGCCCTGCAGTGGAACAGTTACAGGCTGATATTATTAGGAGGAGGTGATAAAATATTCAGATGAAAGAATTGACAGACTGATGGACTGGGAAAGTAATGTAACGAGACTTTTTGTATTATTCGATTTTTTGTGAAATGTTATGTTAAGTTGGATGAAGCTTAGTGAGATTAGAATTAAATTATAACAACACCACGATCCTGCTTTGTTTTAGACCTCACTCTTGGTTGAGCTATAAAGTTAACATAAATGATTATTAAGAAAAAATTGGAATAGTGCTATCTACTGTTTTCATGGATATTATACTTAAAAATAAACATGATGGGCTTAAAACAATGAACCGATCGATGATATACTTATTTTTTTTCAAGTTGGGCTTAAAACAATGAAAAACCGACTTAAAACTGAAAGAGTAAAATAATTACCATGCTATTCCATGCTGAACCAAATTGAAGGCAATAATAATAATAATATCTATTGGACTGCTGTAGGTCGTCCTAGGGGACGGTTTCTACGTAACCGGGCAGTTATTGGCGAGACCTGAAGGGTCTCCAGCCAATGGGGGGGAAGTAAAATACTTAACCTAAGTTAACTACTTGTACTACACTAACATCATGACTACCTGCAACAACAGCACTAAGGGCGACCCCTAGTGGGACTCGGACCTCGGCTTAGGGCGTTGCTGGCGTGGACATAGGGGGGGGGGGGGGGGGAGACAGCTTGATGAGGGCTGAATTATCGGGGTGACTGCGGAGTCTGAAGAGACGACCGGCTCTACGACGGGAGAGCTCGGTGGATCGTGACCGGCGGCGGTGGGACGTCGCGACGGGCCTCGTCGGCGAGGACGGTATGCCGGATGGCGGCGTTTGTTGTGTAATGTGCTGGTCGATTTACTCGCCTCCTGGAGGAGGGTAATTTCGTCATCGGGTTCTAAAAGTGTGTGCCTGGGACGGCGAACTTTACTTATGAGAGAGGGACTGTAGTCGGCCGCTGCGGCGACTAGGGGGTTCGGATGGCGGGGGGCAGTGTCGAAGTAACGCTTGGAAATGCGTTTGAGGTATTGCCTGATGGTTGGCATTTTTAGATCGAGATGGAGTTGGACGTTACGCATGAACCACGGGGCAGCCGCGGCTCTGCGCAACACTCGATTCTGGAGGGTTTGGAAGGATTTAAAGCGACAAGGCTTAACGTGTGCGAACACGACGCTAGCGTAAGTCAAGATGGGGCGGATGCACGTCACGTAGATTCTCAGCTTATTTCTAAGTGACAATTTACTGCGCGTTCTAAGGATGGGGTGGAGGCGACCGACAGCGAAAGCGGCGCGAGCGCGCACCGCTTTGATGTGGTCTCGGAAACTCAGATGGTGGTCGAGGATAACCCCCAGGTATTTGGCTTTCATCTCCCAAGGGATCTGTTTGCCGAACATGAGGACGGGACGGATGTGGGTGTGGGAATCACCGTGTCTCTCGAAAAGAACGGCTGCGCTCTTTTCGGGATTCACCTCTATTCTCCATTTCCGGAACCAGACCCCGAGGGCGTCGGCTGCGGTTTGAAGGGTTCGAGAGATGCTATCGAGACTCCTACCGGAATAGTAGATAGCCGTGTCGTCGGCGAAGAGAGCCAACTTGGCTTTAAATTGAAGGCACTGCTTCTTCTATTATTATACTCTTTTCTTATTTTTTGAAGTCGATTTTTCTTTTTTTTAATAATTTTGTTTTTC
Organism: Amphipyra tragopoginis; assembly: GCA_905220435.1. Classification (NCBI taxonomy): domain Eukaryota; kingdom Metazoa; phylum Arthropoda; class Insecta; order Lepidoptera; family Noctuidae; genus Amphipyra; species Amphipyra tragopoginis. Next base: position 976,181 of record HG992006.1, on the reverse strand, counting down.
TATTTTGTGTAGCATACACATGCGATCACAACAATTGCGAGTGATTTACATTATTTCCATTGGAGAGTTCAATTGTCTATCTCCGAAGGCCTTTATCAGATCTTCACCAAAATATAATGGGACCACCTCGAAAAAAAAAAACGTTCAAACAAAACAAAACAATCATTAAAATAAGTTCACAATTAGCGAAAATATCGGTGAACAACACAGAACTTATAATATTATAAGTTCTGTGGTGAACAAAGATCCTAAAAAAAACAAAATAATATAAGGGTCGTAATGAAAACCTCCTCTTTTTTGAAAGTCGGTTAAATACAGTTTATTTTATTGCCCTAATGGTCACCTGGGTTAGTAGTTTGATAGTGAGCTTACGAGAATTCACAAAGCGATAGATTTAATTACTTCCTCAGTGAAACTTAGCCAGTCTTAGATATAGCACAAACTCCTTTGTTATTTATACAAGGCGAACATAATAGACTTGAGAGAACAATATTAAAGGAATGGAATTATATTTTGACTAGCTTTTGCTAGCAGCTTCACCAACCTTTCATCCCCTATTTTACTCCATTAGAGGTTGAATTTCGAAAAATCCTTCCTTCTTCCTTGTCTACATTATAAAGGGAACCTCTGTGCAAAATTTCAGCTTTCTAGGTCCAAGGGTTTGGGCTGGGCGCTGATGAGTCAGTCAGTCAGTCAGGACTTTTCTTTTTATTTATATAGATTGAATTTAAAAAAAATCCTTTCTTATTCCTTGTCTGCATTATAAAGGAAATCTCTGTGCAAAATTTCCAAGGGTTTGAACTGGGCGTTGATGAGTCAGTCGGTCAGTCAGGACTTTTATTTTTATTTATATAGATTCCCACTGGGATTTGCTGATGAATGAATTCATCATTAAACATCAGGCCATAAACATCGACTACTGAAAATTTTCCTCCCATCGCTATGATGAACAGTCGAAGGGAAACTTGCGGTTATTAACACAATTGTCAGATGGATTGGTGATCGCAGCTTGTGGTTAAAACAAACATGAGGATGCTGTTACCCGTCCTCATGATGTAATAATCTTAAGGTCATGGCACATTATACCGGCACAGCAACTGCACAACTGCAGCACGGCGTCGCCTCGAATTTAGGCTATGGCTAGCCGCCAGCGCGCTAACTACGCGTCGTCCGCGAGGTGCAAGCTGGCAAACCGCGTGCCGGCCGCGAGGTGCAAGCTCGCAGTCCGTGCGCCGGTCGCGAGATGCAAGCTTCCTGTCATCACGAACACAATTGGTAGATGGCATTTGTGATTGAATACGCCTAGGACTTGCACGTTTTCATAATGTGCTTCACGACGTTGTTTCGCTGGCGACTCGGAGTTGGCGCGCCGTAAGCACGGAGTCATCGCACCGTAAGCACGCGCTCCGCTCGTTTGCAGAGCGCAGGCTGCGAGTCGAGTTTTATAGTAGCAGCAAGCGCGCTGACTACCCACCGTTGGCTTTTTCATATTGACGTTATGAAATATATTATAGGTTACAACATACGATTTAATGCTCTAATTTGAATGACAAGTTAATTTCTGGGTTGGAGCGGTGCCGTTCCGGTACCGGTATAATGTGCCATGACCTTTAGTCGCCTTTTACGAAACCGATGGGTGCGGAAGGGATGGCTTTCTTTTTTGCCAGGAAATACATGGATTTGAGACTTTGTAAGATAGAGATGAACATACTGATAGCTGATCTAAAGACGGGTTCAAAAGTTATTACAGTTCCTTTGGTAGAAGCCCTAAAATAAACAGGGTGAATTTTTGTATTCTAAAAATGAAGATTGATCTTCAAAAGATTGAAGATTGAATTAGTTTCCCATCTGACATTATTTTCCAGAATTTGATCCGTATAAGCGACATTATAGGATAGCGCAATAAAATAAGTTTTTTTTGTTTTCAAAGTCAGCGTTTTCTATTCCCGACTAGGAAAATTGATTTTTTTCTAAACGTATACCTACAATTTTAGATTATGTCAAAATCGGCCCAGAGACTCCGGTATTAGGCCATCCAAGCCCAGTTGAAAAATTTACCCGAATGGGGTCTTACTACAAACGTTTTGTTAAAACCGCGGTCAAGGTCATTTTCCATAAAGATGGTAGATAGGAGGTAAAGAAATGTTAAACATGAACTTGTGGTCAAAGAGATAGAATATTACTTAGTTATGTACATATAATGTAAAGTAAAAACCATGATTGCGATGAAAGGAAAGAGTTGTTATTAATAGTAAATCTCTTCATAGCATCAAATCATCTAGGTAACAATACTTCATCGTGGTTTTAGCGAAGTAAATTAGACTCTATTGACCCTGTAAGAGGCTATTAACATGATAAATCCTAGTAGGCTTTACTTTGTTTATTGCGGCTTAGTTTTATTTTCAACGCGGTCAGGATTCGCGCCGGCTAAGTTCTAAGCTTAGTTTGTGAATCCCAAACAAACTAACTTTTTACGAAAAATAAAACAAAAGATAAAGACAGTACCTACTCCTTTATTTTTATAATATTTACATTACATTGAAATAATACAATGTTTAAAATGATTTTTCGAACAGGTATTATATATATACAATTAAGTTCATACAATTAATTGAAATAAATAAAAAATAAAAAGAAGCCCTTGGCCAACAGTGGATAGTATGCTATACACTCGGGAGCAATAAATCCAGGTAATCGATATAAACCTTAATATCTTGGAAACTAAGGTCCGTATCACAGAATATTCCTCAAGTCCAGTTTGAACTCTAATCACTTGATCATTGTTTATGTATAGAATCAGTACTTGAGCATCGGCCTTATTCCAGAACGGTAATTGAACTATACTCAACAGAATTGAGACTCATATCGAGCCTCAAGCAGAGTTACGATCTGTCAAAAGTCAAACTGTTTGACGTAAATTGACAAGGTGCTCTGTGCTCAAGTGCGGTCTCGACCACGCTTGTGTGATTAAAGTTCAAATCACTGCTTGGGTTCGAAAGGTCAAACTTACCTGAACTATGATCGATGAAGCTATGCTTGAGGAACGTTCTAAAATTTAAACTCGACTCGAAACTGGTTTTAAACAGAGATCAACGCTTGAGTTACCTTCTGTAATACGGACCTCACAATGCTACTTTATTCAAATAAACAGTATTTTATACACTATTACATACTATTCAAATAAAATTAATAAAAAATCTTAAACAGTCTAAAGAAATTTGAATAAGCTTACATCTTCATATCATATACATATATAGATATGGTTTATGATGGTGACCCGAATTCATAGGTCCCGAGTACATAATTGAAATAACAATTTTCAATATAATGTTGTTCTTTTGATACTCTATATACCCATTACGTTGTAAATTATTATTTTCAATTGAATAATCGTTATTGAAATTCATTGTTAATTTTCCGTCATCGTCAATTTATTACTTTTTATTTATAAAAATATTATATACTACTTATACACAAAATACACATAACACATTTCTTCGTGCTGATACAATACCCTGCATCAATGACTTTGCCCGTAAATGGCTACAAGTTATCATTGATCTCCATCACCTTACGATGTTGGCAAAAACCATAATCAGTTACAAAATTCATGATAAAGAAAAGGCAAAAATGTTAAAATGGTTCAAGATTATAAAAGTTTTTACTATTTCCAATTTGCTTTTTCGAAGTTTGAAATCAAACTCATCATCATACTTCGATGTCTATTGCTGCTACTAATAGATTAAAACGACATACTTGTAAGTGTTATAATATTATCACATGCACTACGTCTTTTCCTTTGTCTGCCAAAACAATTTCCACACATTCTCCAAGTGCTCTCGTTTCAATTATGTTAATGTCCTACCCTCTTTGTCTTCACATTTCTATGCATTAACACTATCTTTTTGTACGTCAGCCACGCTTTTACTCTTAATTTTATCTGAAACTGCATTTTTTACTTTCACATCACCACTAAGCACTTCATTTGCAGAGAAAACATTTCTGCATTTCTGTGTATAATTTTTATGTGTTCATGAACCATCATATACTGCCTTTCTATGATTTTTTTTCTTTGAAATATTAATTTATTTGTTATGGGGTATTGATTTTGGCAAGAGAGGCTTAGTAACATTTTCGTTACCCACGTAATGATAAGACTAGTCTAAAAATATACCCTAAATTAACATAATTAAGTCAGTACATAATTCATAATATTTCATAGTACGAATACGAAACAAAATGATCTTTTCTTCCATCCTAACGTTCTTCAAGGCTCTTTTTATTTAAGTTACAGTTGTTCGATTTTCTTATAAGTTATCATGTGCTGCATGCAATGTTATAAGATCTCTGCCAATCCCGTGAACATAAATCACCCAGCAGTCTAGGGTCACTCTAATTCCACGTTCTTCGTGATCTTCTTTAGTGTTTATTTGCTTCCAATTCCTTTTCTTTGTTCTTATTTAAAACTGGAGTCATTTCCTCTGTAGAAAAATAATAATCTATTAGGTCTTGTTTTTATTTTGCTGTTCTATAAAGCAATAAATACATTTGCATCTATTCAGAATTATGTGAATATTTAAAATATGCTCAGTGTACCTGGATCAGCTTTCCTCCTGTCTTTGTAGTCAGGGCTATCCCAAGCTTGTCGGTCTGAGCTTCCAAATATGATGTAGACGACGTTTGTGCCAATACCTATGGAAGCAAACAGTAGGAAGACTATCCGCCAGCGACTGATGTCCGACTGAAAATAAAAAACAAACAATACATAGTAAAAAGGTAATAGCAACATTTTGAAATTTTAAGAATATGTTTGATAGTTACAAAGTTTGAGGAGAAAAAAGGATGTAAGAAGGAAATTAATATCATGAGAATAAAAAATAACAACAGTTATAAATACTAATGTCATAATTGCTACTTACTGGATCATTTCTGAGTATAAAGCTAGTTATGACTGGAGTTATGATGCTTCCAATACCTCCAGCAAAGTTCGTTAGTGACAGCAGTACACCCGCGAACTGGGGTGACAGGTCCAAGTGATTTACCTGCAAATGTTAAACATAAAATTGTTATTTTAAACAATGGCTCTTTAACGTGACCACCGAAAATGAGACTCCCTGGCAAATATTTATATGTAGATAGTTTTGCAATGTGAATGACGTTAGAAGTCAAGAGAATGCTGGCGTTTTGTTATTATATACCATTATGAAATACAGCCTAAAGATTAACTTACCATGAATCCAGCAGAGCTGAACCCGAATAGGAAAAACACGGTCACCAATATTGCGATAACAATGTTCTTTTGATCAGGACCCAAAAATCCCATCGCTATAATACCGATACCACCTCCAAATAGGGCTGAAAAATAGAAAAAAAATTGTCAGGCAAAGAAGAATCTTTCTGAATGGTAAAAAAATTCTGAAATGGATAGAGTGAAAAAAGGTACCTATCTTTTAAAAGAAGAAGGAGAGGCTAATAATTTTGAGAAAACAGAAAATGGAACTCCGAAAATTAAAATAACTGTTATTAAACTTACCTAATGAGTTGAAGATTTTTCTACAAGTCCCCAAAGAAAGTAAGCCTCTGTTGTATATCTTTTGGCTTACCATGGCAGAGCCTATGGAACCAAACCACATACCCACAAATGGTAAAGCTGATAATGTAGCACTCTGAAACATTTGAACTTTTATAAGAAATAGTCCTTTCCAACCAGGTGGAATTCAAGTATCTGATTACGAAAGACTAAAGCAAACAAAGAAAAAAACTTACATTTCTTAGCGATATCTTCATACCCCTTTCCAAGTAGGTAGGAAGGTCCACGAAGAATAGAATGAAGACAGCGCTGCCGCCAACATGGGATACAACGATGGCCCACAACGCTCCGGTACGGAATATTTCGCGCCACGGTGTTGGTTGGCGCCCCTGAAATAGAAATCATATTGTCATATCGTTTAGGTCCGATATTGATTGGGGATCTCAGATGATATTTATTATATCAACTAGCTGTGCCAGCGGCTTTGCTCACGTGAAAAATATGTCCTTAAAGCATCATAAAATCGAAACTGAAAGTAATGAATAACTTTGCCTCTCTAAATGAGGAATAGTTTAACGCTGAATTGTTTCAGAGCGGTATTTTACGCGTACCAAATCACTTTGCCCCTCTGAAGTGAGGAACAGAATGCTTAAGGCCTGGTTTCAGAGAGGCAAACTTATTTTACGCGTACTGTATGTATTCTTATTATATCAATTGCAGTTAAAGCATGTTCTGGAAAATAATAGAACTTTTCTAACCTTAGTGCCAGTGTCGGTATTGAGTCCCATTTCTATGTAGGTCTTCTCTTCTTCAGTCATCATTGAGTGTTCTTCAGGGGTGCTGGCAGAGAACCAATACCATAGTGCTGCAGTCAGGAACATGATGGCAGAAGTTACGTAGAATATCATCTTCCAGCCTAGTGCTGTTTCAGCTAATAGCCCCGATAGAGGCATTGCTATTATTGTACCTACTTGTGATCCTGTCGAAAGAAATATAAGCAAATTATGTTGGTAGCTGATTTATTATTTATTATATTAGTAATTAGGCTAAATGTGAGATGGCTAGCTAAGTCTTGCCATTTTTAGTCTTTGATCTTTAAAATGATTACCCTTGTCACCCTTATCGTTCATAGTTAAACAAAATTTGCATCAAAAATTGAAAAATTAAATTAAGAATTTTAAGTTGATTGATGAATTCTTAATCCAAATTAACGTCTACAAAAATACAGTACATAATATTTTGAACCACTTTCATCAATTTAAGGCGCCCCATACACCTACAATAATATTGCACAATATATCTGATTGCACAATATTATTCAACGTGTAGGGATAGTATTGAAACATTGCGCAAAAAGCTTAAATTTTATTGTGCAAAATTTTTTTCTTGCACTGTGTAGGCTTAATCATGCACAATATTTTTAGTTAGTGTGTATGGTCGTGTTGTAAAATTGAGTAAAAAGGCGAGCAAGAATACTGTGAAACATAAAGAATCTCTTTTCAACCAAGATCTTTTCAACTATTCTTTAACCCATATACGTTTTCTTATTTATTTTTTTATTCAACAATATCACCAGTACGGCTGCCGCCAAAACTTCGTCGTCAGACATGTTGCTCGCACGAAAATATTGATCAGACTGGTTTGTCAATTTTATTGAGTGAACTTATTGAACGATTGGAATCAAAGGGGGTATTCAATATTTTACAATAATATTGCACAATAAACATATTGTGCAATATTATTGTAGATGTTCGGGGGGCCTAAAACAAATAAAAGCAATCTCACCTGAATAAACTATACCAGTATATGTGGTCCTTTCACTGGTAGGTAACCACCTGCCGAGGAGTGTATGACTAGCAGGGAACAGACACGCCTGAGTGAGACCCATCGCTACGCGAGTCACGCACACTAGCGGCCAGCCACCCTGAAACATTTATTATTTTATGTCAGGATAAGCTTGGAAATGATAGAAAGCATCGGAGCACATAGACGGCGACTAACTCGCGGGCGTGGAGAGGGCGGGCGGAGCGCATAAACGTGTGCGTTTGCAGCTAGAGGCGGAACGTGTTACAATACAATACGGTAACGTAAATTTGTACGTTACGTCAACGCACCGTGCCACGTCACCGCACCGTTCCACGTTGACGACGTCATGACGTGGAGATGTGGACAGGCCGTATTTCAATGCCCGGTTCTTATATGTTACTGACCGTTGTTGGTCATTTATAACGACTCGTACATCTGTTACCAGCAGCTGTTAGCAGCGTAGCATAAAGGCAACGAACAAAAAACTAGAATCTGTTTGGCTTTACGACTTATTGCAAAATCTACAAACATACCTACCGATTATTTCTGATTTCGCAATAATTCGTTTACAAGAGGAAACGATTCGTTTTTGGATAATACCTAATCACATTTATAATATTATAAACGTAAAAGTTTGTGGAAAATGGACGGATATTTGTTATTTAATCACGCATAAACGATTTTTCGAACGAACGGATTTGGATGTTATTTGAGACACAGGCATAATAACATTTTCTGTATTAATATTAACACATAGGATTTTAATCCCCCTAATTGTGTTCCCATGGGATAATTTGCAATGTTATAATAACAACTCATTAGTTTTGAATTGTGTTCATAGATGGCGCTTCCTTAAAATCTAAAGTTAACGCAGACAAAGTCACAGGCATAAGCTAGTAATACAATAAAATAGTAAGTAGGAACTACAGGATGTAAACGGATTCGTGTAATTCCTTCAAAGCGCGTGATCTACTGGTGACACTGATTGACCCTGCATAGGTTTTTTCAGAATCAAAAAAAAAAGTTAAAAAAAAATGAACCATGGTATTCTATATCTAAGTAATTTTAGCATCCCAGGTTAACTGACTGCGTAGAGCGATATCACGCTAGTCGTGCCCGTCAGCTGTGTCGCCGTGCCTTCATTCATTTATGCATGGCATCGAAATTTTCTCACATAAAAAAAATATTAGGAAAAAAAAGTTTTTTTTTTAATCAGTCTAAATCCCGTGCGAGGTTAATCTATACCATTAACCATGTGGTTCGAAGGAATTACACGAATTCGTTAACACCCCGTATACAATTCATAACTTAAACCCTGGAATGTAGTAATATGCAATCTAAACCACCCTTAATTTCAAATAGTTTCTAAGTTAAGGATAGGATCTGCCAAGTTTCTCTAATTTAATAAGGAAGGGATTGGAGCACGTGTAACTTAGTTTTGGGAGATGCATCCTCCTAATGACCAAGTAAGCCGAGAACTGGTAACTATGGATGGTATGTTAATGTAAATTATACAAATATTATTAAGACAGGGTAGGATTATGTTTGGTTATACTTCAGGAGTAATCTTGGAAACTATAGGACTTTATTCTAAATGTTATTTCAGAGTAATATTATGGTAATTCATAATTATGCAAAATTAGCTAATCTAATGTCAAGTGCAGTAGGCCTAGCACGAATATTGTGACTTGTAGTAACGTAAACGTAACGTTAATGTGAGTGAATTTTGTATAGGAAATATTCGTTTCGCACATAATATTTAATTAAACTGAAAACTTTATCCATATATAATTATGTATGATGCAAATTGTGTTTGTCCTATAAATTTTAACCAAAATTCTATAGGATATTCGCATTTCCGACAAGTCGTACTGTGGCTCGTTCAAGATCACCCATACCGCGAAGTCTCACTGCGCTCAATGCCCTCCTGGACGCCAGACCGAATTTTGATATGTTTGCGGATGAATGGAAGGTGATTTTGTCGGAATGTCTGGAGTACTGCGAGAGGAATGCATCATGAACGAGTGAAAGAATATAATGTCAGAAGCACTGTAAGGGATTTATGAAAGAGTTTATTAGAATTATTTTTTCTTGTCCTTTTATGTATGTATGGTTTTTTTATTACTATATTTAATGATTGTAATTGGTCTAAGACCGTTTTAATTAAAGTAAATAAATAAATTAAAAAATTAAATTGAGAAAGCGGGGGTAGTCTAAGGTAAAACTGGACAATGTGGCCAAGTCGATAAAGTGCCTCACTTGCAGAACTCTCAGACGCATTTAAAGACGTTAATTTTGATGGGCACATTATACTGATATATTCGGGTAAGGTACGAGCACAAGTTTAAAAAATGTAGATATTAGTTAACACATAAAATTTTAGAAGTTTTTTAAAGTATTTGTTATAGAAATTGATCTAAAGATTAATCACTAGACTAATCACTTAAAAATCATTTTTTTTAGGTACTGATTTTGATTTCGATTCTTTGAATTATGGGGCACGTTTGCCAGGTATAAATTATCGTTTAAAAAAATTGATTCCGATATCAAGACGGATCGCTGGTTACCTTATTGAAGTTTCTGTTAAATGTTTAGATCTTAGAATAAACTCACCAAACTCGCTAATGTTGGAAAGAGACCAGTTAAGCACCCATTTGCCAGCAAAGCTACCAATAAAATAGGTTTTCCTCCAAATCTCTTGGCCAGTACACCAGCAGGAATCTGCATGCACATGTAGCCCCAGAAGAACGATGAGAGTATCAGACCTTGAGTCTTTTTGTCCCATTCGTATACCTGGAATAAACGTTTTATATTCGTGTATTTACGAACAACCATGTTACTTAAAGAATGGCATTCAAAATGGCGGTGCAACTACTGTTGTTTTTACTCGCTTCGCATTCACCTCATCGTGAGCGAAAGTCAAATTTTAGATCCGCCATTTTTAATCATCTGGTTCTACTAATTTTCATGCCTTAAGATGGGAGTCACACAACTTCTAGCTTTTCGACAAGGTTCTAACGACTAATAGTTATCGGAATGACCCTCCACATTCAAAGCTTTAAAACCTTAGAAAAGCATCAGCGACAATGGTGTACCAAGGCTTGATCAGCCCATGTTCTAGGCTGTCGTTAATAAATTCTCTCATGTTTAACATAAATATGATTTGGCCCATTTGCACTACATCATTTAACCGAGGGTGAACGCGATAGCCCAGTGAAGTTTGTAAGGCTGTGGCGAGGATTTATTTGTTCTAAAGATGCCTGCTAAAGATGTTGCGCAAGTCGGCCTTATAGTACTATTGGAAGGAGAAATAAGTATGATCTTACTAGATCTGCTTGTCATCAGAACATTCTGAAGATATCTAGTGAGGTACTGTCAAAGAGATCCGAAACTAAGGCCATTAGCTTCACTTTTTTCTAATGTGTTTAGAACATAGAACATAACATAACGTTACTACTGTATTCCTCGAAGGGTTGGGCAGAGGTGTACTAACACCCTCATTTCGCCGTAATGTGAAAGTCCCATGTAATAGGGGGCGAGCCTATTGCCATTTAGATTGGACATTTAAGTTGTATTAGTAATAAGCACTTTAAATATTACTTAAGTTTACATATCTTAATTTTTTTATCAAATACTATCAAATATTAGTGTTATAATAGTAGACGACAAGTAAACAATCTTATCTCTGACATGACGTTTATAATTATAATTTTCTTTTGTTTCTCTTGATATTTTGATTCAGACTTTTCCACTAATTACATCTCTTCAAGTTCATGGAAAAATTTCAATAAATAGTCCATAATTCAATATTTAAGATAAGAACTCTTGAATAAAGACAACTGCACTGCAATCTTTGTTATAATATTTGTTTGGTCTTATTTTATAACAATGGTATCTATGTTTTGACATACATGTCACGTATTATTTGCTTTGAAACTAAAATCAGCATTAGTATAAGATGACATTCTAAAAATAGTCATCGTGTGCTTTTCAACGTGCCTTGTTACTAATCGAAAAAATTAGGCCACGCCCCTTCTTGGAAACATCATAATCAGCCCAGTACTGCTAGGCACTGGCCTCTTCTCGTAATGAGAAGGGCTTAGGCATTTGTCCACAACGCTAGTTTAGTGTAGGTTGATGGACTTGAAATGTTTACCACCATAAGGTCTATAATTGCTTGCACATTACTTTTTCATAAAGTCACTCGGTCGCTCGCAATGACACGTCAAAGATATTTTATTCTTAATTGACATAAAGATTAATTTAAAGGGGCTATATACTGGGTAGCATAGAAAAAGAAATCAAACCATTTAGTAACTTCAATCAAATTAGCTCTATACAATTTTTGACTAGACACATATACCTAAAAAGGAGTTCATAACATCAAAAAGTGGTTAATAGCCTTTTTGCTAGAATCGACGCTGTACAATTTTAAAACTAGCACTTATGACACTTACTTATGAACGTTGATATGACATCTTGAACCTTAGGCTTAAAACGCACTAGCGGCCAGCCGCAATACGGCGTGCCACTTGCGGCTGGCCGCACATCGATTTTAACATGAAACCGCATGATCTCAACGCACTGATTTCCGGCCAGCCGTCGTGCGCCAGTGCGTTGAGATCATGCGGTTTCATATAAAAATCGATATTCGGCCAGCCGCAAGCGGCACGCCGTATTGCGGCTGGCCACTAGTGCGTTTTAAGCCTTATTGCGCACAGTATGAGAAGGAATCGAATTTGAAATCTCATAAATATTTCGAGTCCACGGCTGTGCACATCGAGGACCTTTTAGAGCCCTCTCCTTTGTTTTCTCACCATGTTTTCTTTCATCGTTTACGCAAGTGATTATCCATTTTGAAAACGCACATGAATTCGAAAAATCAGCGATGTGGGATCATTCTCAGACCCTCTTGCATCTCCTGCCTGTTTAACCGTTAGGCTATCACTGTTGTGATATCGATAAATATTAATAAGCTAATAATTATGATGATGAGACTGAAGTAGTCTTTTATTATGAGTATCTTACCTCTGCATTAGAACCATTATGGTTTTTAACGTCGGTCATAGCCAGGATCGCGACGCCCATACTGCTGCGCGCCAACAATAACGCTATCATGCAGAAGGACATACAGATCATCTGGACATGCCTGATTCCGAAGCCATGGTCTGGAAAGATCAGTATTTTTTTAGATTAAGGTTTTTACTAATATTTATATTTAGGGTACAATAAAGGAGCCTCAACCTCAAGCCTTCAACTCAATCGGATGAACCATGCGAATTTTTATTTACAATTATCCGATACGACTCACGCGCCACCTGTTGTTTGTTGATGGTACTGTGTCAGAAACTTTTGCGTGAGGGTCAACAACAACAGTACAAAGTTTCAACTCAATCGGATGTACGATGTGAATATTCATTTAAATCTATATCTATAAAAGGAGATGCTGACTGACTGACTAACTGATCTATCAACGCACAGCCTAAACCACTGGGGTTAGAAACTTGAAATTTTGACAGTAGATACCTTTTGTGACGAAGGCATCCAATAAGAAGGGATTTTTCGAAATTCAACCCCTAAAGGGGTGAAATACAGGATTTAAGTTTGTATGTAAGTCCGTCATTTTTGTAGTAAGAAGCATGAATTTAAATATTAAGGTTTCTGGTTAGAAATAAATGCACATGTGTTTCAGCGTTTTTGGAAATTCAACCCCTAAGGGGGTGAAATAAGTGTTGAAAGTTTGTATGAGAAATCTGGTATTTTTGAAGTAAGAAGCATGAAATTAAATATTTAGGCTTTTGGTGAGAAATAAACATATACGTGTTTGAGCGTTTTTGGAAACTCTAACCCTAAGGGGGTGAAATGGGTTGTTAACATTTGTATGAAAATCCTAATTCAAGGGTTAATTAACTTGAAATTTGGCATAAACACTCTTTAAAATAAATAATAAAAGCCGATCTTTTTGGAATTTATAACTAGGTATACTTAAAAAGGGGGTTAATGCGGGTTTAAAATTACACGCAAGCGAAGCTGCGGGCAAAAGCTAGTAAACTAATAATTATTAAAATGTGTTTTTCCCGGAATACCCCGCACATTTGAGAAATGTCGCCATAGTAAAAATTTACCACCCTACTAAGATGTTTCAACTGAGATACATTTCAGATCTGTTGGGGTCACACGAGTGACGAATTTGGCGCACTCTGGCCAGTCAGCGATCTAGCGGGAGCTACCAACCATTCTGACTGGGTGGCTAGTCTTCTCACCACAGCAGGAGCTAATCTTGTATGGCCCTTGCTGCGAAAGCGAGAGAGAGAAAGAATGAATCGTACATGAAAGAGAGAGAGAGAATGAACACTGTCATTTAGCTGTATCTGCTTAGAAAAGAAGATATGCACCTAAAAAGAGCTGCTGATGACGATGGTTATTATAGAAATCAAAGCAGAACTTGAAATTAGATCTAAACTAGCTTAAATGAAAAATAAAACTAAGGCCGTACACGCTGTTGGCTTGTACAGTCACGAGCACCAATACGTATACATGTAATTTGAAATTCAAGTGATTTTCTCCTTAAATACCGATTGAATTTATGAAAGATTTTAAATGCCATACATTCGTATGCATTCTTAGATACTATGCAAACAATATTTCAAGCTTTCCATTACAACTCCTTCGTTCATGCAATTTATAATTGGACCGTGTTATGCAAAAATGATCCAACCCACAAACTTGCCAAAGTTAAAGTATTGATGCCAAACTATCGAAAATGATCCGAATTTTCATGTGGAAAGGACTCATTTTATTCAGTCAACTATTTTTTTTTATGATAGGTTATTCCAATCCACAACTACGTTAAAATCTAAAAATGTATAGCAGAAGTGACTCTTGGAAAAATTTACACATTCATTTTGGCAAGTTTGTGGGTTGGATCATGTTTGCACAACACGGTCAAATTTCACTACGTGTATACATGTTGGTGCTCGTGACTGTATACTTATTTGGGTGTATCTGAGCGACGCGGATTTCATTTGCACACGAAACTCGTATTGCAAAGCGCTCCACCAGCGGCACTCCGCTTGATACTAAAATGCAATATAAGAAACAAGGTATTGGATTTTGCGTAAGATAAAAAATGCCCTACATATATAAAACCTTTAGTACCTACTAAACACTAATATTTATACTCCAGGTGTTGCTTGTGTAAATAAAGTAAATATCTAGGAAGATGAATTTTCCTATACAATTATTATCACATATGAAGCAAATCTAATAACAGATATAAAAGAAAACAGCGAACACAACGAACCGATTAGCTTTTAATTAATAATGTGTACTGTACACGTATTAGACCATACAATGCGAAGTAAGCTTTGCAGGATTTTACTCTGAGAGTTGGTTAATTGTATCACGGTACACCCATATTATACAGGGTGTAGACGAATTCGTGTAATTCCTTAAAACTACATGATCTACTACTGGTGTAGATTGACCCAGCACGGGATTTAAATAGAAAAATAAATAAAAAAATGTAGCGGAAGCGTTGAGTTTTCGTACCTAAATCAGCTTAGGATAGAAAAAAGGAAATAAATGGCAAAAAAACCTGCTATAACATTTAGATTACACGCAAAGAAATATTAAAGAACAGCGACATAACTGGCGGGCACGGATAGCGCGATATCGCTCCGTGCAGTCGGTTAACTCAGGGCGCTAAAATAGCTCATAAATAGAAACGAGGCTTTATTCAGTTTTTTTTTTTGCAGATCGCGCTGTTTGGAGGAATTTCACGAATTATTTTACACTCTCTATTTGTATAGAAGCTAAACAAAACATTGATTGTGAAACATTCTTTTTTCTTTAAGAATCGTGTAAATTTACTTTTTTTTACGATAGTATATAAATACAAAAAAATACTTTTAATTTTGGTTATTAGCGATATTAAGGTAAGAGTCAGGATCAACAGTACCGCTAAAAACACGCAAAAGTGGATAAGTAAAGGTCTTAGACAAAGTTGCAAAACAAAGCGAAAATTACGCTATGAATTTTATAAAAACAAAAATAATTCTAATAAATTAATATATAAAAAATATTCCTATAAGCTTAAAAAATGTATTTACAGCTCAAAAAAGAATGCGAACATAAAATATATTGAAACACAAGATAACAAATGTAAAGCCACTTGGACTGTCATCAAAAATGAAATAAATAAAAATACCACCCCTAAAGATAATATAGATTCAATAAAATTAAATGGTATTGTAGTTACAGACCCTGTAGAAATAGCTTCTACATTCAATAACTATAACGTGAATTTGACGCAAACGTCACCGCAAGCTGTTCAAAATTATAGGCAAAATAGATAATGTCAACTCAATGTTTCTTAAACCAATGTCAGAAAACGAAGTGCGCCTTGAAATAATGTCCCTGTCCAACACTAGATCAGAGGGCTATGACGAAATTAGTACTAAAATCATAAAACCTTGCTGTAATGAATTGACTAGTATCTTAACCCATTTAATAAACATGTCTTTTGCAGCAGGAACATTTCCCGATAGGTTAAAATTATCAATTATTAAGCCGTTATTTAAAAAAGGAGATAAAAGTGATATTAGTAATTACCGTCCAATTACATTGATACCTATTTTTTCAAAAATTTATGAGAAATGTATGTATAAAAGGCTAATAGAATTTTGCAATAAATTCCAAATAATAAGTACTGAACAGTATGGATTTCAAAAAAAGAAATCCACATCATTAGCTATTTACTCTCATAAGAAGGCAGTACTTTCAAATATTAATAATAATCATCTGACTACGGGACTTTTTTTTGATTTATTAAAAGCCTTCGATTTTGTGTCGCACAGCATATTGTTGGATAAACTAGAGACTATTGGGATTAGAGGACCTGCACTTGAATGGATATCATCCTATTTAGGCAATAGACAGCAACGTGTCATTATTAGTAAAATTAACAGTAATAGAGATATGATACCATACTCATCAGAATATAAGCAAAATAAATGTGGTGTTCCGCAAGGAAGCGTGCTTGGTCCAATATTGTTTCTTTTATATATTAATGACATCATAAAAATAACCAATCATAAATGCATATTATTTGCCGACGATATATCAATCATAGTGACATCAGAATATAAAAAGAAAAACAAGACTGACCATGAGTTTGACATAAATAATACAATAGATAAATTACTACTTTGGCTTGACATGAATAATTTAAAAATAAATTTAGATAAATCCGTTTATATCCAATTTAATCTATCAAATAATAATAAAAACAATATAAAACTTAATATTAATAAAATCGAAGAGGCAATCCATACAAGGTTTTTAGGTGTAATAATAGACAAAGATTTTAACTGGAAAGAACATGTAGATAATGTAAGCACTCGAATCAATAAATTTGTATACGCACTGAAGCAAGTTAAAAACGTAACTAACATAAAAACTGCAATTATGTCATACTACGCCTATGTTGAGTCGCTACTGCGATATGGTCTCGTAATGTGGGGTAATGGTACCAATAGGGATAGAGCATTTATCGCGCAAAAAAAGTGCATCAGAGCAATAAGTGGTATTAAACCTGATGACTCATGTAGACCAATGTTCAAGAGGTTTGGTCTGCTACCTCTACCATGTCTGTATATATATGAGGTATGTATATTTGTAGTTAACAACAAACATTTATTTAAATCAGCAAATGATGTAAATCCCAGAAACAGACGAGATCCTCATAAACTGGTATTAAGTGATTTGCCAAGACTTGCGAAATACAACAAAAACTGCCTTGCAATGTGCGTACGTATTTATAACAAAATACCAAGTCGCTTTAAAATATTGAACTCGAGAAAATTTAAGACAGAATTACACAAGTGGCTTATTGAATGTAATTTTTACTGTTTAAAAGATTTTATGGATGTGAGATGTTGATTCCTTTTGTCAAAATATAAATTTTTGCATGATATGTTATGTCTTAGCGAAACATGTTGAGCTACTGTAATAATATTAACATCAATGTATACCATGTTTTACGCAAATAAATGATTTACTTACTTACTTAAAATACTTTTCTCATGTGATTAGTCCTAACTTTTCCCAATACCAGCTCTTAACAATTTTATTGATTAACTAGCGACCCGCCCCGGCTTTGCACGTGTATGTTTTATAGCTTAAAACCTTCCTCTTGAATCACTGTATCTATTAAAAAAACCGCATCAAAATCCGTTGCGTAGTTTTAAATATATAAGCATACATAGGGACAGACAGACAGCGGGATGTGACTTTGTTTTATACTATGTAGTGATATATCGTACCTTTAGAATTAAAGAGACCTATTCAAAATTTTAACATTTCAACTTTTACTCATAGACTGACCCATCTTCATCGACTCTTAATAAAACAGAGGCCTGTTGTGGCGTAGAAATGTAATGCAACTGAATAACCTCCCGTTTCTACAAAATTTATAAATATACGAAACTTTATTCAACGTTTTCCAAAACCTAATTTTTTTTAGAAAGGTCTCTTTACAGGAGCGATATGTTCGTCCAGTTCCCAGCATATAATAATTACTAATTTAGTCGAGTCTATAAAGAAAAATAACACACTAAATTGGACGAAACTTTTATGATACAAATAGGATCTTTATGGAAATTTTAGTACGGAAAGAGAGTGGACTGGAAAGCTCATGGTATTCTATTTGCGTAACAAAGGTTTACGATACGGTGGTCGGTAGCCCGTGGAATTATTTGACGCGGTTCCACTATTTGCGTAGGATGATATGTAATCGTTTTTCACTGTTTGCTTAGGACCTTGTAATCGATTCCTTGGACTTACAACAAGTGAGATGAATGTAGGTAGGATGAATGTAGTTATTTTTATGTTCTACTGGCTGTACCCTGTACTAGTGTACTTATTACCTACCTACTACTTACCTACTAACTACCATCAGAAACAAAATCAAAATAGTAACAAAAAGTTTAAATCATTTTCATGCATGCGGTAAACAAATGAAGAAAATGGACATCCTGAGATAATTTCGTTTTTGTTTTTTAAATATCAAAGTTTTATTTCATATGAACCTTCTGTCAGTTACGAACACAACAAAAAAAACTAGCGAAATTGGTCCACCGGTCGGTGACGCCGTGACCAAGGGAAATAGGGATGCATTTTTATATATGTTACGGGCAACGTGATTAAGTGGGCATTATTAATAAGGACCGGCCATTATTAATAATGCCCAAGAGCGATGGGCAAAATGATTAATTTATCACTTTGACCGGCCATTATTAATAATGCCCGACGGCCCGTGGTCCATGTAATAAGTCAGTGTTTGCACAATAAAAACAAATGAAAAACTTAAGGGGATGTTTGGAAGGTTGTTTGGGTTTCCAAAGGAGAGTCGACGGAGCCCCGCTGGGCGGGGCTCCTACTTCTGTCTGCATGGTTTAAAGTAACCTAACACGAAGGGGATGACGGGGGCTTCGTTCGCTTGCTTCGCTCGCTCACTCTAGCCCCCGTCATGCCCTTCGAACCTTACCTATCCGTGTCGGGGTGCCCCAAATGAATGACCAAATCTATTTACTTCACACATTGCCGGTGGACTAGCAGGTATTCTATTTTTATCAAAATAAAAGTAGGTAACTAATGATGTTATTACATTTTTAACTGTTAATTTTTTAACTACTATGTTCAATAGTTTATTTTTTGTTAACTTTTCATGAAAATTATATAAGTTTAATTTTATTTAATAAACAAAAACACTACAGTTCACCTATTTTATTACTTTGCCCAAGATAGGGTGGGCATTATTCATAATGGCCGGGAAAAATGATTAATCATGCTGTTTTAATCACATTGCCTAACTGAGTCGGGCATTACGAATACAGACCGGCCATTATATCGACGGCCGCAAAGAACAAAAAGACAACTGCATTTTTGCGAAAATCACTTTTTTACATAATTGAATTCAGAATTCTTTATTTTATCTAGTGATATTTTTTTTTCATACAAAATCTCATTTTTTCTTTGTTTTTTGTCGCGTATTTAAAGACAACTACACCTTTTTTTACAAAGTAACGAAGTACACACGGACATCTACAATTGTCCGTATGTACGTCGTACAATTCGGCGCGTCGCATGCGATAAACAAAGATATCAGTCACATGACCGTTTTGTCATGGGCGGTGGGGCAGTTGACTTTTTTTAACTTGCATACTTACTCTTTCTACGACCTCAATTTTGTTAATCTACATTTCATAATACACACATCAAACGTGTCTAGGGATAAAGCACATTTTAGCGAATTACTGCAAGTTCTTAAATTGTTTTTTTTTTGACTCCTCATAGTTATTTAGCGACCTCTTCATAATATAAAAAAGGAAAGTTTTTGAATTTCGATTAAAAGTTGAAAATCTTCTGTCAAGTCGTTTTCCTATAAAATCCTGCAACGGTTTTGAGACAAAACCGTTTCTACTACACTTCTGAGTCAGATCAATATACATGAACGCTATTAAGGACGAAAAATGTCACTTGAGTTGGGAAAAACGATCAGAGCCGTAAGAATGTGGGAATCTCGCTCTCGGAAACGTACTGTGGCCATCGCTCTGGGCACTACGCAGAGTATAATAAGTCACTTCTGAACACGCTACCGTATCACTGGCAGCGTAGCTGAGCGTCATGGAGGATGAACTCGCATCACTACAGGTAGACAAGATCTTTACATACATATCACTGCTCGATGGAATCCTAAAATGAGTGCGATGATGGTGATTACGAGGCTTCATCGCTCTTCGTTCTGCCTAGCCTTTTCCCAACTATGTTGGGGTCAGCTTTTAGTCTAAACGGTGAGCTGAACACCAGTCTTTTACACGGAGAAACTGTCATCAGACCTCCGCAACTCAGTTGCGCGGCAATGCCTATATCCTAAGGTTAGACCGGTTGTCAGACTTTCGGACTTCTGACTACCCATAACGACACACCACAGGTATTCGTATGATACCCGGACCGACGGCATAACGTGCTCTCCGAGGCAAGGAAACTAAAATAAGATAATGAAAAGAAATGTATGCTTAAGCACCACGCGGCTTCCAACAGCAAAAAGGAGTGGGGCGCGTATTCGTGGACTGAACGCACAGTACAATAAAAACATGTAAATACATTATTCAATGAAATATACATTTATTTTTCTCATGCTTTGCAAGATGAGCATTCAAAGGCTTCATCGCTTTTCAGGGTTGTTAATAAGCGATCAAACCATTAGAAACCGTTTGCACAAAGTCAATCTCTGTTCGCAAAGACCGCTACGAGTGCCACTGATTGAGCCCTGCAATCGTAGGGCCCGTTCACAATGGGCTTGTGAACACAGAAATGGGGCAGAAGAAAAATGGCGTTATGTGTGCTTTTCTGATGAATCTCGCTTTGACATAAGACCAGATGGGTGTATCTCCGAATTATTTTAACTTTTATTAGACTAATCATTATCCTCATGGCGGAGTTAACAATATAGGCATAAAAACCTAATCAAATGATAATGCAAATGGATACTACGCCACTGCAGTCAAATAGTAAAAGAAGAATTACAATGACTGGAAGCTACTGTAACGTTAACAATCTGAGAGAATAATGATTTGTTAAATAAAAATTTAAAAAAAAACGGAGAACACCCAGATACTAGATGTATTGGTGGACCTCAGGATGCTAAAAACGTGGAAAAATATTGTTATGGCCGAGTATTTGAATCGATGGAAGAACAGAACTGATTTGAATCAGAGGCAATCTCAATGCATAGATTTACGCTGAAATGATTGTTTCGGATGTTGCCATTTCTTTGCGGACCCAGTTGGGTGCTTTGTTTCAGCTTATGCGTGATAAAGCACGTCCAAACACGGTCAGAATCATTAAAACACACTTGCTGAAGCTATCATCAACGTGCTACGGTAGAAAAACAGACTACCGACTGTTCATTTTATGCAAGAAAAACCTTCAATAACTTAGTTTGGAATTTGATTATTTCTTGAAGAAAAGACTAGGAAGAAATTATTATTTGTTCAGTAAGTTTGATTATTGTGATAAAATAATCTTTACTTACGTGTATTAACACGGGTTCAATTCCTTTGATCCTATGCTTTGCTTTTGTATGATAATAGCTTGTATAAGATTCGATTAATGATTTGTTTTTGAAGATAGTAACTCCTTAGAAATTTTATTTTCTTTACAAATATTGCATTTTTGTTACTTTGTAATATGATTACGATGATTAAAAAAGAATAAATTACTAAGAATAACTTAATTCTTTTCTTGAACTCCAAAAGCTCATCATATTAATAGCATGTTATCTGCAATATCAATATCTGAACCTTTAGAATTACGAAGTAATTTGAGACAACTACAATATCTTGGTGTCAGTCATAGTTACCCTTTATTTGTTGTCGTAGTTAGATATATATTATAAAAGAGAATAACAATATCTCCGTTTATAAGTAAAATTGTTTGGGAATCAGTAATTACAAAGTCCTACGTAGAAGCGAACATATGGCAGTTGACTCAGTTAGCTATTTATTTTGTGCGAAGTAGAAAAAGACATCTGCCGTATTTCGAAAAAAAAATATATATCAGTTAATTGACCTTCATAGTTTTGTTCAAAATGCCGAATAATATAACTATTGCAAATTTGAAGAGGCTAGCTTTATTTTTGTAGAAGTTATTACATTTTCGCGTTAAAAACGCTCTCCTGAAAACTAGTGATTTTGTAGATAGCCGTTTGTTCTTTGCTGCCGTCGATATGAACCCAGACCTTGATTTGTTTGGGGATGCATGGAAGACGATTCTGTCGGAATGTATGAAGTATTGTGAGAGGAAGGTATGAATGTGTTACTTGTTTGCAATATCTTTATGTAGTGTAATTGGTTTCGGCCGTTCTATTTAAAGTAAATAAATAAAATAAATAAATTATTAATAGTGCCCGGACTTATCAAATTGCCCGTAACATATACATAGATTAGATGGGTACAATTTTTTTTTTATGTTATATTAGGTTGGGGAAAAAGTCTTTTCGCATTTTAGTATGTATGAACTTGTAATAAAATTTCTTTGGCTATACTATTCGTATCTGTATGGTTATGGTATCATTGAAAGTTTAAATTTTAAAGAACATAATTCCAAATTCAAATTAGGAAAATGTGTGATTTTCATTTGTTTTTCGTACCGTCAAGATTAGTGAATCTAATGAAGAAATTCGATACATTTTAAAATTTTACTACAAAAAAGGTAAAAATGCAACGCAAGCCGCGAAAAAAATTTACGATGTTTATGGACCTAGTGCAGTGTCTGTGAGAGTAGCACAAATTTGGTTTAAGCGTTTTCAATCCGGAAATTTTGATGTCAAAAATGCACGTCGCTCTGGTCGCCCTATTACGAATAAAATGGATGCCATTTTTGAAAAAGTGGAGCAAGATCGGCATATCAGTAGTTACGACGTAGTTTAAGAACTGGGAATTGACCACAAAACAGTTTTGGCTCATTTGAAAAAAACTGGGTACACAAAAAAGCTCGATATTTGGGTACCTCACGAGTTCACTGAAAGAAACCTAATGAACCGTGTGCTCATTTGTGATTCTTTATTACGACGTAATGAAACCGAACCATTTTTGAAGAAGCTGATAACTGGTGATGAAAAGTGGATCACGTACGACAAGAACGTGCGAAAAAGGTCGTGGTCAAAGGCCGGTCAGGCTTCACAGACTGTGGCGAAACCCGGGTTAACACGCAACAAGGTGATGCTGTGTGTGTGGTGGGATTGGAAGGGCATTATTCATTATGAGCTGTTACCACCAGGCAGGACCATCGATTCTGAACTCTACTGCGAACAACTGATGAGATTAAAGCAAGAAGTTGAAAGAAAGCGGCCGGAATTAATCAACAGAAGGGGTGTGGTTTTTCATCATGATAACGCTAGACCTCACACATCTTTAGCCACTCAGCAAAAATTAAAAGAGTTTGGCTAGGAGGTGTTAATGCATCCGCCGTATAGTCCTGACCTTGCACCTTCAGATTTTTACCTGTTTCGGTCTCTTCAGAATGCTTTAGGCAGTGTCAGGTTAACATCACGAGAGGACTGCCAAAATCACTTGTCGCGGTATTTTGATCAGAAGTCCCAAAATTTCTATAGCAATGGGATCATGTCCCTACCTACAAGATGGCAAAAAGTTATCGAACAAAATGGTACCTACATACTTTAGTTAAATGTAAATAAACTCTATCAAAAAATGTTTTGAATTTCCTTAAAAAATGCGAAAAAACTTTTTCCCCAACCTATTAATTACGAGTATGTTAGCAAACAAGCCAACGGCCCCCTGATGGAAAGTGGTTACCGCCGCCTGTAACACCTACAATACCAAGAGGATTGCTGATGCCTTTCCAATCTTATAAACAAAGTTGGAAAACCTCATGTGCTTGCAATTTCACCGGTACTTATTTCCTTTAAACCAGAACACAGTAAAGCTACGTCTACACCAGTGCGCTTTCATATTCATCTTGCGTCTTCGTCTGAAGCATGCATGAAGCGCCATAGCGCATGCCATAATACTAGTTCGACAAAAGCGCATGCCCCTAGCGCACGCTAATCCGTCTATTGTTTGTCGACTGACGACTGACCGAGGCGCACCGATGTAGACGATAAGCTGCATTCGTCTTATGGCAATCAAAAATGCATGCGCTTGACGCAAGAGAAATTGAAAGGTGAAAGCGCAAGATGAACATGAAAGCCCATGGATGTGGACATACCATAATGCTGGGGCCCAATTCTCCTAAAATAAATTGTTGCCAAACGCAATCGAACCACAACCGTCAGTCAGTTTTTGTTTTCGAAAACTTTCAAAATGATTGATTTTGTTTTTTGTGTCAAACAATTTGATAGCTTTTGAAATTGAGAACTGTCTGAATGAACGGTTCGACCTTGGTTCGGTTGTGATTTATCAAGATTTATTTTAGGAGAGTTAGGCCCCTGTTTGGCGGCAGAAATAATTATGGTAGTAGTACTTTCTTTTCTTTGAGCTCTTTCACAAGAGCTCTATTACTTTGTGTATTAAATTCTAATTAATATAGCCTTTCATAATAATAAGCCATTGTCATGAGCATCCTAATGATTGCAATGATTGCCAGACTTGGGAGGTTGACGCAGATTTCCAAAACAATCAAAATATTGTTTAGGATTATGTACAGCTTTACTCACGTGCATTTTATCGGGGTTGCCCGACTAGTGTTTGGAAAGCACATGAATAATGGCTCCGGTTGAGGCCGAAACTAGTAGGGCAACCCCGATAAAATGCAAGTAAGTTATGCCGTACATAATCAAAAACATTAATTTCACTCACGAAAGTTATTACATAAAAATATTACGTGAATATTATTTTAATAAAGTATTTTTTTTTTCAATTTTACTAGTAATACTTCGATGATTGCTATAATTCATGCTTGACCATTTGATTCCAATGACTGTGTCAGGACGATTTTAAAATGACGGTTTTTTTCTTTTATTTATCTTTTTTTAAATATTCCACTCATATTATTTTAATTACTTATTAAAAACTAAGGTTAAACAAAGAACTTTAGATTCACCAATAAATAACACATTAATATAGAACTAAAAAAACTTATACCAAAAAAACTAAATAAAACAAAATATTTACATTTGATGGCTCCCTCGGAGGCCTTCAGAACATTTTTTTCGTTATTCCCTTTCGTCATATTTATCGTCGACTCCTCACATCACTCCTCGGCAAGGAATGAAAACCAGGAGGATGTTACAATTTATTAATATCAAAATACAACTTTCTTCCTCCGGAGAAACTTGAACATTATCGTATAGAAAATAAGGTTGGTTTTCGGATCTTAGTTTGCTATGGGAGTTCTGACTGTTTTGAGTGACAGATGTTAAATGTTTCTATCAGAATGTCTACAATTAAGGTGTTAGTCTAATTTTATCGTAGTTATGTTATGGAATATTTTGTTAAAACTAGCAGTTTGTTTCGCGGGTTCGTTTCTATATAATTTTATATTCAGTTCATTACTGGGCACGTTCCTAATCTCAGAATGATAAGGGTTTAGTCCTTGGTCCATCACACTGACCTGAGGGCCTACTCGGAAAATCGAACTACGAAGTTTCGGCTGACGGATCGCACGTTTTCCAACTACGAAAGTGTTTCGGATCCAAATATCGATTCGATTTTCGCGATTTGACATTTTGTATTTCATTCACCCTACTCCCAAATGTTAGTTGGTAGTTCTTTGTTTGTCAATATTTTGATCGTATATTCATAAGTTCGATGTTCATCGTTTTGATCATTGACGATTCGTCGTAAAACACGATACGTCATGTCGGATGGACGTTCACATTGCATACGGAATCGTGTTTTATCACGATTCGGCAAAATAACCGAATTGATGTCCGCATTCGTTTCGTGATTCAGAGCTTAGTCTTGGATGAACTATCGAACACGATGGATGTGTATACGAATCACGATTCGTGTTTTTTGACGAACGTGTTTTTTAAAAGACTATACGTGATTTAAGACGTGTCCGACATTTTTCACCAATCGTTATGCGTGTGAACACGGGCATTTGAAAAGCGTAGTCGCCGTCAAAAAAAAAATACGAATCGTGAAAAAAGACGATTCGTCAAAAAAACGAATCGTCTTCGTGTGAATGAGTACTTAGACGTTAGTTTTTCGGAGTAGGGACTACACAAACGTACAAAAACGTTTTTTAGGAACACGCTCATGTTTTAAATTCCCTTGTGATATTAAATTTTCCGTCACCGTTAACGCAACTAAAGAGTAATCAAATTCCAATCCACACATGAATCCAAAAACTCAGAGGTGACTGGAATCGAACTGTCACTGAACCGAACCAAGCTGTCACTGCGTGCAGATAAGCGGGTTGAATTGATGATGATTAAATAACATTTTGAATCTAAAATCAGCCTATCCCAGTCCACTGCTGGATATAGGCCTAACCCAAGTTAATCTGTCCCTTTTATTCCAGATCAAAACATTGCAATCAAAGATCAATAAAAATATTTGGCTTGTCGTTAGTAAATAAAAAATTTTTGTAAGCGAGCAGGCGGCGGCTTACTTCATGTACTCATATATATTGTGTCTATGTTTCCGGTCATTAATCAGTTGAGATCCAATTTTAATATGAAACATGATTTTGAAGTAGGTTTACCCTCAAACGGCAAAGGGTGCCAACTTTTTGCATCATTGCCTCATATCAAAGAAAAGTTTGAAGTGAAATCGTCGCAATTGAGCATGAAAAGAGGGTTTGAACGAAAACGGACATCTGATCAGATCTTTTGATCTTTTGACTCTTCCACTTGTTCATTTGTATTCAATGTACAGACATACACACAGTTCAACTATTGTATTACAGATAAGCTATTTTTAAAGTAACTATCTCTTGCAGATTCTATTTGCTTAAATATTTGTTTTGTGCTACCGTCACAGTAACCTGTATGAACAAGTTTTACTAGTTATATTGTTAATTCATAACGCATATAAACAATGAGATAACTTCAGACTTAAGTTCACTATGGTAGAGTCTGGGGCCTAATTCTCCTAAAATAAATCTTGATAAATCACAACCGAACCAAGGCTGAACCGTTCATTCAGACAGTTCTCAATTTCAAAAGCTATCAAATTGTTTGACACAAAAAACAAAATCAATCTTTTTGAAAGTTTTCGAAAACAAAAACCGACTGACGGTTGTGGTTCGATTGCGTTTGGCAACAATTTATTTTAGGAGAATTGGGCCCGAAAGAGAACCGTCGTAGATTTGAGGGCGCTGCAGTGTTTATTTACTGTTTATGTATTGTTCAATACAAGAACGGTAATAGTTAATACTGCTGTAGTAAACTAGTTATCATACTACACGGTTAGACACGTTAACGTGTTTGTAGTAAACGTATGTTACTCAGTAAATGCAATCTTAATGTTAGTTCCTTTTTACGCCACGACGCTTCTCTTTTCGCACAGACTCTAGCTATTCTTCTTCTAAAGAACGAAGTAATTCTAATCTTTTCTAAATAATTGAGTTTTGATGTTTGAAATTCTCTTGTGTCAGCAAGAGCTTTTTGAGAATAGCTCATCCCGTGGTGAAAAGATTGGCCAGTCAGCAAGGTTGGTAGCGGGACTTACTGCCCAGGGTGTGCCGAAAGTATTTAAGTAACCTTGAAACCCTTAACCCTGAAGGAAACTCGTAGCGGCTCCTTATGGTTTCTATCAAATGTCTTCTTGGGAAATTGCATCTTAGAACAGAACTGCAATTTTGCCCGGTAAAAAGGGGTAAGACAAAAATATCACAACTGAAATTCTACGAGTATTGCAAAATACAAAATCCTCACTGGCTAGCCCTTTTATTTATTTTATGATGAGTATGCCGGACTCTTACCGGCTAAAAACCTACGATGTTCTTTCTCCTGAACCTTAGCCGGGGTCGCGGGATTCGCAGCTCCACGCACGGCACGGCAAGCCTCTCCGCTTCCTCGCACTGGCTTGCCCTACGATTTTGGCCAATCTTACCAATTCGTCATGTCACGTTGTGTAGGCTCCATTTCAGTGCTGAGTTCTGCCCGCAGCTCGTGGGCACACAACTTGTTTAATATAACTCGTATCTTCGCTATCAGTCAAAATGTCTGTATTTACAAAATCAAGAATAATTCAAGCAAATGGAACTAGAAATTGACTTCAACATATTTGGGAAAAGGTATATGCCCCAGCAGACGGCTAATACCTTCAGTGTTTTATCTTCAAGAGAGTCAAAAGCATTCTTTGGTTATTTTTCTATGCCCGTAGTCTATTCTAGTCATATTTTATTATTTTTACCATTGGCACTCGAAAAAAGGGCATTTTATTCATCGATAACATTGAATAAAACTCTTTTTTAGACACCGAGTGAATAAAAACATTTTGAATTTGGAACAAGCACGAATATACGAATTATGTACAAAAATCTTAGAGCATATACCTATGGAGGTAGCAATGCGCAAGTTCCCAAACATTTTATTCTGCCAAATTTTGGGGGGGACGCGGTAAACACGTACAGCACACATTTACAGCTTAACACATATAAATATCGTGTAGCTATGAACTCACACTAAAATAAAAGCCGGAATACAAACAAAAAACACGCACACTAACAATAACTTCGTCGTATTTATTTATGTTGACGTTTAACACAAACGCAAAATATAGTGATGTGGTATGATAAAAGACCGATAAACTGAATGATAAAGGAATGAACAAATAAAATATATAATTTCATCTCGTGGAAAACAATTTGTATGTAATTATTGTTCTTAAAATTAAAATAAAACAATTGTAAGAAGAATAACAATAATTTATTTTAAAAAAGAGCTATGGAGCGCAGTATACTTGGTGTTAAATTAACTGATCGAGTTCGAAACACAATACTGCGCTCCAAAACTCAAACTGTCGACGTGACTGAAAAGGCCGCCCAGCTGAAGTGGGACTGGGCAGGGCATGTCTGCCGTATGCCAAATGAGCTGTGGGCCCGTATAGCACAAGAATGGAGCCCTGAGACAGCGAGACGGGGTCGCGGCAGACCGCGCAGAAGATGGCGGGACGAGTTGGATGCCTTTCTTGAGGTTTGGCATAAAGCTGCACAGAATCGCGACAAGTGGAAGGAATGGAGGGAGGCCTTTGCCCAGCAGTGGGACAGTACAGGCTAATAATAATAAACCCCCTCTGGGAAAGGCGTTACCTCACCATGAGATTAACGTAAAACCGGAGGGAACATTAGACTAGCTTTCTACAACCCCATAATATAGTAAAAAATGTGTCATGAGGTCTACTGAAAAGCTTACAAACCGCAGGGCAGCTTGTGGTGAGCTGTTGGTTAGTGGGGACACTGCGTACCTTATTACCTCAGACAGTCGGTCAGGGCCTCGTCTTCAGTTTGCCTTTATTGGCTGGCTGGAGTGGAACCCCAAGAGTGCCCGCAGGACTCTCAACTCTGGCTTGCCTTTATCGGCCGTCAAGAGGGGGGCCACCAGAGCTATAGGCTCGGAGGTGGAAGTGTCTCATGGCGTAATAGCGGGGAAACCCACTCCGGGTCTTTTAGACCCGCGACGGCGAAACCGGGACCACACTTCTCTACACCTTTAGCCGCTCACACGTTTGTTGCCCCCTTCGCCTATACGTATACTGGCGGCATTTCAGGGGGCCCAGCTAGTGAGCTGGCGAGTCACCGTCTGCCAACGCATTTCAAATTTAAACTTGAAAGGCAGACGCCGTTTCTTCCGGCAATAGAAGTTATCTAGTCCACCTAACACCCCTTCCCATAGACCAGATAAATTTCACCATATTTTACAATAGTCTTGCACCCACCTGGGACGGTCCATGACTGTACTCCAATAGTGCAGCCGTGGATAGTCCCCGGTTGGTGCCCCACCCCATTTTAGATTAAAGTTCTCAAAGGGGCCTCTGCGCGTTGGACCTGTGTCCCCGTGTATGCCTTCCAAAGGACCGGACATCTTCCGCACGGAAGATGATCCGTGACTACAGAGGGATATAATAATAAAAATGAGTCTTATATTATTTTCGCTAAAGTTAGGTACCATTGACGACACGTTTGGTGCAGTGGCTAAGCGATTGGCTTCTGCGCTACGGGTCGTGGGTTCGATTCCCACACGGAACAAAAATTTGTATGGCCTACAGATGGTTGCACGGGGGGTTCACTGCGAAGAAAAATTTTCGACCGTCGTCTCTATGGCTCTTTTCTGGACTCTGACAACTACCTCATCCCCTCTGAGTCATACTCCGCCCCTTTGACGCCTACGTGATGCTATGACGTCACGTTTACCTCTATTCTATGAAGTCTATGGACTGATCTGTCAAACTAACAAAATAATAAATAACGTTTTAGAATTACGTATTTAGCTTAACTTCTACGTTACGTTACGTGCAATAAGTGCTGTGGGTTGTCAAAGAAGTACAAAGGCCGTCATGTTTTTTCAAATAATAAACACGACTCTTGGATAAAGTGCATCAAGTTGGAACATTCACAGGGCTTGACTTTCCAACAACTGCAACAACTTAATTTTCAATGCAGTCCTGCATCAAGAGTTTCCAATGCCGGAAGGACTACCAATAGCTCGGTGATCAAGGCTCGGTCTTTCAATCATCAATGAAAAGTCTGCTGGAGGACGAAGGAGTGACCAAACTGATGCTAGTGAAATAATTGGTGGTGAGTGCTACCTACTAATGTGTGTAAGAGTGAATAATAAACTAAAACCAACCATTATTTGTATTTTTAACTAAAAGTCTTAATAATTGAACATAAACTTAAATAAAGTTCAAGATGCAATTATGTGTGAATAAGAAGCATGTGCAGGAACATGATTATGTAAAATACTGTACATAATGGAAAAAACATAATTAATTAATCTTTTTTCTTCTTCCAGATGATGTCATTGTAATGAATGGTGATTCATTAAATATAATCTACGCCCCACCTTACCGGATAAAAGGAATTCGAAATAATTTCCTCACAAAGAATGTAAAACATAATAATCACCAAATGGAGTAACATAGTGGATGTATACAAAGGACTGCAGTCACAGTAATGTGAGATTGCTTCATAAAGTAAATGATCAACACTTGGTTCCTGAAAAAATCAAATAGATGAAGGTATGTATGTATTTAATTACTGTAGACTAAAACCTCGAATCACGAGAACCAATAGTTTTAGTCAGTTGCAATGCCATGGTCTCTAATGATATTATTATAAAACTTTCAACATTCAATGCTTAACAGCATTACTTTTCATGGCAAGTTTATGTAAATATTTGCGTTATGTGTCCAATAGCAATACAAACAAATCATCAAACAACCATGACATATATGTATGTATTTTTTTAACTGGTATCTACACTTCTTTCCACTCGTCTATCTTTAAAGGTATTAATAATTTAATAACGGTGATTTACTTTGTTTTAGGTAAAGAACTGCATTGGAGTATACAGTAAAACAGTACCAGCCACTTTATCCTACACGGCTTGGTTTAGTAAGTTGTAAAATTAAAAAATAAATAAATTTTACAGTAACAAAATGCATTGTCTTTTCTTTGTTTATTATAATATCCTCTTCCTGAAATACAACAAGAACTAGTAAATCAGAGAGAGGAGCTACGTACAGCAAAAATATAGAGCTCAAAAGACCTGTATTCGAATCTACACGAATATTAGCTTAAAAGACTTGTGTTCATGTTAGTTTATCGAAAACTGATACGCCCATAATTAAAAAGTAAAAAATTTGCGAGCCTAGGAATGAGGTCCACAGATAAGCAAAATGTCCATTTTTTTGTTCAAGAGTGCGCCGTCTGATTGTATCCCTATCTAGTCTGTGGATGGTTGTTTCGGGTCTCTCACCCCGATAATTCAGCCCTCATCAAGCTGTCTCCCCCCCCCCCCCCTATGTCCACGCCAGCAACGCCCTAAGCCGAGGTCCGAGTCCCACTAGGGGTCGCCCTTAGTGCTGTTGTTGCAGGTAGTCATGATGTTAGTGTAGTACAAGTAGTTAGCTTAGGTTAAGTATTTTACTTCCCCCCCATTGGCTGGAGACCCTTCAGGTCTCGCCAATAACTGCCCGGTTACGTAGAAACCGTCCCCTAGGACGACCTACTGCAGTCCAACAGAAAAAAAAATAAAAAAAAATGTTTCGGGTCTGGGCGTTTGTTTGTGAGATTTGTGTCTGTAAACGCACCCACGATACAAGAGAAATCTTAGTGTGGGGCAACGTTTTGTGAAAAAAAAAAAAAAAAAAAATATTTACAGATATTAAAAAAAAACAACACTCAACTAAAATAATAACTAAATAATAAATATTTTAAAATCACGGCAATCAACTTCCGCAATTTAACTTACAAGTGGATAAGAACTACAGTGTTTTCATATTTTTTTTAATAAAATAAAGAATAGTCACAGAGACTACGGCAGAAACAAAAAGTTAAATAGGTACCGGATGAAAATAAATTTAAGTACTATCGCGGTATCGCTACGCGTGGTCTGTCAATTCGAGGAGCTTAAATGCCTCACGTTAAGAACACCCGTGCGTGACTGCCTCGTTAACATGGTCATCACACCTGTATTCCCTGAAGGGTGGGGCAGAGGTGTATAGTAAACCCTCATTTTGCCGTTATGTTTAGTTCCTTTCCCTTGTAATAGGGGCGAGTCTATTGCCATCAACCAGGCACAAATTAATATTTTGTTTTTTTTAAATTCTTCATTTCTGCTCTAGTTATGAGTTCAGAAAATGGAGCTTTTAAACAGTGACCCCAAAATATGACCTAAAAGATAAACAGCTGTTCATAGCTGGTGATACATAGATTTTAGCGTATTTTTCATGAAATCTTTGAACAGCTATTTCTATACAAGGTTAGTTTTAGTATATGCGAAACCTCAAACTAGTTTGTTCAGAATCACTAGGAGAATCGATTGACATATTTTTTACACCACATTTTTTTTTGTTTTTTTTTTTTCATAAATTTCAATTTTGTTTCAGTAGGTTTCTACCCATAACAATTGACGGGAATAGACACCTTGAGGCTTGAAATGGTCCGCTCGGTCAGTTTACGTGTATTAGACAACTCCTGCATAGCACATCTCAGGCATTTCACACTTTTTTAGCGAACTTAACGCGACATAAACTAGGGTGTAACTTGGAGATTTACTAAAAAAAAACACATATTCAGGCAGTTCTGATGAAAATCTTGTTGGGGTGTCTCGGTTTTCGCATAAAGTAAAAATAACGTTGTATAAAATATTGACTTTTCGGGAAAGTTGTTGAACAAAAGTTCACTATTATGAGTTCTTTAACAATAGCACCCCTTCAGATTAGTACCCCCTTTCCGACTAATCTTGTATAGATGTATTAGAGAACATTTTAACCACGATTCAGTCGATTGTGTTCGCTGCACACGTAATAGGGTTTAAATATTAATTAAAGTTAAATTTCTTGATTGAAACTTAGTTCTATCATTGTTGTTGGAGGCAAAAAAACCTTTTATTTTTTGTTAAATAGTATCAACAAGGCAAAATGAAATAAAATCAATAACAGAGAACATTATGAGAAGCGGTAAACCTCTTTGTAATTTTCGTTCATTCAATTATATTCACATTTTCCCGTCACTGCCTCTCGTTTTAAAATATTTCTGTCAATTTCTGTCACAAGAGATGACAGCTAAGACGTGAATTATATTTTTGAAAATAATGCATAATGTATACATGTTTGCCGAAATAATGCTTATTAGTGACAGAAAACTCCATGTTTGAGGAAGCAGACCGCTTTTTGCACGAAAATACCGAAGAATTAACCATTTTTACGAGGTGTGTGTCGTGACACGGTACGATATGAAATGGCCAGATATCGCGAGAGAACTAGTTTTTATAATCGTCTATGGCCATACGTCACGGGGGTACGTCAGAGGGGTAAGCGTATTCTTGCTCCCTCAACAAAACGTGCTGTAAGTATGTACTGGCTGGCTAAATGGAGCTATATATGTATATTCCATAGAGCTATAAAACCAAATAAAAAAAAAATGAGATCCCAAGTCTTATCTCGACCGATTCAAAACCAAGCAAAAACATTACACTGAATTTCGAAAACTGTTCTAATTTCACTATTATTTTTTAATGTTTATAAATTAATCCTTTGTTCTCTTATTACCGATTATAAAATAAAATGTGATAAATACTATACTACTATTTATGTTCTCGCAGTCAATGGTAAAAAGTAGAGTACACAACTCGTGAAAAAAATAATTCATCTCGTTCCTTGTATCCCTCACTCCGCTTAGGATTCTAATCTAGAATACCTCGCTACGCTCGGGATTCTACTCTAGAATCCTTCGCTGCTCTCGGGATCCAACTTAGTCCCTCGAATTAAATTCCCTTTTTTTTCACTTGTTGTATAATGTATGTCGGCGATCCGCCAGGGTTTCTACGTTCAGGCTCCATCACAATAAAAAAACTCGCACTAAGTAATTTTAGTTTTATTTTTCAGAATTGTTGGTACCGAACTAAACGATTTTACAAAAATCAACCGCTTATAAAACATTATTACAATACATTACATAGCTATAGCAACTACAAATTCTTTTATGACAAAGCTATGAAATTCCTTCAAAATAAGTATTGGAATATAGTCTAATATTCAAAACAAATATATTAATGAATTTTATACAAGTATAAACGATTTATTTTACAAAAATACATTTATTTAATAGAAGGAAATGTTTTCTTTACACAGTTTGCCAAGAGATGGCGCTGCAAGCGGATATCAAATGAAATGAAGTTTTATTAATACATAAAATAATCAAATATGGTTCAGAATAAGGACAATAATTATAATACATTTTACTATAAGCATTTACACAGTATATTGGGTATTTAATCTATAAATTTTATGCCACATGTTGACAAAATATTGAAATAGTCAATACAGCGTTTATTTAATTTTAGAGAAAGCTTTATATTTACAAATAACTATTTGCATATCAATTTCATGTGTTTCAGACATTCTTACTACAATATAATCATTTAAAAAACAATATGAGATAATTATTGCCGATACATGGCGATTTGCGCCCATACGGCCATACTGACTCCAGCGCGTCCCTTGCGCTGTTTCATATTATTCTATAATGTCAAGTTACCAACATACAAGGCATCGCCCATCTTGGGACCTAGCCACCATACAAGGCATCACCCTTCCTGGGATCTAGCCAACATACAAGGCATCACCCTTCCTGGGGTCTAGCCAACAAGACCAGGTTAAAGGATACGCATGGTGGCCAGCCAGCGTTTTGGGAAGGATGTTGGATAGGAAAAATAAGTTTCTCAAACAAATTTACACATGCGCATTTATTACATCGTGTAATAAATCGTAAATAAATCAACATACAATCAAATTAACATAATGCAAATTTTTATTTTTATTTCGAGGATGTAGAAGCACCCCCATCTAAATCGGTCTCCACCGATTCCTCCGCCCATACGGTCAATTCGTCTGAGTTATCAGAATCACTAAAAGGGTCTGATTGAGCTGTAGGAGCAGGGCGTAAGGCATCGTGACTTGCAATTTTTTCTGAACAGCCACGTAAGTTAACATGCTTAAGTCTGTATCGATCATTTGGCAATATTTCTAAAATTTCCATCGGGCCTTCAAATTTAGAGCCTAACTTAGTGGTGTGTCGCTCATGGCGTCGCATTAACACGAAATCACCGATTTTAAAAGGGTGTATTCTGGCTTTACCTTTATCAAAACGCGCTTTATCGTTACGGGACCGCTCGTCCATCCGTTTTTTAGCAATCGATCTAATTTCCTCTAAATCGTCTGTCATTATGTCATTGTCAATTTGTAACAGTTTAATGGCAGGTGGGGAACATCTTTTTCCTAATAATAACTCCATGGGACTTGTACCTGTACTTTTTGATACTGTGCAATTTATAGCTAGTTGTAATTCTTGTAAAGCTGTGTGCCACGGCCTACTAAGTTCAACAACAGACATATTATCCTTTATGACTTTCATCAATCGTTCGACCTGTCCGTTAGCCCTACTGGCTCCCTTTGCTACTACATGGTGTTGGATCCCGTATCGTTCGCAAAAGTTTTTAAACTCGGTAGAGGTCATACTTTTATCTTGGTCAGTAATTAATCGCGATGGGGGGCCGAATATTGCAATAAGATTTTGAAAGCATTTGATAGCAGTTTCACTTGTACGGTCATTTGTATAGATCATATGAACATACTTAGTGAAACCATCGATAAACACAAAAGCGTATTCAGGTTCATTGCGTTTGCCGTTCATTCTGCCAGTTATATCTGCATGAACAGTATGGAAGGGAACCGCGACTTTTTCAATTGGATGTAAAGTAATCTGTCTAGCACCCGATACTCCTTTTCTTACTCTACACATAACACAATTTTCCACAAATTTTCTAACTAATCTAGTCATATTAGGGAACCAGTACTGCTCTCGTAATTTTTCAAGAACCTTTTCCCACCCAAAATGTTGAAGGTTATCATGGTAATGGGCTATAAGATTCCATCGGTAATTACGTGGGACTATAATTAACTTATGTGTCTTGTTATGTATTTGTACTTTACGTCTCAATAATTTATCCTGAAGTATAACGTAAGTATCTGCGATATTTTTGGGAATCGAGTCGCCTTTCAATTTTTCTACAATACTAGCTAAAATTGGATCGCGCTTTTGCTCAATAAGAAGCCAGTTATGGTCAAGAATAGTGGTATTAACTGACCAAATTAAGGAGTTGGATTTATTAATTTGGGAGCACTGGTTCCGACGTGAATTAGGACTCTTAATTGGGTTACGGCTGAAATAATCTGCATGAGCAAGTTTATCACCCTTACGGTATTCAATTTCAAATTCAAAATTTTGCAAGAAGGCCCACCATCTGTGTACTCTAGGAGTTAGGTCTCGTTTGTGCCTTGAAGCTTTCAAGGAGTTGCAGTCTGTAACTACTTTAAATGAGCGGCCATGAAGAAAATGCCGAAAATGTTTTATAGCCTTTACCACAGCAAGAGTCTCTAGTTCATATGAATGATATCTACTTTCCGTATCTGAAGTTCTCATACTAAAATAAGCTACTACTAAAGGATTTCCGTTATGTCTCTGAATCAGTACAGCACCGTAGCCAATTGAGCTGGCATCTGTGTGTAGTTCTGTTGGCAGATCAGGGTCATATATAGTCAAAACTGGAGAAGATGTGAGTATATTAATTATTTCTCGACGAGCAAGTTCATGTTGATCAGTCCAATTAAAAGAAACATTTACTTTAGTTAAATTGTATAAAGGTGCCATGATTTTAGAGAAATTGGGCACGAATTTTCTAAAATAACTTGCTAATCCGTTGAACTGCCTAACTTCTTTGATATTTTTGGGTGTTGGAGAATCAGTTAGAGCCTGAATTTTCCTTGGACTTGGTCTAACAGTGCCATTTTCTATAATGTTACCAAGATATTCAATTTTAGTTTTGAGAAAAGAACATTTGGAGACATTTAGAGAAAATCCTGCCCGAGTTAATCTAGTCAAGATAAGTTCTAAATTTATCAAACCCTGCTGCACAGATTCAGACATAATTAGGATATCGTCAATGTAAACTAAAGCAATATTATCTTTATAATCACCTAAGGCTGCATTTATGGCGCGTTGGTACACAGATGGAGCATTGCAAAGTCCGAATGGCATTCGAAGATATTCAAATTGTCCATCTGGCGTCACAAATGCAGTCTTCTCGATAGAGTCTTCTGCTATAGGGATTCCATGGAAGCCAGATGCCATATCTAGACAACTGTAATAACGAGCTTTACCCAGTCTATCAATTTGGTCTGCTATAAGGGGTAAGGGGTAATTATCTCTAACGGTATTTGAATTTAATTCGCGGAAGTCCACGCAAAGTCGGTCCGTGCCGTCCTTTTTTTTTACCAATAGAATAGGGCTGCTGAATGGGGATGAACTATCTCTTATTATGCCATTTTCTTTTAAATCTTTAATAATTTCTCTAACTTTGTCACGTTCCACAGGGGACAAGCGGTATGGTCGGCGCTGAACAATCTTATCGGGGTTTTTTAATCTAATTTTCAGCTCCCCAGTTGTCACCTGTGAAACGCGATTTCCAGACGTAAAATTGTTCTTGAACTTGTTGATAATATGATAAATTTCGTTAATTTGTGTAGGGTCAGAAAGGTCGGTATCTAATTCATAAGAGGACGTCAAATTTGTACATTCATTGATGAAATACTCGCGATTAATAGAAATATGGTCCTCACTTAGGGTAACGCTAAGACCGGGTATTTTTAAAAGGTTGAAACCTATTAAGATATCAAATTGAGTCTCATTATCCCCTACGACATAAAACTCGAGCTCTAAACAAACATTATCAATTTTAATTATGGCTGTGATGCTCTGTTTTGAGATAACCGTTTGACCACCAATACCGAGAAACTTTACCTCAACTTGTTTGCGTTTACCGGGTACTGAACCAGCTATTTTTTCCCGAATTAAAGAACAGTCAGCTCCAGTATCAAAAAGACAATCATACTTTTTGTTATCAATAATTATGTTAATTGTGCTACGTTTAAAGGTTGAACAACAATTGATAGTTTTATTTGGTGCGTTACGTTCGTCACTTTGACGGCGGTAACAATTTTTCTCCGAATGGCCCTTACGATGACAATAATCACACTCAATAACCTTAGTGTTACTAAAATTGCTACGGGAACTAGAATTACTATTTGATTGTGGTAAAACAGGGTTAGGTTTAGAGGGGTTTTTGTCCCTGCAATCCCGTGACAAATGACCTGGTTTATTGCAATTAAAACAAACGACTTGATTTTTTGAAGGTCCCGAAAAACGTGATTTTTTAGCATCGTTACATTCTTTGTTTTCAATTTTACGTTTCCGAAATGTTTTTAAAACCGATACTAATTTAGGAAGCGAATCAGGGGTATTTCTCAACAACTCAGACCGAATAAATTCAGGATAAATACCTGTGATCAGCGCATCTACCACATCGGCGTCAGTAGCTTCTGGTCGCACTCTCTTAAAGAGCGTCCAGGCCGTTGTAGCGTACTCGGCGTAGCTGCTTGCTTGGTCCGAGGTGTAGCTGCGCCACTTCTGCACGTCATCCGCATACCGGAACTCCTTGCCAAACGTATGAATCAGCTCCTCCTTCACTTGCTCCCACGTGGTTGAATGCAGGGACCACGTGTCGGCCCATGTCTTGGCTCTTCCTCTCAATTGCAAGATGGCTTTCATTCGAGCTTCATGTGGAGGGACATTCAAGTTTGTGATAGTCTCGTCCACATTAGCACACCAGTCCCTGATGTCATGTGATCTTTCATCGGGGTTGAAAGGCGGTAGGTAGAAGTCATGGTGCCGCCGCAAGGGTGCAGCTTCTGCAGATAACGTCGCCCTTGCAGCGCTTGTTGCAGCAGTCTTCGTAATGGATGTCAGGAGACCCATTACTTGGTCCATAGTGAAGGTCGTCCCAGCCGGAGGTCCTGCAGATTCTTGGGGCTGAGATCCCACCGCTGCTGTCGGCGATCCGCCAGGGTTTCTACGTTCAGGCTCCATCACAATAAAAAAACTCGCACTAAGTAATTTTAGTTTTATTTTTCAGAATTGTTGGTACCGAACTAAACGATTTTACAAAAATCAACCGCTTATAAAACATTATTACAATACATTACATAGCTATAGCAACTACAAATTCTTTTATGACAAAGCTATGAAATTCCTTCAAAATAAGTATTGGAATATAGTCTAATATTCAAAACAAATGTATTAATGAATTTTATACAAGTATAAACGATTTATTTTACAAAAATACATTTATTTAATAGAAGGAAATGTTTTCTTTACACAGTTTGCCAAGAGATGGCGCTGCAAGCGGATATCAAATGAAATGAAGTTTTATTAATACATAAAATAATCAAATATGGTTCAGAATAAGGACAATAATTATAATACATTTTACTATAAGCATTTACACAGTATATTGGGTATTTAATCTATAAATTTTATGCCACATGTTGACAAAATATTGAAATAGTCAATACAGCGTTTATTTAATTTTAGAGAAAGCTTTATATTTACAAATAACTATTTGCATATCAATTTCATGTGTTTCAGACATTCTTACTACAATATAATCATTTAAAAAACAATATGAGATAATTATTGCCGATACATGGCGATTTGCGCCCATATGTACTATTACATAATATTGTTCTATTCTGCCTACCCTTTTCCCAGTTATATTGGTGTCAGTATCTAGTCTAACCAGATGCGGTTGATTACCAGTATTTTACACGGAGCGACTGCCATCCAGCCTTTGAAACCCAGTTACTGGGCAATGCCGATATCCTAAGGTTAGGCCGGTTGTCAGACTTTCGGGTGTTCGACTACCCGTAACGACTGTCATTTATTTACTTTTTCTATATGCAATAATTTGTCTTAATCAGCTAGTATTCCACCAATTAAAGGGTTTAATTTCGATGATATAACATGTAAAACAAGTAAAAAACGGAATAAATTGTCATTAATTTATTTAAATAATGTTAATAATACCTGCTTAAAAATATTTAAAGATCTTCTAAAACACTTACAATTAATAAATACTTATATCTAACAACAATTGTTAATTGTTTTCTATTCAGATTTTTGTGAAAATTCTCCAAATTACCTAGATCGAATTTCACAATAGACATATCTACTTAAACTTGTTCAAATATATTTGACATTTTAAATCATGAAGTACCTAATTTAAATGTTCCTTTAGCCAGAAGCTGTCTATGATTGTTAAAAACTTCTCTTCTGTTGCTAGATTAGATGATTTTAGATCACAGCATTATTGCTGATTGCACAAGATAATCTAAGAGATTTTACATGAACTCCCACCTCGAAGAGCGACATACTATTAGTTCGCTCTTTAATGTCAAAGTAATCAAAAGCTTTTATATTCTACGGTGCAGTTTCACCACCAGTTCCGACATTTCTTGTAAAGTTTGAATCTGTTCTACTGTTGTAAATCGAAGGTGGTTTTTCCCTTTCTCTTAAAATAATGAAAGTCAGTCTTTCCTCCTTGATTCTTCTATAACGTAGTTTTGACAAATCTGTCGTTTATAGCACTGGTAATATGTGGAGATTCTTGCACGGGCTTCTGTGGTCTCTTGCCACCACCTGGAAATAATGCATTGATATAGTATTACGTACGACATTAAAAAAATAAGACTTGTAAAAGTTTTATTTAATGTGTCAAAACGATTTCTTTTTTCTCTATAAAAGGAACAAGGGATGGGATTTCTACTGACTTTGAGGTTCTAAGCTCAAACTTAAGATTTAAAAGGAGTGTAATGTTCTTCTATAAATAATAGAAATTGTACGTAATCGATATAGAAATATTACAAAAAGGTATAATGTACTTTTAATGCTTTTAGAAGAATATCAGCGTAACTTACCACCTAATAATAACTTCTGTAGCGTAGAGCATGGCGCATCAATGGTGATGCAGAGGATGAAGGCACACACGAGAGACAGCGAAAAATCACTCATGAACCTGTAGAACTGTGAACAATAATAAATATTTTATTAACACGATACATTTTCTAAGTTAAAGTAAAACGTTATCACATTAGTTTAAGCTTTATCGATCTGATGTTTTGAGTCACGGTGTAAAAGACCAGTCAAAGTTGACTGGTAAGAAGAACCATACATTAAGAGATAATTACATCTTTTTAATTAATTCAAAGCTAATTTTATGGAATTGTAAATAAAGCCTTAAAGGTGATTAAATTATTCGCTGATTCATAATGTTAAATTTCAAAAGAAGAGATCACACTAAGATGGAGAAGAACGGTAACGTAAAGAATTTATAAACTAAATACTCACATTATTGCCTTCGGTGAAGTAATAAGTCTTGACCCAGGAGCCAGTCGTGGCGTAAATGATGGGCAAGTGAATCAGGTACACGGCGTAGGACAGGCGCGCTGGCAGCTTCCAGATTTGCAGCGAAAGGAACCAGTTAATGGGACCTGCGAAACAAAAGACGATTTTAAATACAAATGCAAATACAAGTGAATTCTAGCTTTAGATTTGTAGAATCTACCCAAAAACAAATTATTATTACGATTTTCACATCAATATAGTGGCATTATTCGCCTAACAAAAGTTGTGGATAGCGTAAAAAATAGAATGGAGAATGATTTAAATTAAACCTTTTACATTGTGCACTAGATGCATAAGCTCCATTTATAATTCATTTTCTTAATCCGTCTAACTCATCTAGTAATCGTAAAGTAATAACATTTGCAGATAATGAAGAAATAAATTATTTACAGCCTCCCTGTATTAAGCCTTATTTGCTCATGTAATTACTACTACGTGAATTTTCTAGGTAAGGCTATAGAAAAAACGGAAATTGCATGAGCTAGTAAAAGTTCATCGTTTAAGAAATGTTTCATCTTTATGTGGATTAATCCACTTAATGTATTTAGTATACAAGAAGATATTGCGGCTCATACTTCTGGTATTATCAATATAGCTCAAAGAGGGAATATACCAGTCAGAATACTTTTTTAAACTCCAGATTTCATTAAAATTGTTCTTTGTCTCTAACTCTCTCACAGTTTTCAGAGCCCCAACTCGTAAGAAAGTAAACGTTAATTAAAGAGCCATTTAATCCGCAGCTTTGCATTTAGCTGAAGTAACGGGGATGCCATTAAAAAATCGCGTAATACACCATTATGGTAATGGATTTGTAATATTCAATCGTTAGTTTTAAAGTTTACTTTTAAGAATAATAGTCTAGCTAAAGTAAAAAAGGAAAAGGGAGATGATGTTTTTAATTAGACACTCGTTAAAGACAACGTTCAACTATTTGCTTTCCAATATAAACAAAAAGAAAATCGATAGAATGGAAGGTAATTTATTATAATATTAATTATGCTTTTTACCGACATCTCCGAAACAACTTTTTATAAGATGAAACATACATACCAGCGATTAAAATTTAAAAGTAATAATAAAATTTAGAATTGAATTCTTTACAATGTTTGTACCCGTTTGTCAGAAGATCTGCTTTAATTTTGGCAAGATACCTTACAAAGAGTAAGATAAATTCCGTAAATTCAAAAGTCTGCTTACCTCCATAGCCATGTACGCATGCGAAGATAAGCCAGCCCAAACCAACAGCCCATATAGCCCGCATGTATGAGTTGAGGAAGTTATCGAACAACTGTGCCGTGTGGTCAGATTGCATCACTGGGTACATGGAGAAGATGCTGAACGACATCATAGCGAAAGATAGGATCCACATAATGGTCACGTTCAACTGGAATATTTTGATAATGTAAGTAATTTAGCTAAACAAAATTTTTAAAGAACTAAATTTGAGGGTCGTCTCATCACAGCTGTAGTTAAAACGACTAGAACGTATTGGCTTTCTAAACTAGGTTTTATATTCAGAAAATAATGCAAATGCAAAAATTTTGCGTTCTATTATACAGTTTATGTAATCGATACAGTCAAAGCAAAAAAAATTCAAGATCATATTTTTTTACTGAATTTCTTAAAGTTACCTTGAAAGAAAAGAAATTAAAGTTGACACGAGTTGATAACTTACCTTAGATATCCTAATTTTCTTGTCCTTGCACAAGAACAGTATGTACCCGTAGACCATGCCCACGAAGAACGGAGGTGCTCGAGTCAGGGTGTTGAAGTAATAATACTGCATATAGTCCATCAACTGACCTAAGCGACTGGAAAAGATTTAAAACATCGAATAAGTAAGTGCGATGACATCACAATTAACGATGTTCTAATGAAAATCGAATACATAATCGTAATCGTATTTAGTTCTGAGTAATCAAATTTTGATGTTACTGCTCATCGTTATACAACACCCATAGACTATAATTACGCTTTAGTAAGATAAATCATACAATTTATAAACAAAATACTGATATAAAAAAAAAACAGAATAAAAACTTAATACCAACCTTGGATTAGCCAACGCAGCGGAAAAGTCATACATGAAGCTGTACACTGAAGAAGACACGAGAGACAGAAGTACGATGGCGGTAAGGATGCACCAGGCGAACCTCTCTCGTCCGAACATGAAAACCAGGATTATTGGGCAAAAGATGTACAGCTGCATGTCCACTGACAGGTACCAGGATTGGGCTACGCACTGAAAATTGAATACGGGTTAGTTT
The DNA here is from genome assembly GCA_905220435.1 of Amphipyra tragopoginis. NCBI lineage: Eukaryota > Metazoa > Arthropoda > Insecta > Lepidoptera > Noctuidae > Amphipyra > Amphipyra tragopoginis. The sequence continues at coordinate 932,021 of HG992006.1, read as the reverse complement.
TGAAGGGTAATTGAAAGTAAATTGTGAAACAGCTAAAAGTATTGTAGGAAGTTCTCCTAATTTTCTTTCAGAATCTCGTGGGCTAAATTGCACACTGTATTAAATAAGTTAGCTTAGGAATATAGTCGCTACGTTTTACGATTAATAATCTAGAAATCATCCCAACATCAATAAAAAAAACCATATACTAAATATAAAAAAACACCATTTACGTAGATTTTGTTTAGAAACAAAAATATGCACAAAGATACTTACAATTCTAAGAGGGTTTACGTAATTCTGGACGTGCAGTAGCGCACTCCACCAGTATTGTCTGCAGTTTTCTGAAGCTTGGGCCTGGTTGACCCAGTAGGGTCCATCAGACACGTGGTTAAAAACTGAAGCTTGGAGCAGCACTACAGCCGCCAGGAGAGGAAACATCCGAAGGAGACGGTTGAGATAGAAAAGGTGGATGGTCCTGATGAAGCGATCTGCAATAATTAATAAAGTTCAAACTCTGTTTCATAAGACACGAGCACAAAGGGAATGCAGCTGGTATCATAAAAAATCTAGAAGTAAGACTTTATTTAGTTACTTAAAATGCATATCTCTGTGTTAGTGTCTCCTGGATACATCTTTTGAAGTCTTGGAGACTTGATCAGACAACACATTGAGCTATTGTTAGATATGATATATGGATCAAACGATATTGGAGCCTCGATTTGAAAACTATTTACTCAGTTAATAATTGTAGTACTTAATTGTAAATCAAACAAGGTCAAAATATCCCAACGCTAAATACCAGGGACATCTTAAATACATTTCGTCAACAGTCAGTCAAAAGATATTTTTTTGTTTCCGTGATGTCCATATCAGAATGAGTTTTCTTTAATTTGTAATCAGCTAATACTATCTAATAGTCTCTAAATTATGATAAAATCTAACACCTTGAAACTGTAATTGATTTCTAATCCATAATGGCCTTTTTGATAAAAATTGGCACTGGATAGTGTTAGTTGTGATGCCACAATAGTTTTAGGTAATGCATTTTGTTATATTATTATTGCGCACTTGAAGAATGATTAAGGAGTTTAATACTGTAAAATAAATAGGTATGTAAAGTTATTTCAATCGTTCAATAATAAGCAATACTAACACAGTTCTAAGTCGTTTGTTAGTAACAACATGTGAACAATTAAGTAGTCTGAAATAAATGTATTTTTTTATTTATCATTTTTTTATAAGACCTGCTTGTAACCAAGATCACATATATTCGTAAGTTTAAACACGTTTCGATTTGTAAGAAGATTTGTATAAACAAAACAACATACTTAAAGGCCCAGGAAAAGAAGATTAACTCAACTTACTTCTTGTGATCTTTCCAATAACAGTATATACGGCGAGTATACCACTGAGCATGAAGAAGGTGTCTACGGTGATTGGAGCCGAGTTGATCCATACGCTTGAGAATTTTGCTAACCACTGCAAAGAAAATTATATATTAACTTATGTACTAGAATAAAGCTAAATACCATTGCTGTTAAAAAGTCACGTTATTGCTAATCTGATTAAAATAAAAGTGTTAATGTACTGATTTGTTAGATATACTTTACAAGTTCACGAGCAGCTAATCAGCTGGGATTATAAATATTTTTCATAGTTCCGACACAATAAACAACAACTATCCTCAAGCATTATATTGCATGTCAGCTCAAGACCAGTAATGATGCAATAAATGACAGCCTTTCAAGCAACTTCAGTCTTAGAAATATATCGAGAATAAAAAATTAGAATAACACTTACACTCATAGTATCTGCAACGTTATGGATAAAACCTAGCAAAGTCATGGAGTAGGTATGTCCCACGACGACCCACGTCATAGAGATGGCTCTGATGCCGTCGACACACTCGAGGGCACCAGGAGTAGACTTGAAGCTCAGGAACCGACGAGTGTTGGTGTAGACGGAGAAGCTGACGAACAGGGGATTGACACTTGACGCAGCTGGGGATAAAACAAATTGTTGAGAAATGTTGGTCTTTTGATCAGGAGAGACATGTTACCTATATCATAAATGTTGACTTTTCTGACTTGAAATATTTTGTTATAATTATTACAATAATTGTAAACGTTTGCAATAATTATTACATTTTATGCCAAAGTAAAGTATTCTGACACAAATATTAGTTATCTAAGTTTTTATCATAATTAAGGTGATTATTACGTAAGATTAGCAAATTTTTAATTCTATCAGTTGCTAATACGCAATTAACAAATCTAGTCACGTTGATTTCAGTTATTGAGTATCACGTTTAACGTTATCATTATTGTTTATTTTGTTGAACAACTGCGCAGCGTAAATTTGAATGATAAAATGAATATGTGCAGTGCAAAATCAAACGATGGCTACAAATTCGAGAAATTCATCTAGAGATTTAATACAATAAAAAGATTGTTAGAATTGAAAAGCGTCCTATCAAGCGTCTCAAGCTTGCTATATAATATTGAACAGTTCATAGTTAAAACACTCACCTCGTTTAAGTACGAAATTGTGGAAGAGATCGTAACCCGTGCTAGTGATTACTAGCAGTCCAATGAGGGAGAAGATAGCTCTGAAAATAAAAACAAACATTTTATTCGCAAACTCACCTTAAGAAAGAAAGATGTTAACAATAGACTGGTCTTAATTTTTTTGGTATTTTATGAAAAACATATTTATGCATTTCATACAATTCAAGTCAAAGAAACTTACATTGCAACATAATCAACAGCAACGAACGGCTTGTCATTAGGTAGTCGGCAATAGTACTCGCTAAAGGTGAAGTTCAAGAAGGGAATCCTAGACTGGAAGAAGTCTACCGCTTCTGTGGGTGTGCACACGTCGGGGATACATACTCCAAGCATCCCTCGCCCTCGATCCGCGATCAACAAAGGGAAAAATCTGTAAAAAGAACAAATAAAGTAAATAGTGAAAATTTTTACTAAAAAACTGTCAGATAAACAGAAAATTCTAAATAGTCCACCATAAAAAGTTCGTTTTTAAAGTTATGCAGTTTATGTCCAGAAATAGTCCTTTAGCCGATAATGATGAAGTAGTTTATGATTGGATTCAATTTTATTCTAATTATAAATATTACAATGGCAATCGATGATAGCTAGAGAATAGAAACGACAATGAGACAATTGCAATTTGTCTACAGACGCAGGTCACTTGAATTCACTTCCTTATTTGTATAAAGTAAATAAAGTCAGGGATTTCTTATTAAATATTTATTATTTAAACAAAGGCGATGATCGCATGCATTTATCTATATTTTGCTCTGACTTCTATCATTACTATCAATTTGGGTCGTTCTTTATCATTGTAATCTACTTCTTAATCCTTAACATTTTCTGACTTGTTGTTGAGATTATTGTTTTTGCAAAACGACCTTTCATTAGTTACCTTCGAATACTTCCAAAGATTACTCGTAGTTATTAAGTTCATAAATAGATTAACAATGATAAATAAAACATAGTCGTGTTAGTATTTCTTCTGATTTCCATATTTAAGCTTTCCTAAGTATGCTGGTTTGTTTTTTATCTATTGGATAAGATTAAGAATATACATGCACATAGTATACCTATTAATTTCTGTATAAAATTTAATACTGGGCTCAACTTACCTATTTTCAATTGGTTCTCCTAAGCCAGTAATTGCATGAGCATAATTTCGCAGTCTATTATAGTTTTCAACGACAGCAACTGAATCATTATCAAGCTGCGGAAAGGTAGGCGGAAAGGTCGGAGGCCACACTATCTCGGGAAATTCTGGGAGATTATCAGGTATAGTAATAATTTCCTGATTCAAAGGGATGGTGATCGTGCAGTATTTTCCCTGGAACTCCGTGTTCTCTATAACTTGGTTTATGCCGAGGCATTGGTGATAGTCGCCTAGGTCATTCCAGTTTCCAGTTAAGATACCGCTTGGGAGCTTACCGCTGGCATCGAGAACTGAAACAATATTGTGTTCATTAAAGCAATTTTGTTTCAAGAGAAAGTCTTGGAATCACTAAAAGAATAAAGTTTAACGAGAGACCTCGTCACTGATCTAAAGTGTTCAATGAATCTCCCGTCATCTGCTAGATATGATAGCCACTTTGGTTAGTGACAAAATGGCGAAATTACTTTTTGCCTTTCCACTAGGAAGCAGAATTTTCTCTGCCATCCCCTCACTACCCAACTAAATTAAAGTTGGGCCATTAACACAACTAGATCAGTACTTCGCGCATGATTGAGACTACTAAACTAAATTACTACCAAACTAAAGTTATGTCATTAACAACAGTAAGTACATCGCCAACTTGTTTCTTATTATGTTATTGCCACTAATGGTTTGAAGTATGGGCACTCAAAGTATAATTATAGATAATTCTAACTTAGAATTTATTAGTAGGTATCCGCGTGGAAACACATACCTACCTAAAGTCAGATGTCACTTGTTTCCAAGGATTTTCTATCGCGAAAAAATCCAATTAAAATTTTTATATTATTATCTTTCGATTAATCCGATCAATGTTCAAAGGCTAAAAAAATGTGCCTTTCATTTCCAACAGTATTATGATGTAAAGATCTTAATCACAAGAATAGTTCCTTATGCGAATGAGTAGGTCGAGATTACACGTCAATAAGTCCGACTTATCTGTACGTGTACAATCAAATCTGGAAAAACGTTTTTTGCAAATATAATCGTCTACCGTTTTCTTTGACATGTTATCTAAGTTTTGTAGAATTAAAAAAACACGTTCCAGCCAGCTGATTAGCACGTGCAAATGACTAAGTTCAATAAAAAAATTACATTTTCCAGTTGTGCAATAGACATTAAGGCAATTAATATTTCTATGTTTAGCCTGATCTATACGATTCTAGTATTTTTTTATTTTTTATTCTCGAGTTAATGAAATTTGATGACTTGCCTTTTTGAACTATCACTTGCCATACTGTAATAAGGCAAGTTCACCAACATACTATCTACACTCGGAAGCAATGAATCCGGGTGACCAACATAAACCTTAATATTTCAAAAACTAAGAATGCTAGCTTATTCAAATAAAAACTATTTTATACACTATTTAAGAAGTTTTATTTAAAAAATAATAATAAATATTAGCCTGGAACTGTCCCGCTGCTGGGCAAAGGCCTCTTCTCATACAGAGAAGGAACGAGCATTGATCGCCACGCTTGCTCATTACGGGTTGGCGATTTCAGTTTCCTCACGATGTTGTCCTTCACCGTTTGTCAGTGATGTCTTAGATTAACTAAGTAAGTACATATGAGATTGAAAAAGTCACATTGGTACATGCCTGGATTTGAACCAGCAACCCGGTGCTTAACAAGCGGGGCTGTAACCTCTGGGCCACCATGTCATTTTTATTTGAATAGTAATAAATACAATTACGACATAATAAGGTTTATTTTGGTTAATCGGATTAATTGCTTCTGATTGTAGCTATACGTTTTTATTTAAAGTAAATAGTTGTTGATCTAGTCTATAATGCCTATTATCTATTTGTTTATACGATTCGAATCATAAAAACAAAGCTTCAGAAAGACACAATAAACTAAAGACTGGCTTAAAAAAAATATCATAGAGATCGCAATAAAACACAGCGTGATAATACGTATTTTTGATCAATACGATAGGTTCATTGATTAAAGCGTAGATATTTGACATCAACAAAACCTAAACGTTTTATTGTCATGTTATTCAATAAAATTGCATTCGATAAATACATATATTATCTAATATAATAAACGTTATAACAGATGTGTGTATTCCTTTAAAATAATCTATGACCAATTTTATGGGCCACGATAATAATTCTTACAAAGTACAGAGTAATAAACTGATTTAAATAGATTGGGTTTTTCAGACTCTAAAAATAGATTTATGTATGATTCATAGCTTTTGGTAGACGAAAGATTTATAGAAGATCTATTTTCTACTTCTGAATTAAAAAACTGTTTATCTCTTTAAAATAATCCGGGTTACAAACATAAAATTGAATTATCTCGGAAACTAATAATGCTAGCGTATTCAAATAAACAGCATTGTACAGACTATTTAAGAAATGTTATTCATTTAATTTGAGAAGTATTACATAATAGTCTATAAAAAACTTTTTATTTGAATAAGCTATGATTGTTAGTTTTCGTGATATTAAGGTTTATACTGCTGACCAGTATTTATTGCTCCCGAGTCCGGCGAATGTCCGGCGTACCCTGGGCAGTCAGTCCCGCTACCAACTTCGCTGACTGGCTAAACTTCTGACCACTAAAGAAGAAAACATAAAGAATTGACTTTCTTAACTGCTCATCTAATAGAATTACTTTTTTTAACTAATAATGCATTTTTTGGAACCTTCTGCGCTATCCAACCCTCTGTCACCGGTTGCCATTTTTAACCGACTTCAAAAAGGAGGAGGTTCTCAATTCGGCTGTATGTTTTTTTTTATTTTTTTTTTTATTTTTATTTTTTATGTTTGTTACCTCATATCTCCGTCATTTATGAACCGATTTGAAAAATTATTTTTTTGTTCGAAAGGGTATACTTCCCGATTGGTCCCATTTAAATTTTGTTATGATCAGACCATGAACTTCAGAGATATGGAACGGAACTCCTCATCGGATCAAAGCAAAATTCTCAAATTACTAATATTGCTTTGTTTATATTTGTTGTTGGGAACTGACTACTTGAAAAGAGGAGGGGGTGCGTGTCCCCCCTCCCCCCCCCCCCCCTTGGAATGTTTTCATTATATCGTGTAAGGTATCATTTGAAAGGACTTTTTATGCCCGACTACGTCGAAGCCAAAAAGAAGGGTTATGAAGAGAAGGGGCTTAAATTCATGGCACTAAAACGTATTTAATAAAAAATAAACTTTAAAAAAAGTAAAAACCGACTTCAAAGAAAAACTAAAAGGAGTAAAATAATTATTTATATAAAATTAACAGTTTCAGAAGTCGGTGCAATTCTACACTGAACCAAATAGAAGCCACCGACTTCTGAAACTGTTAATTTTATATAAATAATTATTTTACTCCTTTTAGTTTTTCTTTGAAGTCGGTTTTTACTTTTTTTAAAGTTTATTTTTGGGTACGGGCAATCGTTATTTGAAATCTTGTCTGTCGGCAGTATTATCTGCACAACTGCCAGTTCTCTAAGGCGTTTTTTTTATGTGCTGGCAGCGGAGGCACTCTCTATTTATTACGCTAGTTTCCTAAATCATTTTAAATAATTAAATCTTTGTCATTATGACGCTCGGATTAATTTAAAACATTATCATCTTTTAGATATGACGTATGAAACATCGATATCTACTAGAATACGTAGTACTGATTATTATAATAAATCTTTTTTTGATGACTCAGCTTGGTAGTTATCGTGCCAATATTTGTGACGGTCAATGGCGCAAAGGCTGAAACTTGACCAACGAAATCGGTTTCGTTAATGCAATAAACTTTGCCACCAAACAACGTGTAATGTTAAAAGGTTTTAATACTGGTATCTGGGACCGTGTTCCCAATTCCAGTGGTCTCATAGAATCAATCCCGAATTGAGGTTCATTAAATTTTCTGTAACTGAGGAGTTATAGAAAATTGAATTTACCAACTAGAAATCAAGAAGTTGTCACCCATAATAATTATAATAGTCGACATTTATATTAATCGAATATAATAATAACCACTTTTTTTTTTCTAAACCAGTAATTAGTTAAACTAATACCCCCTTATTACAAAACATGGACTAAGAAAAACCTAGGTTTTAAAATAGCCCCGTCTCTTTTTGTTATATGACATAAGAAAGTGATGGGTATATTTTAAACCAGGGTTTACCTTAGTCTTGGTTTAAACCATCTTTTGTAATAAGGCCCATAAAGGCTACTCGAGCAGTGCATGGCTACAAGGTCTAGAAAAAAAAGAAACTCTTTAAATCGATAAAAAGTACTCACATCGCAGCCTCAGGTTATCATTCGCCAAAAACGTCAATTGTGAAGTACACTGTTCTGAATCAAGCACATTTTCGTACAAGTCCTGGTCAAAAGCACTCCTAAAATCCACAGTATTGTCATCCTTCAGTCTACCAAGACCGTAAACTCCGTTTAAAACTATTGCGAACAAAAAATAAATGTGTCCACCCATCGCGACTTGCTCTCTTCGAGACTGTACTAATAATATTTGATGCAATCCTTTATAAACACATTTATAATAAAAACGATAATGTTTGTTAGGATACCAGATTGCTGGGCGATAGATAAGTCAGTAATCTTGCTAATTTATCGTATATTTTTGATATTGATAACCGAATTAGTGTGTGTAGGTGTGTGCGTAGACAACGGATAATTTGCGACTGTTATTATTGTGATGAGGATTTTATCGAAACAAATTATTACTCACAGGTATTATTTAATAAATATACATTATACTACTAAAAATCTACCCTAAGGAAGTAGTAGATTTCCTTGTAATTTACTATCACTACTATTTCTGCGTCCGTGTGATGCCGGATGTAAAGAATAGCACTACCCCATCTCCTCCCATGGGTGTCGTAAAAGGCGATTAAGGGATTCACTAGAGGATGGGCAGCAGCGTTCTCTGAGTACTTTAACAACCATACTGCGATCGCCAACCCGCCTGCCAAGCGTGGCGATTATGGAAAACCCCCCCAACATGGATAGCACAAAGAAGAAACGGCTCTTAGTCCCCGGCGGCTCTGCTAGCCCTGGTCACGGTAGCGGCCTAGGTAACAGTGGGCATGGAGTGATAAGAAGCACAGGATCGGTCGATGTGGCGATGCTTGGGGGAGGCTTATGTCCAGCAGTGGACGTCTTTCGGCTTATTGATGATGATGATGACTATTTCTGCCGCCAAGCAGCATTGCTATGTTCTGATTTGAAGGGTGCCGGTGAAATTATAAGCACATGAGACGGTACAAACTTTATCTCTAAGATTTTCATCGCTTCTTCTTGGTTTTGTAGGTTTATAGGCGGCAGGAACCAGTTTATATCTGGTGGGCCGTCGTGTCAGTTTATATGCCAACCTATTACATGAACAAAAAGGAAAGTTTTAATATAAAATATTTTGCACATCAAGAAGTTCTGATGCGAGAGCACAGAACCGGACGATATGGCAATGCTTGGGGGAGTCCTATGTCCAGTGAACATCTGTCGACTGAATGATGATTACAATGATGACAACGAGGAGAACTTTAAATTGTACGTTTGTACTTCCAAATAAATGACCTGTTGACACCTAGAACTGCAATCAAGACGGCTACATACAACTCCTGTCTTGCACTGATTACAAAACGGATTTAACTAACAAAGGACTAACGAACTCAATTGAATTGAGTCACCTAAATGAACTGAAAGCTTATTTCTGCCAAAGTTGAGAAAGATTTAAAGGAGGAAGTTGGTCTAGGACCCAATAATAACTGGACGGTATATAATTATTGCACTGTTTACTCAATCTACTTGCTATTATTACCTAACAATATAAAAGAAAAAATAACCTAACCTAACCAACGAAACATCGCCATAACTTTTTTCACGCAACGATTTGAAATGAGCCGCCTTAGTAGTTATTGCAGTATATTAAAATACCTATCTAATGACATATGTGTGGTTGTTATTGGTCATGTTGACCAATTTTGTCTGGTCCTCCTTTAAAGGTGCAAATTATAGTTTATAGTACCACAGTTCCTGGGACTTGAGAGGACTCCCATAAAGTTGTCGATGGTATGTGTAGTCCGCCAGCCAGCACCAAGCCAGCGTGCTGGACTAACGTCTAAACTCTTCTCATTTTGAGAAGAAGCCCGTGCCCAGCAGTGGCACAGTAATGGGCTGAAGACGAGGTGAAACAAAAATAGAAATATAAGTTCATGAGTCAGAGAGAACATCCCTCTCAGGGAATGAGTTGTCCCCCGCGATATAAATCCATTCTCTATTCCTTTAAAGTAATCTACGAGTATGATCAGTTTTATGGACTGCGATAATAATTCTCACTAAATAGAGTAATAAACTGACTTAAATAGATTGGGTTTTTCAGACTCTATAAATAGATATTTATGTATGATTCATAAGTTTTGGTAGACGAGAGATGGACGAAAAACCTATTTTCTATATGAGTGAGAGGGAATGAGTTGTTATCCGCACTATAAATCCATTATTTATTAAGGTGGGTTATATCTGGTTATGAAAGTAGTCATTCCTGTATTAATGTCTTTGTAGTGATGGGAGGTTGAAATAAATACCCTGATTATCATATCAGCCCTTAAACGTCTATTCTGTGGTCACCAAACACTTCTCTGTGGTCCTGGCCAAACCGCAAACAAACGACAATCATCAGTCAGTTTTCGTTTACGAATACTGTCAAAATGTTTCGTTTTGTTTTTGTTGTCAAACTTGGAGCAACGCTGTCGACGTCTGAGAGCGGGAGCACACGATGCACTGCGGCGCCGCACCGCAAAGATTTTACCGTGTCAGCGGGCACACGAGCGGTGCGGCGCCGCAACGTTGTTATGTCGCAGCGGCGCCGTAGCAAAAAAATCGAAACGAGCGAGCGTGTGTCCTTCCTTATGACGCATAAACAACTGAGCGGTGCCACTCCGACGTCGCAACGCATTCACCCCTCCCCGCCTCGTCTCGGTGGTTGCAAGTCCGGTGCGGCGCCGGAGCGCATCGTGTGACATACCACAGATATTTCTATGTAAGACGACGCAGCGACACTGCTCCGGCGCCGTACCGCCGCCGCAACGCATCGTGTGCCCCCGCTCTGAGACATCAACCGCGTTGCTCCATAGCTATGTCTACACCAGTGTGCTTTCATGTAATTCATCTTGCGTCTTCGTCTGAGGCATGCGTGAAGCGCCATAGGGCATGTAATAGCGCATGCCTTAATACTAGTTCGACAAAAGCGCATGCCTTAGCGCATGCTAATCCGTCTATTGTATGTCGACTGACCGAGGCGCACCGGTGTAGATGATAAGCTGCATTCGTTTTATGGCAATCAATATTGCATGTGCTTGACGCAAGAGGAATTGAAAGTTGAAAGCGCAAGATGAACATGAAAGCGCACTGGTGTAGACATACCATATGTCAATCAATTTGATAGACAGACAAAAACTGTCTGAACGAACGGTTCGGCTTCGGTTCAGTTACAATTGATCAACGTTTCGGTTAGTAACCTAAATGATGTTTTTTCTTCACAGCATACTTAATTAGGTACTAGGAAGCGGTGAAGGAAGGGCTTTTTTGTGGGCTGCCTATTGTAACAGTGACGTTCAAAAAGAAGTAAGTAATTCTAGTCTATTTTGATTAAATGAGTTTTGAGTTTGAGATGAAAGATTAAAATTACTTAGTCCTTCATATTTGAGGTTACTACGTATTAATACGTATTAGCAATTTGCTTGAAACACACGTGCACTGTGTATCTTATAAATAGAAAGGAGCTGTCATGCCTATCATTAATGATTATCATGACAAATATTCTGAAAACCCGAAATACATTATGAGTCACGTTGTTTTGTCATGAATCAACATCAGCTTAAAAATCGATATCAGTGACGTTCTTAGGGTGATTTTACATCGGTACCTCTGCATGTATAACATTTTTTTTAAATTAAATTGACCCTTTCCTTTGGCAAAAATAAGTAGTACAAACGCTGCCTAACCAATTGTAAGGGGTACCTTGAGATGCAGTGCACTTCGGAGTTTTTTTTTTCTACTGATAAAGTATAAAAATAGCTAGACAGGCCATTTAAACGGTCACTACCCCTGTCAAAAATATTGAGAAAAATACTTTTATCTCACACCAGTTAAGACAACCATCAGAAGAGAAAAAGAACAAGGAAGTTTTTTTTCTTGCGTACCTACCGTTTCTGCTTAACCGGGCCGGTATTGGCGAGACCTGAAGAATCTCCACACAATGAGGGGGGGGGGGGGAGGAAAATACTTAAAGTAAGCTGACTACTTAATTTTTCAAATCGGTTCATAAATGACGGAGATATGAGGTAACAAACATAAAAAATAAAAATAAAAAAAAATATACAACCGAATTGAGAACCTCCTCCTTTTTGAAGTCGGTTAAAAAGGCGTATAAATATCTAAATATTCTGAAGGTTTTAGCCGGTAAGTCTTGGGGTGTTCATCCTAGGCATTTACGCAGATTGTACATTTCCCTTGTTAGGAGTAGGATAGACTATGCTAGCTTTTTATATGGAAATAGTGCTAAAACACACTTATATAAACTGGATGTTTTGCAAAATCGAGCTTTGCGGATATGTGGTGGTTTTGTTTGTACAACTCCTATCTGTGTGATGGAGAATGAACTCTGCCTTCCTCCATTATTTGTGAGAAGACACTGGTTAGCTTGCAGGTACTGGTTGAGGGTGAGTTCATTCTCCAACAATGAAACAACTAGACTGTTGGAAAATTTGACCGAATTGAGTGAGAATATTTATTGGCGACATAAGAAAAAACCGATTTTGATTGATATTTATAGCAAATTCAAAGGAAATAGTGTGCATAAATCTCCTATATTGGAAATGTACAGTGTTGGTACCTGGGTTTCAAGTATAAATGTAACAGATTGTATTAGCTGCGTTATTGATGATTTGAATGTACCAAAACGACACACTAGTGTAACTAATTTAAGAACGCTAACTTCCACGATGTTGGCCACTAAGTACAATAATTATTACTATGTATTTACTGATGGATCAAAGGACTCGCATGGTGTTGGAGCAGCATTTTTTGATCCGCAGACAAACACTAGTATGAAGTTTATGTTGTGCCGTGATGCCTGTATTATGAGAGCCGAGTTGACGGCGATTACCGAAGCTTTATCTTATGTTCAATCTCTGCCATACAAAAATGTGGTAATTCTTTCGGACTCAAAGAGTGCTCTTCAGCATCTGGCTCGATGCGTCTCGGGAATTCGAGGTATGCCAATAGCGTACGAGGCACTTAAGATATTACACCTATTACAGATGAAACTTGTTAATATAAAGCTTCAGTGGATAACTTCTCACGTAGGTATTGTTGGGAATGAAATCGCTGATAGACTTGCTACAGAAGCTATTACAGATGGCATTGACAATCCGTGTGAACCCTATTTCACAGAACTTATTCCGAGCATGAAGCGATTTTGCTTTAGTCTATGGAAAAACCACTTTGAAATTATTACTGCGGAGAAAGGTCTGTGGTACAGGACGATTAACAAGGAGATACCTCGAGTTCCATGGTTCGATGCTGCTAGTCTTTCCAGAAAAATGGTAGTTTTAGCGTTGAGGATAACATCTGGGCATGTACCCTTAAATAGTTTTTTACATTTAGTGGGTAGATATCAATCACCTTTCTGTTATACTTGCCATAACAAAGTCGAAGATTTATATCATCTATTGGTCGAGTGCAGCACGTATGCCGATATTAGGGAATTATTGTATGGTTTCATTGGTGCGGATTTTTATAATGGGGGAATTGGTGTTGTTCTCAGTCGGCCTCTTTCGAGGGAGGCGATGGCTGTTTATGAGTTTGTAGGGTGTGCTTTTTTGAGAAGGTCGGCCCTTCTAGGAAACGCACTTTCTGCGGATTTGTAGGTGGCTGATGCTTTTTTTGGAGGTGGTTGGTTGGGACCGATATTGTTTGGAATTCTGTTATGGAATTCGTGCTGGTGGGACTGTATAGCGGTTCTCTGATGTTGACATTTAGAAGGTACCTATGAGGCTTGCATAGTCACAAAAGTGTACTAGTGCCTCGAAAAAAAAAAGAATAAAAAAAAAAAAAAAGCTAACTACTTATACTACATTAATATGATGACTAGACTATTAGGATCATCTATCAGAAATGGAAAATAAAGAAAAAGAAAATTTTATTTATAATTTTTATTACACAATTTTAGACATAATAATCAATCAGTGAATCCACTTAACATTTAAAAGGGCTTCTCCTTAACGCCACGCTTTACAAGCGGGTCGGTGACCGTACCCTAACATTATCAACAGTCATTTCATTTTATGATTTAAATGTACCTTCATACGTTATACAAATATTATCGATTAAACTGACTCGCATTAAAGATAATTACTTTACAAACTGAAATAATCTCCAGACGTTGTATATTTACTATATCTTATCAAGATACTGAACGATCTAATACTGATTGATTGAAAACGAATTGGAAACTACTATTGTAAGTCGTAGATTACTGAGGTTATGTTGCCAATATATTAGCGACAAAAAGACAACATAAAATAAATAAATGTAGGTACCTATAATTTATACAGGCTGTAAGGGTAAACACCGTTATCCTTGAAACCAGAGGTTTGGTTTCATTTATAGAACGTAAAATCAATGAAAAATTACAAACTTTTTTTTTATAAAATTTTCATTTTTCCTCAAAAGCATTTCACCCTATGCGCGGGGGCAACAAGCTACGGGAGACTCGCGGGGGGCGCGGGAAACTCGACGCGTGGCCCGACGCACGGCCCCGCACCGTTTGGTACTCCAGTCAGTCAGCTGTCTCGTTTGCGAGTGTGTGTACGCCGCGCCGCTCATTTCTCGCACGTATACCTATAGGTTTTTTTTTTTTTTACTCGGTCCTATATTTTTATGTTTAAGTCAAGTACCCATGGTTTGAGTGATAACGGTGTTTACCCTTACATGCTGTATATATTTGACGAGTTATGCGAACATAAATGTAGGGAACATCTGTTTTTTTTTTCGCGTTTTCAGGTTTGGTCCCATAGTAAATGTAGTTCACAGTGATGAATACAATCTCCCATTTCGGTTTGTCGGGTGTTTACAATTTCAACCTGTATTACTTAACTTACAAATAGATTATCATTTAGTTATGGCATGTTTTTTTCTTTTTAGCACTTAACTTATCGTAGTGCTTTTGGCGGCAAGCAACACTTTACCGGCCGCTTGTTGACAGCCGCAAAGACTTTTTTTTCTATTCTTCTGCTGTAGCTTTCTTTTTTTTACTATCGTTACTCTCGAGATATCTTTATCTTATTGTACAGTGATTTTCTTTTTAATGTGTTTTGATGACAATTAACCATAATTATCAGTTGTTTTATATACTTACACTTGGGAGCAAAGAAATCGAGCCACTTCTTTTTTCATGTGTCCTGGTTATTAGTTTTGGTTTCATGAATTATACAATTCAAATACAAAAAGCTACCCTCATTGTAAAGGTTATCAAATAACCTTTTAGGCGATATATGTTTAGAATTCATCTGTTCCATAATACCTAAAATAATAACAATTATACCGACGTGAAAAATAGAAGTGGCTCAATTTATTTGCTCCCAAGTATAGTTTAGCATCCTTTTACCTTTTGTAAGTGTGAGAGCTTTGTAGACTTGCTAGATGCCTGGATACCTATTTAATTTGTGACCATATTTTTCATTGTGTTTTTTTTTGTGTGGTTCCTGCTCTTAAGTCTACTTTGCTCTCTCATTACTATTCTAAGTCATAACTGTACCCACTCAAATTGTTAAAGATATGGATTTTAGAAGAGTAACCATGGAGTTTCTTGCCGGCTCTTCTCCATAGGAAACGACTAATTGGAACCGTGCACCTAAATTCGACTTTTCATAAGCGCCTGTAATGGTTTATCTATACATATAATAAAACAGTAAAAAAACTGTGTCTGTACATTGAATATATTTAAAAAAAAAATATTGAGGGGGGTTTAGAAACAGTAATAGAGTACGAATCCAAAAAAAAAATTCTGTCTGTTTGTCTGTTTGTTTGTACACGCTAATCTTCGGAACTACTAGACGGATTTGAATGTTTTTTATTTTGTTGTATAAGTATTAAGTCTGGGCAACATATAGGCTATAATTTATCTCGGAAACTTGAACACCTGATGCAGAACCGCAACAGACCAGCTAAACTATAAGAGATACAAAAATGGTACCATAGCAAAAATTGTTCCACGTGATGAGAATTTTCTATTGCGGGAATAAATTTGAAGATCTGGAACACCTGATGTGAAACACCAAGAGCCCAGCTACACTATAACATATATAGGAATGACGTCTTAGCAAGAGTTGTTCAGCCTGATGAGCACTCTCTGTTGACGTCTAAAAATTGAAGATCTGTAACACCTGTTGTGGAATTCCAAGCGCCCAGCTACACTATAACATATATAGGAATGACGTTTTAGCAAAAGTTGTTCAATCTGATGAGCACTCTCTGTTGACGTATAAAAATTGAAAATCTGGAACACCTATTATGGAATTCCAAGCACCCAGCTACACTATAACATATATAGGAATGACGTTTTAGCAAAAGTTGTTCAATATGATGAGCACTCTCTGTTGACTTATAAAAATCAAAGATCTGGAACACCTGTTGTGGAACTCCAAGAGCCCAGCTACATCATAACACAAATAGGATACGTCTTAGCAAAAGTTGTTCGGTCTGATGGGCATTTCCTGTTGACTTATAAAAATCGAATATCAGAAACATCTGATGTGGAAGTAAAAGCTATCACTAATTTCACTGTATAATTATAAAATAACATAAGCTGGGAGTACCTCCACGCGGTGACCGCGGTAACAGTTAAGGACAGATTTTCGATGACGATGGTATATCATTGAAAATTTGACTCTACTGGCCAAAACTCTCTTTTTTTTTTTTATCGAATAAAAATACCTTCGGGCTTATGCTATTTGAGTGTTTAATTTCCTTTTCCATTTATCTTCGTGACATGGTAGCCTACCCGGTAACGCAGGGGAGCAGTCACTTAGATTTTAATTGATCAGGTATCTTCACAGTAAAACTATAACCATGCCTAGAAAGAGGTCAAATCTTTCCCAATGTTCCAAAAGAGCTAAAAGATTGAGGATATCATAAGATAACAAGAATCTACCGAAGAGCGTCATGAGAGACTTGATGCTGTTCGAGAACATCAGGCTGCAACTCGCTCCGTGGAAACCTCTTCGGATCGCGAAGCACGCCTGCGTTCTCAGCGCATCTACATTCAGGTCTCTAGGGACCAGTGAAGAATATGATGCGGGACTGACCGCTGATCGTGAACATCATGCATTGTCTCGCGAGTCGGAAACGTTTACGGAACGAGAATTACGCTTGAGTTCTCAGCATAAATACACATCGACTTCGGGGTCTCTAGAGACAAGTGCGGAACTTGATGCGCGACTGACCGCTGATCGTGGAAGTCATGCATTGTCTCGCGAATCGGAGACGTTCACGGATAGAGAATTGCGCTTGAGTTCCAAGCGTATCTACGCATCGACTTCTAGGTCTCTAGATACAAGTGGGGAACGTAACGCCCGCTGATCGTGAACGTCACGCATTGTCTCGCGAAAGGGAGACGTTCACGGATAGAGAATTGCGCTTGAGTTGCAAGCGTATCTACGCATTGACTTCTAGGTCTCTAGAGACAAGTGGGGAACGTGATGCGCGACTGACCGCTGATCGTGAACGTCACGCATTGTCTCGCGAGTCGGAGACGTTCACGGATAGAGAATTGCGCTTGAGTTCTCAGCGTATCTACGCATTGACTTCTAGCAGGTCTCTAGAGACAAGTGCGGAACGTGATGCGCAACTGTCCGCTGATCGTGAGCGACATGCATTGTCTCGCGAATCGGAAATGTTTACCGATACAGAATCACGCTTGAGTTCTCATCGTATTCGTATATCTACTAACAGGTCTTTTGAAACGAGTGATGAACGAGATGCGCGACTAACTGCTGATCGAGATTATCATACATTGTCCCGAACACGGACACAACAAAATATTCATAATCAGTTAGAAAGTGAGAGAGAAAGAATTGCTGGAGTACGGCATGAATAGACAGAAGAAGAGCGCAACGAACGTTTGAATTCCGATCGACTTCGACATTCTCTGAACAGAACGTCGATATCATCTGAAGAATCGGATGTGGACCAGCTAAAGTATAAGAGATATTAAAATGGTGCCATAGCAAAAATTATTCCACGTGGAGAGCATTTTCTGCTGTGAGAATAAATTTGAAGATCTGGAACACCTGTTGTGGAACTCCAAAGCCCAGCGACACTATAACATATATAGGAATGACGTCTTAGCAAAAGTTGTTTAGTCTTGGGCATTTCCTGTTGACTTACAAAAATGAAAGATCTGGAACGTCTAGAATCGTCTCGCGCATCCCGTTGTATTCCCGTTCCAGGCTCTTAGAATTCAACATCAGACGTTTCAGATCTTCGATTTTGACGACCCCGTTGTCGCTGGCATAAGCAACAGGATCCGCGTACGAAGTCGCGGGCAGAAGCTAGTGTGAAATAAAAACCTATGATTTTGATTTTGTAGCTGGTATTGGCGAGACCCATACCCCCTTATTACAAAAGATTGTCTAAGAAATCCTTGGTTTTAATATAGCCCCGTCTCTTTTTGTTATGTGACATAAGAAAGTGATGGGTATATTTAAATATAATAATAAATTCATAATAATAAATTTATTTATTTTCAGGCAACTTTGGCCCATAGATACATACCTTACAAACTAACATATATACGTTAAATAATACAGTTTATGTTAGTAATAAAACTTTGTTAGTACAAACACTTCACTTGCGCACTACGTCATCCGCTGTGCGATCGTGTGGCACTTCTCCGCGGAAGCGACGGAACACCACTCCCTGCGGCCAAAAGTCCTCTTCCATGACGAGGTGCAGGAGCCAAGTTTAAACCTGGGTTTACCTTAGTCTTGGTTTACACCATCTTTTGTAATAAAGCCCAAAGCGTCTGCAGCTAATGGTGGGGAAGTAAAATGCTTAACCTAAGCTAACTACTTGTACTACACTAACATCATGACTACCTGCAACAACAGCACTAATGGCGACCCCTAGTGGGACTCGGACCTCGACTTTGGGCGTTTCTGGCGGAGATTTGGACTGCGGAATCTGAAGAGACGATTGGCTCTACGACGGAAAACCTCAGTAGATCGTGACCGGTACCGCAGTGACATCAAAAAGTCTAGGCTTTTATAGTCAATATAAAACTATTAGATATTTTTTTTGCATTTGTATTGCTTCGTTTCTCGTATCAGGGGGCGTTTCCTATTCCCTATCACCTACGGACATATGATTATTTCGGGGCCCGAACTAAGAATGAATGACAACACGATTTGACAGTTGTCCCTACTACCGATGTGTTGTTGCCCGTCCGAAAAGGTGAACTTGACACTTGTTTTGTTCACTCCTACGTTTCGGACTACTTTCGGACGGGTGACTAACTTTGTTGACGGACTTAGGGAGCAGGCTCACAGGCCAGCGACAAAAAAAAAACAACGAACGCATTATTTTTAACTTTTAAGAATAAAATAAAGTTTCCTTTGAGTAAAATTGTGTGCAATGTTTGAGGTAAATACT
The DNA here is from genome assembly GCA_905220435.1 of Amphipyra tragopoginis. NCBI lineage: Eukaryota > Metazoa > Arthropoda > Insecta > Lepidoptera > Noctuidae > Amphipyra > Amphipyra tragopoginis. The sequence continues at coordinate 912,628 of HG992006.1, read as the reverse complement.
TGTAGCGTTAGTTTATAATAGGTTTTATATTTACGCTTCAGATGACCCAACATCTTACTAAAATATCTGCTTGAAGGCTCACAAACTAATTCACAATAATTCAAAACAATATTCCAAGTACATTGTTCAACTAGGTCAGCTTACAGTTGCAGTACTGCATCGTTAGCGTTATGTAAGCAACAATATTATTCGCTAGTAAATCTAACAGGCCTCAGATACGCTCACATAACGAGCTTAATATCTTAGTACCAACAGACTGTTTGCTCTGGTGATAATACAGCTAAGATTAGAATACAATTACAATACTCTTTATTGTATACAAAACAAACAAGGAACATTACTATAAAAATAGAGATGTACAATGGGCAGTCTTATCGCACTAGGCGATTTCTTCCAGACAACCTTTGGATGGACATGAAGTGCAAGAAAAAAGAGAGAGAGGGGTAGTTCTCGGTGTAACAATAAATAAGGAGACATTAAATTAATTACTTCAAATAAACAAATACATATTATAAACAATAAATATGCCTTATATACAGAGTGAAATTGTAAACACGCGACAAACCGAAATGGGAGATTGTACTCATCACTATGAACAACTTTTACTATAGGACCAAACAGGAAATCGCGAAAAAAATACAGCTGTTCCCTACATTTATGTTCGCATAACTCGTCAAAATGTAGGGAACAGCATAGTTTGTTTTCGCGATTTCAGGTTTGCACGGCGACACAGATGGCGGGCACGAGTAGCGCGATCTCGCTCCACGCAGGCAGTTAACTGAGGGACCTAAAAACTCAAAAAAAGACGTTTTTTTTACCAAAATGAAGAAAAAAGTGAAAAAAATCCCATGCTGGGTTATTCAGTGTCACCAGTAGATCAAGCGGTTTGAAGGAGCTATACGAATTCGAATGCACCCTGTATTTACAAACATCCAAATTTACTAACTTTCCCATTTACAATATTAATGTGATTGCATATCAAGCAAGATAAACACCTTATTTTCCTTTACAATTTTCTTGAATTTCACTATTACAACTAATTGCTTACTTGCACGTTTTCCTTATAGCTCATCACTTGGGAAAAGCCTATCAATAGTTATCTATACCTGATATAAATGAATACCTAACTTATTCACGTGTTATCCTTTAATCGTGTAAGATAAGAGAGAGACAGATATACCGGGTGTAAGGGACGGGGTACCGAAAACTGAAACAGTGAATTCAGCCCATTTTTCTGAATTGAAAATAAGTGGATTTTTTTCTCTGAATTTTCCGAATTTACTGGATATTACCGGTTTGCCTACTCAAGGTCATCCTCAGCTATGATCAGCTGTGTTTACATTTTATTTATTATTTTCTGAATTCATTTAAATAAAAATCAAGGGCAAGGGAGGAGCTCGTGGCTAAATAATTACAGCCGCATAGACCGATCTTCCGGGTTAAGCCACGCTTGCCGAGGTTGGTCTGTGGATGGGTGACCATTTACCATAGCGAGTTTCCTCCGTGCCTCAGAAAGCACGTAAAGCCGTTGGTCCCGGCTGTCATTTGTAGATCTTTGACAGTCGTTACTGTTGGTCAGAAGCCAGAAAGTCTGACAACCAGTCTTACCAAGAGTATCGTATTACCCAGTTACTGGGTTGTGGAGGTCTGATAGGCAGTCGCTCCATGTAAAATACTGATATTCAGCTGCATCCGGTTCGACTGGAAGCCGACCCCAACATAGTTGGGAAAAGGCTAGGCAGATGATGATTTAAATAAAAATCATACAAATAATATTGCAAAAAAAAAAGAATTTTGAAACTTTAAAGGTATGAGTTCGTAGCTGACTGCAAACAGCAGCAGCAGACGACGTGTCGCTCCAACACTACTGGTTTCTATGTATCTCTATGAAATACCTCCCGCAGCTAGCGACACGTCGCTCGACTACACGTCGCACGACCGCAGACGACGTGTCGTCCGACCGCAGATCAGTAGTGCCAAAGACGCTGCAGCGACAACACGTTGAATCTTTCTCAAAAAATGACGCCACGAGCGACGTTTCGCTACGACATATCGCAACGACACGTTGTCTGCTGCTGCTACACTTGGTTTAAAACAGTCATCAGTGATTCTTTAAGTGCCCCGCGGATTAGTACCCCATTCCGACTAATCTTGTATCGTATTTAAATTAATGTTTTGAAAGGTAAATAAAAAGCGTGTAAAGGACAGGTTACTAAAGATTTACACAGTTAGTCCAGCTCATTATTTTAATTAAAAATCCAAGGAAACTAAACGAAATACATACATACATAAACTCACGCCTTTTTCCAATGGGGATAGGCAGAAACTGTAGAACGCCACATGCTACGATCCTTACATACTCCTTTCGCTTCGTCCACGGTCATACATCTTGTCATACACGCACGCCGGTTGAAAGTACTATGCACCTGTCCTTTTTGAAGAACATCACCAATAACATCAATGTATGTCCTTCTAGGGCGTCCTCTACTGGCGTTTCCACTGACATTCGCCTTATAAATTCCTTTTGTTAAACGCCGTTCACTCAATCTTTCAACATGCCAACTAAACGAAATCTATAAAAAAACCTTTTATTTTTGTAACATGCTTTATGTTCTTTATTACAATTAGATGTTTTACACTAGAAAAATGTAAAACTATTGAAAAGGAAAAACGGAAATGATGGAAAATTTCAACCGTCCACTTATTTTCAATTCAGAATAATGATCTGAATTCACTGTTCCAGTTTTCGGTACACTGTCCTTTACACCCGGTGTGATAGATGTTGAACAAAACATCCTTGTTTAGCTAATATCTTTCTCCCATCAGCTCGTAAAAGCGCACTGCGGACCAGGGACCTCCTAGTGTCCCCTATAATTAATTAATGTCCGCTATAATTAACGGGCATAGCAGATATTGCCATGTACGGGCCTCGGAGAACACGTTAAGCCGTCGGTCCCGGGTTTCATGCATACCTATGACAGTCGTTCCGGGAAGTCAGAAGCCTGAAAAGTCTGACAATTGGTCTAACCTTAGGATATCGGAATTGCCGAATTGGGTATAAATAAATATCTACCTTCATACATACTGCAAGTTTCATTGTTATTCTGAATTAATAAAAAACAAAATAATATGAACTTGTAAAATAAATAATATTTAAATCATAAATTATAATATAAACTTCTTAAAATGCTAAACTTCCTTGTAAGGAAATTAAATTGGATAGAAATATTTATATTGATATTAATAATTTCTATAATAAGCTTCCTCTCTCCTACTACATATTTTTGCTGTGCCCGACAGGGTCCATCCCTGTACAGCAAAAATAGTAGGTGCAATCTCAATGATCTCATATTTTTTTAAGTTACCACCTAAGTCTACATTGTGGAATGCAATAAATTTATTGCGTATTGTGTTGCGGAGGTCTGTTGGCAGTCGCTACATGTAAAATACTGGTATTCAACTGCAAGGAAGCTTACCCTAACACAGTTGGGAAAAGGCTGGGCACAACATCACCACGCCTAGCAGACAGAGCTGTTTTTGCAGTATGTTTTTATTAGCTGGTACTATTGCCCATCCACTCAAAGGCGGCAAAGGCACTCAAGGGGAGGCGGGAAGCACAGGTGTATATAAAACCCCGTTTTTTTTCTTGCCGTTCGCCCGTGGAACGCGAGGGGGTATGCCGGACTCTTACCGGTTAAAAACCCACGGTGTTTTTCTCCTGACACTTCCGGGGTCGCAGGATTCGCAGCTGCATGCATCGCAACTCCGGCAGGCCTCGGTCTGCCAACCCCTGGCGGACCTCTCCTTCTGTGGGGCCTTGCCCCACGTCCTCCTGAGAGGCGCGCACGGAATTATGCGCGCCGCCTTCTCGGGCCTGTTAGTGGTTGGGCGACGGGTGTGTATACACCCCCTGTACTGTCGACACTGACCAAACTAAGGGAGATTAGGTCCCGGTAACTTATGTGTAAATTCCCTGGCTGTATGGCCATTATGTTCCCCTAGAAAAAATCCTGCATCAGCCCTTATAGCCTCTGGATAATCCTTTAATTGCGTTTTACGACATCCACAGTAATATTTCTTTGGTCTTCAGTCTGTTGTTTCGGGTCTGAGTGCTATACATGTGAGATTTGTGTCTGTTCAACATGAGTTCCTGGGTTCGATCCCCAGGTCGGGCAAAGTGATAGGGGGTTTTCCGTGTGGAATTTCCCTGTAGCACACACTTTTTTTTTAAAAGGAATTTTTTCTTTTCTTTTTTCTTTTTTCCTGAAAGGAATGGCAGACTCTTACTGACTAAAACCCATCCGTGTTCCTCCTAATGCCCTTTGCGTTCCAGGGCCGCAGTAATTCTTTCGAACAAATTCAGCAACCCTGGCACTCTCTGTAGCAGCCTGGAGTATGAATTTGTGCCCGATTGATGGCAATAAGCTCGCCCTCTTACATGGGACCTAAGCATAACGGCAAAATGAGGGTCTACTATACACCTCTGTCCAACCCTTGCAGAAATACGTTCGTGATGTTAAGTAGAATAAAAACTATACTAAGCAAAACAAAATTCCATTTCCTCAGCTACACATATCCCCACAAACACACTAAATCACAGTCGACAAGTTTAATATTCCTTGTCCGTGCCCCGCACGCTCAAAAGCGATATTTGTCCCGGAAACAGACCCTTTTCCATTTCTGGAATTCCACCCTGATTGTCCATTCGTCGACCGTAAAATGACCGAGTGGAAATGGAAAAACAATCGGTCAAGTCGGACGCGCGCGAAATTACAATCAGTTGTATGCAGCGAAGCTTGGGAAGGATTTTAACGTAACAGAATGCGTAAAATGTGTTTTGATTTCAATGCAGAATATTTTTTGTTTTATTCTGTTTTATGCAGGTATAAAATGAAAATGCTTTCACATTTACAAATGAAGTTTTCAGTTGCCTATTCAGACATGTTTTTATAACATAGCGTTACACCTGTATTCCCCAAAGGGTTGGGCAGAGGTATATAGTACACCCGCTATGTTTACGTCACATGTGAGGAGGTGAGCTTTGACATGCTTTTGACAGGGCACAAACCTAGACTTCAAACTGCTACTGAGAAATTCCACATGGAAAAACTCAATAACACTGCCCGACCTGGGGATTGAACCGAGAACCTCAAGCTCGACAGTCGCGCTTGCGACCGCTTCATCAACGAGGCAGAGGCATATTTTTATAATATGTTATATTTTGGCAAACAAGCTGACGGACCACCTGATTCCGCCACCTACAGACACTTACAACCCCAAGAGGATTGCTGCCAATCTTGAGACAAAGTTGAAAAGTTTCAATCATGTGCCTGTAATTTCATCGGCACCCCATATCCTTCAAACTTGAACACAACAATGCTGCTGGTAGAAATAGGTATGGTGGTAGAACTTCCCCGGATGAACTTTACTATTCAATTTTTGGGGGCTGAGTCACCCTCGTCCGTGGGAAGGCACCCTTAGTCCGAAACCCCACACGTGGTCCCCGGGTGGTGCCAATCAGGTGACAACCTTTCGCTTGGTGGTAGGATCTTTACGGTCCGTCTGGCTAACTACCACCCTCACATTAAAGTCCGGCGCCAAGCAGTTCACTGTGTTCCGTAGTGTGTATGTGAGAGCCAGAGGGGTATAGGGGAATCTTTCAATATCTCTGTTACTTGGATTCGTGTGCTTCATCTTAGACCCTGTCTGCGCTTACCATCAGGTGAGACGAGGGTCAAATGCAACGAAGTCAAGGAACAAAAAAAACCTTCCTACTAATATTATAAATGTGAAAGTTTGGATGTTTGTGGTATTGTGAATTTGGATGTTTATTAATCAACCACGCCTTACCGGCTGAATGGATTTGGACGAAATTTTGTACACAGTTAGACTATGACTTGGATTAGGTTATAGGATGGGAAGGAGGACTTTATAGCCGAGTACTTGAAGTAGTTCCTCTGCGATGTGAGACAAAGAGGGAAATAAAAAGTCTCTTATAAAAAAATGATCGTGTGTTCGTCTTCTATGCGTTCGTGAATTGTTCATCGGATTGAGTTGAAACTTTATACAGTTGTTATTGGCACTTGCGCAAAAGTTTCTGACATAGTTCTATCAACGAACAATAAATGGTTTGCGAGTCGTATTGAATAATATGCAGGGAGGGGTATTTATATGGAAGAAAACTTCCTACGCGAGGGCACAGCTAGCATACTACAATATCTTCCCAAAGTAATCCGTTATAATTATCTACTTAGTACTATCTTATTGATTTTGCTTATTGGTCTAACCTTAGCCAATTGGTAAGGTTGGAGAGATAACACGCCAGTAGTATAAAGTACAATACCTATTCAGCTAGACTGGAAGTTGACTATAAAATACTTAAGCCTGTGTAATGATGATGTAATAAACTGATCACAACTTTTAATTTGAAACGGTAAAATCTAAAAATCAATTCGCGTAGTTTAAGTGACTAGATTCGTTCTATTGTGGATATAAATATTAGTTATAGCAAATAACTTTGCAGTATTTATTATTATAATACTTTTGTGTAAAATTATTTAAGGAGGTGAAATTGCAAGTTTTTATGAAAAATCTGGTACTTTTGAAGTAACGAGGGGAGAAACTGACTGAATGGCTGACGGATCTATCAACGCAAAGCCTAAACCGCTGGGGCTAGAAACTTGAAATGTTCAAAGTAGGTACCTCAAATAACGTTGGCATCCACTAAGGAAAGGTTTTTGGAAATTTCACCCCTTAAGTGGTGAAATGGGTTGTTAACGTTTGTATGAAAACCCTTATTCCATGGGGTTATTAACTTAAAATTTGGCACAAACACTGTTCAAAGTAAAAAAAAATCAATAAAAGACGTTTTTTTTTTTATTTTAAACATAGGTACTTTTAAAAAGGGCTTAGAGAGGGTTTAAAATTTCACGCAAGCGAAGCTGCGGGCAACAGCTAGTCTATACATATATGACAAAAGATCTGTAAATTTCTAAAAAAAACATACATTATCTTTTATGTTTTCTAAGTAAAACCTTGTTGAGAAACTAAGGAAATTAAAAGCGGAACTTTGTTCGGCCATCTATGTATTTTGGTCGTACTTACTAATACAAATACAACGTGGGCCTGAGGTACCCGAAATATTTTAACCATGCCCTGATGGTATTATGAATTGAGTCATCGTTATATCAACATACAGCCTATTAAAAAAGAGATGAAAAATTGGGGGTACCCACTAGTCATATATTATAAAATTTAAACTTTAAAAATCACTTGTCTACCAGAACTTTACATAGATTTTACTCATCTTATTATCACTTGATAAAACACTTAATAAGTACTTACAATACTGGAAAAGATTAAAAATTTGTTCCATTTCAAGATATTTTTGACAAACTGTAAGTCCAATTCAGTTAACTATTTGGTTTTTAGAACAAAACAAATCAATTAACTCTAGTATTTCCTTGTAAACAATACTTTAGGTCGAGGTGGAAACGTTTAAATTATCGTGTAAGTGGGTAAGAAAACTACTCACTGCATAAACCTCTCCGACAAACCACGACATGCGGCGAGTTAGGCATGTTATGACCAAGGTCAAAAGACTTGTTACCCTAGAGATTTTTCGACTTTGAGTTTCCATAAATAATGAATATCCCGAAAATTAAGCTTTATTCGACAAACTATTTCCTAGCTTTTCGTCTCCAATTAGGCTTCGGAATCGATGGTTAAAATCTTTCTAGTACCTCGAACCCACGGTGTATACAAATAAAGAAAAATATGTCCTTGTACATGTGTTCTCACAAAACAGTAGCTATTTGTGAAAGGATAATTATTCTCTCTTGAATGTTTTCCTAGCCGCCGGCCAAAGATTCATTCTTTTACCAAAAAAGGGCGAACAAAATGATTAGGTACTTCACTTTTCCAGGAGCGTAAAAGATAAGAAAATTCTCATGTTGCCATTAAAGTTAATGGGACGTGAAGGTAATGTGTACAAACAAATTCTTTGACACAAAGGACTGGTATTTGTGGTATTTGGTTCAGACGAACAAAGCTGAGAGGTTAATAAAAATGACAAAGAGGTTATTTGTGACCACGTATCACTTTGTCACGGAGACGCCTGTGAAATTATTTATAGTTTGAAGTAAAGTAAAACTCAAACTTTGAAGTGAAGTAAAAGGGGATAGAGCTTTTCTGGAATAGCCACCACGCCGCTTTTTTTTATTTTTTAAGATAGCTGTTCATTTTGTTACTGATAATTATGGGTAGAAGTCACTCAATGCTTGCTTGCTCAATGCTTGTCAATGTTTGACGACACGTTTGGTGCAGTGGCTAAGCGATTGGCTTCTGCGCCACGGGTCGTGGGTTCGATTCCCACACGGAACAAAAATTTGTATGGCCTACAGATGGTTGTTTCGGGTCTGGGCGTTTGTTTGTGAGATTTATGTCTGTAAACGCACCCACGATACAAGAGAAATCTTAGTGTGGGGCAACGTTTTTTAAAAAAGAAGAAGAAAAAGAAGAATGCCATGAAGTGCCATATTTCCGAGTTTGGAGGTAAAGATTGCCATGAGAACAATGAAAATCAATAAAATAAATAAATTACGTGTTTATACGCGTTAAATTGTATTCAAATAACAGTTCCCAGGTTGATTTAACTATTTATTACTACTTATTTAGAAGCACAAAAAAAAAATTACATTCTAAATCAAAATAGTGTTTCATTGTGATGAGCTTCCATAAAAAAATGTTCGAACCCATTTCTTATAGTTTGAAGATGAATAACTAACTTCAAACTTACTAAGGACAGGTTTTTCAATCGTCAGATAAAGGGCTATGCAACTTTTGCCATACATGGCTGGCATGTTTTTTTTTTTCTTTTCGCCAGAATTGAAACCTAGCCCATATGTTAGAGGACTGTATGACAAATCAATAGCAAAAAGAGCTAGGTCTACTAACCGTAACAAAACCAAGTTAGAGAGTGTTTAGTAGATTGCTATTGTTTTTTATCAGGCGTTATTTTTCTTAAATAAAAATACTCCGTGTGATATTTTTAGTTTCCCATTGTTAAATACTACCTACTCGGCAACTCTAATGAGTCATTCTGCGTCCCTCGCTTTCACATTATTATCTTAAATATTCTTTCTAGATCTTCTTGATAGAAGGGCTTAATGATGGCGTAGCAGCAATAAAAGGACATTACTGTTCCTGTATTTCTGGGAAGAGAACACATGGTTGTTGTAGCCACGTCATGTCTGTATTGTGGTATATGGCGTGGGGTAGACATCAACAAAACTTAGGTCCTCCAGCTCAATTTCTGGATTTCATAATAAGACATGATGTGGAAAGAGAGACGAGTACTGATTACGATTAATTAACTTTATCTATAAGAATTTAGTAGCATGTAATTGTTCTATGATAAGGTAAGGCAAAGATTTTTGTAAAACCAGAAGTACCTACTAATTATTTAATACATTTGGAATCTATAGATTGGTCCAAATCTAGCGCTGCGACGTCGCAACGCAGCGCAACGCGCTAGTGGGGCCTCGCCCTAACCGTGAAGCCACACTGCTCCGTTGCGTTGCGTTGCTACGTCGTAGCACTAGATTTGGACCAACCTAGAGATTCCAAATGTTGCCCTGCGACGTCTCATTGGTCCAAATCTAGCCCTGCGACGTCGCAACGCAACGCAACGGAGCAGTGTGGCTTCACTGTTACGTATACCCACTAACGCGTATCGATTCGATACGTTTATCAGTTTTTTTACTAGTTTTAGTGATAAAAAACTGCCAGTGCGAAAAAAATGTAACAGCAACAATCAACTTAATCTATTTTATCAGAGGAAACCTCAAAATATCACGTATGATTGTATTTTCATTTAATTATAATATAAGAAAAATAGGTAACGCGGGTAACGCCTGACTAAAAGATACTAGCAATACTTCTCTGGTTATCTTCGTTCGGTTACGGTTGATAGACCTGGTTCTTTTTGCTATTAATTTCTCGTATTGTCCTCTAACATATAACCTAGCTTTCATTTCTGGCGAAAGGAAAAAAGTAAATCATGCCAATAGTTTGCATTGGCCTTTAATCTATAGAATAAAATACTGCGATTTGACATATTTTCTATACAAAAGCTGTAAAAATGTAAAAACAAATCCTCAGGTTAAAGTTATCTGGCGATTGAAAAATCACTCTTAACTAAATTGGTTAGAAAGCACAGTTAATACAATAGCTGTGCGAGTGTACTGAAAAATAAAGATTTTTACCTTTTACAATATAAAATGGTTTGAGGGCTTAAAAGCGCTTGCACTGACTGCTTCCAAAGAGATTAAATGTCTGCTACTATTGAATGTCTCTGACTGCGTTTTAGCTGAATCTGAGAAAATTACGACCAGAGGAAACTCGAGTGCAAGTCTACGAAATTGGTATCGGATGTAATTCACAACCATTCACAGGTAGTACTGTGACTTGTTCAGATAGTATTAATTTTTTCTCGGATTCAGATCGGACAAAATATTTAGCGAGTACATACATAAACTCACGACTTTTTAACTTTAGAACGCCACATGCTACGATCCTTACATACTCCTTTCGCTTTGTCCACGGTCATACATCTTGTCATACACGCACGCCGGTTGAAAGTACTACGCACCTGTCCTTTTTGAAGAACATCACCAATAACATCAGTGTATGTCCTTTTAGGGCGTCCTCTACTGGCGTTTCCACTGACATTCGCCTTATAAATTCCTTTTGTTAATCGCCGTTCACGCATTCTTTCAACATGACCAAACCACCGAAGCATACTCATTTCAATTTTTGTCACTACATCATCTTTTAAACCGCATCTTTGTCGTATCACATCATTTTCCGAGTAAATAACAAAATTATCAATTATTACAAATAAAAGAAATATTAAATTAAAAGGACATTGCCTACTTTTGTATGGAAGTTGGACCAAGTGCTGCCTAGAATGCTCACATAGTGCATTTTGTTTCTCAAATCATCAATAATGTGTAATCCAAAGCGCATAAAAATCTATCCCAGGAGTCCAAAGAAAAACAGTATTTTGTTTTGAAATTTTTTTTTGGAAAAAATGAACTTAATAGCAACAAATGTATTAATCAACAATTAAACAGTTACTGTGCGTTCAATTATAATTGTAATAATTGTATTTTTGATGTTGTTGTACATAATTATTATCAATCAGTTATTATTAGAAAAAATATCTCAAAACGTTGTTTAATGAAAGATAATTCATTATCACAAATACTGGGATTTATTTATTTTTCCTGGAGTCAATTTTTTTATTTTTTTTTTTATATTTCGTGTTAATAGTAACACTGGACCAGCTCACACCCCTAGGCAGCATTTGGTTCAAACCTTCGCAATGTCCTTTAGTTTTAATTCCGCTAAACTAGACGAGCTTGCAGCACCGCCCTCGCATCCCAGCGGTCGACGAGTCAACATTTCCTAAGGATGCCCCTTGGAGGGGTAAAACACGTGTCGTATTGGTTTGGGTTGCATGTTGCATTTAAATCACATCTTCTGCATGTGCATATATTGCGGGCGGGATATCCAAGCTAGCGAACTAGTTTGGCAGAATTAAAACTAAATCATAAAGCTTAAGGCCGGGCGCTCATTGTGATTTTTGGTCACGGTGACTTTTTGTTACCAAGTCGAATTCTATGAAAATATATTTGTCACCGTAATGTCACGTCATCATAGTGAGCGCACTCTCATATATCTTCATAGCATTCGACTTGGTAACAAAAAGTCACCGTGACAAAAAATCACAATCAGCGACGGGCCTAAGCGTATTGGTATGTCATGGATTTCCGAAACATAAGTGCGTATACACGTAGAAAGCGGGTTGCCGGCGCCGATCTGCCAGCGCTTGTCGGTGTTGGTCCGCGCAGTTAGTCGGCGCAGATTGCCTCTAGTGTGGCGAACCAGCGCCGACAAGCTCCAAACTTCGCCGACAAGTTCCGACCTGCTCCGATCAGCGCTTGTAAGCCGTCATTTGTTGTTGTATTTGCGCGAATTTGTATTTGGAACAAGGCGTATTTTTGTTAAAAAATGCCAGCCCCTGCTTCTACTCGCTTCCTTCATATAGCGGTTACCTGCACTGACCAGTGTTACCTGCTTCCTTTATGTACATGCCCTAACGCCTGATTCCATTGTTTAAAAAGCAAAATGTCAATTGAATGTCAACCGCAAAACACATGCCATGTCACGATACAAACACGTGATTCGTTTTACTTGTTACGTTAATTATAGGTAAATACTTAGTACCTACCTACATACGTTTTTAATCAAACAGATTATTTAATGACGTGGTTAAAAATCCGCAAATCTGAACCGGAGCTGGGCTGGTCACGTTTGCCGAATGCCCGATGAGCTGTGGGCCAACATAACTATTTAGTGAAGCCCTGACTCAGCTTGACGGGGCGTAGCGGCAGACCACAAAGAAGATGGCGAGATGATGTTAGGGTTGTTGTATGGTTTCATTTGTACGGATTTTTTTAATGGGGGACTTGGTGTTGATCTCAGTTGGCCTCTTTCGAGGGAGGCGAGAGGCTGTTTATGAGTTTGTGGGGTATGCGTTTTTGAGAAGGCCGGCCCTTCTCAGAGACGCATATCCTGCAGATTTGTGAGCGGCTGATGCTTTTTTTGGTGCAACTTGATTGGGAGCGACATTAATTCCTCTATTGTGGGACTCCGTGCTGGTAGAATTCTACTTATAGCGGTTCCCTGATGTCAGTATATTAGGAGGCTTGCATAGAGATAAAACTTACAAAAAAATCGGAGCATTTGTTGCGCCGAAAAAATGGGCGGTTCGACTTGCACAAATTACACAAGTAACGGTCCACGTCAACTGAAGATCAAGAAGTCTGGAAATCATGGGGAGAGGCCTTTGACCAGCAGTGAGATAATACATGCTGATAGTAACAGATTATTTAACGGTGACTCATCTATTACTTCTCATTCTATCACGTATAGATTTTAATCACCAAACCTATCATATTTTCTAGTATTTTAGGTATTTAAAATTTATTGTTTTTAATCCATTGAGGATTACAAATCATATTAAATTGATCAAATATTTCATAACTTTCGCGTAATCATGCTGAAAATCGAGAATGATTCATCTACTTATCGATTCAGGTACTAAATTATCAAGTAATGGATATACTCTGATAATTTTAGCAATAAAGTAATACATAACTGCTTTTCAGATTATCGTAATCATTTTATGATTAATTCTATTTCTTATAGTTTTGTTATGTTACAAATTCTGAGTAATTGTTTTAATTTTAGAGCTGTATTTAAAGAGGATAATGAGTTCTTTATAACAGATAAATATGAGTAACTGTTCTTTAAAATAGCACATTATGAATCACCGTGTAACCATGAACTACTGAAAGATAGATGCAATAAATGATCATCTTTACACGGAGCTACTGTCATCAGAGTCCAGTAAGCGCTCTTACACACGAGCGGCATGTTCCCAACGGCAGAGGTAACTGCAGCCGTCGACGCGCGTCGGCGGCAACCGTCGACGTGTCGACGGCTTCCGTTGACGTGTCGACGGCAGCCGTCGACATTTCAACTTCGAAGATCAGCGGCAGCGGCAACAACTGCAAGTGTCGCTATAGGTCGACTGCTGCCGTCGACGCGTCGACGATTGCCACCGACGCGCGTCGACGGCTGCAGTTACCTCTGCCGTTGGGAACATGCCGCTCGTGTGTAAAAGCTCTAAACTGATTTTCTAAGGTTAGCCGGTTGTTAGACTTCGGGCTTTTGACTACCCATAATAACTGTCATAGGTATACATATAACACCCGGAACCGATGGGTTAACGGGCTCTTGGAGGCGCAGAGGGGACTCGATGTGTAACAAATGGTCATTCTTCCACAGATTAACGGCGCAAACGCAGCTTAATATCGCAGATCATACGATCCGCGCAGTTATTTTAGCCATGATCAATTTGATAATAACAGGTGATATTTTTCGTCCAGCCGTGGTTCTGTCCATAGTCGGGAGCAAGAGTGCGTGGGAAGCTGTCACCTCCTTCTGCGAGGAGGTGATGACGACGAAGGAGGGAGCAGAGAGGGAGACAGAGGCAGCTGCGACTCTCCCGTCCCGCGCCAGATGCACCGAGCGCCGGAGGGCGCGCGACGATCTCCAGCCACCGTAGTGTGTGGCCTGCGGGCAGCGGGTTAGGGGACCCATCGCCCGACCAGTAATAGGCCCGAGAAGGCGGTGCGCAGTGTTCCGTGCGCGCCTCTCATGAGGACGTGGGGCAAGGCCTTACGGAAGGAAAGGTCCGCCAGGGGCTGGCGGACCGAGGCCTACCGCGGTCGCGTTGCATGCAGCTGCGAATCCCGCGACACCGGCTAAGGGTCAGGAGAAGGAACACCGTGCGTTTTTAGCCGGTAAGAGTCCGGCATACCCCTTCGCCTTCCCCGGGCGAAGGGCACACACGAGGATTTTCCAACGAAAAAAAAGGTGATAATTCTCGTAGCTTTAATATTTTTTTATTTCAAATACTCAGAGTAGTACAATCAACATCAAAAATTAATGATCATTGTGTATACTCGATTTTTATAAATATTATTTTGACTGCCTCGTTAGTCTAGTGGTCGTAAGCGCAAGTGCTGAGCGTTAGATCCTGAGTTCGATCCCCAGGTCGGGCAAAGTGTTATTGGGTTTTTCCAATAACACATTGCCCGACTTTATTGGGAATTTCGCAGTAGCAGCCCTGAGTCTAGATTTGTGCCCGGTTGATGGCAATAGGTTCGCCCCCTATTATAATAATTATGAGACTTAAAACATATCAGCGATATGAGGGTATACTATACTTCTGCCTGGAATACAGGCGTGATGTTATTTGTGTATACATGTGTTTGTTATATTGTATACAAAAAAACTCGAAATACTACTATTATTAATTTCTTACCATTAAGTAGACGAGATAATTTAGGTAAGTAATAATGTAAGATAATGTGACGACAGAATTATGTCGCGCTGCGTCTGTTATTCCGGTATGGATACTCTTTATAATAATGGTAAATACATACAAAACGGGATTGTTAAACCCCGTTGTTGACGGTTACAAAATATCCATAAAAAGTAGTTATGGACAACGAGTTTTTTCAATTGTATTATTTCTCATTGCAAAATAATAAAAAATGAAATACAATTGATAAGAAATCAGCTGAATGCTACCTACATCCGGAATAAAAAAATGTAGACTATGGAATCCGGCTATTCTTTAAGTCGTTAATCATCACTTTAGCTTTCAAATTAGCACTAAAGCACATTGAATTTTTAAGAGATAACGCACTAATCCGCAAAATATTTTTCGGATTCTTTGTCATTGGAATTCCATGACGCACATATCAGTAACGTTTCCCAAAAATTTGCAATCACGTTGTCTATCATTAGCTGATAAAATAATACAAAGTGATTTAATAGAAGACTTTGGACTCTTACACAATATAATAAAACAGTTGTAGGTGGTTTTAAAATGTATAGTCATACTCAAGTTTCAAACGCGTGAGTAGGTGGAATTTTATAGCGGTTCCGGGTGATGTCGACATATTACGAGGTACCAATGAGGCTTCCATATATTCCAATTCCAATATGGAAGGATTGAGGGAGGGCTATGTCCAGCAGTGGACGTCTTTGATGAATGAATGAGGCTTCAATAGTTACAAAAAGCGAAAAAAGGCGATGAAATTAGAATAGTTTAAGACTTAGACTGGACTCTACCTAAGCGGAGATGTGCGGAGATGTCCGAAGTGGCGACGAGAAGACATGTTTTTAGCTAGGGTGTATCCACCGAAACTGTGCGGAGATGCGTACTGGCTGGACTGTAGCGGAGATGTGTGCTGGCTAGGGTGGAGATGTGCGCTGACTAGAGCGGAACTGAGCGTGCTGCGAGCATCGAATGTGAACGCACAGTTTAGTGCGATCTGACATGAAAGGTAGACGTCTCAGTCATGTCGTTATAACAAAAACGCTCAGTGCACGCCGCACTCATCTCGTCTCGGCTGCGCGCCGTCGTCAGCTTGCGAGGCAAAGCTCACACCTCCACCTTGTACCGCAGCCCAGCTCAATCTCAGCGAGGAACGAACAGCTCACATCTTTGCTTCTATCGCGCCATACAAATATGATACATCTCCGCTCAGTGGTATCCACTTAAGCTGAGTGGAGACGAGGTGTGTGAATAACGAAATTCTATTGGTTTTTTAAAACACGTTTTCTCTTTGCTCGTCTCGTCTCCGCTTTGGTGGAGTCCGAGTCTAGTTGGCCTGTTGCGAATTGGCGGACTACACACCCATCAAGTTTTTTTTTTAAGCCTAGAGTAGTGTGATTTTTTTCTTCACGATGTTTTCTTTCACCGTTAACGCAAGTGATAATCAAATTCAGATTCGCACATGAAATCAAAAATAGATACTAAAGGCACAGTCTACCTATATCTTACTCCTTACAGTCGGTCAACGTAGAACATTGTCACAGAGCAATCATGCGGGGAGTTGCGGGGTGAAGGAGCGGAGGTTATGTCCCGAGTAGCCATACTGCATACATAACCTCCGCCCCTACATAATTTTGACATTTCATAGGTACTGTCAAATGTATGGGCGTTGATCCACTGTATGTAGTAAGTAGGTACACTGTGCTAAAGGTATATTTGTAAAACTCAACTCACTGGTAGTACGCAAGTATGAAAAATACGAATTTAACATCAAGCTCTCTAGACGTAATATGTGAATAGCTTACATACATTACATAGATTTACTTTCAGACGCGAGATGCCCGCAACCCTTGGACGATATGTATAAAATATATTATGTAGAAAGAAATGCGTTGCGAAGAGAATCGACTTAGAAATCCTAATTTTAAGATTATCTTATACATCTGACCAATAGAATCATACACCCTTAGTGTGCGTCCTGAGTGACGGCGCACTGCGCAGGCGGAATGAACGGTGCATTAAATAAATATTTAAAACGTTTGAATTTTGATATCGACATTATTAAAACAAAAGTAAAATAAACGAAACATTAAAAACGCGCGTACGAGTCAACTTTCCCGCGTGCACTAAGGACAAGTATCGACGGTAAAGTCACGGTAAAGCTGCTCCGCAATCCGCAATACAGTACAGAAAGCAATTGATTTTAAATAAATACGCCCGTGCGCCGTCACTCAGGACGCACACTTATACCGCAAGAGAGAAGTAAACATAAAATACGAAATAACCTAAATAAACAAAAATAAATATTAATACATCAACATTTTAATTCAGAGAAAAGTCAACTCTGAAACAGTACAACGTTTTATGGTTCCAAAGGGGAATCCTTCCACATAATATATAGTGACGCACTGACAGCCTCAAATTGACTGTGAGTGTATATAAAAACATTCGGAATTACGTAAAATATAACCAGATAATATTATAGGAGGCTTCGTTGTTTCGTACGTGCGTACGATATGATGATAATAATGCGTTACTATGGCATTGATAAAGTGGAAAATCGTGTCGGTATTTTTATGGAACACGATGAATATATGAGCAAGTTATAGGACGCGTAATAAATAAATAAAAATAATTTAATTCAGACCTTTAGAGCGGTTACGCACTGCTTCCGATCCGAATCCGAGAAAATACGTTCCGAAGTAGTCATAGAACTATTTGTAAGGTAGTTTATGCACTAGATCCGACTTCCGTCATCCGATTTCTCTCCGTCATCCGTGAGATTCCAATTCGGAAGGAAAATTGACGGACCGAAGTAGCCGTAGTACTGTTTGTATAAACGTTTTCGCAATACTTCGGATTGAAATCGGACATATGCCAAAGATGGCCCCTGAATTGCTTGGATTTGGATCAGATAAGTGCGTAAGCGATATTTCGAATTCGGTCCGAGTTTTTAGACTCTAGATTCGTATTTTCACGTATTCGGATCGGATGCAGTGCGCAAAGCCATATCCGAATTCGGTCCGAGTTTTTTACATTCTTATTTTCACAGATCCGGATCGGATGCAGTGCGTAATCGCTGTTACGGTCCGTAAAAGTTACACAATACAAATTTAAATAACAGACACAAGAATTTGTTAGTATTAGCAACTTATTTATACTATGATAGTAGGTATACACACATGCACTTAAGTGCAGGCTGTTCCAGTGCATACTAAAGCGACTGTCCAGCCTGCTCGCTATCATCCCTAGGATGTTGTTAGTGCTGGCGCGGACTCTGCAGAGCGTGTCGGCGCTCCGCTTGCGCAGTATGGCGTGGAAGCCGTAGACGTGTGCGTCCGTAAACATGCCTGACGCGCTGCAAGCGCGCAGCAGCCACGACAACAACCGTAATATAACTTTGTCCCTCTGAAGTGAAGAACATCCGGTCACGATCCACCGAGCTCTCCCTTCGTAGAGCCGGTCGTCTATTCAGACCGATAATTCAGCCCTCATCAAGCTGTCTCTCCCCCCCCCCCCCCCTTCCCTAAGTCCCCGCCAGCAACGCCCTAAGCCGGGGTCGCCCTTAGTGCTGTTGTTGCAGGTAGTCATGATGTTAGCTTAGTTTAAGTATTTTAATTCCCCCCCCCCCCCCATTGGCTGCAGACCCTTCAGTCAGGTCTCGCCAATAACTGCCCGGTTACGAAGAAACGGTCCCCTGGGACCAACTACAGCAGTCCAATAGAAAAAAAAGTAATGTACAGCTCCAAGCCTATTTTGAGAGCAACCAAGTTATTATATGAGTACCAAATAACTTTGCCAATCTGAAGTGAGGAACAGAACGCTCAAAGCCAGGTTTCAGAGCGGCAATGTTATTTTACGAGTATTACTACCTACTAGTACGTTACGATGTGGAGTAGAGAGAGTGTCTCGTGGCGAATTAACAAACGCTCAAATCATACAATTTGCAAGGTTAAGCGGCGCTTGCCGCGGTCAGTCTGTAGATGGGTGACCGTTCGCTACGCATCAAAACCCCTCCGTGCTACGGAGAGTATGTTAAATCGGCGGTCCCGGGTATACGTAAAAAAAGCCCAAAAGTCTGACAACCGGCCTAACCTTAGGATATCGTCGCTCGGGACTGAAAACCTCGGGAATGCAATTTGGTCATTTTTATTTTATCACGACTTATAAGGACTATATCTCTTAAGAGAGCAGCTCTATGTGAAATTAGTTTGTAGGCACTGAAACTAGTATTGGGTATACATATAACATTCGTAATAAATATAATTGACTAGCTTTTGCCCGCGACTTATTCCGCGTGAAAGCCCACAGAAAACCGTGCAAACACCAAATATATTCCCGAGGTTTTCACTCCCGGGTGACGATATAGGCATTGCCCAGTAACTAACTGGGTTGCGCAGGTCTGATGGTAGCCGCATCTGTTTAGACTGAAAGGTTATCCCAACAGAGTTGAGAAAAGGTTAGGCAAAGCGTTATCATGTGGAGTCAACGATCATTTTGCTGTGTATATCTAGAAAATATCTGATAAATAAAAACATAGAAAGTCACGAGGAAATGTTAAACAAATACGTTACAAATCATTGTCATACACAAACATTTAGACATGGTGCAAATATATTTATGAAACTAAATGTTTGTTCCGATGCTGGAATCTAGAAATGGATCCTGGGTACAGAAAACACTCGTTTCTTCAATAATATTTTCAATACATACGAAAGGAGAACAATTTTTTGACTTATGCTGGAGCCACACTAAGGTTTAACGCCCATTATCGCAATAATTGTGGCGTAAAAATATTCCACACAATAATGCGATAAACTGAGTGACCACACTTGCATTCAAAGTCTAATGACGGTAAATCGCGTTATTCGACAAACTATTTACAAGATGGAGGTTGAAGCTAACAGACTATTATATTTTAAGTAAATGAATCTGTTATATAATTATTTGACCAATAAAAAACCAACATTAGTTGCTTTGGGCGGGACACAAACACGTACGGTCCTGTCGCGCTTACGATGCACACTGACAAACGCAGGTGTGATCACTACATGCAATAGATAACGCACAAAATCTGATTAATGTGCCAAAAAAATCGCCACCCGAGCTATCGCCCAACGTCTAACAGCATTATGAATGCCGTTACCAAATTAGCGCGTTGAGTCGTGACTGCACCTACCTTTAACGCGATAATTAATGGCGTTAAACCTTACAGCGGTTACGCACTGCATCCGATCCGAATCTGTGAAAATACGTTCCGAAGTAGCCATAGCACTATTTGTATGGTAGTTTACGCACTACATCCGTCATCCGTCATCCGATTTCTATCCGTCATCCGTGAGTTTCTAATTCGGAAGAACAATTGACGGACCGAAGTAGGCATAGAACTATTTGTATGGTAGCTTACGCACTACATCCGGCATCCGTCATCCGATTTCTATCCGTCATCCATGAGTTTCTAATTCGGAAAAACAATTGACGGATCGAAGTAGCCGCAGTACTGAATTGTTTGAATTTGAATCAGAGATCGGAATAGTGCGTAAGCAACATCCGAATTCGGTCCGAGATTTTTACTCTAGATCGGTATTTTCACGGATTCGGATCGGATGCAGTGCGTAAAGCAATATCCGAATTCGGTCCGAGTTTTTTATATCCGTATTTTAACGGATTCGGATCGGATGCAGTGCGTAATCGCTCTTAGTGTGGCCCCAGCAGAAGAAAAACTCAACTAACCACATTTTCGTTGTATTTTCAATACAAAATGCGAGATGAACATCCGAAGCCTACATTGAAATATTTAATTAATTTCGAGCCACAAAGAAACAGTGAAGAAATTGAACCAAGTAAACATTGCTACATCAAAGGTTAAATAAGCATAAAACCGTTTCCTTTGAAACAAAACCCGTAGACTCAAACCAAATAATGAAAGCAATTTTTAACAAATACATTATAAACCACTTAAAACAATTCAGAGGTTACGAAATTATTGATTAAAATTGAGCAGAAATTGCGATATTGCTCAATTTTGCTCAAGGTTGAGTATGATTCAGAGATTCCAATATATTTGATCCCTATCACTCACTCTCTACTCCAGAAAGAGAAGAAACTCGTGGCTAATAAACAACCACGCAGATCGTATGATATGACCGCACAAGCGTGCGCGCTCACACACACACGCACACACACACATGACCACACACACACGTATGAACACACACACACACACTCACACGCAGAGAACTCCTTAGTTAATTTTGTTTACATATTTCTAATTTTCTTCTAAAACTAGTCTCATCATTGTTGAGCTTTTTATGGGAAGTAGCAAGACAGCTTCAACACAAGTACCTCGGTAACTTACTGGTGTTGTCTCAATTTATGTATGATCACAATGTTTTGAGATGAAATAAATATTTTTGTATTTTGTATATGATTTGCAAGGTTAAGCTGCACTTGCCGCGGTCAGTCCTTGGATTGAACCTTCCGTCCCGGGTGTCATACGAATACCTATGACAGTCGTTACGGGTAGTCAGAAGCCCGAAAGTCTGACAACCGGTCGAATCCTTACACCGCGTTTACATTCAGCCATTTCCGTTGCCGCTTGCCCTGCGGTACATATTTCCCCAAATACTGCTGTGGCAACGTCAACGGAAATGAGTGTTTACATTGCTGCTATTGCATGTATTTTCAATTCGACTCCGGACAATGGATAACTTGGAAATTGTCGCAGCGTGTCGGCGCTCTGCCTTATACGTTTAATTAATTATTTAAATCTTAAAAAAAAATAGATTTCAAAAGAGACGTCATCGTCAGAGGAGATTGTGGATGATAGTAATTCATAGTAGGTAATAGAACAATGTAAGTATTTTTTAAAGATATTAAAAGCTTTTGAACATTATATGACATAGTGGCATAATATTAACAATGCAGGTTTTTTTACAGAAACAGCATGGAGAAATTCTACAAAGATACGACTTGCGAGGAAACCGGAGAGTTTTCAAACTTTTGCTGGACGTCGCAAACAGATTTAGAATTTGCTGCCGCTCGCATTGCCGCGCTTTGATGTCCGCAAGAAAAACCGCCAAATGGAGGATAGCCGGGCAATGCGAACGACAACGTCAAAAGCAATGGAAATGACCTGTTTACATTCTCGCGTCCCCAGTTTATGCCCCATGTCCTTGCTCGTTGCCGCGGCAATGAGCTGAATGTAAACGCGGTATTAGGATTGGCATTGCTCAATGACTGGAAGCTTTGTGCCCGGTTGATGGCAATAGGCTCGCTCCCTCTTACATGGGACTTGAAACATAACGGCGAAACGAGGCTGTACTATACATTTTTGTCCAGCCCATCAGGAAATACAAGCGTGATTTTACGTTTTATATTCGTAGATTGCAAGCAGCTTATAAAATGACCTCATACTGTAATCACAAATCCGTCTGACAATGTGATGATTATGTTAATCCTCTCAAGATTATCGGTCTGCGTAGAAGACGCACCTGTAGTAGATGTTTACATTTTTTAAATGTGTCATGATGATGGTTAATGTTTAATGCTGATTTTATAACAAGGTAATATATATATTCCTACCGTCTAAGACCCAGACCCATTATTGCTTACTTGAAAGTGCAACCCCCGTAGAAAAGCACCTGAGAAAGAACGAAAAGAAAGATAAGAAAAATATATTCTGGACTCAGGCAGGTACAGAAACAAAATCATACAAAAAGAATAAAAAACCGGTCAAGTGCGAGTTGGACTCGCGCACGAAGGGTTCCGTACCATCTATTTATATAAAAATGAATCCTTATTTCCCTTGGTCACGGCAACACGCGTGAGCGGCTAGACCGATTTCGCAAAAAAATTTTTTGTTGTGTTCGTAATTTTCAAGAGAAGGTTCGTATGAAAGAAAATTTTGGTAATTAAAAAAAAACGATTTATTTTCAGTATGTTTATATTCTTCATTTGTTTACCGCATGTATGAAAATGATTTCAACTTTTTGTTTCTGAAGGTAGGTAGTAGGTAAGTATTAGGTAGGTAGTAAGTGGGAAAAGTGCATTGCGACGCATGCATTGGTACAGCTAGTTATCTATAAAAACTGCAAAAAAATCACGTTTGTTGTATGGGAGCCCCCTTAAATATTTATTTTATTCTGTTTTTTAGTATTGTTGTTATAGCGACAACAGAAATACATCATCTGTGAAAATTTCAACTGTCTAACTATCACGGTTCATGAGATACAGCCTGGTGACAGACGGACAGACAGCGGAGTCTTAGTAATAGGGTCCCGTTTTACCCTTTGGGTACGGAACCCTAAAAATAATTTAAAAAAAACTACCTGCATGAGGCCAAAGAAGGCTCCTATCTCATCATATTGCAGCGTTATAAAAAAAATATGTTGCAACGCTTTTTTTCAATTTTAGAATGATGTGTAACAATATTTAATTTTAGAATGATGTGTAACAATATTTAATTTTAGAATGATGTGTAACAAGATTTAATTTTAGAATGATGTGTAACAATATTTAATTTTAGAATGATGTGTAGCAATATTTAATTTTAGAATGATGTGTAACAATATTTAATTTTAGAATGATGTGTAACAATATTTAATTTTAGAATGATGTGTAACAATATTTAATTTTAAAATGATGTGTAACAATATTTAATTTTAGAATGATGTGTAACAATATTTAATTTTAGAATGATGTGTAACATTATTTAATTTTAGAATAATGTGTAACAATATTTAATTTTAGAATGATGTGTAACAATATTTAATTTTAGAATGATGTGTAACAATATTTAATTTTAGAACGATGTGTGACAATATTTAATTTTAGAATGATGTGTAACAATATTTAATTTTAGAATGATGTGTGACAATATTTAATTTTAGAATGATGTGTAGCAATATTTAATCGTTCTGCCTAGCCTTTTCTCAACTATGTTGGGGTCAGCTTCCAGTCTAACCAAATGCGGCTATAGCTGTATTTTACACAGAGCAACTGCCATCAGACCTGCGCAACAGTTAGGTACTGGGTAATGTTGATATCCGAAGGTTAGACCGGTTGTCAGACTTTCATAGGTATTCGTATAGCATCCGGGACCGATGGTTTAACGAGCTCTCCGAGGCACGGAGGGGTCTCGATGTGTAATTAACGGTAACCCATCCACGGACTGATCGCGGGAAGCGCGGCTTGAACACGCAATTTTTTTTTTCTTTTTTTTTTTTTTTATAAAGCTTTGCCCCACGCTAAGATTTATCTTGTATCGTGGGAGCGTTTACAGACACAAATCTCACATACACAAACGCGCAGACCCGAAACAACCATCTGTAGGCCATACAAATTTTTGTTCCGTGTGGGAATCGAACCCACGACCCGTAGCGCAGAAGCCAACCGCTTAGCCACTGCACCAAACGTGTCGTCAAAATTGTATGATTCGTACAGTTGTTAATTAGCCACGAGCCCCTGAATAGTTAATGTGTATTCAATATAAATAATATTAAGGCGCGGTGAGAAGCTGAGTTTTTAATTTTATCTTCTTATCTTTTCTGATAATTTTACACGTGTTGTGATGATTATTAGTAATATATTTTATAAATGGTATATAATTAAAAACAAAATATACACTGGGGCCCGAGGTACCCAAAAGATTTTAACCACGCTTTTCTTTATGAGTCAAATGTTATATCAACAAAAGTCCAATGCAGACTTTTTTTTTGTTTTTCTGAACTTAATAAATCAATTAACTTTAGTACTTCCTTGTAAACAATACTTTACGGTAAGGATTCACGGCGATACATTCCACTCGACACTGTGTCGACACCGAGTGTCTTAGTGTGTACATCGCCGTTACACTGAGTTGCGCATTAGCTCGGGTTTAATTTCAGTGTCGCGATTGCATTGTATCGAATGTCAGTGTCACCATGTATCCTTACCGTTAGGTTGGAATGGCAACATTTATAAATTATCGTGTGAGTGGATAAGAAACTTCTCAGTTCACAACCCTCCCCGACAAATAAGACATACTGCGATTGGCTATGGTAAGACAAAAGTCGCCGCGTTCATAGGACTTGTTACCATAGAAATTTTTCGAGTTGTCAGTTTCCGTAAATAATGAATATTTGCCTGCGTGATCATATCAGAAAGGATGAGATTCGCAGGAGCACCAAGGTAACCGACATAGCTCGAAGAATTGCCAAACTTAAGTGGGAGTGGGCGAGGCACATTGCTCGCAGAACGGATTGCCGATGGGGCCGAAAGGTTCTGGAGTGGCGACCGCGTTCCCGAAGACGCAGCGTGGGTAGGCCTCCCACAAGGTGGACCGATGATCTGGTGAAGGTCGCGGGAAACCGCTGGATGCGAGAAGCACAGGACCGGTCGATGTGGCGATGCTTGGGGGAGGCCTATGTCTAGCAGTGGACGTCTTTCGGCTGAATGATGATGATGATGAATATTTCGAAAATTAAGCTTTATTCAACAAACTATATCCTAGCTTTTCTTCTCCAATTAGGCATCGGAATCGATGGTTAAAATCCTTCGGGGCCCACGGTTTATAATAATAGAGGGCGCCCATGTCGTATATCGCGTAATCTGCGTTTTTCGGGATGAAAATAGCCGATGGCCTTTGCCGGATTCCAGACTATCTCTGTACCAAGTTTCATTAAAATCGGTCCAGTATTTTAGTCATGATGAGGTAACAGACAGACAGACAGAGTTATTTTCTCATCTATACATATAAAAGGAGAAGCTGACTGACTGACTGACTGACTGATCTATCAACGCACAGCCTAAACCGCTGCCATAAAATTACTACCCCATTTGTGTGAATATTGTGAAACATTTTTTGGAAATAAAAGTTATTATTATTTTGGAAACAAAAGTTATTATTATTATTTTGGAAATAAAAGTTATTATTATTCTCTCTGTCATCTGCGAATGTATTACGTTGAGATGTTTCGCTAAATCTATATATATGTATAAAAGGAGAACCTGACTGACTGACTGATCTATCAACGCACAGCCTAAACCACTGGGGTTAGAAAGTTGAAATTTTGACAGTAGGTTCCTTTTGTAACGTAGGCATCCACTAAGAAGGGATTTTTCGAAATTCAACACCTAAAGGAGTTAAATAGGGGATGAAAGTTTGTATGGAAAATCGTCACTTAACGGGTTCAAAATTTCACGCAAGCGAAGCTGCGGGCGAAAGCTAGTTATATTAGTAAGGATAAATACGGGCACATATTCTACAAATATATTTTTTTCGTTAATTCATCATTCTGTTAAAAGAACAGAGACTTAGACAGTCAGGAACGTATAATGGGCATAACTTTTAGCGATAAATAAAGAGCGACTGAAACATTGATTGGTTGAAAGATTTTTATAAAAGTAATGAACGTTTTTGGCCTTGTCTTTCAATGTTAATTGATTGAGTGTTCTAGTAAAAAAGCCTTCCAATTGGACAATTGAGTGACTTTTATACTTGACCCGTTTTCCGTGTTGCCCTTGAATTTTGATTACTTAATTACGCATTTGCAGAAAGTGTAGGTAAAAGTAAAATTACGATATGATAGGCCTACACACGCAGCGTACGATTATCTTCAAATTAGGTCAATTCAAATCTTTGTGACCGTGGAGGGATCTATTTGATCGCTTATTTGTACTGTTATGCGACTCAAGTCCACTTCCGATGATAGCAAAATTACAGATGGAGAATCAACATTACTTTCACACTGTCTACCATAATACAGGGTGTTAACGAATTCGTGTAATTCCTTTAAACCACATGATCTATTAATGGTATAGATTAACCCCGCACGGAATTTAGATTGATTAAAAATAAAAAAAAGTTTCTTTTTTCGCAAATATTTTTATTATGTAATAGAGAATTTCGATGCCATGCATAAATGAATGAACACATGGCGACACAGCTGACGGGCACGACTAGTCCTATATGGCTCCACATTGTCGGTTAACTTGGGACGCTAAAATTATTCAGATACAGAATACCATGGTTCATTTTTTGGAAACTTTTTTTTGTTGATTCTTAAATAAACCTATGCAGGGTCAATCAGTGTCACCAGTAGGTCACGCGGTTTGAAGGAATTACACGAATTCGTTAACACCCTGTATATGAAAAAGTTTAAAAATCATTTTTATAATTATGTATACTTATTCCAATCATTTTTTTCCCCCTCATTTTAAGCTTATTATGTCTGCTAACTCATAGTATACTATTTATTTAATAAAACCGTTGAACTCTTCAGGGCTATGTACCGCTATGTATGACTTGGGAAAATTAATATTATTGAATTATAAATCGTCAAATAATAAATGATTTATCCACCGTTTTTAAACAACGCAGTAGTCTATACGTAGCTTACCACAACATCTAGTTAATTGTCATGGATTGATTGGAAAATGTACCGAAAACAGCTAATTTGTAGCAGTTTTGTAAATCGTCGCCTTCGAGAGAAAACGTCGGGAATGCAATTAATTGGTCATTTTTATTTTATCACGACGTTTATACTTACTATCATTATAAGAGAGCGGCTCCATGCGAAATTAGTTTATAGGCACTGAAATCAAACCTTTATTGGGTACTAGCTGTACCCGGCATGCGTTGCAATGCACTTTTTCCTTCTTACTTCTTCTCTTCTCTCGTGTCAGCACGAGCTATACGAAAATAGCTCATTCTGTGGTGAAAAGATAAGCCAGTCAGCAAGGATGGTAGCGGGGCTGATTGCCCAGGGTGCGCCGGACGTACTTAAGTATCGTCACTCGTGGAGGCTCTTTTCATGCACCCCTATCTACTTACTACCTACCTACTACTTACGTACTACCTATCTTCAGAAACAAAATTAAAATAGTAACAAAAAGTTAAAACCATTTTCATGCATGCGGTAATCAAATGAAGAATATGGACATATTGATAAAATGTAGTTTTTTTTTTAAATATATTTTTTTTCTTTCATCAGAACCTTCTCCTGACAATTACGAATACAATAAAAAAAAGCAGCGAAGTCGGTCCAGCCGTTCACGCGTGATGCCGTGACCAAGGGAAATAGTGTTTTTTTTATATATATAGATATATATAACACTCGTAATAAATATAATTGACTAGCTTTTGCCCGCGAATTCATCGGCGTGAAAGCTGTGAGCTTTCACGCCGATAAACCGTGCTATGGCGAAATGCATTCCCAAGGTTTTCAGTCTCATGTGACGAAATACGTCCCTAATGAAGTGACGTCTATCTACTGGTACTCAAAATTAAGATCAGTTGTCTAAATACGTGATAGAAATAAAAAACCACCAAATTGTAACAAATAAGAATAGATATATTCAATTCAAAATCAACGGCACAATAAACGCATCAATTTCAAATAAATGAAAAAAAAGTGTTCGATTTCAAAAGATTCTGCTCCGAAGCCTATGTAACTCAATTACTTATTGGCATGGGAGAGAGGAACCATAAAATAATTTGCTACAGAAGGTGTACTTGTATGCAGTGCAGGAAAGCAACTCTAATATTATAAAGAAAAAAAAACCGATCAAGTGCGATCAGACTCGCGCTTAGAGGGCACATAAAGGTGCTATTCCACCGGCGACTGCAAACTGACGACTGCAACAGCAGACCGCAAGTCGCCATCGGAATAGTGCCTTTAACGTGTGCACTTTAAAGGTGCTATTCCGACAGGCGACTGCAAAACTGCAACCGCAGACCGCAGCCGCAGATTGCACCGCAAGCGATACTACTGTTGCAGTTTGCGGTCTGCAGCCCATCTCGGACTTGTACCTTAACAGAAAAAAACTAAAAAAAAACATGTCAACGCTGTTTGAAAGGAATATAATGAGTGGCCACATCTGCATTTTTGCAAATGGAGTGGTTCAGTTTTTTTAATAATGATCTTAAACGTATCCTATAGGTTTAGTGGCCTTTTTTTATGGATGGGGACTCATCATATGACTCCTTCCGCTCTGGGTGGAGCACAAGGGAGTGTCAGACTCTTACTGACTAAAACCCATTCGTGTTCCTCCTAATGTCCTCCTAAATTCCGTAACCCTGGCAGGCACTGGCCCTAGCGGGCCCCATCTACTAAAGGTTTAGTGGCCTTAAACGTGGCTTTTGGGCCAGACTTTCTAGGGTCAGTTGCCAGGCTGGGCCGAGACTACACTGTACTACTGCTATACTGGGTACAGCTCCAAGTTTCGAGCTGTGGCTGGTAAATAACAATGAGTTTACATAGTTTTCAATACATGTTGGTATTTAATCGGTGGAACGACTTGTGCGTACCTCTCTCTACCGTAATACGGGCATGCTGCTATAGACGCAGTATCTTTTTCTTAGTTTCTAAGAGCCATCACAAACTGAGCGACATGTCGCCGCGACTAGACGCGGAGCTGTCGCTTGCGTCGGCGACTAATCGTTACGGCAGACGTCGAGTAGGAAGCGATCATTAGTAGTAGAGTATTCGAGAGAGGCGGCCGTGTTGTTTCACAGCGAGACTGACGCTGCGCTGTCGCGCAACTCTCGTCGTGTGTGCGCGTGCACAGCGTGACTAGACGCGGCGACAAGTAGCGAGCGCGCGGGACTCCCCTAGTTTGTTGCGATTTATGAAAATTTTTGGCTGGAGCCTGTCGTCGCGTCTAGTCGCCGAGCTATCGCTGTCGCGTGTTGCCTAGTGTGTGCGTGACATTGTCATCACACGTTGTATGTAGTTGTTCTTCTACCGTTGCCTGCTTCGTAAACAAACCTCCTGTCACGATCACTTTATAATGCTAATATCCAGATTATTATAATAGCTTCATTTACATAATAAGGACGACTAGAACTTGTCTCAGGAATGCTTATTGGCTCTCAAACTTTTTCGAGTTTTCTCAGAACTTCGTACTAGTGGGTACGCATTGAGAATTTTGAATGAGTTCGCTGCGTGCTTCGTTTCAGCTTTTTGTGATGGTTTTATTTTTGAAACGGAACAATGGTCAGTTTGTATGCAGATTTGGAACGTTCTACATGATTCCAGTTTTGTATAGTTTTGTCACGATATAATTAGAAAAGTCATTTATACAGGATGTTAACGAATTCGTGCAATTCCTTAAAACCACATGATCCACTACTGGTGTAGACAGGCCCCGCACGGGATATAGCTTGATTAAAAATAAAAAAATAAAATTCTTTTTTTTTCATGTGGCTTTGTTACCGATCGTATCTAAACCACCTAATAAGGATTCAATTTAAAAATAAAAATTTTTTTTTTCAAAAAACTAATTTTATTTGTGTGAACATTTCGATGCCACGCATAAATTAATGAAAGTACGGCGACACGGCTGGCAGGAACGACTAACGCGATATCACTCTTTGCAGTCAGATAACTCAAAGCTCAAAAAAGACTCAGAAATTGAAAACCAAAAAAATTTTTTAAATTTTTTTTGTTTCCTTTCTGAAAATTCCCATTTAGTGTTAATCTGTGTCACCAGTAGATCACTTGGTTTGAAGGAATTACACGATTTCGTTAACACCCTGTATACTAATACATAAATAGATATTTATAGACTGCCTCGTTGGTCTAGTGGTCGCTCGCGCGACTGCTGAGCGTGAGGTGTTGAGTTCAATCCCCAGGTCGGACAAAGTGTTATTGGGTTTTTCCGTGTGGAATTTCTCAGTAGCAGCCCGGAGTCTGGATTTGTGCCCGGTTAATGGTAAAAGACTCGCCTCCTATTCCCTGAGACTTAAACACAACGGCGACTTAAACATAAATGAGGATGTACTAATACACCTCTGCCAACCCTTCGGCGAATACAGGCGCGATGTTATTATAAAATTACTAAAATAGTTTGGTTGTCCATTTTTTTCATGTTACTGGATAACAGGCACCAAATTAGACTATTTCAACAAACCATTTATTCAGAACTTGTCACGAATCTAGAGACCTCACGAGTTCTCTATCAGAATTAAATGTAAAGCTTTAAAGTGCATAAGTATTTAAAGCTCAGAGATCGCAGTAGAAAGCTTTGTTCAGTGTTAAAACAGAGCCTACAAAGCACAAAGAAGCTTAGGAGAATTCGATCCTAGATCGCTTAAAACAGGATAAGCATAATTTAGTTTAAGTGGATTGAGTAAGGCAGTCTGAGAACTATAAAAATTGACGTCACCACGAAAAAAAGATCACTTTACAAAAAATGCACCAATAAGTTCAAAGGCAACTATAGGTGTAGCGCTTAACTGAGGCAGTGCCTGAGGTATGGAAGCGGAACGGGAGGGGTGACATATATTATGACGTGACATGACGTGTCCGAACTATCTCGCTATACACGTGATCAATATAATGAAGATATCTCGTACGATATTTTTACTACTACTAGATAATGAAAGTAATTCGAGCCATTCATGCAGTGACGGTACAGACAGCGATAAGGAATCTGATTAATTAAATTTGGGATTTCGGGATTTCTTTGTTGTTTTTTGTTGTTTCTGTTTTTGTGTTTTTGTTGTTAGAATAATATAATAAATTTATTTTTTGTTTACATTGTCACGCGCATTTATATTAGTTAATTTAAGTAGGCATACATACGTAAATATCGTAAGAGATATCTTCATTATATGTATCACGTGTTTAGCGAGATAGTTCGAACACGTAGTCATATGTCACCCCTCCCGTGCCGCTCCCATACCCCAGGCTCTGCCTCAGTTAAGCGCTAGACCTATAATTGTTAGAACGAATGTATAAACCAAACAGTTCAAATTGTCTTTTTAGTACTTAAATGCGCCACATGCGGCGCTACTTTGTATAGTTTCACTTCTAATCGTGTATTCTCTCTGTCATCTGCGAATGTATTACGTTGAGATGTTCCGCTAAATAAATCTATAATTTCTATTTCTATCAAGGCTTATTTTACTTCAAACTTATTACTAGTAAATTGCAAGTCAGCTAGTTGTATATTTTTTATTTTATTCTGAAGCATTAGTTCAATTTTCGTGACTATGGAAGCCTCATAGGTACTAATATTCGACATCATCGTCATCGTTGGCTATACAATAGGCATGTTGACAGCATCAACAAATTGCAAATCTAATTAGTCCACCAGAGTTTTGAAAAATAATGGACACATATTTTTTCTTTTGTTAAATCCATGAATACTTGGAAAGATAAAACGCATCAAAACTCGAGAGTGGGGGCTTGTGACGTCACAAGCAAGTAAAATTTGTACTTGCTTGTGACGTTTTGTCAATTTTAAAAGTATCGTATCTTCGTCAATTTTGGTTTACGTAACAAAAGAAAAAATACGGGTCAAATATTTTTTGATAATCTAACTGACGGACTAATTAGATTTTTTCAGTCAAATACCCTATTCCACCGACACAAACTCCCACACGAGAGGAATCAATGTCGCTCCCAATCAACCTCCATTAAAGAAAGCATCAGCCGCTAGCATTAACATATCTGCAGAATATGCATCTATCAGAAGGGCCGACCTTTTCAAAAACGCACACCCCAAAAACTCATGAACAGCTATCACCTCCCTCGAAAGAGGCCGACTTAGAACGCTAATAATCTTAATATTTGTATTTCAAAAAATGAATGATTGTTTGTATGTTTGTCCTCTATGCGCTCCTAAACCATTCATCCAATTGTTTTGAAACTTTGGGAAGTTGTTCTGCGTAAGCCAATGGAAGTATTGGCCACAAGAAAAATAGACAGAAAGATAGACAAATGGATAGATAGATAGACAGATAGATGGACAGGTAGATAGACAGACAGATAGACAATAGACAGATAGACAAATAGATAGACAGATAGATAAATGGATAGATAGATACACAGATAGATAGACAGACATATAGATAGATAGACATATAGATAGATAGACAATAAACAGACAGATAGATAATAGACAGATAGACTGATAGATAGATAGACAGACTGATAGACAATAGACAGATAGATAGACAAATAGATAGATAGATAGACAATGGACAGATAGATAGACAGATAGATAAATGGATAGATAGGTAGACAGATATACAGATAGAAAATAAACAGATAGATAGACAGACAGATAGACAATGGACTGATAGATAGATAGACAGACAGATAGACAATAGACAGATAGATAGACAGATAGATAGACAGATAGATAGACAGATAGATAGATGCATGGATAGATAGATAGATTATAATTAAAAAAAAACAGTTTTTTTATACAATCTCATAATATGAAAACTGAGTGAGTGAATGAGACAGAAGACTGTGAGAAATCTTGAATATATTGACAAAACATTGACAGATTGACGTTCAGTTGTTCAGTCAGCAGTTGATAGCAAAAATATGGCGGTACGAAGTTTGCCGGGTCAGCTAGTCCTATATAAAAATAATAGAACTCCTTTGGGTTTCATCAATCTTCTTTTATCGCATTTTGCCTTAGTTTGTGATAATTCTACAAATTAATTTTAAAAAGCTTTTCGTTATCTGATGTCTATAGTTTTTTCCTTGTCCTAATTGGATCTTATTAGATATAATTAGATTGCAAAAGATCTATTAAGATATAGGCTGATTATTAAATTGTCTGATGGGAATGAATATAACTGTCCAAATCCATCATTGTAAATATATAATGTTTGCCGACGATCTTAAAATTTATAAAACTATAACTTCAAATGAAGATACTACCCTAGTTCAGGAGGATTTAGACAGAATTGATCATTGGTGCAGCCTTAATCACATGAAACTTAATGTTCAAAAATGTAGCCATATACGATTCACAAGAAAAAAACAATCAAATACTGTCTCATATAATATTAAAGGAGAATTATTGGAAACTGTAAATGAGGTTCGTGATCTTGGCATCATCATGGACAGTAAAGTCAACTTCAGAAGCCATATTGATAATATCGTTAAGAAATCGGCACGGCTACTAGGATTTCTTAGTTCGGAGCCACCTTGAATTCGCCAGCGTGGTGTGGAACCCCCACTATACAGTACACTCGCAAAGAGTAGAAAGCATCCAAAGGGCATTCACAAAACACCTAGCATATACCTTTGGTGATATATCTCCCCGGTGTCCATATGAACAACGTATTCAATTTTACAAAATGATTACTTTACGCGACTGTCGACTGGTACAAGATCTCATGTTCTTTTTCAAATTAGTTAACAATAGATTAGATTGCGATAAATTAACTGAAAAAATTGGAATAAAAGTCCCCTATAGAATACCCAGACATCCCATTACCCATTTATTCCACACTAAAGTATCCAACACAAATATAGGAGTGTACTCACCCCTCAATAGGCTCAGCACAGAGATGAAATCGTACATAAAATCCACTCCAAATGCTGACATATATCATGACTCCATGAACATATTTAAAACCCAAATCCTAAAGTCCCAAAGCACACGATCAAGTGATTCATTGTATTAGTATGTAGGTATATCTTGAAACATTATCTAAATTTGTAATTTTTGTTTAATTTTATGTCTTCTGTTATAATTAAGCGTTACCGCAATTTTGTTATTGTTATTTTTATTATTCTTTTTGTAATTTTATATTTCTTAGTTTATTCCACTTAATTTTTAGTACACTTAGTTTTTAGCTTATATTGTCACTTTTATTTGAGAATGTTGGTTCACCTGTTATTGGCAACTGTATAAGACCACAACTAATTGTTACCTATTGTAATTTGAAATTTGTTTACAGAAGCTGTTGGTGTACCTTAATAAATAAATGAATACTGATTATTAAAAATAATATTGAGTATGAATTAAAAATACAAGAATTCTTGTTATAAACGAGCGTCTAATTGGTCTGCTAAGTTTTTAGACAAATCTGTAGTGACTTCAAGTATTTGAAAGTTAACGAGCATAAGTACAGAGGATCTGAAAAATATACCAAATTAAGTATGCTCTTTATTATTTCTTTTTCACAATAGTACGAACTGAATGTACGAAAATAAACTTATTAGGTACTTATTCTTGTTATATTTTAAGTCTATTGAAGAAAGCTGGTTACGTAAAAATACGCCCAACGAATTAAAATAGAAAATAAAACTTTAATCTTTTGACTGTTTATAAACACCTCAGATCAATAGCAGCTATAATTTCTGTAGCATTAAGCGCAGTTCAAACTACGCTATAATATATATATTTTTTTTTTTTTTTTTTTTTTTTCTTTTTTTTTCTATTGGACTGCAGTAGGTCGTCCTAGGGGACGGTTTCTACGTAACCGGGCAGTTATTGGCGAGACCTGAAGGGTCTCCAGCCAATGGGGGGAAGTAAAATACTTAACCTAAGCTAACTACTTGTACTACACTAACATCATGACTACCTGCAACAACAGCACTAAGGGCGACCCCTAGTGGGACTCGGACCTCGGCTTAGGGCGTTGCTGGCGTGGACATAGGGGGGGGGGGGGGGACAGCTTGATGAGGGCTGAATTATCGGGGTGACTGCGGAGTCTGAAGAGACGACCGGCTCTACGACGGGAGAGCTCGGTGGATCGTGACCGGCGGTGGTGGGGCGTCGCGACGGGCCTCGTCGGCGAGGACGGTATGCCGGGCGGCGGCGTTTATTGTGTAGTGTGCTGGTCGATTTACTCGCCTCCTGGAGGAGGGTAATTTCGTCATCGGGTTCTAAAAGTGTGTGCCTGGGACGGCGAACTTTACTTATGAGAGAGGGACTGTAGTCGGCCGCTGCGGCGACTAGGGGGTTCGGATGGCGGGGGGCAGAGTCGAAGTAACGCTTGGAAATGCGTTTGAGGTATTGCCTGATGGTTGGCATTTTTAGATCGAGATGGAGTTGGACGTTACGCATGAACCACGGGGCAGCCGCGGCTCTGCGCAACACTCGATTCTGGAGGGTTTGGAAGGATTTAAAGCGACAAGGCTTAACGTGTGCGAACACGACGCTAGCGTAAGTCAAGATGGGGCGGATGCACGTTACGTAGATTCTCAGCTTATTTCTAAGTGACAATTTACTGCGCGTTCTAAGGATGGGGGCTATAATATATAGCATATAACAAATATTTTATAGCTAGGCGATATCGCTCAGCATACATTTTATATGGACACATTCACACAAAGCTATGCTATAAAGTATTGGCTTACTATATGCGATAAATATCAGCGATTTTCAGAGCTATATCGTACGATTCTCCAGTCCCCGCCCTGCCTCACTTCTACTCCGTCCGTCACAAACCGGATCGCCGTCAAATTATTTGCTATACATAGTATGGGGGATTTATACGGGTCGATTTTAGCCGTGCGGCAAGTCACTAGTCACATCGCTTGTAAAAATCGAATCGCCACCCCATTTACACCGGTCGACAAAAATCGCATGCGACTTGTTGATTTCTAGCGGAACAACACAGCGCAAAACACACCTCATACCGCGGGCGATCGACTACAATTGACCATTTACACAGTGGATTTTAGTCACCAGCATGCGCATGCGGCTTTTCGCCGCACGGCAAAAGTCAGATGGCACCCAACTTTGGGGCTTGCGATTTTAGTCACTTGCGGCCTAGACGAATTGTAATTTAGACGGTCGATTTTCGCCGTACGGCCTAGCCGTGCGGCGAAAATCGACCTGTGTAAATCCCCTATTAGACCGGCTTGCGACATACAGTATTATAATACTGTATGTCGCAAGCCGGTCTAATATGGGATTTGGGATTGCATGACGTTCACACTATAATAGTGTGAACGTCATGCTGTATAGTTATAGCTTATGATGCAACATGCCTTACTATCTTATATAGTCGAAATAGTAGCGCTTTAGTGCTGTTCCTCTAATTTTCCTTTAGCACATTCCTTATCCACATCATCAAATCCAAGTTCTATCGTTAGTTGCAGAGGTAACCGAGTGAACTAGAGTATTAACATTTGATATTACGGGAACTAATAACGATGAAGCAACTTTGATGCTACATCCCTATAGTGTAGCATAAATATTATAATGATTTACCTTTGTATGCTTTAAGACGTGTATTTTCGTTTCATTTTTCTGCATATAAAGGATATTTTCATAAGTGTTGCTCTATTCTTTTTAAAGGGATAGTATAAAATATTCTAGATAAAAAGATAATGAGTTGTCGGAATTTTTATTTCATATTTTTGTAGATAAAAGATCTTTTGTTGATGTTTTTTTTTGTGTTATTATGAAACTATTATTTAGAAGGAAATAAATACCCCCCCTTTTGGGGGTGGCCTATGTCCAAAAGTGGACGTCTTTCGGCTGAATGATGATGATGATTCTGAATTCCGATAAACTTAAAAATATTATTAAATGCGAAAGTTTTCATGTTAAAATATTTGTTGGACGTCGTATCAGCTGAATTAGTTTGACTGGACGTGATTCAAATTTGAAGATATTATTCGAAATTTCTGTTTTTCAACCATAACAGGAAGATTCACGCCTCGGGGTTAAGACAACTAAGTGTCTAAACACACTATGCCGAAGATACACGACCGAAGTTCGGCATGATTACGCCTGCAATGCTTTTTAAATTACCCGCGACACACCAGGCTGAAATTACGTCGCGTTTTACCTACATATATAAAAAACATAAACGCCGAATTTCGGTCGCGTATCTTCGGCATAGTGTGTTTATCCACTTCATCATCATCTGCCTAGCCTTTTCCCAACTATGTTGGGGTCGGCTTCCAGTCGAACCGGATGCAGCTGAATATCAGTATTTTACATGGAGCGACTGCCTATCAGACCTCCACAACCCAGTAACTGGGTAATACGATACTCTTGGTAAGACTGGTTGTCAGACTTTCTGGCTTCTGACCAACAGTAACGACTGTCAAAGATCTACAAATGACAGCCGGGACCAACGGCTTTACGTGCTTTCCGAGGCACGGAGGAAACTCGCTATGGTAAATGGTCACCCATCCACAGACCAACCTCGGCAAGCATGGCTTAACCCGGAAGATCAGTCTGTGCGGCTGTAATTATTTAGCCACGAGCTCCTCAGTGTTTATCCACTTAATGTCACTCATTTAAAAATAAAATAGTCTTTAAATAAAATAATTTTTATTTGAATAAGCTATCATTCTTAGTTCCGGAGATATTAATTAAGGTTTATGTTGGTGATCCGGATTCATTGCTCCCGAATGTATTAAAATTAAAATGAGAGCTTGCTTTGCCTGCAGGTAGGTTGAATTCGATTTCGAATTCGACGACACGTTTGGTGCAGTGGCCAAGCGATTGGCTTCTGCGTTAGGCTTAAAACGCACTAGCGGCCAGCCACAATGCGGCGTGCCGCGCCGTAGCCCCAGAACAACCGCAGCGGTTGACGGCTGACCGCGAATCAGTGCGTCGATATCATGCGTTTTCATGTAAAAATCGATGTGCGGCCTGCCGCAAACGGCACGCCGCATCGCGGCCTGCTGCTAGTGCTTTTTAAGACGGGTCGTGGGTCCGATTCCCACACGTAATAAAATTTTGTATGGTCTACAGATGGTTGTTTCGGGTCTGGGCGTTTGTGTATGTGAGATTTGTCTCTGTAAATACACTCACGATACAAGAGAAATCTTAGTGTGGGGCAATGTTATTTATAAACAAAAAACAAATCGCCGGCATGTCTGGCTTTTTGAATTCATCCTCGGATCAGAATCTTTTTATCACTTGCGTTATTGATGATAGGACTCAAAAAAAGTTCACGATGGTGCGTGTAGTCTGTCAAACTGAACCAGGCTAGCTTGGTGTACAAAGGTTAACTAAGATAAACTTTCTCATTCTGAGGACAGGAGACCTACTCCCTAAGTCTGTCAATGAAGTTAGTTGCCCGTCCGAAAGTAGCCCAAAACGTAGGAGTGAACAAAACAAGTGTCAAGTTCAACTTTTCGGACGGGCAAAAACAC
This sequence comes from Amphipyra tragopoginis, assembly GCA_905220435.1. Lineage (NCBI taxonomy): Eukaryota > Metazoa > Arthropoda > Insecta > Lepidoptera > Noctuidae > Amphipyra > Amphipyra tragopoginis. Next base: position 873,787 of record HG992006.1, on the reverse strand, counting down.
ATCAGTAGTAGGGACAACTGTCAAATCGTGTTGTCATTCATTCTTAGTTCGGGCCCCGAAATAATCGTATGTCCGTAGGTGATAGGGAGTAGGAAACGCTCGTAACTAAGGCCGAAACGACGGACTTCGTGCTTAGGGAGTAGACCCCCAGGATCGGGCTCAGCTATGAGATAGTAATGGGCTGATCATGCTTATACAGGATGTAAACAAATTCGTGTAATTGCTTCAAACCGCGTGATCTACTGGTGACACTGATTGACTCTGCATAGGTTTCTTCAAGAAACAACAAAAAAAATTCAAAAAATGAACCATGGTATTCTGTATCTGAGTAATTTTGGCGTCCCAAGTTAACTGACTGTGAAGAGCAATATCGCACTAGTCGGGCCCGTCAGCTATGTCGCCGTGCCTTCAGTTATTTACGCGTGGCATCGAAATATTCCATGAAATAAAATAAAAAAATGGAAAAAAAACTTTTTTTACTTTTTAATCAATCTAACTCCCGTGCGGGGTTAATCTATACCATTAATAGATCATGCGGTTTGAAGGAATTACACGAATTCGTTTACCTGCACCCTGTATGTTAAGGGAGGACTTTTTAACAAGTACTAAACATTCAATTAGCACTACTACCAATACGACTACGATTGCAAGACCATCTTGTCGCATTCCTCAAGTATCATTTACACTTCTGTGCAAGACGCTGATATCTCCATCACTATGCAAATTGGACACAAAGGATTTGCATACAGATTAGTTTGAAGTGTAAGATTCATGATCGTGATAGTGTTAGGGAGAGGTTAGAGCGGGAGCACACGATGCGTTGCGGCGCCGCACCGCAAAGATTTCACCGTATCAGCGGGCACACGAGCGGTGCGGCGCCGCAACGTTGTTATGACGCAGCGGCACCGCAGCAAAAAAATCATAGAGAAAAAAAATTGAAACGAGCGAGCGTGTGTCCTTCCTTGTGACGCATAAACAACTGAGCGGTGCCGCTCCGACGTCGCAACGTATTCACCTCTCCCCGCCTCGTCTCGGTGGTTGCAAGTCCGGTGCGGCGCCGGAGCGCATCGTGTGACATGCCACAGATATTTCTATGTAAGACGACGCAGCGACACCGCCGCCGCAACGCATCGTGTGCCCCCGCTCTTACACGATGCGGTGCGGTACGGTGCGCCGCCGTTTCGCAACCATTTTGCTGCATCAGCGTGCACACGCAGTACGCGGGGTCGCTAGAGCGATGCAGTGCGGTGCGGCGCCGCACCACACCGTATGGAATGGCTCTCCGTCAACACATCTGCAGTCTGCGACGTCGGAGCGGTGCCGCTCCGGCGCATACACCCTCCCCCCTCGCCATGGTGTGCGGCGCAGCGCCGCAACGCACCGTGTGGTATACCATAGACATTTGTATGTATTACGCCGAAGCGGCACCGCTCAGGCGCCACGCCGGAGCCGCACGACATCGTGTGGCGTCTCCCTTACTATTTTCGCAACTGCTACTGCAACGGTTGTTATTAATTGTTGGATGATTGGATTGTTAAAGGTGGAGCGATCGGTCGGTCCGCGATTTTTTTAAACATTATTTGTCATCATGCCTTTATTTCCCGAAAGGTCGTGTAGAGGTGTTTAGTGCAGTACACCCACATTTCGCCTTTATGTTTAAGTACCATGTAGGTAATAGGGAGCGAGCCTATTGCCATCAACCGGTCATAAATCCAGACTCCTGCTATTACTGAGAAATTTCACACGGAAAAACCTAATAACACTATGCTCGACCTGGGGATCGAACCCAGGAGCTCACTGTGGATCGAACCCAAGAGCTCACGCTCAGCAGTCGCGCTTGCAACCACTAGGTCAACGAGGCAGTCAGTTTTTATTTAATTTTCACCTAAATTACATGTTATATTGCAGTAACATGGTTACGGCCGTTATATGAACATATTTCTAGCGATATGATCATATATCGGAAGATGCTTATAGAAAGCATTTCATCAAACTTAAGGGGATGTTTAGAGAAATGAAAAACTTTTGTAAGGTTGTTTGGGTTTCCAAAGCAGAGTCGACGGAGCCCCGCGGCGCCGGGCTCCTATTCCTGTCTACAGGGTTTAAAGTAACCTAACATGAAGGGGATGACGGGGGCTTCGTTCGCCTTCGAACCTAACCTATTCGTATCGGGGTGCCCCAAATTACCGAACCCGCTTCGCTCGGTCTTGAAATTAGTCAGTTGGAAGACAAGTTACAGTGTTTGGCTCAAAATCTAACTTTATATTCCTAGGAAGATGCTTTATGAAACGCTTTCTGGTTAAGAATTTTTATTCCTCATAAGAATTACAAAGAGCATTCACTTACATGAGAAACAATTAATATCAAAATAAGTAAACTTACTAATGAGCGTAGGTACAGAACTTCAAAGTATTATTCATAAACAACAATAAAACAGTTAGTTAATCTACCTAATATTGTACAGTAAACTATGTATTTCTAGTAGTAGAATGAACAAAATAATGCAAAACAAATTAAAATTATAAGTACACGGTACGTAGTTGTTAATATGTACAACAAAATTAGTGGACATTTGACAAGAAGCGCCATGTTGATACAAATACTGAGCGTAGTCGATATTTTCTTTAAAAGAGACTATTTATTATTATTTTTGTTGGATTATGTTTTGTTTTAGTAGTTTTTTAAATATATTTAGTGATTTACATTATTTAACATGTTTTGGTAGTTTATTAAATATTTGTGCACCTTCGTGCGTTAAATTATTTTTTCCGTAATTAGTTCGCGTAAAAGCTTTCTTATAAGCATCATCCGGTATGTGATCATATCGCTAGAAAGACGATCATATAACGGCTATAACTATATAACTGCGACATATATAACGTAGTAACAGTTTTGTTACTTGCGTAGGTACACCAAATGTTACATTGTGTATATGTGTGTATTTGTTTACCTTTTCAAACGACACATCTTACTGTTATTTTCTTGTAATGACTTTCTCGATCTTTTCTGAAGTAACCAAATAAAAATGTACTCTGTGTGTGTGGGCCGTGCGCGTGTAGTAATATGACTAGATGTCCGATAATGTTATCAGAAACTAAATTATATTATTTTGTAAATCTATTATCCTTAATTAGTTTATCAGAACTACAAATACTACAATCAGTATCAAATCTCATCTTGAAATCACATTCACGACCGGTCGCTAGTTCATTGACTATTAATACCTACATACCTACCTATAGAAGGAACTCTAAACACCTTTGTCCATACAAGGTTAGTCGGAAAGGGGGTACTAATCCAAAAGGGTGCTAAAGTACCCATGATAATGGTTACTTTAGCACCCTTTCGAAGTTCCTTTATCGATTGTTCTGAGTAACTTTTCTTCTACAACTTTCCCCAAAAGTCAATAAATTAAGAGAAATAGCTGATAAAGATTTAAAAAAAAAACAAAAATTTATCTATCCTCAGCTATGATCAGCTGTGTTTACATTTTAGGTCATATTTGGGGTCACGAAATAGAAGCACCATTTTCTTAATTCGTAACTAAATCAGGGGTGAATAATTTTTGAAGAAACTAAAGTAGAAGTCGTATTGTATTGAAATAAAAATTATCGAATTTTGAAATTTTAACACTTCCTTTAAAAAAACAGTCATCACTGATAGTTTAATTGGCCCCCGGATTAGTACTCCCTTTCCGACTAACCTTGTATACAAGGTGTAACATAAATAACGCACATCCTCTTAAGGGGTCACTGTACTCATCATTATGAACAACTTTTACTGTGGGACCAAATACGAAATCGCGAAAAAAAATCTGCTGTTTCTTAAATGTATGTTCGCATAAGGCCGCGTTTCCACTGACGCGGAGCTGGGCGGAGAGGAGCTTAGCGGTGCACAAATTGACCAATGACTATGCTTGAAATCTCCGCTCCGCTTCAATGGAAACAGTACGAGCGGGGTGGAGCAGAGCTGAGCGGATATTCATACAACGAGGCGGTGCAGTGCAGAGGACAGCGAGCATTGGGGTGCAGAGCGGAGGACAGCGGGTCGGTACGGAGCGGTGCGGAGCGGGGCGGTGCGGAGCGGGGCGGTGCGTGACTCGCGTGCAGTTTCGTTACGTCACTAGGTGCATACGTATCAAAATGGATGAGAAGTTCATTGATCTCTCTGATGTTCTCTCCGCTCCTCTCCGCCCAGCTCCGCTCCTCTCCGCCCAGCTCCGCTTCAGTGGAAACACTGACCACTTTTCACCGCTCTTCTCCGCTCCTCTCCGCCCAGCTCCGCGTCAGTGGAAACGCGGCCTTACTCGTCAAAATGTAGGGAACAGAAGATTTTTTTTTCGCGATTTCATATTTTTTTCCCATAGTAAATTGTTCATAATGATGAGTACAGTGACTCCTTAAGAAGTTGTGCGTTGTTTAAGTTACACCTTGTTTAGTAAAGCAATCAATAATCGTCACCATTAAGGTCCAGCTACATGCAGTGAATTGCATGTGCAACGCAAACGATATTGTTGGTATTAATAGCCCTATGCGGTATACCGCTTTGCCGCCTCAACGTACAACATGCAACACGGTGCTTGCACGCACAATGTGTAAATTAGAATTTTTACAATTAAGATTGAGCGTGTAGCGGAAACATTAGTACATTAAAATGTAGACTCCTCAGCTGAACATGGGCGACCTAATAGACCAGTACTATTGTTGTGGACTATATTGAAAAAAGGTGGAAGTGCCCACGCAGCTATCGCGTGTGTGTTGCAATTATGAGAAAATGAAATTACTTATGAAGTGAGGGCCCATCTATATCTCCACATCACGACGTCGTCAACGTCGAACGGTGCGGTAACGCGGCACGGTGCGATGACGTAACGAGCAAATTTACGGTATCGTATCGTATACACGTTCCGCCTCTAGCCGCAAGCACACATGTATATGCGCTCCGCCCGCGCTCTCCACGCCCGCGTGTTAGTCGCCGTTAATGTGCTCCGATGCTTTAAAACCATACCTTACTGTTTCTCTTATTAAAATTCAGGATCTACATGATCAACGATACATCTAACAATGATCCTGACGTGCATTTTTACGATACGGTACGGTAAATTTGCACGTTACGTCAACGCACCGTGCCACGTCACCGCACCGTTCCACGTTGATGACGTCATGACGTGGAGATGTGGACAGGCCGTTACTATCACGGTTCATGAGATACAGCCTGGTGACAGACGGATGAACGGACGGACAGCAGAGTCTTAGTAATAGGGTCCCGTTTTACCCTTTGGGTGAGGAATCCTAAAAACAAGTGAAAGTGTCCTAATACTTCCTTAGTACGGGAACCACTGTCGCTAAACTGACATATGTACGATTATATTGAAAGATATCAAAGTTTTATACTTTACTAGCTTTCGCCCGCAGCTTCGCTTGCGTGAAATTTTGAACTCGTTAAGTGACGATTTTCCATACAAACTTTCATCCCCTATTTAACTCCCTTAGAAGTTGAATTTCGAAAAATCCCTTCTTAGTGGATGCCTACGTTACAAAAAGAACCTACTGTCAAAATTTCAAGTTTCTAACCCCAGCGGTTTAGGCTGTACATTGATAGATCAGTCAGTCAGTCAGTCAGCTTCTCCTTTTATATGTATAGATATCAAAGTTTTATACTTTATACACCTCTGTAATATACATCTTTCGTCCTGCTATCATTTTAACACGATAGAATTTCACAATAAGGCATGATTCTAATATTTTACGGATGAGTTCGAGACGTGCGTCGCGGCGTCACGTCATGTCATGTCACAGAAAGTGCTAATCGCGTGAGCTAATGATAATATTATAAGTCCAGAGATCGGAATATGTAGAGTATATTTACCTAAACTTCGAGGAAGGAAGTAACATAGAGTGGATAATACCTCCTCTAAAATCCCGGAATAATTATAATGACGTTTTAGTCCCGGGATTTAGAAATCATGAATTATTTATTGGACTTTATTTATAGTTAGAAGTTATTTATTTGAAGAATCATATAACATTTTTTAGGGTTCCGTACTAAAAGTATTAAATTAAAGAGTTTTACATATTACATACATTGTTTTACATTTTACATAAGAAACCTAAAAAAAATTATATGATTATTCAAATCAATAATTTCTAACTATAAATAAAGTAAAATAAATAATTCGTGTGAGATTTTTAAATTCCGGTATTAAAACGTCATTACGGGATTTTAGAGGAGGTATTATCCAGTCTATGTTACTTCCTTCCTCGAAGTTTAGGTAAATATACTCTACCTATTCCGATGTCTGCTAATTTACTATCTACTTTATCAATTACTCCATCAAGTACATCTGTTCCGAATCACTTTCATTTATATACGCCACCAGTTGCACTCGTGTAGAACAGCGACAAGAATAATCTGTGATCGACAAAAAATATTCCGAGTCATACATCACTCGGTCCTGGGAGAGACGGGGTCATTAACTGCGATTAAGTATAGCAATGGACATGTAATGAATCACTTGTAGAATATCGACGTTTTTTGTTATAAATTACTGTGTGATAGTGACAGAGCTTTATGAGGTTTTGGTTGCAGATTCGTTTACTGTACAATTATTTATTTTTCGATTTAAGGTATTCTTGTAAGTACAACAGGTTGCGCAGTTTTTTTTTTATTGTTATCCAAACTAGGCATAGCGTCACCAGACTGTATCTCATGAACCGTGATAGTTAGACAGTTGAAATTTTCACAGATGATGTATCTCTGTTGCCGCTCTAACAACGAATACTAAAAAATAGGATAAAATAAATAATAAGGGGACTCCCATATAACAAACGTGATTTTTTTGCCGTTTTTATAGATAATGGTACGGGACCCTTCGTGCGCGAGTCCAACTCGCACTTGGCCGGTTTTTTTTACTTCAAATGCTGTATTTTAACTTTTATGAGACACCTTTATATTTTTGATTAATTACGGACTACTCATGAGCATTTTTCGGGATTGTCCGATTATTTTCGAACTCAAACGGAGCCCTTAATCATGAGCAGAATACGCGGCGAGGTCGCAAGTCGAACAACCCCGAAAAATTCACGTGAGTAAACCATAAGTAATCATAATTCATTTCATTTCTAGCCTGCGTCATCCCACTGCTCGTCAAAGGCCTCTCCCCATGACTTCCAGGTTCTTCGATCCAGAGCCAAAGTGGACCACTGGTCGTTGGTTTTGTCTAGCTCGTCCCGCCATCTTCTTCGAGGTCTGCCGCGACGCCTTCTGTCTGTGTCAGGGCTCCATAAAGTGGCTATTTTGGCCCACAGCTCATTGGGCATGCGGCACACGTGGCCAGCCTAGGCCCACTTCAGCTTAGCGGCTTTTAAAGCAACGTCAGCAATTTGTGTTTTGGAGCGCAGTGTGGTGTTGTGTACATGGTCCGTTAACTAAAAACTAAAATAATGTAAAAAACTAAAGTAATCATACATACAAATAAAAATAATGCGCAGTCGCATGTTACACAATTTCGTAACATTCTCGTCCTGCGAGGTAAGTTTTTATAACAGATAAGAAATATGTACTCGTATAACGAAGGATCGGGTGTCAACTCGTTATCAGACATGATGATAATCCAATAAAATTATTGTCGTTCACGTTAGCGATGTGTTTTCAATATTCAATCACAGTAACCTCCAAGTGTTTTAAATTGAACAAGATTTAGGCCCGGACTCCACCAAAGCGGAGATGTGCGGAGATTTCCGAAGCGGAGACGAGAAGAGATGTTTTTCAGCTAGGTTGTATCCACCGAAACTGTGCGGAGATGCGTGCTGGCTAGACTGTTGCGGAGATGTGTGCTGGCTAGGGTGGAGATGTGCGCTGACTAGAGCGGAACTGAGCTGCGTGCGGCGAGCGTTGGATTTGAATGCACAGTTTAGTGCGATCTGACACGAAAGGTAGATGTCTCAGTCATGTCGCTATACAAGTTGACATGAGAAGTGTGATACCGCTCCCTGCACGCCGCACACATCTCGTCTCCGCTGCGCGTCATTGTCAGCTTGCGAGGCAAAGCTCACATCTCCGCCTTGTACCGCGGCCCAGCTCAATCTCAGCGAGGAACAGCTCACATCTCCGCTTCCATCGCGCCATACAAATATGATACATCTCCGCTCAGTGGTATCCACTTAAGCTGAGTGGAGACGAGATGTGTGAATAACAAAATTCTATTGTTTTTTTAAAACACATCTCCGCTCAGTTCGTCTCGTCTCCGCTTTGGTGGAGTCCGGGCCTTATCACGATTCAGATGGTAATGCAAGTTTGTAACTTTTACCTATGTTTTGACAAATAAATTATTTTGATTTGATTTTGATTTGAATGCAGTGAGTTCTTCCACGCTCCACTCTGACAGTATATCACCTAATACAGATGTAATTTCATCTGTCAGTTGTCAACGTCATACCGACACCGTGGCAACCTCGCTCTAGCTAACCGCTTGACGTTTCCAGTTGATTCGACAATAAAATCCCAATTTAACTTCTTGATGCTTCGACGTGTATAATAAAAAATATGAAAATTTTCATTACATAGGCCCTTTTCGGTAATAAATAATTATGAGAATGTTAAATCTAAATAACTTTGTAAAACTCATGATGATCGATGGTCATAATAAAATGAATCTCGTTACATTTGATACGAAATTTCAAATCAAATCAAATCAAAATTTTTTATTTCACATAAACCAATACAGGCGCTTATGAAAAGTCGAATTTAGGTGCACGGTTCCAATTAGTCGTTTCCTATGGAGAAGAACCGGCAAGAAACTCCATGGTTACTCTTTTAAAAAAAAAGGATATCTTTAACAACTTCAGTAAATACAATAATATGATTAATGATAGTTAAGAGAGAACAATGTAGTCTTGACCACAGACCTGTGAGTAATGTAATACCAAGTCTTGGGTACAAAAATTAACCAAAATGAAAAAAAATAACACAATATGAATAATAGTAATTTACACAATTATATGTATAGGCAAGTCCACGAAGTTCTCACATTTACAAAAGATAAAATGAAGCTAAACTATATAAAACAATTGACATGATTAAATGTCATCAAAACTTAGAGAAAAAATCGTTGTAAGATAAGATAAAAGATATCTTGAGAGTAACGACAGCAATAAAAATAAAAATCATAATTGAGGATAGTTAATAGACATACACATACGTCGTTAATGAGGTACCAGGGAAGCCACATGTGCAGGGACTAATGCCAAACATCCTTGTCGTCAACGTAATCCTTAGTCTTGTAGTATGCTTTTTGAGTGAGGACACGTTTAATATGGGTTTTGAATTTTCCCTCGGTAAGATCTGTTACAGATTTCGGCAACTTGTTATAAAAACGTACGCCATTACCTAGAAATGACTTACTACTTTTGCTTAATCTAAATTTAGGTATCACAATTGAATCTTCATCTCGAATCTTGGCTCCTTGCCATCTTACTGGGAGAAATGGATAGTGCTCATTTCCTTACATTATTCTTATAAAGATATTTTGATTTGGTGTTATCTGTATTTTGATGCCGAGGGTGACAATTTATTGAAAAAGAATAATAACCATGGATTTCCTCTCGGTAGGAATCACTTTGAAACGAATTCAAAAGTGCCTGTAAATCGTCCAATTGAAATAATTCCTTTGACAACGTTAATTTTTTTACCTGAATTAATCAGTATTGAGTATCTAACCTTAATTTTTGATTGTATTGGAGTGCAGTCGATGTTATCTGTTTTATCAATATTGTGTTTGTATTTATGGGTCGGTAAAGCTAAATATTTAAACAATACAGGAGCAATATTGATAATAGAAGATATTGTGAACAAATATTTGTGTTGAATTACAAAGATAAAGGCTAACAAACTTTACCTTTGAAGTGCATGTATCTTTAGCAGTTGCAAGATTAAATCTATGTGATCCATGAATGAAACTAACATATACAAAGTTAGTCAGAAAGGGGGTACTAATCCAAATGGGTGTTAAAGTACCCATCATAATGAATAACTTTTGTTGTACAACTTTCCGCAAAAGTCAATAGTTTAAGAGAAATAGCTGTTCAAAGATTTCTTGAAAAATACGCTAAAACCTATCTATCCTCAGCTATGATCAGCTGTTTACATTTTAGGTCATATTTAGAGTCACAGATTAGACGCTCCATCTTCTGAATTCGGTAATAAAGTAGGGATGAAGAATTTATGAAAAACAAAAATAGTAATAATTTTCGTTGTTTTTTTATCGAATTTTGAAATTTTTGCATTTGCTTTGAAACAGTGATACCTTAAGTGGCCTACGAATTACTACTCCTTTTTCAACTAACCTTGTGTACATATTATATTCACGGCTGTAATTCTCGAAGGGGTGACCAGAATTGTTCTTCTATTATAGGAGTCTGTACACTTACGTTTCATTTCTGGTATTAAGTCCCATGTAAGAGATGGCGAGCCTATTGCTATTTTCATGACTTGCTGGACCAGCAATGCGGGGAATTATATTCTTAATATTCGTCCCCCCAGGCACTAATATAGGATTGAGCTACACGATAACTGATGCAGGCGTGCCATCTGTTGGGACAGATCCTCTCAAACTGCTCTGGAATTTTCCTCAAAAGGCCAGTCCAGGCATTGCACTGCATTGTCCTCACACAATTTTTGCTACAGAAAATATCTGGACTTTAAAAGAGATTTCGTCCCCTGAGTTTGTTTCGGCCTTTTTTCTCAGAGGTAGTCGGATAGGAAAAGAAGACGCCATCAACCTTTAAAAAAATAAACCGACTTGTAAAAGTCATTGTTAAATATCCTATTTGCAGAATAAATAATTTCATTTCATTTCAATGATAATTTAAGTAATTACTTACACCAAAATCTTCCTAAAGCCATGAATCTTGTTACTAAGGGATTACAAATGGATTAGCATCAGAATCCACTTAAGAGTATTTAATATTACCAATTTGCTTCCCAACGTAGTCAACTTGGCAGTAATTTATACTACCCAATTTATTTACATTTAATTAAATAAATTCACACATTCAAATCGCAAGGCGTTAGTCTCAAACTGATTGTTTTTATGACACTTAAAAGAAAAACATAATGCTATCCGCATCCGCGACTATGAGTTACTACTAAGGCTGCAGACACACTGAGCGTATCGTATACATAGTTTTATACCACAATGTCTGGACTTTAAAAGAGACCTTGACCTCTGAGTTTTTCGGCTTTTCTTCTCAGAGCTAGTCAGATAGGAAAGGCAGGCGAAATCAAGTTAAAAAAAAATGACTTGTAAAAGTGTCTGTAACAGATTTATTTACAGAAATAAATATCATTTACGCGGCTCATATTTCGTGGCGTTACGCGTATGTATCGCGCTACATGCGAATTCTCCTGCGCGGCATCACCGCGCGTATTATACGTCATTCCGCCGAGCGTAAGGGCCTTTTCCCTGTCATGCGTATTTTCGGCCGCGCGCGGATCTGGTCTGCATGCGGGTGATAGCACGCTCCTGGCCACACGCAGGACAAAGATTTCGTTTACCGCTGCAGTGTCGTGCGTGTCGCCAGTGACTAAACTCGTGCACAAAGATGAACGTTAAAAAGTACTCATGCGTACTATGACCATGCGTGCGACCCGCGTCACAGTAAAAACAATGCTGAAAGCAGAAGAACTGCGCCCGTATCCGGTTAGCACGCACGCGGGCTGCACGACAGCAGCCAATCCGCGTTCAGCGCGCGTGCTGCCCGCATGATAGGAAAAACATGTATGAAATGATAGGATGCGGGCAGCCTGCACGCGGACCAGATTCGCGCGCGGGCGAAAATACGCATGACAGGAAAAGGACCCTAATAGGGCCTAGAAGTTTCGCGCGCATCATGCATTCGCTTAACTATATCAGGCATATTTTCTGCGGCGCAAGATACGTTAACTATGATTTGGCCTTTAGGCTGCAGACATATTGAGCGTATCTTGCGCGGCTCATGTTTTGTCGCGTTACGCGTATGCATCGCGCTACATTCAAATTCTCCTGCGCCACCTTACCACGTCATTACGCCGAGCGTAAGAGGACCAATAACGATATTCGTCATATTTTCAGCGGCTATAGACACACATAAGCGTACTTAGCTTCACGAATTTTGCGTCGCGTATCTTGCACAATACGCGACGCAAGATACGTTAAGTGTGTTTTGGCCCTAAAGCGTACAAACTTTATAAATTGTACAGTGCCTAAAACCACCGCTTAAATATTACAGCAAAGGTGGGTACTTTAATTAATAGGTACTCTCAATGTGTTGACTGCAGTGAGTAATAAGCTGGTTTAATGTTCGCATCTCATACATTTTGTATGAGTTTCTGCGGTTTACTTGTAGAAGCGTGAATTTCCGGCTCAAATTATGTTTATGGCACTTTTTGGATTAACATGGTCTTGCTCTTTGCGGGGATGAGTTGTACTATTTCCTTTTTACCTAACGGATATTTAGATGTTGTTAATTATAACTTACATAACATCACGCCAGTATACCCCGAAGGGTTGGGCAGAGCTATAAATATACCCTCGTTTCACCGTTATGTTTAAGTCCCATGTAATAGGGGGCGAGCCTATTGCCATCAACCGAACACAAATCTGAACTCCGGGCTGTTACTGAGAAATTCCACCGAAAAATCCCAATAACAATTCGCCCGACGTGAGGATCAAACTCAGAATCACGCTCAGCTGTCGCGCTTACGACCACTAGACTAACGAGGCTGTCAAACTCTTAACGTTTTAACTAACTTTTGTTTTTGTATTATAACTTTCGTGAGACACATTCATATTTATGATTAATTACGGTTTACTCACGGCACAACTACGGCAGCTATTACGTTCACCAAAGGACAAGGATCCGCTAGGCGTTCCCGGCGTATACAAGATACCGTGCGACTGTGGCCTGAGTTATATAGGAGAAACTCGCCGCAATATCGCAACCAGGCTTAGCGAACACATAAGTAGTATGAAGAGTATGGACAGCAAGAGGTCGGCAGTTGCAGAACACGTCTGTAATACGGGCACGGCTCATTTCATACGTTTCGATAAGACTTCCGTACTAGCGAAGGAAAAATATTTCGTGCCGCGAAAAGTACGTGAAGCCATCGAAATCAGCCGTCACCCGAATTTTAATAGAGATGGTGGTTGGACACTGCCTCCTGCCTGGAAACCAGCTCTGAAGTCTACTTCATATAAAAGTGAGATAAGTCTGGAGTGTGGCACTCTTTCCTCAAACAACACGGACACGACAAGTGACGAAGACGCACGAGCAATACCGAAACAGAGCGCGCCCCTCTCGTCGCGAGCGCAACGCTACGCGGCGCGGTGCAGCGTCAGTTCGACTCGCGACCTCACCGCGTGATCAGCTCATGATTAAAGGCTCCGTTTGGGTCCGAAACTAGTCGGGCAATCCCGAAAAATGCACGTGAGTAAACCGTAATTAATCATAAATATAACTTTTGTTTGTCATAATAAACATTTCAGCGGCTATTCTTTTTTTTTATCTATCTCTTTGCCCCGCTGTACGATTTCTCCTGTATCGTGGGTGAGTTTACAGACACATATCTCACATGCACAAACGCCCAGACCCGGAACAACTATCGGTAGGCCATACAAATTTTTGTTCAGTTTGGGAATCGAACCCACGCCACGACCCGTAGCGCAGAAGCCAATCACTCAGCCACTGCACCAAACGTGTCGTCTGAAAAAGAAAGAATCATTTGCACTTGCAAAGTATACAGTTGAAAACAGTGATCTCATTAGATAACAGGAAGAAAACTAAACTTACCTAATTGCAATTTTAATCATAAAGTGTTGAGTGAGTTGTATTTGATGGATGACTATGAAGCTCACCACGTCACCTCGGAAAGCATGTTAAACCGTCGGTTCCGGGTGTCATACAAATAACTATAACAATACTTAAATAAATATTTTTCGGACATTTTTTTACACAGCACCATCTAGTCCCAAACTAAGCAGAGCTTGTACTATGGGTACTAGACAATGGATATTATATCATATCATATATCATATATATCCTTTATTTCAGGCAACTTGGCCCATAGAAAACGAATACATAAATAATAAAACAATATAACTATAAACTAATACATAATATATAAAACTACTGTACACGGAGTGACGGCGTCGTGTTGCGCTGCGTGGTGTCGCGTAGCCTTCCGCGAAATCGACGATAGATGACACCCTTCGGCCAAAACTCTTCTTTAAGGAAGGTCTCAATATGATGAGTCGGAACTCGCACCACAAACGACTTGAAATTTGTGTTGTGGCGCGACTCCAACTTCTCGACCCTCAAAGTCCAGTTTGTCTTCACCTGAACATACTCCACGATCTCCTCAACCTTCGTGGTGTGATGTAGTCTGGACACGTACAGCAGCGTCGTCGGTATTGCTGGACGCAGCAGCATGTTGGGTCCTGCCAGCGCGGTACCGCACTGGTTTCGACAAGGAGGCTTCTTCTTCTTCTTTTTCTCCACCTTGATGAAGTCATCCTTGTCACACGTGTCCTTATCTGGACCCTGCTGTTTCAGGTCTTTGTTGACCGATACACAGCGACTCTGTTTACCCCCTTTTGTTTTTTCTGCTTGCCGTTTTGTTTGCGACATAGCAGGTTTGTGAGTGGCGACGATAGCAGCGTAGGCACGTTTAGGGGTCGACGTACCTACATGACTCACTACTTCCACCGGTGTTGAAGGAACGATGGGCACGGCGGCGGAGCACGATGCAACGCATGCAATATCGGCAGCTGGCGACGCAGTAGAGCTCGCCGACTCAAAACTGCCGATGGAAGCGTTTTGCGCCCCGCGACGAATGTTCACGTTAGAGGCGTCAGGTGACCTACTTACCGAAACAGCGTTGCGCAACAACCCTACTTCGGCACGTAGGTCCCCTATGGTGTTATTCGACACCTCCAGCTTGGACTGTACCTCGGCCAGGCTCGCTTTTAGGAACGTTATATCCTTCAGCAGCCTGGTGACGTCGACGTGGTCGAACGTGACGGGGGGCAGCTTATGCAGCTCCATCGCCAAGAAAGCGGGCACGTCATCTGGGTCCGTGTTTTTCATCCGTGTTTTTGGCCGTGTGTTGTTCGGCTGCTGATGTAGGTACTATTTTCATATTACAGAAAAGAGCAGTCCGAGCTATTTATAATCTAGGCTGCCGTGAATCGCTTCGTGAATTATTTAAGAAAATAAATATACTAACCCTACCATCTCTGTATATACTTAGTAACATTATGTACATTCGAAAGAACATTGCCCAGTATAACAAGAAAAGTGACGTCCACAACATAAATACTCGCAATAAACACAAGCTAACAGTACCTGGTTTTAGACTAAGAAAAACCAGCAAGTCGTTTATGGGGAACAGTGTTAGGTTCTACAATAAAATACCATCTAGTATTACTGATTTACCGGATATAAAGTTTAAATCATTTATTAAGAGCATTTTGATATCTAAAGCTTATTATAGCATAAATCAGTATATCGAAGATAAAGATGCCTGGCATACAACTCCGTCCTGCACATTGCGACCCTCTGGCCCTGTCTAACTGGTTGGTT
The DNA here is from genome assembly GCA_905220435.1 of Amphipyra tragopoginis. Lineage (NCBI taxonomy): Eukaryota > Metazoa > Arthropoda > Insecta > Lepidoptera > Noctuidae > Amphipyra > Amphipyra tragopoginis. The sequence continues at coordinate 858,170 of HG992006.1, read as the reverse complement.
GTATGACCTAACATTACTTTTAATGTTTACCTACTTTTATTATTCTTCTTTTTTTATTGACTTAAAATAACCTGTACATTATTTTATCAATTTTCATATTATTATTTTTTACATTCAAATATTGAAATTTTTATATCCCACTACAATTTTATTTGTATAATACTCTGCCTTAATAGTTCTGATATTGTTTTACATGTATAATTTTGATAATATCATTTTCTAAACTGTAAAGTTTGAGCATCATGCAGCAATTAATGATACACCTTTAATCATATCATATTACTGCCCATTGTCTGGTAGTATGAGTCTGTCATGCTCACTTAAATGTCCTGCTGATGGTGGCGTTGTATATCCGGTCGTTGGGTTCCCTATAATATGGTTGAGCTAAGCGATGCGGATGTGCACGTCATGCTCGTGAACGGGTGCTGTCTGTCGGGACTGGTCAGCCCATAACTACTAGGGCAATTCTAGAAGGCATATTTTCTATTCCTATTTTCTACTCTTATGTGAATTTATTTGTTACATTAACCTGCATTATTCTCATTCTATGTCACACGCAACTGTAATGGAATTGTCATGAATAGTCATGATCTACTATTTTAAAAAGAGTATTCATGGAGTTTCTTGCCGGCTCTTCTCCATAGAACCTACCTTTTGGAACCGTGCACCTAGTTTTGACGTTTTAAAAGTGCCTGTAATCTGGTCTATTTGAAATAAAAAACTTTGACTTTGACTTTGACTTTGACTTCATCATTGTGATGATATCCTGGACACTCTTCTCGCCACCATCCCTCCGGCGGGACGGCATCTGGTCAACTTTGCCGAGCGTTTGAAACAGCAACAACTTGGCACCGCTGATCTCCTCTTCTTTGAAGCCAGACTTGCAGATTTGCAAGATGCTGACCTCATCCATATAATCGATGGCATGTTTGATAAATGCCAGCAGCTCGTTGGCTATGAGCGGTTGGGAACTCATAGCGACGAAAATCGGGCAGCGGCTATAGCCGCGCAATACGCGAATATAATATTCGTACCGAGCAGCACAAATACGTCCGTACTCGACCGCGCATCGCACTGCGAAAATTATACTTATATACTTTTTTTTTGTAAATAGATACTTGTAATACATAAGAAACTCCCGCTAATAATCGTTACGGGTAGTCAGAACCCCGAAAGTGTGACAACGGATCTAACCTTTCAAGATCGGTATTGCCCAGTAACTGGGTTGCGGAGGTAATAGGCTAACGAGATGTGAAACATCATCATCATTCAGCCGAAAGACGTCCACTGCTGGACATAGCTCTCCCACATAGCATCGTCCTGTGTTTCTCGCATGTGAAACATGTCACATCAAAACGTGAGCGCAGGTCCGCCATGTTGACACGACCCGCTCGCGCCTCGTGTTTTGTGTGACGAACGCTGTAGTTAGATACACAATTGTACAATACTCGCAATGCCAATCGCAATGTCGCAATTACTTGACGTATTTGATTGGAACAATCTATATCTATCTATATATATAAAAGGTGAAGCTGACTGACTGACTGATCTATCAACGCACAGCCTAAACCGCTGGGGTCAGATACTTGAAATTTTCAAAGCAGATTTCTTTTGTGATGTAGACATCCACTAAGAAGGTATTTCTCGAAATTCAACCCCTAAGAGGGTGAAATAGGGGATGTAAGTTAGTATGTGAGTCCGTCATTTTTGAAGTAAAAAGCATGATAAAGGTTTCTGCTATGAAATAAATGTACACGTGTTTGAGCGTTTTTGGAAATTCTAACCCTAAGGGGTTGAAATCAGTGTTGAAAGTTTGTATGAGAGATCTGGTACTTTTGAAGTAAGAAGCATGGAATTAAATATCTAGACTTCTGGTTAGATATAAACAAACACGTGTATGAGCGTTTTTAGAAATTGCACCCCTAAACGGGTGAAATGGGTTGTTAACGTTTGTATGAAAATCCTTATTCCAGGAGTTTTTTTGGATTTTACCACTAAAAATACCTGAAAAAGGGTAAACGCGCGTTTAAAATTTCACGCAAGCAAAGCTGCGGGCAAAAGCTAGTTGGTCCAGAAATGTTGTAAGCGATACAACGGCTCTTGCATTGCAAACAATAATAAGCAACTTAAAATAATGGCATGCAATTCCATCAACAAAGTGTTATCCTTTCATTCCATTCTGAAATTAAAGTGCAACCTGCACATAATGAACTGAAACCAAACTGAAAAAATAAAACAAATTAATTTCAGGTTTTGTGAAACAAAAGGCCTTTAAAAACGAGTAATTGTGAAGAATTTAATTGCAATGTTACAACAGTTGAATAAAAATATATTATAATTCGTTGCAAATTAATCGACATGTGTTGTCCAATTTATGGACAATTCTGAACGAAATTGTCCATTGCATTCCGGTTTCGAAGATCTACATAATAGCATCATATTCCTATTAATTTACCATTGCTTGGCACACATGAACCCATGTCCGATGATCTCATGATCAGGAGCCGCGCTCTATAGTTACTAGAGATCGAGGAAACTTACACCATATTATGTCAGGACGAACAGACTGTTCATAATTACCTAAACAACTAAAGAAATTAAACATTAACTCAATCAATGACGTATTATAAAATGGGATAAATTCTTGTCAGAATGACATTTGTCGTGTACTGTGTTCATTCTGAAACACCCCTTGTATCGTTGAGATACAGTTTAATTTTGTCAGTTATTCAGATCATATCGAAAAATCTGTTCATCCCGTTATATTTGATGTACTGTACAGTATGTAACTAAATAAATAATTATAATAAAATACTAGATATTTATTGTTCGCACAATGAAATAATAATAAATTAAAACTTAAGTTAAAAGATGATCTTTAAATAACTATGTAAACAGATTGACAGATTTACGTCCTAGAGCGGGCAACGTATTTTTAACGAAAAAACTGCTACGCTCCATCTCCTATTTCAAACCACTTTCAAGCGTTCAATATATCTCGTTACGAGCCTTTTACGACCTGAAGAACATGTCATATGGCAAGCGACTGAATGTGCACTGAACTACCAAGTAACGCTCTGACTTGCAATTCTGGTTTTAAGTTCATTGCACACCGAGAGACAATGTTTGTGCGCGATCAATGTCAGGCGTTTGTCGTGGGGGTTCAGGCGCACAACGTCAGATTCGCAAAACGTTCGGTGAGAATAAAACAATCGCAGGACAATATGCGAATCGGACGTTTTGCGAATAGGACAATATGCTAATTGGACCTTTTTTTCTCACCGGACGTTTTGCGAATCGGACGTTATGTGCCTGAACCGTCGTGGATTATGGGATATGCATGCAACAACATAAACATAATAACATCACACCTGTATTTCCCGAAGGGTTGGGCAAAGGTGTTTAGGACACCCTCATTCCGCAGTAATGTTTAAGTCCCATTCAGGGGAGCCTATTGCCATCAACCGGGCACAAATCCAGATTCGGGGCTGCTACTGGGAAATTCCACAGGAGAAAAACCCAATAAGACTTTGCCCGACGTGGGGATCGAACCTAGGATGCTCAGAAGTCGCGCTTGCGACCACTACATATACAACACACACCAACGAGGCAGTCACTCATAAAACAACTTCAGCAGTATCTTATTAGAATCGTCGACTGGTATACGTGAAAATATTGCCAATGATATAACCGTCTCGATTTTTATAAAAGTTGTTTGTATGCATTACAATTAATAATTATTAGTTACCGTTTACAATATCTATGAATATCTATGGTCAAACAGAGTGGCCCATTCTAAACTTTGGCAAGAATGTAAAGTTCAATACAAGACATGTTGCATAGCGTGTTTTGGCAGAAAACTCAAACCTCATGCTCGCGCGTTTGTCTTACCGCGCCACTGCGCTCATTGTTTCACCATCTTTACTACATTCAGCGTAAGCATTTCGCGTGTATCTACATAAATTTTGAATAAGTAAGAAGACCGCGTGGTACACTTTCAAGTGCCCAATTTAGTCGTGCGCTTGTTACGATAGCTATTATGTAAATAACAACTAGGTACTACATCTTGAGCTAATTAAGTCACTTTAAACATAAAAAGTACTGATTTTACTAAAAAAGTCATAAAAATTGGCAATTCAGTCTATACGGTCTTTTCTTATCTTCTTGTCTTAAATCCTCTACGGCAGGTATAATATAGGAAAGCGACAGGCCATTTATAAAATGATAAGGCTGAGCAATCACCAGAGCTGTGCTAAGCTGCGTAGCGAGGAATGTGTTTTGTAAGCACCAATAGAATCACTTCATTTAGGTACCTAGCTTCGCACTGCGCAGCTCTGGTGGATATGGGCTTAGCGGAGAGAGGTTTTTGTTCATACAAAACAAGCGAGAAATGCGAGCGAGGGATGTGTTGCGAGGAATGTGTTGCCAGGAATGTGTTACGAGGAATGTGTTAGGAATGTATGCGAGGATTTGAAAATATGCGCCTACCAGTCAGTCAATAGATGGTGTTTGGAAGAGGTAGATGATCATTTGTACACATTAATACATTACGCATTCCTTGCACAGCTCTGGTGGAAAGGGTCACACCGTTTCACATCCTCGCTACACATTTTCGCACCGCACCTTTTTCTCGCACAGCTCTGGTGGATGTCCAGCCTAAGGCTATACTAGTAATTCTGATATTGATGATTAAGGGAGAATTCACATGTAGGTACTACAACCACACCACATCGCAGTGACAAAAAGTGGTCAAGCAGTGGTTACGTGTGAATAGTGTCGCTGCAGCTTCTTGCATTTGCGTTGTGGTAACTACAAAATGTCGATGTGGTTGCGTTGTTGCTAGTAGTTGCGGTGTGGTTACGTTGTGGCTAGTGTTTACACACAAACAGATCGGCTCTGACTTTCCGCGTACGCGCGGTGTCGTTGCGTTGACGCAACGTGGTGTTTGCGAGGTGGCTGACCGCTAGTTCGCGGTGTCGCTGGTGGTTGCGATGTGGTTGGTATCGTCCACACGGTTGAATTTGGCGACAAAATGTGGTTGGTCCGTGTGAATGAAGCTATTCATTTTCATACAAATTAGTGCCCGCGCACATGTTTTTCTTTATTTAGTTTTATTTATACAGGGTGTTAACGAATTCGTGTAATTCCATAAAACCACATGATCTACTACTGATGTAGACAGGCCCCGCACAGGATTTACGACACGTTTGGTGCAGTGGCTAAGCAATTGGCTTCTGCGCTACGGGTCGTGGGTTCGATTCCCACACGGAACAAAAATTTGTATGGCCTATAGATGGTTGTTCCGGGTCTGGGCGTTTGTTTGTGAGATTTGTGTCTGTAAACGCACCCACGATACAAGAGAAATCTTAGTGTGGGGCAACGTTTTTTAAAAAATAAAAAAAAATTTAGCTTGATTAAAAATAAAAAAAATAAATAATTATTTGTTCATGCGACTTTGTTACCAATCGTATCTAAACCACCTAATAAGAATTCAGTAAAATAAAAAAATAAGAATAATTTTTTTTTGCAAAAAAAAAAATGTTATACAAGGTTAGTCGGAAAGGGGGTACTAATCCGAAGTCCACTTATAGTATCGCTGATGACTGTTTGAAAGCAAGTGTTGAAATTTCAAAATTCATTTTTTTTTTCAAATAAAATGGTTTTTATTTTAGTTTTTTCAAAAATTCTTCATCCCTGCTTTAGTTACAAATTCAGAAAATGGTGCTTCTAATTCATGACCCCAAATATGACCTAAAATGTAAACGCAGCTGATCATAACTGGGGATAGACAGATTTTAGAGTTTTTTTTTGAGATTTTTGAACAACTGTTTCTCTTAAACGAAAAAAAGAGTTAAAAACTTAACTTAACTTAAAAAAGAGTTTTGGGAAAAGTTGTAGAACAAAAGTTACTCATTATTATGTGTACTTTAACACCCTTTCGGATTAGTACCCCCTTTCTGACTAATCTTGTATTTGTGTGAACATTTCGATGCCACACATAAATTAATGAAAGCAGAAATAGAAAATCAAGTTTTTTTTTAAATTTCAAAAATTGCCATTTACGGTTAATCAGTGTCACCAGTAGGTCACGTGGTTTGAAGGAATTACACGAATTCGTTAACACCCTGTATTGTAACAGTGTTTTCTTAACATTACATCTGCCAAACTGCGGAGCAGTTTGTCGGCAATACGTTCTCGTGGATTATGCACAAACCTGTAAATAAGTATACATTGTTACTAATTATACCATTAAATCTAAGTTAGAAACCAAGTTATGGCTCTGTAAGCAACTACTCTGTATGTAGATGCAAAATAGTTGCTCACAGAAAGCACACTGCTGTTGTTGTGGTGTGGTTGTGGTGTAGTTGTGGTACGTGTGAAACAAGCTTTATTATAAAGTGTGGCTACTCTACATATTTTATTCTTTGAAAGTAATGGTGCTGTTATAAAATGTCAGTAATGACCATAATAAAGAATGGGTTGAATAAAAATGAACTTTAAACAATAACAGTTTCCACTCTAAAAATGCTTAGCTTTAAAATTAATAGTTTGCACTTTAATTTTAATACTTCTGAAGCTGGCGGCGAGTGCCAGAAACTATTCGCTTCGCCGATCACTTTCCATCATTCATTAACTGAGTGCATTCAGAACCAAATGGTTTTTGATTGAATATAGTGCAAACCATTAATTTTGTAGTGGAAATCATTATTTTTGAAGTATGCCTTAAACTTCTTTTGTTGTTATTTTCATTAATTTTTAACCCCCGACGCAAAAAGATGGGTGTTATAAGTTTGACCGCTGTGTATGTTTGTGTGTCTATTTGTCTGTGTGTCTGTCTGTGACACCATAACTCTTAAACGGATGAACCGATTTAGATGTGTTTTTTTTTATTTAAAAGCTGGTTTTCTAGCGGCGGTTCTTAAACATGTTTTATCAAAATCGGTTCAGCCATTTCAGGGTCATCAGCTGTTTTGATATTTGGGTTGGGGGTTTTTTAAATTTTTAATTTATGTTATAAAGTGCTTTTAAATACATTCCATGAAGAATTCGCAGAAAGGCAAGCGTTAAAAGATTGCTTAGTTTCAGTCGTTTACGCTTCACTCAACCGCTTAAACCGCTTTCATCTTCGCTCGTACAGTTTCTATCACGTACGGTTTTAAATGAGCTGCATTTCGTAGGTCATCTTTTGTTTCTATAAAATTAGGTACAATGTGAGCGGTACTTTCGTTTTTTCAATTAAGTGGCGCGTCTGCCTTTTGAGTCTTTACGGCTGGTTACGACTTCGGTCTTAGTGGCGCAAGGCGCGGCAGGCGGAGCGACTTCCATAAGTGGAGCGTTGTGCAGGCCACGTACGTACCCTCAGTAGTGGTTAGTGGCAGCGAGCAGCCGAGGCGGACGTATTTAGATAGTCAGAACGTGGCCAAAATCATGGCGGTAAGTATCTAAATTACCCTTTCTCTGATTTAAAAGCAGTATGTCTTTAAAACAAGATATTCTAAATATGAGGGAAGGAGTGCACGAACTGAATAAAGATCGGTATTTAAATGGTGAATTTCATGATTTTTACGAAGATTATAGGAATAATTATCCAGATAAGTTGTATGAGTACACAAGAATGAGTGTGAAAACTTTTGATTATTACTACAACACATGGAAATACATTTAAAACAGCACATCTCAGTACTAACCACATTTCAGTAATAAACACCGTGGTATTTATTCATTACCGCTACAAAATCGTCTAAAATATTAAGTACTTCGCCGGTAAGTTCGTCACTCCTACACCGATGTCCGTGCCGCTCTGTGTCGTGGCGTCGCACTCATTCGCTTGTACTTTTGTCCCGCCGCTCCCCGCAGCTGTGCCGCTGTAGCGGTTCGCTCGTAGAAAAACGCGGGCATTGTCGCTGTGAGCGGCGTCTCGTGGCGTGCTTCAAACGTTTTTATACCTTTGATCTTGTTGAGAGTCAGGGTAATGAAACGCTCAGTTTGGGAGTCTAAACGATTGTGTTTATTTTTCCAAAACTTGGTTGATCATGGCATCGAACTCGTGTCTGACTAGAGCGTAGCGGTGCTGTTTCACTACTGCCCTCAGGTTTTTTGGCCATGATGTGCGATGGTTGCGATGAGTTGTTCTCGGGGTGATGACACTGATTCTAACACTAATAAAAATCGACATGAGGGTGACTTAAAAACTATAAAAATTAAATTAAACCAATCGCTGCGCTGCACAGAGCGAGTAAGTCTGTAGTTCACAAAACTGACGAAGGGGGCGCCACAATCGCGGTGTCGGTATGCATTGATGATGTGGCTACAACCTCATCACTCGCCGCCCCGCGCAAAGCTGCCGCTCACGCTGTGAGCGGTAGCTTAGCGCGGGGCAGCTCACAGCGGCAAGGTCGTGAACGGGCCGTTAGTGATTTGTCCGAAGTATTGTTTGTTTTGACCTTTAATTTTCTAATCTTAACTAAAAGGGTTGTCTAGAATAGTTTTAAAGTGGAATTTAAAATTAGGATTGGTGGTGGGCGACTAGGTACTTTTATAAATAAATGGAGTCTTTTGAGTATTGTAAAGGTTTTGGGAATCAAACTCAAACTCAAAACTCATTTATTTAATAGGCTAGAATTACTTAATTCTTTTGAACGTCAATGTTACAATAAACAGCCTAAAAGCCCGCCCTTCACCGATTTCTAGTCCACTGTCCTTTTGTATGGAATATTCCGATCTGTCCCCTTAAACTGTCTCCTTCGGGGGGCCAATCAAGAATAAAAAAAATCGATTTGTTCCCCTGTCACCAAGATGAACGGACAGATCGAACGAATTATTTCTGGTCTGTCCCCTGCTGTTCTTTAGGGAGACAAATAGAAATAAAAAGTTTCGATCTGTTCCCCTGTTACCGACGAGGCGACAGATCGGAATTATTATTGTAATAATTTGTATTAATCAAAACTATGTCTAGATAATATATTACTTATAGTACTAAAACTACACGTGCGTCATAAATTGTCCGTATATAGACCAGATTTTTTTAAATAATAATCACGAAAGTATTTCATATTTACTTTTGCGTTCAAAACTTCCCACAAACTTACCTCAAAGAGATATCTCTGAAGGATTTTTTAAACAAAATTGTACGCTGAAAGGAAGGCCTTTCTGTCTAATATATTCAACAACTTTGAGTTTTTTAATAAAGTTTTAATTTCGGTTCACTTTGGGTAAACTTTTACCTTCCATAATTGGATCCATCATCAAACTTAAGAGGCTTTGCAAAGGTAATGACTACTCGACTAAATAAAGACTTTGTTATAACTTATGAAGTATTCTCGTTCCTCTTGGCCTTGACATTAATGTTCCTGAGGTCTTGGATTTAAAAGATTGAGTTTTTCTGTCCTTAATTAAAAGTACACTTAAACCAGAGTTTTGACTTTATATATGTTGCAGGTAAAGCCCGATATCTGCCTACGGTCTTAAAATCGCCAACGATGTATTTTATATAATCTAAGTAATAATATGTACGTAATGTACATGTACAGTCGCAGACTTAAACTCCCTTATTACAAATGATGGTCTAAGAAAAACCCTGGTTTTAGAATAGCCCCGTCTCTTTTTATTGTATGACATAAGAAAGTGATGGGTATATTTTAAACCTGGGTTTACCTTAGTCTTGGTTTAAACCGTCTTTTGTAATAAGGGGGTATATGTTTACCACCCTAAGGTTTATAATTATTGCTTGCACATTGTTTTTTTTTAAGGTCGCTCGGTCGCATATAGCAAAGATATTTTTTTCTTAATTGACATGAAAAGGTCAATTTGAAGAGGCAGTATAGAAAAAGAAATCAACCTATTTAGTAAATGCAATCAAGTTCGCTGTACTCAAATTTTGACTAGACACACATAGGTAGGTACTTGAATGGAGTTCATAACATCCAAAAGTGGTTAATAGCCTTTTTGCTAGAATCGACGCTTCACAATTTTAAAAACGAATACTTATTCATGTTGAGATGACATCTTGAACCTCTTCTTCTTGACATCTTGAAATCTGATAATCATTTCAAGTCCGCGGCTGTTCACCTAGACTACCCGTTTTTCTCTTCCCATTCTTCCAGTCCATCCAAAAGTTAGCTAAGCCAGCGAAGCTAGATATAGTCGCTGGATCAATGTAAATCCGACTTTAGTGTTGATGTTAGATGAAGCCTAAGTGCGTATACACGTAGAAAGCGGGTTGCCGGCGCCGATTTGCCAGCGCTTGTCAGTGCTGGTTCGCGCAGCTAATCGACGCAGGTAGTCTCTATACTGTGTGGTGAACCAGCGCCGACAAGCTCCGAACTTCGCCGACAAGTTCCGACCTGCTCCGATCAGCGCTGGTAAGCCGTCATTTCTTGCTGTATTTGGGCGAATTTGTATTTGGAACAAGGCGTATTTTTGCTAAAAGATGCCAGCCCTGCTTCTACCTGCATCTTTTATGTAGCGGTTACCTGCACGGACCAGCCCCGCGAGCACTGATCTTTTATCGAGTCGATTCGAGAAATGTATCTACTCTAAACGTCAAATTTGACATAACTTATAGATTAAACGACAGCAATTGTCGTCTTATCTATTTCTTATGTCAAATTTGACGTTTAGAATAGATACATTTCTCGAATCAACTCGATAAAAAGATCCGTACTCGCACCGCAGTACCGATAATCGCTGGTAGGTTGGCGCTGGTTATCTGCTTCCTTTATGTATACGCCCTAAGACGGTGATGTATGAAAATGATGGCCTATTTAGCCACTCCAGTGTTCATTCTGGGTGTTGTTACGCTCTGTTTAACATAGACTAAGTTATTGCAAGCTTCCATATATCACAGTTGTGTGAAACTTTGAACTAACATCTATCGAGTTGAACTAAGACTAACAACCGACATTTCTGTGCACTGGATCTTGATCAACTCCTCCAAACTGCTTATTATCAAGAGCAAAATTTAATGATCTTCAACTACACTAGCAAACAAACTTAGGTGTCTCTGTTACTGAACTATTCACGATATAATACCTCGTCCTACGTAATCGACGAGACGCTATGCGGAGCGAACGTATTAAATAGTAGCCGCCTAGTCGTTTCAAATATACAGGATGGATCAAAAATCGTGGATCAAACGAAACAGGGCGATAGTTGGGGTTATTTGCAGCATTTTATTGAAACTTAAAATTTATTGAAAAAAGTGCCAATACTCATAAATCATGGTACCCACTGTCATAAAAGCACTTTCAAGCAATTAAACACCATTTATTGTTTTAAAATAGGCACCCATTATACTCCAATTGTCTATTTATTACAAATTTTGGTATTTTCTTAAAAAAAACACTTGAATTGTCATAACTTTTAGTTAGGGTATCTGCCACAGAGATATTTTTTACTGCAATTAACCCCAATTATCGTTTCCCTGTTTCGGTTGATCCACGATTTTTGACCCACCCTGTATGATGCGCCAATGCGGCGCAGTCATAATTAGGTTTTTGTACATCGAAATGAAAAAACTGAACCCTTATAAGATCTATCACTTTGTTATACGTTTTTCTGTCCGTCGATCAAGATCCTTTTTCTTAAGAACAACTAAAGGCTGTAGTTTAGTAGTTAAAATGAATAACAAATACTAAAGTCAACTGTAAAATAATGCAATAAAAGATATAGCCTTTCAAAGTGTAATTTCACTAACTGACTGCCACATTAAAACATACAGCGTAGGTACATAACCGCAAAATAAGAATTACCACGCTATAATTACACCTCATGATTTTTCAACGGGACAGAAACGTCAGGGCACGAGTCCAACTCACACTTGTCCTTGTCTTTGTTTTCCAGAGCATTAGAAATTCACACCGATAATTCAGCCCTCATCAAGCTGTCTCCCCCCCCCCCCCTATGTCCACGCCAGCAACGCCCTAAGCCGAGGTCCGAGTCCCACTAGGGGTCGCCCTTAGTGCTGTTGTTGCAGGTAGTCATGATGGTAGCTTAGTACAAGTAGTTAGCTTAGGTTAAGTATTTTACTTCCCCCCATTGGCTGGAGACCCTTCAGGTCTCGCCAATAACTGCCCGGTTACGTAGAAATGGTCCCCTAGGACCATCTACAGTAGTCAGATAGAAAAAATAAAATAGAAATACACCTTCGCGGCAACTGCATAGACTACTCCTCTGTTACGAATCAGCTACTGTTCGCATCGCGCCGCACCGCGCGTTACCGCTCACCTAGGACGACGTTGTATTAATACAGTACCTACTAGACTCGAGTGCTTGCGCAAGTAGCTGGATAGTAACTTGCTCTACAGTATATAGTGTTTGAGTAAAGTGCTTTGGTTTGAGTTAGATGGGATTTATGCAGTTCACAGGATTGGTATTTAAGTTTGATTAGAAGGTACAGGTAGGGACTTGGTTCAGTTAATACGACGTTAATGATGAAAAGGACTTCATATACCGAAACTTTCTACATACACAAGGATAGTCAGAAAGGGGGTACTAATCTGCAGGCCACGTAGAGTATCACTGATGACTGTTTTAAAGCAAGTGTTAAAATTTCAAAATTCGATTATTTTTATTTTCGTTTCTTCAAAAATTCTTCGTCCCTTCTTTAGTTACGAATTCAGAAAATAGAGCTTCTAATTCGTAACCCCAAATATGACCTAAAATGTAAACACAGCTGATCATAGCTGAGGATATACAGGGTGTAAAAAGACCCATCACATAGCCAAAATCTACGCACTCTGTACATCAAACTAAATCACATTGACCAAAAATAATTGCTGGGAAACGACTTTTATTTTTTGGCATTAAAAAAAGCACTTTTTTTTTAGCGCGCATTGTGTGGTTGTAGCGATGCCACGCGTTTGCATACGTGCAGCGGCCACACAGCTGAACCAAGGCGGTAGTGTGCGTTTGATATTCATTGCGTTTTTGTAACTTCAAATGCGTAATTTGATGTGAAAAATTGAAAATTTTGTAGTGTTCTTGATGAACTCTTTTGTATTACGACTTGGAATACGTGTCTGGAAAAAACTAAAAAAAAATGTACACTTTGACCTTCAATATCTCCAAAACCAATGATTTCCCAGGTATGGTCTAGTAGAAAAAAATGATCTCAATGAAGGGTAGAATATGTGGTTTTCGTTATCGTTAAGGGTCTTTTTACACCCGATAGTTTAGCATATTTTTCATGTTATTTTTGAACAGCAATTTCTCTTAAACGATTGACTTTTGGGGAAAGTGGTAGAATAAAAGTTACTTATTATTATGGGAACTTTACCCCCTTACTGAATAACCTTGCATACTGCATCAAATCAGGCTAAAATGACGTCACGTTTTGCCAATATAAAACAATGCAGGTATAATCGCACCAAATTTTGGTAGGGTAATTTCGGCACGGTGTGTCGCACCTATTAATATATAAGCATAGCGTAAGCATAATCCGCCAACTATCCCACAACTGGGCATGTGCCTCTTCTCAGAATGAGAAGAGATTAGGTCTTATGTTTGATTCCCACGGTGCGTGATACCGCGCACCGCGACGCACGAGTTCGCACCGACTCACCATGGGTAGAGACTCGTCCGTGGTAACGCGGACGGGTGCGGAGCGGTGCGCCGTATCCGCCGCAAATCGGCAAATACAAAGTTGCGGTGCAAATTCTCTTTCACTTGGTATTTTCGAATGAAAAAATTGCTTCGAATCACGCACCCTCATAATGTGGCTTCCCACGGTGCGGGATTTTACGGATGATATCACGCACAGCCGGTGCGCGCTACCACTCACCGTGGGAAGCCAGCTTTAGTCCATCACGCTGCACACTATAGAGTGCTCCAAAAGGTTCTCAATGATTTGGCGATCCGCCAACCCACACTAGCCCGATTCAGAACCTTTTCCGATAAGAAGTTTTCCACCGATTCGGTTTGTTGTTTCCTTCCGTGTACGATTCCCGTAATGAGAAAAAAAGCGATAGCTTAAAAAACCGTTCGACAACTGACTAATCGAATCCTTCTGAATCAAGGAGCAGGCCAGCGTGATGGTCTAAGTAGTCAATTAGACTGCATTAGCGGGTGCGGGGGCGGGCGCGGGCGCGGGCGCTTGGTTCTTGGCGTCTGCATGTTCATAGTAGTGCCGAACGAGCTATCGTACGACGCTTCGGCGAATGAATCAAAGTGGTTTAGAACCACACGCGCAGTCACCTAACAGACGCTATATCACTGTGAACGATACAGGCGGACTGAGCCATTAGAAACACCCGCGAAACCCGCGCCCGCGTCCGCCTCAAGCAGACGTGCGGCTCGCGGGAGCACTGTCTGTGAATGCAACTGGCGTCTACATACATCTTGATTTACACGCGCCCGCACTCGCACTCGCGCCCGCCTTCTCCACTCTGAAACAGTACTTAGAAACACCCGCGACACCCGCGCCCACGCCCGCCTGATGCAGACGCGCGACTCGCGGGAGCACTGTGAATGCAACTGGCGTCTACATACATCTTGATTTACACGCGCCCGCACTCGCACTCGCGCCCGCCTTCTCCACTCTGAAACAGTACTTAGAAACACCCGCGACACCCGCGCCCACGCCCGCCTGATGCAGACGCGCGACTCGCGGGAGCACTGTGAATGCAACTGGCGTCTACATACATCTTGATTTACACGCGCCCGCACTCGCACTCGCGCCCGCCTTCTCCACTCTAAAAGAGTACTAAGGCCGAAACTCTCCTCGGTCAGAAAAGAGGTCCGTGGTCAGTAGTGGGACTTTATGAGCTGGTTACTTCCCTATCCATAAAATATTCTCGCTAAAATACAAAAGGAATTACATTTGGTAGCAATGAATCTTAATATCTCGGAAACTAAGAATGATATTTTATTGAAATAAAAGCATTTTGTAGACTATTAAGTTTTTTTTAATATATTCCTTACTTATAAATGCGAAAGTAACTCTGTCTGTTCTGTTACTGGTGGTGGTTGATATGAGTTTGAATTTAAGATTGAAACCTTCGATTGTTGACTGTTACCACAAGTAAAGGAGAATGATCATCATGTATGAAAAAAAAACCCAGAGCGAACAGACACAGGTGTAGCTCAGAATTTTAGTGATATTTAGTGATATCATTCTGCAAGTATTTCAAATATTAGATTCGATGGCTAAATGTGTGATATT
This sequence comes from Amphipyra tragopoginis, assembly GCA_905220435.1. Classification (NCBI taxonomy): domain Eukaryota; kingdom Metazoa; phylum Arthropoda; class Insecta; order Lepidoptera; family Noctuidae; genus Amphipyra; species Amphipyra tragopoginis. Next base: position 843,010 of record HG992006.1, on the reverse strand, counting down.
GTGCTGTTTGTTTTTCATCAGGAGTGATTTTTTTTCTTTATGATATCTTCGATTTGAGTTTAAAAGATTATATAAATACATACATATATATACTCACGCCCATAATCCCAGAGAGGTAGGCAGAGACTGCAGATTGTCATAATCAACTATCCACAATCCACTTTTCGTCGCTTTTCTGTGAGACCCAGCGTGATGAGTGGCGAACTCTATCGCTGCCGTTTGAACGTTGTCTCATCTAAGTCTCTTAGTCGGCTTTTACGACAAGCCGAGAAGAAGACATTGGTGCTATTCGTAACCGACACCACACTGCTTAAATACATCAATATATATTCACACGATATAAATGCATTATTTAATAGTGTTATTACACTTCCATGGCTTTATTATTTAAGGCATTCGTGAAAACCGCATCTAAATCGATCCAGCCGTTCTCAAGTGATGCGTTTACTAACGAAAAGCATTTAATTTTTATTTATACCTATAGTTTTTTTTGTTATTTTAGAGAGGTAATGGTGATTGTGGTCATGAAAGTGTCAATCTGCAGTCTCTGCCTACTCCTCTGGGATTATGGGCGTGAATATATGTATGTATGTATTTATATCATCATTCATACTCAAATCGAAGATATCTTAACCGGTTGCGTACCGCCCGTCGTCCCAGGATGACACTTAATTGTCTTATCTATTTTGTCTATAATTACCATGCTTGAGGTTTAAAGAAAAAAAAAACACTCCTTATGAAAAACAAACAGCACAATATCGCACATTTTGCCATCGAATCTAATATTTGAAATACTTGCAGAATGATATCACTAATATCACTAAAATTCTGAGCTACATCCTGTGTCTGTTCGCTCTGGGTTTTTTTGAGCATTTTCCTTTGCTATTAAGTTATTAAATGCACAATCCGGAAAAAGGGACGGGAAAGTTATCGAAACTTCCTGTTCCTGCTGTCATTCTTACTTGTAGTAGGTGCACCTATAGTCTTGGGACGTCCCTTTATGTGTTAATTCCACTCAAAAACAGACAATTTGCTATGTTTGCAGAGTTTTTGTTCGGAGCCGATGAAAGGCCGCCCTTTTGGGTTGTTGGAACGAATGAGAGAGAGTGAGTGATTGATTGATTGAATGTTAGAAGGATATTGGGTAAATGGAAAAGGAAGCGGAAGTGTATTACGCAGTCGTTTTAATACTTTTTACCCGACTGCGCGCAAGCAAGGACAGGGTTATATTTTTCACGCGTATCTATAATGTGTCGCAGAATCAACACAGAAGAACAACTATTAGAATGACTATTGATTATTGTTAATGTAGTAGGACGCCATCTGTTATCGTTTGTCGGAAACGTCAAGCAGTGTGCTTGGGTGAGGTCGGTGCGGGGCGTGGCATGTCTTGTTTGACGGTTGTCAGCAAGCTGTCAGCTGTCAACTGTCGGCTGTCAGCTGTCATTCTTTTTGACATTGGATGCATTTGATTTGAGTGAAGTCACTTTGGAGTGAGACACGAGGGCGAGAGGTCGTTTTGCCAGCCTGCACCGAACTTACCGCGTTTCTGTACTTTAATCTATTTCCATCGGTTTGATCATTAGAGATTTTATTATTTTGTTATGCAGAGTGAATAAATAGAGGACTATAATCAGTGTTGTGACTATTATTTCCTGCCTACACCAAGTCTAACTTGGACTCTGATGACGAGGTACCCCAAAGGGTGAACTACCCTCGTTATATGTATGTGGGATTATTTTTACCCTCGAAGCAGCCCAGCGGCTGGATGGATTTTAATGAATGAGGTGTCACCCGATTTGCCTAAGCAATGCAATGGATATAGGCTAGATTTTGTTTTTATAAAATCAAAATGGTGGCCGTGAAATACGAAAAGGGGGGAGAAACAAAAAAGAATTCGCCTACCATATTACGTGGGATATCGCTGAATAGGTCTTTTAAAATCAATACGATGTTTCCTTGACCATTTTACAGTTTACAGCCATAAGCTCCGTTTAAGAATTACACACCCTGAAAGTTGTGCAGGATCTACATTGCGAACTAGAGCGAGTGATGGTACCTATATTAAATAAGGTGTCTATAGATAGATTTGTTTAGGCCTCATTACAACGGTAGGTACTTATGAATACATACGACATGTTAAAAAAGTTAATAAAAAAATCAAAAAACCCGCCTGCATAAAAAGCGAACTAAAAAGATGTAAACAAGACGTACTTCTAATCATAACATACATAACATAACGTCAAACTTACGTAGGTTTTCAAAAAATTATGCTATCAAATCATAACATGCAGTCGGAGGCTACGTATGTTTTTTTGATCAGTCAATTTGTTGTTTAAAAAATAAAAAAAAATTGTGAATTACATAAGTCTTAAGTAGCCTCCGACTGCATGTGACGATTTGATAGCATGATTTTTTGAAAACCTACGCAGGTTTGTCGTTATTATGTATGTTATGATTAGAAGTACGTCTTGTTTACATCTTTTTAGTTAGCTTTTTATGCAGGCGGGTTTTTTGTTTTTTTTATTAATTTACATACTTTTACAGTTACCTTATTACGACTAAACTATTGAACCGATTTTGATGAAACTTGGTACAGAGATAGTCTGGAACTCGAAGCGTTCTTCGGGTTTCAGACTATCTCTGTATCAAGTTCTTACATAGGCTACTTTTATTCCGAAAAACGCGGAATACGCGATAAACGATATCCACGCTGGCAAAGCCGCATGCGACCTCTAGTAGTATATAAGGTGTTAAAAAATCACCTCTAAGAATTTTGTGGGGTTACTCGATATCGGAAATTATCGGAGGAGCTCGTGGCTAAATAATTACAGCCGCATAGACCGATCTTCCGGGTTAAGCCACGCTTGCCGAGGTTGGTCTGTGGATGGGTGACCATTTACCATAGCGAGTTTCCTCCGTGCCTCGGAAAGCACGTAAAGCCGTTGGTCCCGCCTGTCATTTGTAGATCTTTGACAGTCGTTACTGTTGGTCAGAAGCCAGAAAGTCTGACAACCAGTCTTACCAAGAGAGTATCGTATTACCCAATTACTGGGTTGTGGAGGTCTGATAGGCAGTCGCTCCATGTAAAATACTGATATTCAGCTGCATCCGGTTCGACTGGAAGCCGACCCCAACATACCTACATAGTTGGGAAAAGGCTAGGCAGATGATGACTCGATATCGATATCCTTTCCATACAAATCAATTAAAACATTTTTTTGACGACACGTTTGGTGCAGCGGCTAAGCGATTGGCTTCTGCGCTACGGGTCGTGGTTTCGATTCCCACACGGATCAAAAATTTGTATGGCCTACAGATGGTTGTTTCGGGTCTGGGCGTTTGTGTATGTGAGATTTGTGTCTGTAAACGCACCCACGATACAAGAGAAATCTTAGTGTGGGGCAACGTTTTTTTTTTTTTTTTTAAGTTTCTCAATTTCCGATACCGAGTAAACCCCATAAAATTCTTAGAGTTGATTTTTTAACACCTTGTATAAAATTTAAGCTTGAAAGGCAGACGCCGTTTTCTTCCGGCAATAGAAGTTATCAAGTCCATTTAACACCCCCTCCCATAGACCAGTTTTATTTTACCATATATCACAATAGTTTTGCGCCCGCCTGGGACGGTCCATGACTGTACTCCAATAGTGCAGCCGTGGATAGTCCCGGGTTGGTGCCCCACCCCATTTTAGATTAAAGTTCTCAAAGGGGCCTCTGCGCGTTGGACCTGTGTCCCCGTGTATGCCTTCCAAAGGACCGGACATCTTCCACACGGAAGATGAGCCGTGATGTCCAAAGATATGAATAAGCTATGATTCTTAGTTTCCAAGATATTAAGGATTATGTTGGTGACCAGATTCAATGCTTCCGAGTGTAGATAAATTAGATAATTTATGATTCGTTATTTCATTACATTCATTACAACAGACAAGGAAGTTCCACGAGTTCATTCGCTTAATATTATTAATCCATTACACTCGGCTGTAATTTGTAAATTACCGCATTTCAAAGGAAAAACTTGGTAATATAATTGTCTGACATCGTCTTTCAGTTTTGTATAACAGAATTACAATTATACGTGTTTAAGATACGGTGTAGGGTTTAGGGTAATAAAGGGTAGATCGTGTGTTTGAAATGTTTATAGGAAATTGTAATCGGATAGAATGGTTAGTGAAAACAATGTCATTTTTTATTATTATACTTGGTCAATACCTCCTCTCGACTAGTCCCGACTGTGAGAAAACTAAAACTAAAGATTGCACAATTTTAACCAATAACCAAACTCAAGGGGACCTTCGATATGCTGTGCTGATTTGGTGCCCAATTCTGGGCATGGAACGAAGCAAATGTGTGAACCAAAAATTACTTGGACTAGACACGATAGCAAGAAAACTGTTACGTCTAATCTACAATAGAATAAAAATTAAAAACTAAACACCCTACTACTTTTAAAACAAACATAAAATAAGGTGACTTAGTTAGCGGTTCTTTATTGTGTAAGCACGCCTACACACTCGTTCACCACAATAATCAATTACCTTCAGTTTAAAACTTGTGGATGACGGTTTAATAACGGTACTCATTACAAAAATTAAGGTCATGGCACACTATAACGCCACCGCAACGGCACCGCTCCAACCCAGCAATTAACTTGTCATTCAAATTAGAGCATTAAATCGTGTGTCGTATAATATATTTCAAAATGTCAAAATGAAAAAGCCAACGGCGGGCAGTCAGCGCGCTTGCCGCTACCATACAACTCGACTCGCAACATGCGCTTTGCAAACGAATGGACCGCGTGCTTACAGCGCGGCGACTGCGTGCTTACGGCGCGCTGACTCCGTGCTTACGGCGCGCCGACTCCGAGACGCCAGCGAAATAACGTCGTGAAACAGGTTATGAAAACGTGCAAGTCCTAGGCGTGTTCAATTACAAATGCCATATAATAATTGTGTTCGCGGTGACAGGAAGTTTGCACCTCGCGGCCGGCGCGCGGACTGCGAGGTTGCACCTCACGGCCGGCGGGCTTGCACCTCGCGGCCGGCGCGCGGACTGCGAGCTTGCACCTCGCGGACGACGCGTAATTAGCGTGCTGGCGGCTAGCCGTAGCCTAAATTCGAGGCGACGCCGCGACGTGTCGTACTGCAGCTGTGCAGTTGCTGTGCCGGTATAATGTGCTATGACCTTTATACGCCTCGACAAATCCTGTTTCTGAATTTGAACACAAAGATCGCATAATTCGTAAACACGACGATTGCCGGAGCGTGTAACTTGTGTTGCAGTACTGTACATTTTGATGCAAACTATTTAAAGACTAGCATGCACACTAAAACAGAAAAATGTGCATATTTTACAAGTATAATATTCTTTGGGAGTCTGTGAATTCTTTTTAAATGTTTTCAGGTTTTCTAAATTTTTACTATAAAATGACTTAGTAAACATATTGGAATTATAAAAATGCAGTAGAGGTGCACCAAATGTATCAAGTCCCATCTGGCGTATGTAATCTTCAGTTCCCGTTTCATCGCTGCGTTTCAGCATCTGCAGCAGTAAGTACGTGCTTAGCAGTCAACGTATGCATTAACAGATGCTGCTGATATAATATTATAATGTTTGGGGCATAAATATTCCTTTAGTGTAGAGTTAAGCGCAGTTCAGACTAGGTAATAGCAAAAACTGTATAGCAAAGCGATATCGCTCAGCATACAAGAATTGAGAAGAATTTTGTAAAATAATGATTAAATCTAACGACGTAACTAATTTAAAAGTAAACTACGCAACAACAAATAAACATATTATATACAAATCTTTTTAGTGGGACAAATGGTACTAATCGAAGAACACATTCCCATTCGTCCCCTCTTGAATTAGGATTGGAACGATCAGGAACAAATTAAATATTATTTTTGTAAATTATAAAGTCGAGGGGACGAACGGGAATACACCCATATGGACACGTTCACACAATGCTATGCTTTAAAGTATTAGCTTACTATACGCGATAAACTTGAGTGATTTTCAGAGCCATATCGTACGATTCTCCGGTCCCCGCCCCGCCTCACTTCTACCCTGACCGTCGCCCGATGGATCGCCTTCAAATAATTTCTATAAATAGCAGACCGACTTGCGATATAGCGTATAGTGTGAACGTCATGCTTTGTTATAGCTTATGACCCAATACGCTTTACTATATACGACACGTTTGGTGCAGTGGCTGAGCGATTGGCATCTACGCTACGGGTCGTGGGTTCAATTCCCGCACTGAACAAAAATTTGTATGGCCTACAGGTAGTTGTTTCGGGTTTGGGTGTTTGTGTATGTGAGATTTGTGTCTGTAAACGCACCCACGATACAGGAGAAATCATAGTGTGGGGAAACGACATGAAAAAAAAACCTAAATAGTATAGCGTAGTCTGAAATGCCTTTTATACTGCATTACTTAGCGCGAAGTTTTAATGCGGTGGCGACAAAGCTGAATAAGTAAAGTTTATTTCAACGGAAACACTAAATTCACTAGATTATTTTAATGTATTTTACTTTGTATGAATGTGATTACTGTCCGCAATATGTACTTTTTGCACAAACATCCTTTATATTCTTTGTAAAATTAAAATCAATTTTTCATATCCAGTGTGTCATACGAATATCTATAATAGTCGTTACGGGTAGTCCGAACCCTGAAACTGTGACAACGGGCCTAACCTTAGGATATCGGCATTGCCCAGTAACTGGGTTGCGGAGGTCTGATAGCAGTCGCTCCGTGTAAAATACTAGTATTCAACCGCATCTGGTTAGACTAGAAGCTGACACCAACATGTTGGTTAAGGCAGGCAGAACACCTAATTTATACCCAGCGCCATCTAGTGGCAGTTTTCTCGTGGTCCTACTATTTTGTCCTACTAGTAGGACCACGAGGGAGACCAGTTTCTGTTCGTCCTACTATGACATATTAGAGCTGTTATAATTTATTTATACCACCTGTATACATATAATTAATACCTTTGACACTAGTAATAAAAGGAAGAAAAAACAGTAATTTGTAACAAACTAAAAATATGCTCCTCATTTTCTCTAAGAAATGGCCTATTGGTATATTAGTTTATTTGTTTTTTATTTGTAATTGTTGTATGTGTGGTGTGCAATAAAGTGTTTTCTATATATTTATAATAGGAGCATATTTTTAGTTTGTTACAAATGACTAATTTTTTTTCTTCCTTTTATTAGTAGTGTCAAAGGTATTAATTACATACAGGTGGTACAAATAAATTATAACAGATCTATAGTAGGACGAACAGAAACTGGTCTCCCTCGTGGTCCTACTAGTAGGACAAAATAGTAGGACCACGAGAAAACTGCCCATCTAGTGACACATGTTGAATTGCATGTTAAATAACAGGGAAGAAGAAGACTACCCGGCGCTTCCTGTAACCGTAGAGCTGGCTAGTTTTTCGGCAACAGAATTAGCGTTGCCATACAACGTGGCAACGCTGCCAGCCTTCTAATGATAAAGATAGTTTATTTGTCCAAAACATGAGTATGCAGTACAAACAGGTTTGCAAAGCAAGATATTAAAATAAAAAGACACGTCCTTACATGTTTTGCCCACAAGGGCGTACAAATTTCTTTTTTTTAATTTTTATTTATTACTACCTAACGTTATTTAAAATTAAGAGCTCAGATGAAATATATGAGGTAGGTATTAATTATTTAAGAAATCATGTAGATTATAAAAACACTTTTCTATTAGATATTATTTTAAATGAAGTTTGAATTTAGTAATAGTTAGTTGTTTAATAGATTTAGGTAGTTTGTTAAATATTATCGGTGCAAGACAGAAAACACGTTTGTGCATTAACGCAGTATTAGATTTTACAATACACAGTCTAAGCACGCTTCCAGTTGACAGCGACGCAGAGGAATATGTTTCTGCACTCTTTTAGTTTACATAGGTAGTTTTAGTCTAGGATATCATTTTTATTTGTTCGTTTATGTAAGTAGTATTTATGTAAAAGTTTGTCTAAAAGATTCTTTTATTGTAATTAATTAAGTTTACATGGAAATTAAATTAGTTTTCATCTTGACAGGGAAGAAAAATTTATGCCCAAATAGTATCAAGGAAAAAAATGTTTCCAACTCCGTCCGTTTACTTCCGTGCCCGTATCATATACCTAATACCTCTGATTGAATTTAAATGAGACCCATGATTACGTTTGTCAGCGTTGATTTATGTCTTGACGTGGCATCGTCAAGTGAAATACTGATAAACAAATTGCTTGTCATTCTTCCTCTTCCTGACAAGTGCCTTAACCATTCAGTTCAAGTACAGCTAATGAAGCTCTAGTGACAGCAAAGTACAGTCTGCGAGGCCTAAGCCGAGCTTTGCATTTGTCTGAGAATGAATGCAGACGCGTCCTTTGCTTGGTTTAAACCGGTTTATACTGCTTTTTGGCAATCGATTCTATGTGCATTCACACAAATGCAAAGCTCAGCTTAGGCCTCGCTGACTGTAGCCTGCCTTCCATAAGTACAAGGAGATCGAAGTTGGAATCCGACCCGCACCTCTCACTTTTCGTATCCACTTACGGATCACAGCTCAATAACACTTACGTTATCGTCATCATCATCAATCAGCCGAAAGATGTCCACTCCTGGACGTGCTCCCCCAAGCATCGCCACGTCGACGGATCCTGTATCCAGTGGATTTCCGCGATCTTTACCAGGTCGTCGATCCACCTTGCGGATGGCCTCCCCACGCTGCGCCTTTCGGTACGCGGTCGCCGCTCCAGAACCTTTCAGCCCCATCGGCCATCCATTCTGCGAGCAATGTGCCCCTCGCATCACTTACGTTAACAGTAAAGGAAAACATCGTGAGGGAACGTGCTCTCCCAAGAGGACTCCAAAAAGTTCTGGATAGTTCTAGATGGTGCTTGTTGTCCGCCAACCAGCACCAGGATAGCGTGGTGAAGTATAGCTTAAAACCTTTCTAATTTAGAGTAGACGCCCGTTCCTAGCAGTAGGATAGAAATAGGCTGATTATGTAATGAAGATCTGAGTAATATTTCATCATGCTTCCATATACACGATCTGACAATCTCCGAACAGCACAATGTGAATAGTAATATCACAGTGTACCTACTTACTATATACAGTGGGTCAACGCCCATACATTTGACAGGTCCTATGAAATGTCAAAATTATGTAGGGGCGGAGGATATGTCCCAAGTATGCAGTATGGCTACTCGGGACATAACCTCCGCTCCTTCACCCCGCAACCCCCCGCACGATTACTCTGCGACAATGTTCTACGTTGACCGACTGTAAGGAGTAAGATATATATATATACTGTGTTTGCTAGCTGTAAGTTTTCCGAAAATTATAAAATAAAATAAAATATAGGTAGACTAAGGTAATATAATATTCATCCACTGAGTCTTCTCGTAAGTTAGTAAAGTTGTGCACTTAACAGATGCGATCATAACGACAGTTGAGCAGTTGTTGGACATTGCATCTGCTAGTTGAACTTAGACATGCAAGTCTGCTTAGCAACTTGCATGCATGTTAAAGTTTACTAATGCTAAAGTAGTTGTAATGGAAGTTTGAGTATCGAATTATGGAGCGGAATTTTAAATAAAGTATTTATACGGAAGACAAAACTAAGCATTGTTAAAGTGTAAAATAGGCATGTTGACAGCATCAATATTTGTCATTATTTTGTGTTTTTTTTTACCCCAATTTGTATGTGAAAACTGTGTAGCTGCCGTTTGAGTTCTAAAATACCGTTAAGTGACATTTTGTCAATTTGAGTTTTACATACTACGTAAAAGCGCAATTTTTCTCTGTCAACCAGTCTGGTCCGTATTTTCCTATTATTTGTCAGTTGCGAGATCCAGAGACATTTACAGAGACTTATATTTGTAGATGATCACAGTTCAGTACAGAAAAGCATGACTAAAAACAAAGTCGTTTAATTTTAAACGCAATATTAGTCCTGAAACTCATTAAAAGTCATGGCACACTATACCGGCACCGCAACGGCACCGCTCCAACCCAGCAATTATAGCATTAAATCGTGTGTCGGATAATATATGTGGGATGCTAGCGATTAAAATGATTTGAAACTTATTGATATTTCTTTAATTAATTCCACACACGATTGACAGCCTTCTAAAGTGTTGCTATTTTAACAAAACTAAAATCCTCTAACAGGTAAACGTAAAAAATAAACAAATAGTAAGCCTAACTTAATGTTATACCTATATAGTACATATTTCAAAATGTCAATATGAAAAAGCCAACGGCGGGCAGTCAGCGCGCTTGCCACTACCATACAAATCGACTCGCAGCCGCGCTCTACAAGCGAGCGGACCGCGTGCTTACTGCGCGCGCACTCCGAGTCGCCACCGAAACAACTTCATTGCGCCGTCGCCCGCGCTCCTTTTATTTTCCTGTTCTTCGTCGAGAACAATAGCGATTATTGCTAGTTCGCACAATGTAAACCGAGACATTATGAAAACGTGCAAGTCCTAGGTATGTGTAAGTGTTGGCGTTCAATCACAAATGCCATATAACTACTGTGTTCGCGGTGACAGCAAGCTTGCACCTCGCAGCCAGCGCGGGGACGGCGAGCTTGCACCTCGCGGACGACGCGCAGTTAACGCGCTGGCGGCTAGCCGTAGCCTAAATTCGAGGCGACGCCGTGCTGCAGCTGTGCATTTGCGGTGCCGGTATAATGTGCCATGACCCTTAATGTTATACAATGAGCTTTAAAGTAGCCCAATAAGTTGGTAGAACAAAAACATTTGTTTTTAGAATTTCTAGGGACAACATTTTTCACGATTTTTTTAAACTTCAAACTTCAAAACTCATTTATTCAAAATAGACTAGAATTACTTAGTTCTTTTTGAACGTCAAAATTTGTTACATCAAAGACAGCCCCAAAAAGCGCCCTCCCTTCACCGCTTCCTAGTGTTTTTGCTGTGAAGAAGAAACGGCGCAACAAACTCCCCAGCAAATTTTTTTTTGCTCATGATTCAAAATAAGGTTTACTCACTTAACGGCCTTCTACAAATCGGACGGCAGGTAAGTACCCGTAACCTCGTGCCCCACTTATCTATATTATCTTGAGGCAACACTCAAAATAATTCGGCATAATATTATGATTAAAATATACAACGTAGGCCAAAAAAAGTGGCAACGACATAATTTACCCTCCGGTCGGTTTCGCGCTTCTAATTCTTGTATATATTTTAGATAAAAATTAAAACAACTGAGGCCCCTCGTTAAGGGATTTCACGTAATTGAGATAGCATTGTGTAATAAATTCGGTTATTTTTAGAGGCTAATTAAAAGTACGGAAAAATTTAGTACTTAGAAATGTCAGGTATGAAAAAAATGGGGCTATTTGAGAACTACGGAGCTAATTGGCATGAATAAGGCTTAGGAGATTTTTCATATTTTTTTAACTGTTTCAAATATATGTATTATGTACTTTCTTAGTTCTAAAGGTGCGTATATATTATGTAACATAACATGTTATAAAACGTTCAAAGTCAAAGTTTTTTATTTCAAATAGACCAGATTACAGGCACTTTTAAAACGTCAAAACTAGGTGCACGGTTCCAAAAGGTAGGTTCTATGGAGAATATGTTATACAACATGTTTCAGTAATGTGGAGATTTAATGTTTGTTATAAAACATGTTATAATAAGAAACGTGTTATTTAATATGTTATTAATATTTACAACATTGTCAATGAACTAGGACAAACCCAGCATCTATGTTTTTTCTTTTGTTATTTAAAAGTACTCTAGGTCACTAGATAAGTCTTGCAATACACTAGTTCTACTAATGGAGGGTAGTTACAAATATTTTTTTCTTAAACTACAGTTAATATCTTGACAGTTCATATACAATAAGTCGACATTATTTGTTTAGTTAGCTGAGTATAATTTTTCTAAATAAATAAAATGTGCGAGTGTTCTAATGACGAGTTGCGCGTTGTTATGCGCTACAACTTTCTGCGTAAGCTGTCTGTAGATGAGTGAGTAGAAGAAATGAAAACTATTTTGGGGGAAAAGTGTCCACATCGCACAACAGTTTACCGATGGCATCGTGAGTTTGAACATGGTTACTTTAATGTTAATGACGCTCAAAGATCAGAGCGTCCCGTTGAGGCTACCGGCCCAGAAAACATGGCAGAACTGTCAAAATTATTAAAGGAAGATCGACGTATAACATATCAACAGATAGAGGATATTCTGCAGATAAATGCACCAAACGTACACAAAATTCTTCACGATATCCTTGGCGTTAAAAAAGTTTGTACGCTATGGGTGCCGCACGACCTCAAAGTTGAAAAAAGGGAGGCTAGAGTGAACTGGTGTAAAAAAAATTAAAAATGTACGGAAATGGTACTTCAAATACAAACAATAATATTGTTACTGGTGGTGAAACCTGTCTGTATTATTTTGATGTACCTTCAAAAACCAGGAATAAAGTTTGGCTGTTTGAAAATGAGCAAATTCCGGTTCAGGTGCGGAAATCACGTTCAGTTAAGAAAAAGATGATCGCTGTATTTTTTACTTGGCGGGGTATTTTGGAACGAGTAGTATTGGAAAGTCAGCGTACTGTAACCGCCTCCTGGTACATAAATGAATGTTTGCCCAAAGTTTTTCAAAAGCTTCAGGAAATTCGACCAAATTCGAGAATGGACACTTTGTATTTTCATCATGGTAACGCTCCCGCGCATCGAGCATGTGATACGGTCGAATTTTTGAATACCAGTGGTGTTAAAGTTCTTGAACATCCTGCGTACAGCCCAGACCTAGCTCTATGTGACTTTGTTCTTTTTCTAATCATTAAGGATTAGTTGAAAGGGAGGAAATTTCAAACAGATACTGAGTTTTGGCTGCTTGGGATCAGACCTGCTCAGAACTCCCAGAAGCGAAGTGGAAGAACATTTTTGATGATTGGTTTTTACACATGACTAAGTGCATAAACAGCCATGGAAATTATTTTGAAAGATTGTAAAAACTAAAGCTGTATTGCAAAACTTATCTAGTGACCTTTGTACAACAGTCGCTGCAGCAGTCTTTTCATGTCGACATTGTGAACAGCACTGCAGAACGACAAACGACAATATTATATAACATGGTTATATCGCATTGTTATTCTAATGTGTACAGTATTGTTATACGTTGCAATGTTAAAAAACAATGTTACGTATTGTGGACGTGTTGTACAACACAAGTTACACAACATGTTGCTTAATCTGTACGCACCTTAAGACGCCTGAGACGAGTGAGGAAACTTAGACTGAATGGTCTGACATCGCCAACCTACGGTGAGCAAGCGTTGTGATCAATGCTAGTTCCTTACGAGAAGAGGTTTTTGCCCTGCAGTAACTGTTCTAGTTACTGGTTGATATCTTTTATTTTTTTACTAGCGACCCGCCCCGGCTTCGCACGTGTACATTTTATACATATCTTAAAACCATCCTCTTGAATCACTCTATCTATTAAAAAAAACCACGTATCCGTTGCGTAGTTTTAAAGATCTAAGCATACATATGGACAGACAGCGAGAAGCGACTTTGTTTTATATTATGTAGTGATTACAAATATTAAAATTTGTTCGTAGCTCTTAGCTTTATTATCGATCGATATTTACATTTCTTCGAATGTAATCTCTAGTGTCATGGGTCTACGGGTAAATAAAATTACCCGTGGACCCGTTAATGGGTCGACCCACCGGGACCACGGGTAACGAGTGGCCAGCCCACCTCCTTCCAGAAGCAGATCAGGGCTCTCAGTCTGCTCAGATCATTTGCGAGTGATTTCGGTGCACCAATGGTTTTTTTCTCGTATTCGGGTGACCCCTGTGCATTCCAGGAGCACGTGTGCGACCGTTTCTTCGGCCCCCATAAATGCTCTGCACAGAGGTGTCCGTTATGCCTATCGTGTGGAAGTGTTTGTTTAGTGAGCAGTGCCTGGTTATCGTTCCAGTCACCATTCGCAGGCTGCTCCTGTCCAGGCGCAGGCTCCTGTCCTGACCAGCGGATACTGGTCTATTTGAAATAAAAAACTTTGCCCTTGAATAAGCGCCATCATTAACTGCAATAATATAATTGCAACTCAGTCACGTATCTTCGTGTTATTATCGAATATCATCACTACATAGTATAAAACAAAGTCGCTTCCCGCTGTCTGTCCCTATTATGCTTAGATCTTTAAAACTACGCAACGGATTTTGATGCTGTTTTTTTTAATAGATAGAGTGATTCAAGAGGAAGTTTTATATGTATAATACATTATATTATGGTAGAGGAAAACGTGGAAAACGCGCGAAACGAAATCCACGTGGGCGAAGCCGCTGGCAACCTCTGGTAGAGAATAAGTTCAACAAAAGACGAGTCCTGACAACTCGGTCATTTCGTAAATTGTAGCCGTAACGAGACTGCTATCAAAAAAACGTAAACGACATCATCAAAAACCGTAAAATAATTATACAGGTTGTTAACGAATTCGTGTAATTCCTTAAAACCACATGATTTACTACTGGTGTAGACAGGCCCCGCGCGGGATTTAGCTTGATTAAAAATAAAAAACTTTTTTTTCATGCAGCTTTGTTACCGATCATATCTAAACCATCTAATAAGGATTCAGTAAAAAGATAAGTTTTTTTTTTGCAAAATTTTTTTTTGTGTTGTCTTTTCGATGCCACGTATATATTAATGAAAGTACGGCGACACGGCTGGCAGGAACGACTAACGCAATATTGCTCTTTGCAGTCAGACAACTCAAGGTTCTAAAAAGACCCAGAAATTGAAAACCAAAAATTTTTTTTTTTTTGTTTGATTTTCGAATATTCCCATTTAGGGTTAATCTGTGTCACCGGTAGATCATGTGGTTTGAAGGAATTACACGATTTCGTTAACACCCTGTATTACATAGGTTTTGTTTTTTATAAATATTTGTATGATAACATTTTGTACAGAAACGTCAGGCATCACCTTACAGTGAAAAGGGTATAGGTGCTTCTTGCCTTGGCACGTAACAACTTTGTTTCCCCAACTGAAATACAAACCTAAGAATAAGTAAGATTTGGAGCACTCCAGAAGTTGTTAACTTAATATAAAAACTCGTACCAACATTGCGAAGCGACACTATTGTTGCAAGTATAGTTGCAAGTTAGGTTATTAGTCACTAAGTACACATAGAGGAGAGTTCTTTCTTACAGTGGTCGTAAAGCCAGTACTATGTATAGTGGCGGACTTGAAATGTTTATCAGATTTCACATTCGATTCCTTCTCACACTGTGCGCATGTTTGCACACGGAAACATGAGATGCTTAATGAAACACCGGATCATGACTCGAAGAACAGAGCTGAGGTGGATAGGGTTTTTTTTTTCGAAATTGCTCTTATCCTTTCTAGAAAATCCTTTCAAGATTTTGTTATGTGAAGTATATTAAACTAGCTGTACCCGCATGCGTTGCAATGCACTTTTTCCTACTTACTACCTACCTACTACCTACCTACTACCTACCTACTACCTACCTACTACCTACCTACTACCTACCTACTACCTACCTACTACCTACCTACTACCTACCTACTACCTACCTACTACCTACCTACTACCTACCTACTACCTACCTACTACCTACCTACTACCTACCTACTACCTACCTACTACCTACCTACTACCTACCTACTACCTACCTACTACCTACCTACTACCTACCTACTACCTACCTACTACCTACCTACTACCTACCTACTACCTACCTACTACCTACCTACTACCTACCTACTACCTACCTACTACCTACCTACTACCTACCTACTACCTACCTACTACCTACCTACTACCTACCTACTACCTACCTACTACCTACCTACTACCTACCTACTACCTACCTACTACCTACCTACTACCTACCTACTACCTACCTACTACCTACCTACTACCTACCTACTACCTACCTACTACCTACCTACTACCTACCTACTACCTACCTACTACCTACCTACTACCTACCTACTACCTACCTACTACCTACCTACTACCTACCTACTACCTACCTACTACCTACCTACTACCTACCTACTACCTACCTACTACCTACCTACTACCTACCTACTACCTACCTACTACCTACCTACTACCTACCTACTACCTACCTACTACCTACCTACTACCTACCTACTACCTACCTACTACCTACCTACATGATGTCGAACGGGATAAAAAGTATCCTATGTCCTTCTCCTGGCTCTAAACTACCTCCCTGCCAATTTTCAGCTAAATCGGTTCAGCCGTTCTTGAGTTATAAGTGAAGTAACTAACACGACTTTCTTTTATATATATAGAAGTTATAGGCTCTAGTTTTTATAAAATATACTTAAATACTTAAAACTGTGTAAGCTCTTAAACTCACAAGTTTTTAATACACGCACACCGGGTGGAATAACGTCATAAATGCTAAATAGCAATTTTAGCATTTAAGACCATTGACTTAGAATAAGTATGGACCTCGGGTCATCGCTCAAAAATGTCCGAACCGAAAGTGAGTTAAAACACGATGAATTTGAAAAGAGCTACAATTGCGCGCGTCATTCTTCATTTGGGCGAACAAGCAGCTACACCTCAATGTCACATGTCAACAATGCCGTTCTGTGTAGTGAGATCGTGTAAAAACTACTCAAAAAAGTGAAAAAAGTTGATGGTGTATCATATTTTCAGTAGGTATATTATTGTTTTACAATTTTAAAATATTATTTTGTTAAGGAACATTGTATTTTACTTAAAATTGAATTAATTGCAAGAGCAAAACACACAATAATCCAACTAAACAAAAAGTATCTTATTTTCCTTCCTTTGTTTGACCAATTATGTCAACTTCATTTGGTTGGATTACCATAAGAAACTTGACATATTTGTCAGACATTAGAACAAAGATTCCAAAGAGTCGTTATTTTTACGCGATGTTTTTTTGTATTGGGATTTTGAACCAATTGCAATTTGTTTTGTTCTATTCATTTAAACAAGTTATTTTTAAACTTGCATTGTATGCAAACATACCTATTATGTACGAAAATAATTTATGTATGTTGTCCTTCCGTTTCAAAATTGTGTTGGTTTTTTGGTCACTACTATGTGCATCTTAGATCATTAAAATGTCATTGAACTAATTTGATGATGGAGCCGAAGATTAGGCAAGCACAGGAACAAATGGTAGGCTCGTCGAGTTTCAGCTCATGTATTTTGTCATCATAAGCACTTTTCATTACATAAATAATGACGTAGGTCCGATAGTAGAGCCGGAAAACGGGCTCTGGAACTTCCTAATGGCAAATAGTGGACACGTGACGTTTGGGCCCGTTTGTTTAGTTATCTTAAACTCTTTTAAATACACATGACAAAAGATTGTTTCATTCAAAAAAAAAATATGCCTCTGATTTAATTTCAGTTTTCCTCGAGATCAATTAGATGAAGACGATGATGATGCTGATGCTGATGGTGATACTTCAGCAAAGGAAGCAAAATCGCGTTTTTGAAAATGACGATGTTGTAATTTTGCAAGAAATGTTCTATGCTCTTTCAGTTAGATTAAATATTTAGCGATCACAATAAATATAAATAATAATTTAAATAATAAAATCTTTTAAAAATTAAGGTTGCTCTATTACTCCTATGTTCTCCAAATTTTCGTATAACATTAGATGACGTTTCGAAATTTGAAAAATTGAGCAGTGCTGTCATGTTTTCGTATGGTAAAAATTGTTGCAAGCAAAATTAGGCATTATGATAACGACATAGGATTTCGTCCATCGTAAATGAGCTTGTTGGTATTTCTAAATTTATAATATGTCAATTCAGGACACTTTTATCGTGAATTTTGTACTACACTCGTTGTCCATACTTATTCTAAGTCAATGTTTAAGACGTTATTACCGGGTGCAATAACGTCATCAATGCTAAATAGCAATTTTAGCATTTAAGACGTTATTACCGGGTGCAATAACGTCGTCAATGCTAAATAGCAATTTTAGCATTTAAGACGTTATTACCGGGTGCAATAACGTCATAAATGCTAAATAGCAATTTTAGCATTTAAGACGTTATTACCGGGTGCAATAACGTCATCAATGCTAAATAGCAATTTTAGCATTTAAGACGTTATTACCGGGTGCAATAACGTCATCAATGCTAAATAGCAATTTTAGCATTTAAGACGTTATTACCGGGTGCAATAACGTCATCAATGCTAAATAGCAATTTTAGCATTTAAGACGTTATTACCGGGTGCAATAACGTCATCAATGCTAAATAGCAATTTTAGCATTTAAGACGTTATTACCGGGTGCAATAACGTCATCAATGCTAAATAGCAATTTTAGCATTTAAGACGTTATTCCACCTGGTGTGCGGCTTGCTGAGTAATGATTTAATGATTGAGTTTAATAACGTGGGCATAAATTAAAGGATAATTTAAATATATATTTTTACCAAAAATTGATACCTAGATAGTAAGTAGGCTAAGTAATATTAAATTCAATCGATTCTTGTAAAGCCTCTCATTTCTTAATCTGTATTATGATAATTTCCTCTAAATTACTTCCTCTTATTTATTAAAAATAGACATACGCCCTTTTGCTTCCACTCTTCATTATTGAAGGCACGGTGGAGGTTACACGTGGACAGGATGACTGGCCGAGGTTATTTACGCCATTACGAACCGGAAGGTTCCATCAACATCCGATCATCACGGGGGCGGTTAAGGGGCTGTTCGTGGCGAATGAAAATCAAATTATAGATCTGCATTTTCGATCATAATTTCGGAATCATCTGTATTTGTTTTCGGAATGTTTGTGCTAAAACAAATCTTTTTTTTTTTCGTAAATATGCTTTGGGTATAATTTTTATGTTAGCATAAATATTACAGCATTATCATGGAAATCCTATAGGATTATGTTCTGAACTAAATAGAGAGAGATAGATAAAACAAGTTAAAAATGTCTTAAAACTAAATAACGTAACGTAACTATTTACATTTAATTAGCTGTAGTTAATTACATTGCTTTAAGTTACATGGTAGTTAAAAGTTTGCTAGACAAACTTAATTAAATTATTCTTTGTCTTTTTCAGCTAATAAAAGCTTTATTAAAACTTAAACAATCTCAGAAATAAGAAACAGGTGAGTTATTATTAAAATAAATGTTCCCAAGTAAATGTAGTACTAAAGTCTTATCTCCCAAATAAAGACGTAAAACTTAATACGCCTATAATCATAATCTTAACACTACCTCTCGAGTGAATGTCGTCGCCTTAATGACAGACAAAATGTTAGTTTCCTGACACGCTTTGCTCACTGCCGATAAGGAAACTAGGGATGTTCAAATTTATTTAGGCTATGGTCGACAGATACCATGGAAATGAGGAATTTGTATTAATGGACTGCCTCGTTGGTCGTGCGACTGCTGAGCGTGAGATCCTGGGTTCGATCCCCAGGTCAGACAAATTGCTATTGGGTTTTTTCCGTGTGGAATTTCTCAATAATAGTCTGGTCGATGGCAATGAGGGTTTTCTGAAATGACGCCCACCAGGCGGCAGCACTGAGACGTCAGGTCCAGAAACCTGTCAAAAGTGTCAGAACGCCTATATTTTCGTGTCTGAATTTTTTGTATTTTTTAATAAACTTCAATAAGTATAATAAATATTCTCTCAAAATCGAAATGCCACAAAGTTGAACAGTTCCTATGTGCTCAAAAAAATAGGAGGTCATAAATTTCCTAAGGATTTAACACGTTTAAAACAATGGCTTGTAGCCATTCGTAGAGATCGGTTTACGCCTACAAATAATAGACTTATATGCAAAGATCATTTCAGTACAGACGATTACGAGAAACATCAAAACATAATCATCATAAATATTTTATAATTTGGTGAAAATAAACAGTCAAAAAAACATCTGAAAGTTCAACCTTTTTTTGTCCATATACACGTGAATTATCTATTTTTAAATAACAATATGTAGGTTTTAAAATTAAACACTAGAAAACGATTAGTGGAACTGTGCAGAAACTATGTTTAGACAGCGCGCATTATTTTATTGGGATGCGAGACCTCTTGCCAAAGTGGCGCCAACTAGTGGCGCACATTTTCGTAAACACCCTCATAGGCTCCCCCCTATTATATGGGACTTAAACATAACGGCGAAATGAGGTTTTTACTATAAACCTCTTCTAACCCTTCGGGGAATATAGTCGTGATGTTTATGTAAACGGTTATTTTTGTGACTATGATAATTTTGCTATGTTAATTACTTTTCCCCTAACTGAGAAAACTAACGACTTCAGGTACAATACAGAAAACTTGCAAAGTTAAGCAAAGACCTGAATATCTTAGAACTTTTAAGGGATATTACTAACAGAGTCGTGGAGAAGTTTCAGTGTTTCCGTGTAAAGATACTGTATCTCATAAAAACTTTTATATAATACTTTGCCTAAACAGCTACAATGAAAAAAGTTGAGAACCCAAAGAAAGTTCTAGCGATCGATTTAGTTAGGTACCCATAAATTGTTAGATAAATCCGATACAACATTTCGGTCTACTGGAATTTAGATTATCAGTTTTTAGGGTTCAGTGCCTTACAATGAAAGAAAAGACTAAACCCTTATACAAGGTTAGTCGGAAAGGGGGTACTAATCTAAAAGGGTGCTAAAGTACCTATAATAATAAGTAACTTTTCTTATACAAAATTGCCCCAAAAGTCAATCAATTAAGAGAAATAGCTGCTGAAAGATTTAAAAAAAAATGCTAAAATCTATCTATCCTCAGTTATGATCAGCTTTGTTTACATTTTGGGTCATATTTGAGGTCACGGATTAGAAGCTCCATTTTCTGAATTTGTAACTACAGCAGGGGTGAAGAATTTTTGAATAAACATGTTTTCTTTTATCGAATTTAAAATTGTAGCACTTGTTTTTAAACCCTCATCAGTGATACTTTAAGTGGCCCACGGATTAGTACCCCTTTTCCGACTAACCTTGTAGAATCACTTGTTGTACGGTCAGGGACAAGAATTGTTTAGCAAATTAAGATGCAACGTAAGTTTGCCGTATTATACCCATTCCATACGACTACGACTGACAACAAATGACAATTGTGATGATACGGACAATTTAAGTTGGCGGTCAATTTGCCAAACAATCCCTTTCCGTGACTATAATATATCCGTCTGTCTGTCTGTCCGTTGCGGTTCTTTTTCTCAAGAATCAACAAACAAAAAAAGAAAAAACAATCAACTAACACAATGCAATAAAAAGATTCAGCCAATACTAACTTTATTTTGATACTTAACCTAACCTACCTACACGCCGATGACCTGAAGAACGATCTTATGGTATATCTACACCAGTGCGCTTTCATGTTCATCTTGCGCTTTCAACTTTCAATTCCTCTTGCGTCAAGCGCATGCAATATTGATTGTCAGAAGACGCATGCAGCGCCTCGGTCAGTCGTCAGTCGACATACAATAGATGGATTAGCCCGCGCTAGGGGCTAGTATTAAGGCATGCGCTATTGCATGCGCTATGGCGATTCACGCATGCTTCATACGAAGACGCAAGATGAACATGAAAGCGCACTGATCTATAGCTTTGCAGGACAAAGAAGAAAACATCTGAAAATCACAATTTTTTACTGCAAAAAAAACTATTACTTGAAAATTTGATATACTAGTACAATCTTGCTACAAACAAAATTTTAAATGGGGCTGGTAAAATGTCGCACTAAACATTATTAGACAGGTGGCCTGAAAGTCGCGCTGCTGCTCGTAATAACGTACGGAACCTCCGAGGACCGTTCAACTCGCACTTGACCGGTTTTATTTTTGGCTATATATCTCTGTATCGGTAAAGATGTATGGCGGGCTTAACAATCAGATAAAATTGGGATTGAGTAGACTAATAAAGGTTTTTAGTACTGTAGATAGTCTAGACGAGGCTGGGAATTCTGATTGTACTAGTAATTTGTAGTTACTGTTATAGCTGTTTGGCTGTCAATGCAATATTTATTATACTCGTCACGAGTCTAAGCCGTTTTTTTTTTGTTATTTGGTTTGTTCGCTCTTTGCCCTCGTTCCATCTGATGGTAAGGGCAGACAGGGTTTAATATGGACCACAGGAATCCAAGTACCAGAGATATGTGTAGAGAGATTCTTCTATACCCCTCTGGCTCTCACATACACACGACAGAACACAGTAAACTGCTTGGCGCCGGACTTTAATATTCAGGTGGTAGCTAGCCAGGCGGACCGTATACAAGCTTAGTTTAGTATATACTAAACCTGAAACTAGTTTGTTCAGAATCACTAGGAGAATCGATTGACATATTTTTTTACATCATTTTTTTTATTTATTTTTTTCAAATATTTCACTTTTGTTTCAGTAGGTTTCTACCCATAACAGTTGACGGGTATAGACACCTTAAGGCTTGAGAAGATCCGCTCGGTCAGTTTCCGTGTATTAGACCCCCTGCATAGCGCATCTCAGACATTTCATACTTTACTAGGCAACTTAACGTGATATAAACTATGGTGTTACTTGGAGATTTATTAAAAAAATACATATTCAAGCAGTTCTGATGAAAATTTTGTTAGGGTGTCTCGGTTTTTGTATATACTAAAAATAACGTTGTAGATCCTACCACCAAGCGTGCTGGGTTTTGTATAATCTTACAACACGCGTCTATTCCCAGCGCACGGTGAGGAAGTTTTATATTCTAACACGTACCGACAAGGTATTTTTTTAAAATTGAAATACAATTCTGGAAACATATAATACTATACGACTAATGTTCTGCCTAGCCCTATCCCAACTATGTCAGTGTCAGCTTCCAGTCTAATCTGATGCGGCTGAATACCAGTATTTTACATGAAGCGCCGTCATATCTCCGCAACCCAGTTACTGGGTAATGCCGATATCCTAAAATCAGACCGGTTATCAGACTTTTGGGTTAAGGTGTAAGGTATAACGGGCTGGTATCCGCAACTCCACGTCTAAGCACGTATTTTGCGTAATGGGTGGTAAGTATAGTTACTCGATCCACCCTAACTCCTCAAAGAAGGCCAGCACACCCTTGATGTTACTGGTGATCTCTCGGAGAGTACCTGGGTTTCCGAAGTACTTGGCTCTATATGTCGCGACCTCAGGGCAGTTTAGTAACAGTAGTGGGCTGCCGTCTTGTCCTCCTCTATGCATGCTCTGCACAGTGGGCTGTCTGTAACTTCAATGACAAAGAGGTGTTTGTTAAATGAACCATGGCCAGTGATGGCTGCTGTGACTGTACGCAGTTGTAACTTTGACAGCCGGAGGGCTTTTTTAGTGAGACGACCGTCAATGGCGGGAAGCGCCTCCTTGGCCTGCCTGCACGCGCCATGGTTTATCCATAACTCGTTGTGTTGGTCTCTGGTGCGTTTTCTTACCAGGGTGCGTAGGTATCCGAAGGGGAGTGGTACTACGGGTTCGGGACCCACCGCATCCATGCTCGATCCCCTTCTGACGAGCTCATCTGCTGCATCATTGCCTCGGAAACCACTGTGTTCTTTTGTGTTACTGAGTACCCGTAACGACTGTCATAGGTTTTCGTATAACATCTGAGATCGACGGTTTACCGTGCTCCACGAGGTACGGAGGGGTCTCGATGCGTACCGAATGGTCACCCATACACGGATTGAGGGTTACATTGCAAATCATATGATTCGCGCAGTTGTTAATTAACCAGCCCCTTAGGTATAGCAACAGGTAAGCTCCACTACTATTTCGAAACAGTATGAACACGGTAGTTATACAGTCGATCCTAAAAAGTCCCCAATATTTATCATGCATTAATCTGAATTCGTGTGGTGCCGGACGTAAAGCACTACCCCATCTCTACCCATGAGTGTCGTAAAAGGCGACTAAGGGATTCTCTAGAGGATGGGCAGCAGCGTTCTCTGAGTAGTTTAACAACCCTACTGCGATCGCCAACCCACCTGCCAAGCGTGGCGATTATGGCAAACCTCCCCAACACGGATAGCACAGAAGCACAGGACCGGTCGATGTGGCGATGCTTGGGGGAGGCCTATGTCCAGCAGTGGACGTCTTTCGGGGTAGACTGAAAGCAAACTTTCTTTTTTTTTTAAAAAAAAGATAGAAGGAAGAAAAGAAAGAAAACAAATTTATTCAGCTAAGGACACATTAACAGCATAAACAATAAAAATAAAAAACATAAAAGGAACATATATATTTTATGCTGTCGAGCATGCCCATGCCGAAAGGGGCACCAACTCAGCATATGCTGGGCGTCAAACACCCAGCGCTGATTTTCAGTTGGTACCCCTGCAGTGACACACGGACGAAGGTAATTTTAAGTACATATATATATTTGATTATATTTTGTCTATGTGGATAGTGTTTTTAAAATGTGTCGATAAATAATGCATAAATATATTGTGATAAACTATAAAAATATTTTAGAACAAAAGATATAAAAGTGCTTTTAATATGTGACGTGTGTAAAAACGTTGCCCCACACTAAGATTAGACACTAAACAACAACTTACCCACTTTAGAAAAGGCCGAAGTGACTTCCTATACGCCCACACGTCACACGTGTCTGCCCTCTCAAAACGAGTGACCTGTATAGGTAAACTGAATCAACGTATGTAAAATTTCATCCACTTTATATTCCAATTTTGAGAGTACAACCTCCGGGTTTACAGATTTACATATTTTTCAATATCTGAATAAAAGTTGGCTGGAGAGGTGGTTTAAGACCGCTGGTACAGCAGTGGTTCCGTAGCATTAGTTATTCAATTCTGTTTTTTTTTGTTTTTGTAATTGTACTGGCTGTAAAAGAATTTGTGTAACAGCGGTTACGCACTGCATCCGATCCGAATCCGTGAAAATACGTTCCGAAGTAGCCATAGAACTATTTGTATGGTAGCTTACGCACTACATCCGGCATCCATCATCCGATTTCTATCCGTCATCCGTGAGTTTCTAATTCGGAAGAACAATTGACGGACCGAAGTAGCCGCGTAGCCGTAGTACTGTTTGTATGAACGCTTTCGCATTACCTCGGATTCAAATCAGACGCCAAACGGATATGCCAAAGATGGCCCCTGAATTGTTTGAATTTGAATCAGAGATCGGAATAGTGCGTAAGCAACATCCGAATTCGGTCCGAGATTTTTACTCTAGATCGGTATTTTCACGGATTCGGATCGGATGCAGTGCGTAAAGCAATAGCCGAATTCGGTCCGAGTTTTTTATATCCGTATTTTCACGGATTCGGATCGGATGCAGTGCGTAATCGTTCTAATTCCTTCAAACCGCGTGATCTACTGATGACTCATATTGATCCGTCAAGGGATTATTAAAGCCTAGCTTTTGCCCCCGACTTCGCTCGTGTTAATTAAGCTCAATAAAACTCTTAACACACTACTCAAGTTTCTATAATAATACTGGGTGTAAGGGACGGTGTACCGAAAAGTGAAACAGTGAATTCAGCCTAGTCTGAATCGAAAATAAGTGTTTTTTTTCTCGGAATTTTCCGAATTTCCTGGAAATTGCTAATTTGCCTATGTTTTATTGTATTTCAATAAGTGTTTTGGCCGGTAAATAAACTGAGTGTAAAGGATAGGTTATCAAAAATTGACACAGTGAATTTAGTTCATTATTTTGAACTGAAAATCCGTGGAAAATATTAACGAAATCTTTGGAATTTTCCTATTTAGAAAAAAATGTATTTTATTTTTGCAACGTTCTGTGTGTCCTAATAGGATTGCTTATTTTACAACAGGGAAATGTAAAAATTGTGAAAAGAAAAATCGGAAAAGTCGGAAAATTCCCAGCAAAATTTCCACTTATTTTCAATTCAGAATATATATGATATTAGGCTGAATTCACTGTTTCAGTTTTCGGTACATCGTCCCTACCCCTGGTATAATTCCATTGTGATTCGAAAGACACGTGGCGTCATCTATGAACGTTATTGTTATTTTCCTCGAGAACCGTATTTTTTTTCGGGATGAAAGGTACCCTATGTCCGTTTCTATACACCTGACAACGTTTACGCAAAATTTCAGGATGATCGGTTCAGTGGTTTAGACGTGAAAGGTAACAAACAAACAAACTTACTTTCGCATTTATAATATTAGTTAGGAAGTTAGGATTCAACAAAAAACAAACAGAAAACATGGTGTTCTCTTTTTGAGTTATTTTAGAGCCCCAAGTTGTTCAGATTGCGCGGAGCGATCGCGCTAACTTTCATGTATTTAAACGTGGGATCGAAACGACCTATATTAAAAAAATACTGCTGTAACAAACATACAAGCGCCATCTAGTGTAACTTATCCAAAGCACTACGATGAGCGGCTTCATAAACAAGAAGACAAAAACTACAAACGATATCTGTGGACAAGTGATGCCATCTACAATCTTCGCGTCAAACCATCTGCGCCAGCGCCACCCGGCTAGTTATCTGAATCACAACTACAGACGACTACGTGTAGATATTGTGCACACATACAAGCATCAACCTTTATAAGCAGAGTTGTCTTCGAACAAATCATCATTCGACTAGCTAGAGGAACAGAGTTCGGTAGCCACGCAGCCAATTCTGAACCTTAGTACGACTGATTCCTGTTCGATAGCCTAGCAGTCTTCAGGAATTAGCCAGCTAGGGGAGGTCTGAAGGGCGATAGCCACGCAGTCCCTTTCATCCCTCCACTTAGGGTTGCTACTTGATATATTTATATGAATCATTGTAACGTGTAACATAGTATAAGTTGCCAATAAATTATCATCAAGTTCAACGGGGCTTTAATTTCACAACCAGCAACCCTACACTGCTTATTTTTATTGAAACCTTATTAGGTGGTTTAGTTACGATCACTTAACCCTATCGCAAGAAAAAAAAGAGTTTCTTGACCTTCACCAGATCTTCAGTCCACCTTGTGGGAGGTCTACCCACGCTGTGTCTTCCAGTACGCGGTTGCCACTCCAGAACCTACCGGCCCCATCGGCTATGTTCTGCGAGCACTGTGCCCCGCCCACTACCTTATTTTTTTATTGAAACCTTATTAGGTAGTTTAGTTAGGACCAATTAATCAAGGGGTATATCTTTACCAGTCATCATGTGGTTGAGAAATAGTAGTAAGCGTAGTTGCCTTACGTTGAGGTGGTAGGAATGATTAGTTTTCTTTCAGAAAATTCCTAGTAACAACAATAAGCTTAATTAGCCCATGACTGTACAATTGCTGGACACGGGCTTCTCTCAGAATGAGAAGAGTGAAGGCCTTAGTCTCCATCACGAAGGCGGACTACACGCACTATAGACTACTTTTTGGAGCCCTCTCAGGTGTACAGGTTTCCTCACGATGTTTTCCTCCACCGTCAACGCCATTGCGAATTTGTTTAAAATTCTGATGCGCACATGAATTCGAAAACTCAGAAGCGGGGATCGGAGTCAGTCTCCTATCACAAAAGAACAACCGGTAGCAAAATATACACTGTGTCCCAAAATTCAACGGTAAGCGGTCACCAGAGGGTGCCCCTGCTCATGACTACTCGAGAAAAAAAATAAAAAAATTCTACCTTTTTTTTTTAAATTACCAAATGAGAAGTCCTTCGAAAATTGATGAAAATAAGTTTGATTGATTTTTGAGTAAAAACTACAGGCATTCTGGGATTTTTAAGGGTTGTGGTGGATAGCAGTGCTACTTAGGATGCCGATACAAAAAAAAAGCAGAAATATTTGTAATTTTTTGGAAATATTTCAATTTCGTGTATGGAAAAAAAAAGTTTTTTTCTTTTTTCTCGATGTGTCATGAGCAGGTCCACCCTCTGGTGCCCGCTTATCGTTGAATTTTGTTACACGGTGTATGTTGATGTACAACAGTAGATAAGTATATCAATGTAACTTTAACTCCTCTTTACCCTCCACTTAGGATAACAGTATTGCGATCCAATTCACCCATTGCTCGAATGTGCAATCCAGCTTCTCGACCACACGAACATAGTGAGAAGACTCAAAAGAACAAAACCGTTTGAGCTAGTGTTTAGTAATAGTAAAGGTAAAAGTTCGAGACGTGCTGCAAACTGCAGACTGCATCCGCAGACCGCAATTCGCCGGCCGAATAACACCTTTAAGGTGCACACCTTAAAGGCAGTATTCCAACGGCGACCGTAAACTGCAACAACAGCAGACAAGCGACACTACTGGTTCATACAAACCAATGTGACTTGCGGTCTGCCGTTGCAGTCTGCAGTTTGCAGCCCGTCTCGGACTTGTACCTTAAATAAAAGTGTCTTCGCCTTAATAAAAATAAGAAAAGTGCTATTGGACACTTTTAGTAAAATACAATTTAACAGTTTAAGTTATAATTTAATTACTCATTAGCCTAAAAGGCTAGATTGTAATAAGGTTAGGGCGCATCGTCATGAAGCGCACTAAGAAAGGGACAAAAAAAAAGTAATATTTTTATTATTGGGATGAAAAGAGCCTCCACGTGTGACGATACTTAAGTACGTCCGGCGCACCCTGGGCAGTCAGCCCCGCTACCAACCTTGCTGACTGGCTAATCTTTTCACCACAGCATGAACTATTTTCGTATAGCTCGTGCTGACACGAGATAAGAAGGAGATTGTAATATTTAAGTTTAGCTGTTATTTTTTTCCGTTGTGTTTGGCTCAGTTTATAAAGTACGTAAATACTTAGTGCATTTAGTGTTTGCAAGCATTTGCTTTATTACATCTTTGTTAAATATGATACCTAAGAATTTATGATACAACTGTTAGCAAACCTAAAATAAATAAATAAACACTCTGCTACGTTTTCTTGTAAGAGCGTAATAAAACATGGTTCACTGGCATTCTAATAGGGGTGGTGTACCGATGCACATAAAAACGAGCGAGGCTTGCGTTTATCTGCGAAAACATTCTTTTGCCGGAACGCTACACAAAACGTTTAATTTCCGCTTAAGCCTTGGTGGTGGGGTACAAGCTTCAAGAGGATAGCGGAATTAACAAAAAAGTAAAGATACAAGTCCGAGACGGGCTGTAAACTGCATACTGCAACCGCAGACCGCAAGTCGCCATCGGAATAGCGCCTTTAAGGTGTTGACTTGAAAGGTGCTATTCCGACAGTGACTGCAAAACTGCAACCGCAGACCGCAGCCGCAGATCGCACCGCAAGCGATACTACTTTTTCAGTTTGCAGTCTACAGCCCATCGCGGACTTGTACCTTAACTGTGGTCTAGTGGTCGCAAGCGTGACTGCTGAACGTGAGGTCTTGTATTCGATCCACAGGTCGGGTAAAGTGTTATTGGGGTTTTCCACGTGGAATTGCTCAGTAACAGCCCGGAGTCTATATTTGGGCTCGGTTGCTGGCAATAGGGCCCCTTGTTACATGGGACTTAAAAAAAACTTTTGTTTAACTTATGTTCAAACCATAATTTTTTGCACCTATTTCGATGTTTTTTTTTTACAAAAGAATCTCTGGTGTAAAATGTCTTATGGCATTAAGTCCGCCTTATGTACCACCATATTGCATAGAAGTATAAATAAGAAATAAATTATAAATAATTATTTGATTTCCTTTTGGTCTGGTTAAGTAAAAAACGCCAGTTTTCTACTTGGCCGTTTGAGTTCGAGAAACCTCTTCAGAAGCGTCAGTCCCTGGTAATCTACCTATGTATATAAAATGAATCCCTATTTCCCTTGGTCACGGCATCACGCGTGAGCGGCTGGACCGATTTCGCAATATTTTTTTGTTGTTGTTCCTAGTTGTCAGGAGAAGGTTCTTAAGTCTGTCTTAAAATTATGATATTTAAAAAATAAACGAATTTATCTCAGTATGTCCATATTCTTCATTTGTTTACCGCACGCATGAAAATAGTTTTACTTTTTGTTACTATTTTGATTTTGTTTCTGAAGGTAGGTAGTAGGTACGGTATGTAGTAAGTAGGAAAAAGTGCATTGCAACGCATGCCGGGTACAGCTAGTCTCTTAATAAATATCCTGTGGAGTGATTCATGACAGTGTAATAAATAGGTGCAACATTGTTTAGATAGAGATGCTAAAATCACAACTTGACGTCCAGTTGAAACTTTTCCCCTTTATGTCAATTTCTTAATTTACTCTTTTACGATTGTTCTTTTTTATGTTTCAGTGCAGAGCATCTTCCATCTGATCCGCTTGCTCTTACACCTTGTGGCATAGACGCACAGTACTGATAAGTATCGCATAGACATCGTTAGCTAAAAATGGTCTGAATTTGTAAACGAATAGCTCTGCCTGAAGCAAATTGTTATTAAATTGAACAAGTTTATTGTTCTACTTTTTCATTTTTCGGGTTTTATTATAACTTTACTGTTACGTTTTTCTCTTATTTATTTGTAGAAATATTTCATGAAAAAAAGGTAACAGTATCCCTTTAAGGCCAAATAAGCTTTGAAAATATGCTAAGGATACTCGTAAGTATTATAATGTCTACCTCGGATTTTATTAATACGACCAGATATAAAATCGGATGTGTTTTAGAAAACGAAAAACAAGGTTAGTCGCAAAGGGCTCGTACTAATCCGCGGCCTACTTCAAGTAAAACAACGGATGAGTTTTTATGTCCATATAAAATGATTTTTATTTCAGTTTTTTCATAAATTCTTCATGCCTGCAGATTAATTGAGACATAATATACATAAAGTACTTATAGTGCTTGACATTAAGCTGATCTGGACACCTTTTTGGTCCAGCCGTGAGATAGATATCCAAGACTTTTTATTTATATCACAATTTTTATCTGTTGTGTCTCTTTGTGCTGTGTCCAAATAAATGATTCTTTATCTTTAAATGGTGTTGTGACCCCAATATATGGTATGACCTAAAATGTAAACACAGCTAGTCATAGGTAGTTGAAGATAGATAGATTTTAGCTTTTTTTTTATGAAATCTTTCAACTACTATTTCTCTTAAACTATTGACTTTTGGGGAAAGTGGTAGAACAAAAGTTATGCATTATTATGTTAACTTTGACACTTGTTCGGATGAATACCCCCTTTCCGACATTCAAGGTTATGTAATTTAGTTAGCATTTATGTCCTCCCGTGTAGTTCATCATCATCACCCTATAGTAGTCCACTGCTGGTCATAGACCACTTCAATTGCAAGTCACTAAGCTCAATTCTCGGCTGATCGCATCTAGCGGCTACCAGCCAAATTGTGAAGATCGTAACTTCACCAAGCCTGAGGGCGTCCCTCACTATGTTTGCCGAATTAAGGTTCGCGCACATTATGTCGGGCCGCAGCGGGGCGGTGCGGGGCGGAGCGCTTAATGCTTACTTAGCACATTAGTGACGGGCAGCACGTTGACGAATTTTGAGTACAGTGTACTGCCATGCCAGACTTGCAAATCATATAGCTCTTTGTATCCATGAACTAAATTAATCAAAAGCTCTTCATCCATTTTTGTGAACACCACAGGAGCACGCAAATACCAAAAAAACGCTAATATCGTAAAATGAACACGTGCGTGCGTGCACTACAATGCACTTGCTATAGCACACTGTGTCGGAGCGCAGCGGGGCGGGGCGGGCCGCATCGCACGCAACTAAAATCCGCGGCGGAATATGCGGCATATAGTGTGCGATAGTTCATATAAATTACATATGAGCGATTTGAATGGATTATTGCGCTGCGCCCCGACCCGCTGCGGCCCGACATAATATGCGCGAACCTTTACTGTTTTCTGTCTGTCAAAAACACGTCTATCCCAGTAAGAGGTTCTACGGCTAACATGGCCGGTCCATTGTCACTTCAGCTTATTTATCCTGTGGGCTATATCAACTATGTAGTTTTGTTCCCTATCGGATCACCTCGTTTCGGATACGATCCTTCAGAGATATTTCGTACATAGCCCTTTTTATAGCCCACGGGGCGAGTTTAAACTTGTGGACCGCCGTCCAGTTGGTATACTCGCCTCAAAAGTTTTAACCGATCTGATCAATGACCGACTATGAATCATGAGCGTGTACATGCAACCTCATTTGTCATCGAGATGAAGTTTCAGCGGAAACTGAGCGTTGAATGTTACAACCATTAAATGATTGACAATCTATTAGGTTCTAGTGAACTGAATAATGATAGTATTTATGGTCTTTTTAAAGGTCTATTTCAACTACAAAAGATATATTACGGCTTTGCACACATTGTAAGCAATAAGGTTTGTACTTGAAAATTGACAAACCTGAGAACTTAGGGCGAGGTTCACAGACTGCACTTAGACTTTACTTTGCTAAGTAAAGTCTAAGTGCGCTCTGTGAGTCTCGCACTTAAAGTTCAATCAAGCTGTTCCCCATAATAATTTGTACATGGGGAATAGCTAAGTAATTAATATACCAGGTGTAAGGGACGGTGTATCGAAAACTGAAACAGTGAATTCAGCCTATTATCAAATATTATTCTGAATTGAAAATAAGTGGAAATTTTTCTCGGAATTTTCCGTTTTTTTTTTCACAAATTTTACATTTCTCTGCTGTAAAATAAGCAATACTATTAGGACACACAGCACATTGCAAAAATAAAATGTATTTTTATTATAAATCGGAAAATTCGAAAGATTTCGTTGATATTTTCCACGGATTTTCAATTCAAAATAATGAACTAAATTCACTGTGTCAATTTTTGGTAACTTTTCCTTTACTCCCAGTTTATTTGCCTGTCAAAACACTCATTGAAATACAAAAAAATATAGACAAACTAGCAATTTCCAGTATTTTCGGAAAATTCCGAGAAAAAAAAACACTCAAACTCAACTCAAACTCAAAACTCATTTATTCAAAATAGACTAGAATTACTTAGTTCTTTTTGAACGTTAGTTTTACAAAATTATAGACATCCCACAAAAAGCCCTCCCTTCACCGCTTCCTAGTGTATTTGCTGTGAAGAAGAAACGGCGCAACAAACTCCCCAGCAACACACACTTATTTGCAATTCAAAATAATGGGCTGAATTCACTGTTTCAGTTTTCGATACACCGTCCCTTTCACCCAGTATAAAAATCTACATACATTTTGTTACATTATTTTACTGACGAGAAAGTCATAGAACTATTGTTTAAATTAAATACGAAGTAATTAACTGTAGACACAGAAAACCTTTCTTCGAAATTCAACTTACCATGAAATCAAAGCAACAACCCCTAATTTCCAAACTTTCCACTACTCGTAAATCTGTATCAAATTCTCATTTAAATACCGTTCCACTAATACCCAATAGATTTAATCAAAGATAAACGTAGTGGGAATGTTATTAGATTAATCTCCGGGGCGGGGCCATTTGTGCCGGGCAACTTACAGTTGGTCCCCAGACGCAGCAATAACGCGGCAAGTTGGGATCAAACGATAGTTGCTAGCAGAGACAATCTTTAATCTTACTGGCCGAGTGTTCCACTCTAACGACCTCGGGGAATTTCAGCGAAGGGCTATGGAGATCGGGACAAAGTTCTTGCTTCTAATTGTTAGTACGAGTTTCGGATAAAAGGACCAATTTTTGATTGAATTATTTGAACTTAAGGAACGTTAATTACTTTGCCATGACAAAATGATACGTGAATTAGACCCTCGTTGTGATCAATTTCTTCAATTTAAACTTGAAAACTCATTTATTCAAAATAGGCAAGTTACTTAGTTCTTTTTGAACGTCAATGTTACAAAAGACAGCCCACAAAAACGCCCGACCTTCACCGCTTCCTACAGTTTAACCTTTTGACCGCTACGGATGTCTATGGACGTCAAATTAAAACGTGCTCACGACGCCTCCGACGGCATAGCACGTCGAAAACACCACTTTTTTTACAGTTCAAAAGTTTGACGTCCATAGACGTCCATGGTGGTCAGAAGGTTAAGGGCGGCGGTTTTTGGGGGCTGTCTTTTGATATTAGTAGTAGGAAAGACTTACCTAACACAATTAAACCGAAACTAAATGTGGTTCAGCATAGTCCTAGAGTACGAGTACAATCAGTCAATCTATACAATAGCTTACCCATAGAATTTAAAAGCATAAACAGCACAAACTTATTTAAAAACAAATTAAAGACGTATTTATTGAAGAAGGGTTATTATTCTATCGATGAGTTCATAAATGATAAACGACAGACATAATGTATTTTTTATTTTTATTATTTCTTTAATCATATATTGTGTGACTTAGTAATGTATTGGAAAGTTTAATGGTTTATTATTGTATAATTAGAATCACAATTTGAATTTTCAACACAAATGTATTTTGTTATGAAATAAATGACTTATGACTTACTTATTAATTACTATCCAAATTGGGTCAAGGGTAGCTAAGTGTGACTTTTCATTACTATTTACATTGAAGATAAGATGGCTTCCTTAGCACTGACGAATGGTCTTTATTTCCTAAGTAACATTATTTTGACATTAAATAAGCTTCGCATCAGATTTTGAAACCTTTACCGCTTTTCACTCCTTTCTTTTACATAAGAAATGTAACCTCAGAGTACAGAGAGTTACTTCGATAGCTTTCGATACTAAATCACGGAAGTTCGACATGCACTCCGAAGATATTTTAAAATTTTACTATTGGCTATTTCTTGAAAGTGACGACTTTGAACAGAAAATATTGTTGGGAATACTGTCTGAGACCCTCCTAGGGAGAATTTTAAATCCTCGTTGATTTCTTTCTTTCTTCCTGTTCTTTTTTAAAAAAAACATTGCCCCACACTAGGATTTCTCTTGTATCGTGGGTGCGTTAACAGACACAAATCTCACATACACAAACGCCCAGACCCGAAACAACTAACTGTAGGCCATACAAATTTTTTTTCCGTGTGGGAATCGAACCCACGACCCGTAGCGCAGAAGCCAATCACTCAGCCACTGCACCAAACGTGTCGTCAATACAATTTTATATTCAATTTTATGTGAGTAAATACTTTTTTTTTCAGAGGACAATGGCGACTTCCTTCCTTTCGTCGACAATAGCCTCTTGCGATATCTGGTATGTTATTGGCTCCATTTCAGTCTTTCTCATCCTTTCTTTATTTAAGTTACTAATCAAGATATACTTTGGGCCAAGTACATAGTCTCCTTGGCTTCCAGACAAGACAAGACAAAGAAGTCGCAAGTCGTGCAAAAAACGTCTGGAAGAGTTACTGGTCCATGAAGGAACTATTCAAAGGTTATTTACCCATGCCATTGAAACGCAAGCTCATGGACATGTGTGTTCTCCCCGTATTGACCAATAGCTATGTCTGCACCAGTGCGCTTTCATGTTCATCTTGCGTCTTCGTCTGGGGCATGCGTGAAGCACCATAGCGCACACAATAGCGCATGCCTTATACTAGTTCGAAAAAAGCGCATACCCCTAGCGCACGCTAATCCGTCTATTCTATGTCGACTGACGACTGACCGAGGCGCACCGGTGTAGACGATAAGCTGCATGCGTCTTATGGCAATCAATATTGCATGCGCTTGACGCAAGAGGAATTGAAAGTTGAAAGCGCAAGATGAACATGAAAGCGCACTGGTGTAGACATACCATATGGAGCACAGACTTGGTCTTTGACCAACATCCAGAAGTCCAAACTCAAAGTCTGCCAACGAACTATGGAGCGCAGTATACTGGGTGTTAAATTAACAGATCATGTTCGATTCACCATACTGCGCTCCAAAACACAGATAGATGACGTGGCACAAAAGGCTACCCAACTAAAATGAGATTGGGTAGGACATGTCTGCTGCATGCCGAAGATACTGTGGGCCTAAGTAGCATAGAACTGGTGCTCTGAGAGGGTAAGACGGAGTCGAGACAGGTCACGAAGGAGATGGCGGGATGAAATGGATGCATTCCTTGAAAACTGGAAAAAAGTAGCGTGGTATCGGGAAAAGTGGAATAAATGGAGGGAGGTCTTTGCCCAGGAGTGGGAAAGCATAGGCTGATTATTATAATATCAAGATCCACTGGACGCGCTACACCATCTCCTTCTCAGTCATTTATTCTCAACTCAAGAACCGTACCCTGGTGTACAAACAACTTTTTTTGTTTTAAATCGTCATAACTTTTTAACTTCGTGCGGGATCCTTACTTGTGCCCGGGTATTCTAAGAGGTGCAGGATGCTCGTCACTTTATTTATCAACCGCGAGCTTAGCTAGCGTGTGGACCTCGTGGCAAGCGTGTTTGTTGTCTGTTCTACACTGTACCCCACGATACAAAATATGAAAAAGCAATAGTGATTTTTCATATTTTGTATCTAATATATTGGCGGTATTCTGAGAAAAATAAGGGATATGATGGGCCGGTCACCCATAACGGGAAGATATTTTATGTTTTTAAAGAGTAGGTTTCACAAATCGCGAAGTTAGCCAGGACTGTGTTCAAAGTTAATAATAAGACAGTTGTTTTTTATTATGAACTAGCGACCCGCCCCGGCTTCACACGGGTGCAATGTATTATACATATAAACCTTCCTCTTGAATCACTGTATCTATTAAAAAAAACCTGCATCAAAATCCGTTGCGTAGTTTTAAAGATCTAAGCATAAATAGGGACAGACAGCGGGAAGCGACTTTGTTTTATACTATGTAGTGATAAAGACTGGTAAATTTCTAAAAGTAAGCATAAGATGCATTCCTTAATCAATGTTACTTACTTTAAAAATATACGGTTTTATTTCATGGGGTACACTTGTACCCCTGGGTACGGTTAGTGACCATGCCAGATGGGAACGGTTCTAGAGATGTCCACTTATTCCATTCTATCTTTCAAATTTTATCTAACATCGTCAAATTAGTACCATTTCCAAGTCGGCCTAAATTCCTATAAACTTCTCGGGTCAAAGATACCATTTACGAACAAACTTGAATATTTATGTAGGAAGTGCAAAAGTACGCAGAAGTGAGGGACCAGTTTAAGTTAAACAGCAAACTTGAAATAGTGTTAACAATTAAACTCTTGGTTAACAAGCGTTGTTCGTTAGGGACGACTAGGGAGGGGGAGATTTCATTTACTAACTTTTGCTTAAGTTTAATTTAAAGTGTTTTTTGTTATTTTTGACCACCACCGCTTTCTGAGGGTAGTTCTTTGACATTTTTAATGTTATAGGTGAAGACTATTGGATTGTATCAGGTCAATTAGCAGGAATGTTCATCAATAGAATATTTTCACAAATGGAAGAATGATTTCAGTTTATACAAGCTTAGTTTTAGTATATACTAAACCTGAAACTAGTTTGTTCAGAATCACTAGGAGAATCGATTGACATATTTTTTACACCACATTTTTTTTTTCATAAATTTCAATTTTCTTTCAGTCGCTTTCTATCCATAACAGTTGACGGGAATAGACACCTTGAGGCTTGAGATGGTCCGCTCGGTCAGTTTCCGTGTATTAGACAAGCCCTGCATAGCGCATCTCAGGCATTTCACACTTTACTATGGAACTTAACACGACATAAACTACGGTGTAACTTGGAGATTTATTAAAAAAAAACACATATTCAGGCAGTTCTGATGAAAATCTTGTTGGGGTGTCTTGGTTTTTGTATATACTAAAAATAACGTTGTACTCGTATAGTGTACAATACAAAAACGGTAGCCACTTTGTGTGAAATCAAAACCTCAATAAAGGAGGACTTTTAGATAATGAGCATACCTAAAATTTAATAAAACATAACAAACCCTAAAGGTGAGTATACACTAGAGCGTTTTCTCGAACATTTACATGCAATGTAACGTTCTTACGAATGGTACAATACAAGCAAAGGCAATTCCATGCAATCTAACGTTCCTGGGTGATTATTCGAAAAATGTTTGCAAAAAATAAGAACTTTATTATGATCATCCCAAAGTTCTAAATGTAGATGTTTCAAACTACAATTATAATAATTAATAATCAAACTATACCACTGTCGTCAAGCAATAAGACGAGAATGAAAACAATCTGAAACTAGTATTAATGTTAACAACGAAGGAGAACAATGATTTGTTTTTTTTTTTAAGGAAGTTCGAATATTCACTCTCCTGCGAATACTCGACACTCGACACGGAGTTCGAAGTAATACTTACGGCGAGTGAGTCTGCCCGGCCTGATTAACCTGCCCGCGCTTGTGTCTTTGCAAGATGAAATGTTACACGAATTTGCTCGTTTGTTTGCAAAAACAAGTTGTAATGAAGCGTCGAGTCTCGTGGTCATTGTCCGGTTCGAAAAAGGGTGACACAGTAGAGCGGCTCGATGTTTTGTTACAAGTAAATGCTCTAGTCTATACTCGCCTTAACAAAGCTCTTGTCATAGCTTGAAATAATGCATTATTTTGGTTGATTGTTGTGTCTCAAATAAACGCGTAAATTTATTAATTATCATTTATTAGATACAGAGCAACACATGACAATATGGTGGTTGTAAAGGTAAGAGAGGGAAATATAAGTGCGAGGGAGTAAAGTAATCATAAGGGTGCGTTCCATATCTCACACTCTCCCGCACTTATTTTTAACAACGTTTGTTAGAAAATAACTTAAACTAGGTACTTCTAAACTAAAATAATTAACTAAATTAACTTAACAAGTATCTACCGACTCTGAGCAAGTTACAATTTGGTTAACATGACGTTTCCATCTTTGACCTTCTACATCAACTATATAAGTAACTCCCTGTATTGACTCTTCCAAAATGATTCCTAAAACCCATGGCTTTCTACCTTTCCTGTAATCTCTGACCATTACCTTTTGACCTACTTCCCATTTGATTTCCCTATTTCCTTGATCTCTTTTCCCTACAAGTTCCTGAACAGTGTCAGACAATGGAGGTGGACGTAATAAACTGAACCTATTTCTGATTTCTCTCCCTAGCATGAGCCGTGCAGGAGACACCCCAGTCGTACGCTGTGGTGTACTTCTGTAATCAAACAGAAACAAATTGATGGCTGAATTCAGGCTACAGCCACTTTCTTTTATTTTAGTTACAGCTGATTTAAAGGTTTCCACAAACCTCTCTGCCGCACCATTAGTCGCAGGGTGGTAAGGTGGAGTGAATGTATGTTTCATTTGGATTGTCTTACAATAATCCTCAAATTCGGAACTTATAAATGTTCGACCATTATCAGTCACTAAGTGTGCTGGGTAACCAAATCGAGTAAATAAACTTTTAAAAACTTCAATAGTACGAGTACTGGTAATGTTTGACATTTCAAAAGCTTCAGGCCACTTTGAATAACTGTCTACAATTACTAAATACATTTTATTGTAAAATGGTCCGAGAAAATCTGCGTGAATTCTGTACCAAGAAGAGGGAGGTATTGGCCATGGTTTCTGAATTTTAGCAGGAGTCTTGCTATTTTGTAAACATGCTATACATCTTTTTGTAGAATTATCTATATCCAAGTCTAAATTAGGCCACCAGACATATGAACGCGCTATTTCCTTCATGCGCACTATTCCAAAGTGACTCTTGTGCAATTCTGACAAGACAGCTTCTCTAATTGCTAGTGGAATTACTATGCGATACCCCCAAAATATGCAGCCCCTGTCTACCGTTATTTCGTTTT
Organism: Amphipyra tragopoginis; assembly: GCA_905220435.1. Classification (NCBI taxonomy): domain Eukaryota; kingdom Metazoa; phylum Arthropoda; class Insecta; order Lepidoptera; family Noctuidae; genus Amphipyra; species Amphipyra tragopoginis. Next base: position 803,392 of record HG992006.1, on the reverse strand, counting down.
TACGGTTATAAAATGGCCATACTTCTTTTGATATTTTCTTTTTTTCAGGCCAACCATCTGTAATGTACCTTAAGACTTTTGATAATATTATGTCTGTTTTCGATTCATTTTTTATAATTCTCCAATTGATTGTTTCTAATTTTGAATCATTAATGTAGCAATCAAAGCTGAAATCTTTGTCAGTTCCGTTTGTTTTAAATGTAATTTCCTTATACTTTTCTTTACTATCTTCCACTGTTCTGGACAAAAAATCTGCTGGATTTGAAGTAGTTTTAATGTGCCTTACTTTATAATTAAAAGCTGACAAAAATATAGCATAATGTTGTAATCTCTTAGCAGCCATTTTTGGGATACTTTTAGTAGGGCCAAAAATTCGTACCAAAGCTGCATTATCAGTCTCTAATTCGAAAAATCGCCCATAGATATAATTATAAAATTTAGTTATTCCAAAAATTATTGCCATTGCCTCTTTATCAATGGTGGAATATTTCTGTTCCACTTCACTCAGTTTTTTGCTGGCATGACAGATTGGTTTAACAATCCCATTTTTATCTCTATTAGATAAAACTGCTCCCAGACCAGTTTCAGATGCATCGCATGTCAAAATCAGTGGAAGAAGTGGGTCATAATGACTTAAATTTTTTGCTGATGCCAAGTTTTTCTTTATTATTTGAAAAGCTTTTTCACATTCTGGTGACCAGTTAAATCTATCTTTCTTTGTACAGTCATACAAAGGTGCTAAAATTGTTGCCATATTTCCTAAAAAACGAGAATAATAATTGATTTTACCCAAAAATGATTTCAGTAATGTCAAATTAGTTGGTGCCTTTGCTTTTAATAAAGGATCAATATTTGATTGTATAACACTGATACCATTTTTGTTTACACGAAAACCAAATACATCTAAACTTGTAGTAAATAACTTACATTTCTCCAACTTTAACTTAAATTCACTTTCTTGAAGTCTACTTAAAACCTTAATTAAAATATCAAGAGTTTCTTGCAAGCTATTTCCTTTAATATAGATATTGTCTATGAATACAATAGTGTTTGGAATCTTATCCAACTTTTTAGCCATTAATCGCTGAAATGAACCAGGTCCTGTACTCACCCCAAATGGGAGGTAATTATACCTAAAAGTGCCAACTTCTGTTACTATAGTGGTGCAATCTTTACTTTCAGCACTAATAGCAGCCTGTAAATATGCTTCCTTCAAGTCCAGTTCGCAGTAACATTCGCCATGTTTGAGTTTGTTCAAAATATCATCAACGTGAGGAAGTGGAAAATGATCTGGCTCCAAACATGGATTAACTGTTAGTTTATAATCTCCACACAGACGAACCGAGCCATCTGGTTTCAAAATTGGAACAACTGGTGTGCCCCACTCACTTTGTGTTACAGTACTAATTCGACCATTTTTAAGCAATCTTTGCACTTCATTATCCACTTTTTCACGTAATGCGAATGGCACACGCCGAACAGGTAAGCGCTTTGGTATGGTGTTTGGTTTTAATTTCAATATTATTTCCTCACCTTTGAAGTTTCCCCAACCTGGGCTAAATGTCTCTGCGAACTGTCTCTTTACCAGCTGTTGTGCATCTGTAATATTTTGAATCATATTAGTTTCAATATTTAAATTATACTGCATTTTAGGAGGCCACAATTTTAATTCATTCAGCCAATCTCTTCCAATAATCCTTGGAACTTTCGTTTTTACAACATAAATATTCAGCTTTTTATAGAATCCGTTGTATTTAACAGTTACATTTTGTATCATACCTAAAGGTTGTGTAATAGTTTGATCAAAATTTTTAAATAATATATTACAGTTTACTAATGGGAATGAATTGAAATATTTATCTTTATCTGTCATCGAAATAACTGTTACATCTGAACCCGTGTCCAGTAGAAAAGACATATCTTGTCCATTAACATTAACTGTTAAATAATGAGGAGGTACCTTACTTACACTATTTACATTATAGGTAGCCTGTTCACTATACAAATTCTTAATGTCTTCTTCCACATCACCAATATTTTCTTTTTCTGATGAATCAACTTCCAATACATTAGTTTGACGAAGCCGTTGTTTCCTTGAACACATTTTAAAAATATGACCTTGTTGTCCACATTCTGAGCAGTATTTCTTATTCAAACTGCACTCAGATTTTTTGTGATTGTTTTTTCCACAACAATAACATACCACCGAATTTTGCTCTCTATTATTTTTATTTTGTTTGTATATAGGTTTTGTCCTTTTCTGGTTATAATAAGTTTCCGTCTGTACACTTGACTTCTTAGTTTGCATTATCTCACTTGAATTGTTAGTGTGCATCAGGGCAGCTTCCACTGTGCGAGCTACTTCCACACATCTTTCTAGTGATATTTCTGCTTCGCTTTTCAGTAATTCAAACTGTATTGTTTTGGAGGTAACTCCTTCAATAAATTTTTCTTTTAATTGGTCCTCCAAATCCTTAAATTTACATTTCCCTGCTAATTTTCTTAACTCTAGCATATAATCTTGTACCTTCTCATCTGGAAGTTGGTTCCTTTTTCTAAATTCTACTCTTTCTAAGACAGTCGATAATGGTTTGGCATACTTATCCTTTAATTTATTGCACAGTTCAACAAAAGATATTTTCATGGGTTTGACTGGCGAACATAAGTATGATAATGTTTCAAACACTTTTGGTGTTAATTTTGTAATAAGTAGTGGCACTTTCTTGTCTTCGTCAATTTCATTGACAATCATGTAGCACTCTAGCTGTTGTTCAAAAATTTCCCATTTTTCTCCATCAAAAGCCTTAATTTCACCGCAGACTGACATTTTTGTTTCTTTAATTTCGCCTTTTGGTTTCAAAAGAGGTTTTGTCTTATAGTAGGTACTCAACAGTTTTCGTAATTCGTCGATATTTGCTTGTTTACGATATTTCAACCCCTCTTCCTGTATTATTAGTTGTAGTTCTTCTTTATTGCATTGGTAAATATAGGTTCTTTTTCCAGACTTTATTAGGGTAATCTTTTGTTCAAAACTGATATTTTCTTTAACTGACATATATAAGTAAATAACTATGGAGTTGGGTTATAATAATTGGTCCGTGTGGTTGGTAGCACTGTCAAACACCTTAAGACGTCCTTGAAAATTTTAATTTTTGTTACATATTTTTTGTCTTTTAATCATTAATTTTTTGCTCACCTCTTATTTCATTCACTGCACTGTGAGTTCTTCTTTCGTCGCCAATTTGTTGTGTCTCAAATAAACGCGTAAATTTATTAATTATCATTTATTAGATACAGAGCAACACATGACAATATGGTGGTTGTAAAGGTAAGAGAGGGAAATATAAGTGCGAGGGAGTAAAGTAATCATAAGGGTGCGTTCCATATCTCACAGTAAATATTTTTGATTCTATTTTCATAACAATGGAGCTATTAATAAAGACTTTAAAGTGTATCAAAAAACAAAATTTGAATAACTTTAACAATTTAAACTGACTTTATAACAGCCACCATTTGTTAACGAGTTCTGTTGCGGACAGGCTGCTCAATTTGTTTATCTTTTTGTCTAAAAAAATGTTTTACTTTAAAAAGATTGACGCAGTTTGCTTCTGAAAGGGTAAACGCAATTTAATGTTTAGAATAATAATTAAATAGAAAACAAAACTGTAGTGTTTCTCATCCCAGTAATAACAAAAAACAGGTTTTTTCAATATCATAAACGGAGCACCGTTTACCAAATGAATACGACGAATAACATATGAATGAAAACCTTTTTCTCTAAATTATACGAAGCAACAAAAGCCAGTAGGTAACTTTTAATAATACAAAAGCGAACGACAAACCAAATAGAATTACCGAAACATAAACGAAAATATTCACCGTTAACAAAATATTATTAGGTATCCATCAATACAAAGATACACAATAGGCCGAAATAATAAAAAGAAAGATAAAAAAGAGGTAAGTACATCACTAGCGAGCAATTTCTGCAACAATGGGTCGCTCGTACCTCTCGCGGAAATGATTCGTAATAGTTGTAGCGAGTGCTAGGGCTGAGGACACTTAAGAAAGATTAAAAAGATTAAGTGAAAAATAAAACCTGGTTTGGAGGAATTTATTACTATGAAACTTCGTTTGAAAATGAGAAATATTTTTGTTTGAAGAACTAGCAATTGGAATTTGGATTGATTTATTAAAAGTGTAGGATAAGGATCAGAAACAAATAGGAAGGTTTAATTTTTTGTTTCCAACTAAATGTATTATAGTCTCGTGTATTGCTGGACTTAAAGAATAGCACTACCCCATCTCTTCCCGTGGGTGTCGTAAAAGGCGACTAAGGGATTCTCTAGAGGATGGGCAGCAGCGTTCTCTGAGTACTGTAACAACCATACTACGATCGCCAACCCGCCTGCCAAGCGTGGCGATTACGCCACCGCTCCCCCCACCTTTGAAGGAGGCCTGCTGAATAATGATGATGCTGATGATGTGGCTACTTAACAAACGCGCGGATCATATACGATTTGCAAGGTTAAGCTTTGCTTGCCGCGGTCTTTTCGTGGATGGGTGACCATTCATTACACATCAAGACCCCTCCGTGCCTCGGAAAGCATTTTATGCTGTCGGTTCCGGGGGTTTTACGAATACCTAAGACAGTTGTTACGGGTAGTCATCATCATCTGCCTAGCCTTTTCCCAACTATGTTGGGGTCGGCTTCCAGTGGAACCGGATGCAGCTGAATATCAGTATTTTACATGGAGCGACTGCCTATCAGACCTCCACAACCCAGTAACTGGGTAATACGATACTCTTGGTAAGACTGGTTGTCAGACTTTCTGGCTTCTGACCAACAGTAACGACTGTCAAAGATCTACAAATGACAGCCGGGACCAACGGCTTTACGTGCTTTCCGAGGCACGGAGGAAACTCGCTATGGTAAATGGTCACCCATCCACAGACCAACCTCGGCAAGCGTGGCTTAACCCGGAAGATCGGTCTATGCGGCTGTTATTATTTAGCCACGAGCTCCTCCTCCTGTTACGGGTAGTCAGAAACCCGAAAATCTGACAATCGAATCTAATCTTAGGATTTTGGCATCTAGGTTGCGGAGGTCTGATGGCAGTCGCTCCGTGTAAAATATTCAGCCACATCTGGTAAGACTGAAAATTGACCCCTACATAATTGGGAAAAGGCTAGGCAGATAGGATATAAGTAAAATCTGCTAGATACCCTGATTTAATACTTCTTGACAATGTCATTCATTTCAGAATTTATGGTTGTGCTATGGATAAGGTTATTAAAAGTACATATCGTCAGTGAAGTTCTAACAGTGCGGAAGTCAAAAATGGCTACTTTACAAGAGAGTGAAATAGTACATTGTTACCCTAGGGGTGAAAGTAATGTATTCAGCCCCGAAAACAAAATCTTTAATTAATAAGTACTTAACTTTATGTTATCACAATTTTACATCGCGCAGTGAGGCTGTATAGAAAGTTGGAACATGGTTCAATAGAAATGTGAAAATAGAAATAGTTTTTTTTATAATTTGTCAGCTGTCAGTTGAAAACGATTCGTCCTAGGGCTGAAAAGTATTACTTTCAACCCGCTCCTCAGGCACCTTCAGACCTACTTTCCGAGTATGAGTAATAAAAAAACTATTTAAAACAAGCGTAACCTATGCTGAACGCAATATTGTTTTTAATTATCATTACAGATAAACTCTTTGATGATTTATTTATTAAAATCCTAATAATCTTGAAAATAATCTCCATTGAAAATCCTAATAATCTTTTTCATTTCAAGTAATATTGCAGTGTTGTCTATTTTTGTCACAAAATTAATTACGCACTGTTAGAACTTCACTGACGATATAAAAGTTTAAAAACATGCTGCATATTGTGTCAAAAAAATCCATTTTATCGCGTCACTTAAACAGCGGATTCACGCATTTTACTCAATTAATTATAGTTCACGCTTTTTACTCAATTAATTATAGTTCACGCTTTTTACTCAATTAATTATAGTTCACGCATTTTACTCAATTAATTAAAGTTCACGCATTTTACTCAATTAATTATAGTTCACGCTTTTTACTCAATTAATTAAACCATAACAACACTATCGTATTCATTTAATTAATGCAACGGAGAACCCCTGGCCGCATATTTAAATTAATTTAATTACGAAGGAAGTATGACGTGCCGACTGCCGACCCCTTGTTATGATATCGTCACGTTAAGGAAATGTATAATTTCATTAAATAATTTAATACAATTTTAGAACAAAGAATGATTAAGTGCTCCGTCACACGAACACGATTTGAAAGACTTTGACTTTCTTGTTACAACTTAATTTTTGTAATTTTATTTTATAAGTGCTTTTTACAAAGTTGTTTTGAAACTATTTTTGTTGATAGTGACAGTTGCATGTTCTGACTTTTAAATCATGTAAATGCAATACTTCTAGATTTTTTTACTGTGGGTTTAAATTCTTCTTCTTCTATCGTGTCGGCACGAGCTATACAAGAATAACTCATGCCGTGGTGAAAATATTAGCCAGTCAGCAAGGTTGGTAGCGGGGCTGACTGCCCAGGGTGCGCCGGACGTACTGAATCGTCAGGAGTGGAGGCTCTTTTCATACACCCCTGGGTTTATATTATATTATTAGGAATAAAAATCAGCTGTTCTGTACATTTTGTTAAGCATTATTGATTGTTTTGAATGGACCAGCTGTTTATCTTTCTTTCACAAATTCATCGTTTTTCCCAAAGCAAAAGTTGTACAGAATGAGGATCAGAGTTCATGGTTTCCGGATGTAAACTGACTAACCAGTCATACATACAGTCGCGGACTTGAAATAATTACCACCCTAAGGTCTATAATTGCTTGCACATTACTTTTTCATAAGGTCGCTCGGTCGCTCGCAAAGAATTGACAGGGCAAAGATATATTTTTCTTAATTGACATTAAAAGGTTAATTTAAAGAGGCTATATACTAGGTAGCATAGAAAAAGAAATCAACCTATTAAGTAAATTCAATCAAGTTCGCTCTATATAACTTTTGACTAGACACACTTACCCAAAAAGAAGTGCATAACATCAAAAAGTGGTTAATAGCCTTTTTTCTAGAACAGAAGTTTCACAATTTAAAAAAAACCAATACTTATGTAAGTTGATATGACATCTTGAACCTTATTGCACACAGTGTGAGAAGGAATTGAATTTGAAATCTGATAAACGTTTCAAGTCTGCGGCTATACATACATAATCAGCCCATGACTGTCCCACTGCTGGGCATGGGCTTCTTCTCAGAATGAGAAGGGATTAGACATTAGTCCACCACGCTGGCCTAGTGAAGTTTGGCGTACAAGTCATGCTGAATAATAATTGTAACAATTTGAAGTTTTAGACTGATCTACAGTCAATCGAAACCGTATAACACAGCACTAAGGACTACTCGAACAATGGTATTGCGTGACGCACGCAATACAGACAATCAAATATCACTGAAACGTCAATATTTCTTGGCAGGACCTTTTTTCGTAATCCGCGAATGACAGTTCATTTATTAGTTTACTGATATGCTATAAAAGTTCGCCAGATTTGCGTTCAATGTATAGAAATATTGGTCATAAAGTAAATGATGTCTAGAACATGCGATTCTGTTTGGTTTCAGGTAAGGAGACTTAAACGTTGACGTCAAGTTGAGTGATCCTCAGACAATAATTTCGAGACTAAAGGGGTTTGTGTAACTTTGTATGGACTAGTGGCGCCATTTTTTTTTTCAGCGGCCACCAATAATTTTTATGTTACTTTGTTGTGCTGTGTTAAGTACACATATATGTTCAATTATTTTTGTCCTAAGTAATATCGAAGATGAGATATTTACATTTGAAGATTTTTAAAATGTCGTCAATATAATACTCTAATTATTGTCTTGCCTAAAGAAATCTTAGTTATGTTTTTAGAAGTTTGGTTTTACGACCATCTATCAATGTGATGTTAGTATTGGGTCTTGGAAAATAATAAAAACACATTATTATATTCTATTGCATTTTATTACATGATAAATAAAAACACAATTTTTAACTCTCTTCGTCCATTTCATTCTCAGTGTCATGTCGAATAATCGGATCTAAAAATTGTGCCGGCGCAGTCAGACTATTTTGATATCTACCCCATCCCATGTACCATGTCCATTTCCCAATAATACATGAGCAATAGTGGCCCAATATTGCATCCAGCTTTTGTGTAGCTCTTTCTACGAAAAAATACACGTAATATATCCGTCTAGATGAATGTCTGGATTAGATCCTGCTTCTAAGAAGCCACGGATCAATCCAGTTTAAGGTTTCCGCCGAAAAATCATTGATATTGGGTTCTCTGCATACTTCAATCATCTATGAGCCGTCAGTTTTTACATGTTCTCCGTAGTAGCTACGAGCTTGTTGTACTTGACACGTTGCAAGTGGATAGATAATTAAATCATCGGCACTTAAAATAGGAAAGTCATCCAGCTTAGGAACTTCAGCATTCAGCGGTCCATTCATCTACGTCATTGTATTTGATTTGTTTTATTTGGAATTCTTAAAAAATACGGCAGAAACCTAAAAGAGTGCAGTAGAGTATAATAACTTCTTCGATTTTAATGAGGAATACAAAACCAAAAATCTCCGTTCCGATATGGTTTACAGAAATGTATTCATAATACCTTTTGATCGCTTTATTCTGTTCTTTCATAATATCCAAGTTTCATTACTGGCTGCTCAACTTCAAAACGACGCCAATTTTACCCAAACCCCTTTTTGGGAAGTTTTACCACGAATTTAGTCTTAAATGGCGCAGCACGTCACATGCTGCTTCTTTGCCTTGTCTCATTATCTGCTTCGGTTGGCGTGGGTTCTCCTTGTCTCCCTTCTCCATTAATTTTGATCCAGATCTTGATCCAGAGCAGTTGCGATGTCTATTTCACTCTCCTTCAGATCCTTCTGGACTGTAGTCAGCATAGTGGCAGGGGCTGCCACAATGTCACGTAACAGCACGGCGCAAACGACTGTAAAAAAGTAACTTCCTTTTTATACACGGTAAAACTTTATCATCATCATTTCAGCGTTTTCGGATTCATGTATTTGTCTGATTTACTACAAAATGATACCATGTGATCCACGTGATCACTTTATGATAAAAAAGATTTCACATTCTTCAATATTTTATTTACGGTGAAACTACTTGATCAGGTCCTGTAGTTTCACGTTAAATAAAATATAAGAGTTAAAACATACTTTTGCCGCATACTGCATAAGATACGCGACGGAAAATACGCTTAAGTGTGACTGTAGTCGCTAAAAATACGCCGAATATAGTTAACATCGATCGAAAACAAGATACGCGCGAAACTTCTACACCCTATTAAGCTCGGCGTAACAACGTATAATACGCGTGGTGAAGCTACACAGGCTTTATATGTAGCGCGATGAATAAACACGATAAACACGATGAAACATGAGCCGCGCAAAATAAGATACACTCAGTGTATCAGTGTGTCGCGCAAGACACACTGAGTTATAGTACACAAACATTCCCTAACACACAAGTTACAGAATACTTAACTATCGCCTCTACTTGTACAACAACTTACTTCCTCAATATACTCACGTAACATAAGACTTTAAACTTGAAAGCCATTAGGTATACCTGTTACAACGACAATATAATTACCTGAAGGATTAGCAATTTCAGAAGTACGTAGGCTGCACTTATGAACTTGCTTGTTTCTTACTTTGTATACGTATAATTAATATATTGTATGTACTATGTTGTCAGAACTTTGACACGAACTTTCACGAAAATGCCGAATGTGAAATGTATTAATCTTTCGCTTTAAAATTTTTACATGAAGACAGGGACCAATCTATTTAAAAAAATCGAAACTAAACGGTAAAAGCACAAAAGTTACTGAAATCAAAATCAAAAAAAAAAAAAAACATTCATACCAATATAGGCGCTTATGAAAAGTCGAATTTAGGTGCACGGTTCCAATTAGTCGTTTCCTATGCAGAAGAGCCGGCAAGAAACTCCATGGTTACTCTTTTAAAAGGATATCTTTAACAAATTACGTGAATACAGTAGTATGATTTAGGATAGTTGTGCGAGAACAATGTAGTCTTGACCATAGACAGACCTGTGAGTAATGAAGTACCAAGTACTGATTGTCCCTAGTCCAAAAAAAAGTTACCGTCAAAAAATTGCTAGGTGAAAAGATCAATTTTTATTAATGTATGTAGTTAATTTAGAGGAAGCCAAAATGATTTAAAATAGAATTAAATATTGCCATAGAGATCTAACAGAATCATGTAGGAGTAGGGTTACCAGGCCTAAAAATGCAAAATCCTGTCTGACAAGTCTAAAAATCCTGATTTTGAAAAAAAAGTCCGGTCACGTACGCACCTGTATTAAATAAAAATCATAGTATTTAAGTACGTTTTTATTTACTTATATTATTTAGACCCATATTTTTGGTTGCTAGCAACCGCATGCAAAAAGTTGTTTTTTCCAGCTATTTCGCAATAAAATTGTTCATACGTCACGTGTTTATTGCATAAGCAATATGGCTCTCACTGACTCTACTGCAAGTCCGTTTCTCTCTTTGGACTTCCGGGCTCAGTGCATGCGGCACCCGTCGCTTGAGCGGGCGGGAGGACAAGCAAGTATGACAAAAATCCGGTCTGACGTAAAATCCGGGCGGAGTCCGGTCTAACACGTAAAAATCCGGTCTAGACCGGCTTTATCCGGTCAGATGGTAACCCTATGTAGGAGTGAGTTTATCATTACAGTTATAGCTAATATCTGTATGTAAAGTATATTGCGGGCATGGTAAATATAGAAAATTAAACCAGAATATACTCTCCACCACTGAGAGTACTTATAATTGGGTTAATCAAATCAAATCAAATCAAAAGTTTTTATTTCACATAAACCATTACAGGCGCTTATGAAAAGTCGAATTTAGGTGCACGGTTCCAATTAGTCGTTTCCTATGGAGAAGAACCGGCAAGAAACTCCATGGTTACTCTTTTAAAATCCATATCTTTAACAATTTCAGTGGGTACAGTTATGACTTAGATATGAGAGAGCAAAGTAGACTTAAGAGCAGGAACCACACAAAAAAACAAAATGAAAAATATGGTTACAAATTAACTAGATATCCAGGCATCTAGCAAGTCTACAAAGCTCTCACATTTACAAAAGGTAAAAGGACGCTAAACTATATAAAACAACTGACATGGTTAATTGTCATCAAAACACATTACAAAGAAAATCACTGTATAAGATAAAGATATCTTGAGAGTAACGTTAGTAATAAAAAAAAAAGCTAATCGAATGAGGTTAGTTAATAGACATAGGTACACATACGACGTTAATGAGGTACCAGGGAAGCCACATGTGCAGAAGGAGTTATTTCCAAACACCTTTGTCGTCAACGTAGTCCTTAGTCTTGTAATATGCTTTTTGAATAAGGACACGTTTAATATGGGCTTTAAACTTCCCCTCGGTAAGATCAGTTACAGATTTCGGTAGCTTATTATAAAAACGCACGCCATTTCCTAGAAATGACTTATTAGTTTTACTCAATCTAAATTTGGGAATCACAATTTTATGTTTATTACGTGTATTTTTATCATGAAAATCGCTTCTAACATTAAACATATGCAAATTTTTCCGAACATACATAATATTTTCAAAGATATAGTGTGACGGCAAGGTAAGTATATTAATATCTTTGAACACGTTTCTAAGGGACTCGCGGGAACCCATATTGTAGATTGCACGGATTGCTCTCTTTTGTAAAATAAAAACAGAATCTACGTCAGCTGCTAAACCCCACAACAGAATGCCGTAGGACATAATGCTGTGGAAATATGCGAAGTATACTAACCTAGCTGTAGCTACATCAGTCAGCTGCCTAATTTTCCTAACTGCGTATGCAGCAGAACTTAACCTAGCCGACAGGGCAGTAATATGCGCACCCCACTGCAATTTTGAATCGAGAGTTATACCTAAAAATACGGTGTCATTAATTGTATTAAGATTATTGCCTTCGAGCATTACATTTAAACCTACTTGGGGAACATTTGGTAGTGAAAACTTAAGGCATTTTGTTTTGTTTGCATTAAGTAACATATTATTGGCTGCAAACCATTTAGAAAGAACAGTAAGGCTCTCGTTAACATGTAAAACGTCCCTGTCTTTTCTATCTATTTTAAAAATAAGGGAAGTGTCATCGGCAAATAAAATTATGTCTGATAAGTCGGTCATCATATAGGGTAGATCATTTATATAGGTTAGAAACAGAAAAGGTCCAAGAATTGAGCCTTGAGGCACGCCCATCTTAACCAGAGACCCCGAAGATATCGCACCGTTAGCACCAACTTTTTGCTGTCTATTAGATAAATAGGAGAAAACAAGGTCAGCAGCTCGGCCACGAATTCCGTAGTGGTGTAATTTACAGATGAGGGTGTTGTGGTCAACGCAGTCAAAAGCCTTGGAGAGATCACAGAAGATGCCAATAGCATCCTGAGAGGTCTCCCAGGATTCCAAAATATGAGTGACTAGTTTCACTCCTGCGTCAGTAGTCGACCTACCTTTCGTGAAACCGTACTGGCGACTATGCAATATCCCGTTCTGGTCAAAATGAGACATCATCTGATCAAGCATGATTTTCTCAAAGATTTTACTTAGTGCTGGAAGCACCGAAATGGGTCTGTAATTTGAGGGGTTATTCTTGCAACCTGATTTGAAGATTGGTATTACCTTACTATGCTTCATCAAATCAGGAAATGTACCGCTATCTATACATTGGTTAAATATGTCTGTAAGTAAAGGGGTAATGGTGTTAATGATAGCTCCAAGAACCCTAACAGAGATGCCCCATAAGTCTTCAGTATTTTTTATATTAAGACTTTTAAAAGCTTTTATAATCGAGGTAGCAGAAATGTGCTTAAATTCAAAGATAGGTATATCTTTACAGAAATTCTGTTTAAGTAAGGATTCAACTAGTATAGAGGACGAAGCAAGGGATTTCGTGACCTCTATCGGGATATTCGTGAAAAAGTTTTCGAGTGTCTGAGCGACTTCAGACTTATCTGTAATTAATTTATTATCTGATTTTAAAATTAGTTCGTTATCCCGTTTTTTTGTGTTTCCGGTTTCTTTATTTATTACCTGCCACACAGTTTTTATCTTATTATTAGAGGCACCTATTTTGTTACAAATTAATCTAGATTTAGCTTGAGTACAGACTCTCTTAAATATCTTTGAATAATTTCTTACATAATTATGAAAAGCTTGATCAGATGTCAATGATTTTTCATGATATAGACTGTACAAAGTTTCTCTACTTTTTCTTATACCTAGGGTGGCCCATTCACTAAATTTTGATTTACAATTAATTTTACGTTTCTTGACTGGACATGTGTTGTTAAATTCTTGGCAGACTGTAGCGAACAATGTACAATAATTTATGTTGGGGTCCCTTGAACTAGAGCAGGATGTAGGAAGATTAGTTAATACATTATTATTAAATTTTTGCAAATTATTTTTAGTTAGTGGTCTTAATTCAATGATTTTGTCTAATTGAAGCTGCTTATTTAACTGAAAGGACACTAGTTGGCCTGTATGATCAGACCTAACGCCACTTATTAAAGAAGAGTCTTTTATTTGACAGTTTGTAAAAATATTGTCTATACATGAAGCTGAGGTAGCAGTTATTCTAGTTGCTTCATTAAAAATATACTTTAAATTAAAACATTTAAACAATGACACAAGTTTACATTTTTCCGGCGACTCAATTAAAAAATCTATATTCAGGTCACCACAAACAAAAATTAAGTTATTATTCCTAAAAAGTTTTCTCAATATGTCTTCCATTATGATCAAAAATGATGACAAGTTTGATGCGGGTGGCCTATAAACGCATAATATAGTGTGGCCCTCTACCTCTGCACATGCTACCTCACATAAGCGATCAACAGAACAGGCAGTGATATCTTTTCTTTCCTTATGTCTAAAACAACTATTACAAAGAATTAAAGTACCGCCCCCTAGCGAAGTTCTGTTGTACGCACTGGCAACTGCAAAATTATTAACATTGAACAACATTTTATGTGGTTTCAACCAAGTTTCACAAAAACATAAAATATCCATATGGTACTTATCTATTAACATTTCCACATCTAATATTTTGCCAGAGAAGCGATTAATATTTTGGTGATAAAGTAAAATATTATCACTATGCTTCTCTTTTGTCGGCACTAAAAGTTTAAACAGTCTATGACAGTATTATTAGAATAACTAGTTAATACTGATTCATCACTTAACCTAGTCTCAGTTAAATTACCAATAACTGCGTGTATATTATAAGCTATCAATGTAGCTAATAAATGTCGACATTTCTTCGACAGGAACATAGCTTCCTGAGTTAAAACAAAACCTCTAACAAACTTGTTAGTATCAAAATACAATAAATAGTCACTATGACGACATGTCAACATGTGCATTAAATTATTTAAACTGTAGATATAGTTATTCTCTTGCTCAGACAGAGAGTCTGAATATGGCAAGGCACACAATATTAATTTACCTATCTTTAGGTTAAGAAGGGCACCGATACCATTAACTATGTCCTTTTTTCTAATGTTTAGGCTGTTACCTATTAGCAGAACCACAGTGCTATGCTCGTCCAGTTTTGAGTTTAATATTTTGTTAACAATTTCATTAAAATGTAGGTCATGGTAACAATGGTTAATTATGTTGTGGTTCAGACAATTATTTAACAATGATCCAAAGCCTATTCCTAATCTATCTGAGTATAATATGGTCCTATTTGGCTTGATGTTTACAATTTCTACTGGTTGAGGTACTACGGGTAAGTCTGAAGGTGCAACATACTGGGGCTGGGGAGGTGGTGGGGAGCGGGCACAAGTACAAGAGAGATTATTAGTTAAAGACTCATATCTTTCTGCATTGTACCTCACTAAATCCACCAGCTCACCAGCCGCCTGCATGCGCTCACTTAACATTTGTTGACTCAGTTCATACTTATTGTATACTTCCTTTAAAAAGTTTTCCCTGCGCAATAGCTCTTCCTGCAGGTTAACAGTGTCAACATCATACAATTGCCTACTTAGATCTAATTCTTTATTGCAGGACTTTAATTGTTTCAGCAAGTTTAAACGTTCTTTCCTGAGACTAATGTTACATTTGTACATATTATATTTTTGGAATAATTTCTTATATTTTCTAATAGATTTATTTATCTTAATGTATCTCTTTATCTTGTTGTGACTAGATAGCAATGGACGTCTAGTTATGGTATCATCCCCAGTTAAATCTATGGTTACCGATGGCTTCACTGACCCCAGACCGGATTCACCGACAACTAGCTCCTCATACATGCTGTGGGTGATAGCATCCTGCTCGCTGCATTTGAGTGAGTCTGAGTGAGATATGATGTTGTGGGCCTCACTCAGTTCGTGTTCCAGTTCCGATATACGTCTCAACGCCAACTCGTGAGTGCCCATGCACTGTTGAAAGTCAGACACTACTTCACGGAGTTGTTGATGCTGGTTGAGTATATCCACGTGTTGGATGTGGAGTTCTGCCAATTCACGTTTGAGCTCGGTGTTTTTGTTGACTATTTCCTTCACTTCAACCTCGCTGTCATCTCGTTCTTGGAGCAGCTGATTGCAGAGATTTTTTGAGGACTCCAATTCCTTAAGCGTAGCCCTCAGTTTGTCCTCCATGTCACGAGATACAGCTCTGCGGGTCATCATCTTCAGAATTTGCCCCGCGTATCACCTGAAATGTGACAGGAAAACAGCTAAGTGTACGAAAGGAAAGTAAGTGGGTTGAGAACAGATTTCTGTTGTTGAGACACAGAAAGTTAGACAAACAGAAAAGATAAAATAGTAGATTACAGTAGTACAGAGTAGAATAGAATAGAATATACTTTATTGTACTACGAAATTGTAAAACAGCTCTTAAACAGAGTAGTTTAAGAATATGAAAATAAGAAATAACATTAGATAGATAAGTACAACTTAATTAGGACAAAACTGGTCATTAACTTAAAATATTAATAATTGACTTTATTTAATGGAATGGGAGGGTAATAATTTTATTAATTATCATTGAATTGAAGAAACTATAATTCTATCTGGGTCCAGCTGTTTATGTTAATGTGAAGTTAGTATTAGTACATATGATAAGGTGGAGTAAGTATTGCAGTGTTTTATGCCTGGGCGAATGTTTTCGTCGTCGATTTTGCTTCCACAAATTGTCAAGCAAAAGGAGACATAAACTGAGCCGATATGTATGTAATTGACGTAGCTCAGAGGACTGAGCAGTGTTATGGGGTGTTGTGCAGTATGTAAGAATAAGTACTAGAATTAAATTAAAAGAAATACTCCCCCGGATTGATGATTTCAAATCCGTGATCCGTTCGTTGACAGCCGGTGTAAGGTTCCTTTGTTATACGCGGATTTTGTAACAAAGACACCGCTTATGCACTGGATACATCACTTATTATACAATTCAGTTAGTTTTGATGATAATATATGAATTTAAACACTATTTATGCACTTAAAATAATTTTTAAAACTAATTAAACTACGAAGTCGTTTTTTGACGACCGGTGGCCAGTGTTGCCAGTGTCAAAAAAATAATGGTTAGTAACACGAGCTAGGTCACAACATATCAATTTTGCAAGCTAGTTAGATAATGGAGGCCAAACTTCTTCAGCCGTTCGACACAGAAAGCGAACTTCGTCAAATGACTTTTTTAAGCTATTATAATGTCGGGTGCGTTGATCCATGACAACGACTATACCCTAAATTCCTATCTCAGATAATTTATGTAAACAAAGGGGATAACAGATCAAAAAAATATCTTATTAATGGTAATTCACTAAAAATGCCGGAAAAAAAGGTTAGACTCTCTTTTATGTATTGATTTTAGAAATAATAATTTAAAAAAGATCATACCGTAATTATTTTTATAAATTTTCAGTTTTAAACAAAGTTATTAAAAAAAGAAGATTTTCTGGTATAAAGTATTTTATGATACTGGTAACACTGTAGGAGTACCAAACATTTTCAAATTTCGTTTCACAAAATTTCAAAGTTGTTTTCTTAGCGTCATAACAATACATTCGTTTTCTTTTCCCGTTTTCGCTGCGTGTTTGTTAATTTTGTTATTGTGCTATTTATCATCGTGTTAAGTTTTTCATTTTGTTGTTGTCATTGTTTCATCTGATTCTGAAAGTGATAGATATTCAGATTCAGACACATCATGAAAAAATATTTGATAATAGTTAATTCTAATCGAAGCTACTGATTTGAAATCAGATCTTGAATCAGATGTTTTATTTAACTACTTACATCTTCAACAACACATAACTCTCATTCATAGATTAATTTTGTAAGTTTAGCAAGTCTTGCCACATGTTGGATGAAAAGGACTGTAAACGGTTCCAAGTGGAAATTTGGTCCGATTTTGAGAAGTCTAATATTGGACTTAAAAGGACTGATTAAAATGATTAAAAGGCGCGTCTCCGACACACTACACAAGACATTGTTTGGCTACGGTATTTTGTTTGCATTGTTTTTATAATTCACTTTAATTTTTTAAATGATTGCTTAGTAAAAATTTAATGATAAAATGTTTTGTACCACTAACCTGTCATTTTGACAATGACATTTCTTTGTTTACATAAATTATCTGAGATATGGAATTAAGGTATACCCTTTTTTATCTTCTAAATGTTGCCATGTGTTACCAACTACTGACATCATAGGAAATGAGTACAAAATCGGGGTTTAAGAACGCCAAAACTTTATTTGTGGAGATAAAACATAGCAAATAAACAGAGCTTAAAATCTTTGTGATATACAGGGTGTTAACGAATTCGTGTAATTCCTTAAAACCACATGATCTACTACTGATGTAGAAAGGCCCCGCACGGGATTTAGCTTGATTGAAAATAAAATAATAAATTTTTTTTTTTTTTTTTGGTATTTTTTAATTATTTTATTTTTTAATTATTATTTTTTCATGCGGCTTTGTTACCTATCGTAGGTATTTAAACCACTTAATAAGGATTCAGTAAAAAATAAGAATTTATTTTTTTGCAAAAAAAATGTTTTATTTGTGTGAACATTTCGATGCCACGCATAAATTAATGAAAGCACGGTGACACGGCTGGCAGGCACGACTAACGCGATATCGCTCTTTGCAGTCAGATAACTCAAGGCTCTAAAAATGACCCCGAAATAGAAAATCAAGATATTTTTTTTTTAATTTCATTTTAGTTGATTTTCGGAAATTCCCATTTAGGGTTAATTTGTGTCACCAGTAGATCACGTGGTTTGAAGGAATTACACGAATTCGTTAACACCCTGTGGATACTGAATCTTACTCCATTACCAAATCAACATGATTACTTTAATCACTCGTTTCACCTTGTCCTGTTTCAACGAAATGCAGCGCAACAATTTTGGTAGGTACCCGGTCGCCGTCAGTTTCACGATGCCTCAGGGACGCCATGTTCCAATCATTTTAAGCTCTTCGCTTCCCCCTTATTTCATAATATTAAGGGACTCGTTTTTATTATTAAATTTTCTTAATAATAAGTCATTTCCTTCAGTCAATCACTTTGCTAATATTTTTGATGCAATTTCGTGAATTGAAATTCTTTAAGAAGAATTTTTTTGATTGTTTTTTTTACTTGTTTTGGTTTGCATTTAGTTGTTATAGATATTTGTATAAAAGACACAACAACATAATCGTTCAGGGGTGATTCTATTATTACAGTTACAGCTAATAACGGTATGTCAGGATTGCGAGCAAGGTAAACACAGTAAATAAAACCAACATGTCTCCACCACTGAGAGTACTTGTATTTGGGTTAGTATTAGTACCATGAACTCACATATTTTACTTTATACAATTATTACAAGATCATAAAATAAGGACAAGCTAGTCAGATATAAAAGGTCAGAATTCGAGAGTCGAATGACCACCGCCTTTATAACCTCGGGTGCGTTGATCCATATCGACGACTACCTTCTTTTGTCAACATTGCCCAGTGCTACCCGCTACCGATAACATTTGTATAAGAAGCGAACGTCTTTAACTTTTTTTTAAATCAAATTAGTCGCCTATTCACATTACTTAATGAACGCACCCAGTTATTCCCAACGAATCACATGACTTTTGGGGAATACTCGTATAATTGTATCATTTTTTAGTCGCACTCGATGATGTCACTCGATGGGAAACTTTTGCGTAATCCGATGCACCTAGCAACGCATCACGTTGGGAATAACTCAACGCATCAATCCTCCTGTAGAATACATTCGAGTGTAAAGTCAATAATAGTAGCAGAGTCTACAGGTGCTATTCCCAATGGCGACTGCAAACCGCAGACCGCAAGCGGCACTACTAGTTTGTATACATTTTGAAATTATTTCCGAGCACAACGACAATGTTTCCTGCGAGTGCACTATTAATTTCATACAAATCAGTGTGGCTTGTGGTGTATAGTTGCAGTCTGCAGTTTGCAATTGCCATCGGAATGGCACCTTAAATCTTAAAAGTTGTTTTAAGTAAATAAATAAATAAAAATTTGCCTGTAAGGGTAGCTATACACGTAGTCGGGTCGGCACATTCGATTCGGCAATTTCTATTGAACAGGTTTTGTTTTTCAACAGAAATTGCCGAATCGAATGTGCCGACCCGACTGTGTGTATAGCTACCCTTGCTGTCCCGCTGCAAGGCAAGGGTCTCTTCTCATACAGAGAAGGAACGAGCATTGATCACTACGCTTGCTCACTGCGGGTTGGCGATTAATTTATGATCATTGACCACCAGTCCAGATTTCCTCACGGGCGGCGTTTGTTTAAGCAATAAGTTCACTATTACAGATGCATTCTGTACAGACAGCACGGCATGAGCTATTCTCATATAAAGCGGCGACACGAAAGAACAAGATGCAAAAATCTAATCTATATTTTTGACTTCACTTTAGATTCAAACTAAAATCACGTATTCGTTAGGGAAAAATGTCTCGCAACACGACGTGTCGCCTGACATGTCCGGCGACTAATTTAACGTCGCTAGAAGTCTGTTTCTACTACATTTTCATATTTTTACACTATCGCGGAAGCTGACTACAACATATTTGGGAAAAGGCTAGGCAGAAAGCACATTATCGTGTCAAAAACTGTTTTTCTTTTAATAATGTGTTAACGCCACGATGTCTTTAGTCTGTGGCATGGACGGACTGTAGAAGCATCTTGGGCGCACTTTACAAGTATAGATAAAAGTATTTATAATCTACACGTGCACACACACACTACACTTGCGTGTATCTGTGGTTGTACGTCGGCCTTTCGTCCATGTAATGAAGCAATATACATAATATACATACAATATACATAAAAGAAAGAGAAGATCATAAAAGAAAACCAACCAAGAACCATGTAAATTAAAATAATTTATATACCAAGGAATAAAAATGTTTTAACAAAGAACCCTTGCCTTTATTAATGTATTTATATACAAATGTG
The DNA here is from genome assembly GCA_905220435.1 of Amphipyra tragopoginis. Classification (NCBI taxonomy): domain Eukaryota; kingdom Metazoa; phylum Arthropoda; class Insecta; order Lepidoptera; family Noctuidae; genus Amphipyra; species Amphipyra tragopoginis. Next base: position 782,772 of record HG992006.1, on the reverse strand, counting down.
TTTAGTAAATGTTTCTTGCCGGCTCTTCTCCATGGTGCACCTAAATTCGATTTTTCATAAGCGCCTGTAATGGTTTATGTAGCTTAAAAATTAGCTGCACAAGAGGGAGTGGAATTTAACTTCTTACCCGATTATGTGGATTATCTTCCTTTTAGAAATAAGTGCTTTAATAATTGGCAAGAACATTTTAACATAATCTCCAAAGAAAAAGGACTGTGGTATAAAACCATTCAAGGCCAGCTTCCTCGTTTACCCTGGTTTGACAAGAGTACATTAAGTAGAAACCTTGTTAAACTATTGTTAAGATTGCGTTGCAGACACTATCCATCAGCTAAGTTTGCGTTTTTAATGAAGAAAGTGAACTCACCCAATTGTGTTTCTTGTAATGTGATCGAAGATGTACAACACTTGCTGATGGATTGTGTTAGGAATCAAAATCAAAGGGAAATCTTAATCAATGAGTTTAAATTAAATTTATTAGAGGTGGGATTAGTACAAACTATTTTAGCGCAGCCGAATTCTGACTTAGCGAAAAGGTTGGCTCAGTTGGTTCATTTCGTTGACTAGGATTTTTACAAACTTTTATTTAATTTTAATTTTATTTAATAAGATACCTGATGTCGGTAGTTAGCATAAGGCATGATGGGGTTGGCGTATCCACATGGATAAATACCCCAATTTAAATAAAAAAGATTAAAAAAAAAAAATGGTTTATGTGGAATAGTAACTTTTGATTTGGATTACTTTAGCATCTTGCAAAACTATCACAACATAAATAAATTAAAATCAATTTTCTCGTGTATGTGTCCCCTTCTGTTCACGCTGTACACCAGCGACATTCCCAAACGTGGCTTGGCCAAGTTGGCTCTCTTCACCGACGACACGGCTATCTACTATTCCGGTAGGAGTCTCGATAGCATCTCTCGAACCCTTCAAACCGCAGCCGACGCCCTCGGGGTCTGGTTCCGGAAATGGAGAATAGAGGTGAATCCCGAAAAGAGCACAGCCGTTCTTTTCGAGAGACACGGTGATTCCCACACCCACATCCGTCCCGTCCTCATGTTCGGCAAACAGATCCCTTAAGAGATGAAAGCCAAATACCTGGGGATAGCCCCCAGGTATTTGGCCCCCCTCGACCACCACCTGAGTTTCCGAGACCACATCAAAGCGGTGCGTGCTCGCGCCGCTTTCGCTGTCGGTCGCCTCCACCCCATCCTTAGAGCGCGCAGTAAATTGTCACTGAGAAATAAGCTGAGAATCTACGTGACGTGCATCCGCCCCATCTTGACTTACGCTAGCGTCGTGTTCGCACACGTTAAGCCTTGTCGCTTCAAATCCTTCCAAACCTTCCAGAATCGAGTGTTGCGCAGAGCCGCGGCTGCCCCGTGGTTCATGCGTAACGTCCAACTCCATCTCGATCTAAAAATGCCAACCATCAGGCAATACCTCAAACGCATTTCCAAGCGTTACTTCGACACTGCCCCCCTCCATCCGAACCCCCTAGTCGCCGCAGCGGCCGACTACAGTCCCTCTCTCATATGTAAAGTTCGCCGTCCCAGGCACACACTTTTAAAACCCGATGACGAAATTACCCTCCTCCAGGAGGCGAGTAAATCGACCAGCACACTACACAACGTCCGCCGTCGTCCGGCATACCGTCCTCGCCGACGAGGTCCGTCGCGACGTCCCACCGCCGCCGGTCACGATCCACCGAGCTCTCCCGTCGTAGAGCCGGTCGTCTCTTCAGACTCCGCAGTCACACCGATAATTCAGCCCTCATCAAGCTGCCTCCCCCCCCCCTATGTCCACGCCAGCAACGCCCTAAGCCGAGGTCCGAGTCCCACTAGGGGTCGACCTTAGTGCTGTTGTTGCAGGTAGTCATGATGTTAGTGTAGTACAAGTAGTTAGCTTAGGTTAAGTATTTTACTTCCCCCCCCCCATTGGCTGGAAACCGTCCCGTAGGACGACCTACAGCAGTCCAAATAAAAAAAAAATTAAAAAAATCGTGTATGTGTTTTATAATTATCTTTGTAATGTGTTTCGGTTGTGACAAATAAACGTTTATCTTTATTTCCATCTTTCTATGACTAGTCCCCATGGATGTCACACGATGACCGCCAATGCCGCGCAACGGTGTCGAACATCGCTGACGACACGTGTCACGGGACATTTATACCCTAATGAAAACGTGGCTTAACACTTAAATACGTTTTAAAAAACCAAAGACTAACGAAACAAGTCGTCAAGATCTACCATTTCTAATCTCATCCCCCATTCCAACAATACTTGGACCTAAACTTAGTTAAACCTTAACAGAATCAACGCAAGCGTTTCGCATTGCCAAGACCGTCGCCTCACCAATTACCAGAACTTGTCACTTAGCACGTCCACAACAGTTGCAAACTTAGACGCACCTAATGTTCGTTGTAGTTCTCAAGGATTTGGAGATTAGAAACCATATGGTTTGTTGAAGCCACGTATTCACTTGTAAACAAATGTTTCAGATACAAGTTGCCAGAAGATTCAGAAACATCACGCAAATGTTTGTAGAAACAATTTAACGGTGCTATTGCCATCAAAAACTGTCAGTAGTGTTTACCGCAACATGTATCGAGAGAATTGGCTTGACGACGCCAAACTTAATTGATTCTTGGACGAATGACATCTACCAGATGACAGCTGTCAATGTCAACTTGACGTAACACCGGGGACTGGGGAGGCGGCCCGCAAAAAGCTAGACGGATAACGTCAGAGCTATCGAAAAAAACCCCGGTGTTGATTATTAATGGTGATCATTATTAAGATAACTAAAGTGATTGGGATTGAATGCATGTGTGCTCGCGCCCCACGTACTCGGTGGAACGTCGTCTATCTTTGAGCATCACTTTATTTGTGTTTGTCAAAGTATAACTTGCAATTGATATCAAAGACTTTAATTTGCTTCTCCTCGCCGGCAAACCCACGCATAGTACGATGGCTGTTTCTGATAAGGACAACCAAATGCCTTTATATCAATGTTTCAGAAACACCTACATTCTTGTTTCTGAAACAGTGTTTATAAACAAAAGTTTACTAGTGAATACGTGGCTTTATTTTCTTTAATTATTTATACATAACATAACATTACGCGTGTATTCTCCGAAGGGTTGAGCAGAGGGGTCATCATCATCATCATCATTCAGCCGAAAGACGTCAACTACTGGATATCGACCATGTTGGGAGTCGCCACGCTTGGCAGGCGGGTTGGCGATCGCAGTATGGTTGTTAAAGTACTCAGAGAACGCTGCTGCCCATCTTCTAGTGAATCCTTTAGTCGTCTTTTATGACACCAATGGGAAGAGAGGATCATGTCAGTTGTTTTATATAGTTTAGCTTCATTTTATCTTTTGTAAATGTGAGAACTTCGTGGACTTGCCTATACATATAATTGTGTAAATTACTATTATTCATATTGTGTTACATTTTCTTTTTGGTTAATTTTTGTACTCAAGACTTGGCATTACATTACTCACAGGTCTGTGGTCGAGACTACATTGTTCTCTCATACCTATCCTAAATCATAGTACTGTATCTACAGAAGTTGTTAAAGATATCCTTTTTTTAAAAGAGTAACCATGGAGTTTCTTGCCGGCTCTTCTCCATAGGAAACGACTAATTGGAACCGTGCACCTAAATTCGACTTTTCATAAGCGCCTGTATTGGTTTATGTGAAATATTTTTTTTTTATTTGATTTGATTTGAGATGGAGTAGTGCTATTCTTTACGTCCGGCACTACACGAACAACACATACATTTAATTTTATTTCTACACCCACAATTTGCCGTTATGTTTAAGTCCCATGTAATTCAGGGGGTTCTATCGGGCACAAACCCGGAATCCGAGCGACTATTGAGAATTCCATACGTAAAAACCCAATCGGACTTTGCCCGACCTGATGATCGAACCTCACGCTCAACAGTCGCGCTTGCGAGCACTAGACCAGCAAGGCAGCCAATAGGGTATTTGACTGAAAAAATCTAATTAGTCCGTCAGTTACATTATCAAAAAATATTACACCCGTATTTTTTCTTTTGTAACGTATACCAAAATTGACGAAGATACGACACTTTTAAAATTGGCAAAACATCACAAGCAAGTACAATTTTACTTGCTTCTGACGTCACAAGCCCCCAATCTCAAGTTTTGATGCGTTTTATCTTTCCAAATATTCATAGATTTAACAAATGAAAAAATACGTGTCCATTATTTTTTAAAATTCTAACTGGCGGACTAATTAGATTTGCAATTTTTTGATGCTGTCAACATGCCTATTGGTTATCATGATATTAAAACTGGTTAACCAACGCAAGATAGCAATCTCCGATCGCGAAAGAATAGTGATACTATATTCATTCAATTCTTCTTCTTCTCTCGTGTCAGCACGAGTTATGTGAGAAAAGCTCATGCTATAATTAGCCAGACAGCACGTTAGTAACAGGGCTAATTGCACAGGGAGCCACGGTCGTATTTAAGTATCTTCACTAATTCATTCACCCCAGTCATACAATGAATCATGTACCTAGAAGCACAGTAGACATATAAGCTAAAGCAGTACCTCAACTTTCTAGAATCACCTGCGTTTCGATCGCTAGAGAATAGAAACGATAATGAGATGTATTGGATTGACATAAGCTTTTGACCGGTCAAGCGATCTGTTATGTCATTTCCATACATTTTAATTGGCGTATCTATTCTCTGGCGATCATCGATTGCCATTTGTCTACAGCCGCAGAATTGATACACTCACACAGACATGCGCTATTTACTGAGTAGCACTTTTTGTATGTGACTGTATTCCGAATTTACCTTAGGGGCCGTCTCCACGAGCGAGAGAATCACGGCGATATTATCGTCGTGCCACGTATTTCTTTACACTCTCTTAGAACGTGTCTACACACGGCGATGTTATCGCGGCGATAGTAGGGTTAGTATTGAATTTGATGGCACGGCGAGAATATCGCCGCAATTCACTCACTCGTGGAGATGGCGCCTTAGAAATATTTTTGCGTGCGTTTTATAGTGCGTGTCTGTGTGATTGTGTCAATTCGGACGATTGTAGGTATTGTGCCACAAACTTATCTGGCCCGGTGACCAAAAGTTGAACCAATGATGCGCTACGGTATTTCGAACTGGTTTCATTTTAAATTTACATTTTCTTTTTGAAATGGCGCATTTGAAAATTACATATAGCACCGTTTACATTTACATATTATATTTACCAATTTTATTGCAAAAAATATTTTAAAGCAATGCGACCATAGCGACGCTGTCAGCGGGCCAGATAAGTTTGCGGGAGTGTAGTTGAAGTACTGCTTTAGCTTATATATATTCTGTGTTAGAAGTCTGTGATCATCCATTGCGGATAATGACTTTCCAATTCTTCTTTTGTCTGACCTTATCCCAAGTTACTTGTGGTCGGTGCAAACTGTTCATATATTCTTCCCTATTAGCCGTCCCGCTACCACTTACTGCCTTTTCATTCATGTCATCTCTCACACAATCCATCCATCTTTCCTTTGGTCTCCTTCTTCCCATCCAGTAAAGCTACGTCCACATTTGTAGCATTTTGACATATCGTATCTCCGTCGCGTGGCACCGACGTGTATCATGATCGCTGGTTAAGGTACGTCCACATTTGTGTGTTTGTCCTAACCAGCGATCATGATACACGTCGGTGCCACGCGACGGAGATACGATACGCCAAAATGCTACAAATGTGGACGTAGCTTAAGACTTTTTAAATGAATGGCCGTAAATGAATATTGTCAAATTCGCAACATTTGCAAACGGTATTCCTACACAAACGATCCTTTATTAAATCGAGTAAAAGACTTCTAGTCAAACATGGCACCTACAATTTCCCTCAGAAATCACAGTTGAGTTCAGCATATTGCGGCAATAAACCAATATTCGTATCTGGCTGCGCGCCAGCTGGGCCGACTAACAATGATTTCGCACTAAACGGGAAAATTCACAGAGTTTTTTACAGACAACTTTACAAAGGCAGTAGGCGTTCGCTAAGGCTTTTGTTATTGACGACACAGATATTTCGAAAAAGGCTCTTTTTTAAAATACGACGCTTTGCTTTCATGAATAATGAATGGAAATCTGGAAAAGAGGTAAGCACTGAATATCTGATAATATAGATCTGGTTTACTTCTTGAATTTTTCATAAAAATTCATTCTTTTTTCAAATATTATCAGCAAACATGGCCCACCTGATGATAAGTGGCCAGCTCCGCCTATATGCGCTAAATCTGCAAAGGATTGCTGATGCGTGCCAAATATGAGACCAAATTCAAAAGTCTCATGTGCTTGTAATTTGGCATCGGTACCCATACTCTTCAAACCGCCGTTCTGATTAATCAACACACTCGTAATCGCTATGGCTACGATTTTGACAGGTCAACAATTTCCATAGCAACATTTGTATTAAGCCTCGTATTCATGGTAAACATTTGTTTAGCAACAGTTGATCAACATTGTTGATGAACGGCGAGAATGCTGCAGGAAACTTTGTTTAAATCAATATGGGTTGTGTCCTCACACGCCAGTCTGCGTTAAAATGTTGCCCGAGGAAGTAGTGTTGTGTTCTCTGTATTCTCTTTTTTATCTCTCTAGTAAATTGTGTGCGCAGTACGTGTATTTTAGTTTCCACGTCTTTTTCGGGTACATTTAGGGCTTGAGAAATTAATATGCATCGTTCTTTTTGTTTCTCTCCTTCTATTCTTTGATAGAAGAATCCCATAGTAACGCTTTTGATTGAAATAATTCTATTAATTTATTGCATAATTTTATCGTTGCTCCACACTACCGCCATGTTTATAAACAGTTGCAAACACGTCCGCACACGTCAACATTTGTTGATAAACTGATGTTTTCGCTCGCCGGGCGTCAACTCTGCAACATGGCGTGATCAACTCCGCAACACAAGTGTTGCCCGCAATATGTTGACAGCAACTCGGCAACATGTTAATGCAACCATGTTGCTAAACAAATGTTTACCATGAATACGAGGCTTTAACAATTCGACTTCTCGACAACTATGCACCACGCAATGAATATTGTTTTTGACACATGAACTGGGGCACAATTCTCCTGAAAGAAATCTTGAAAAATCGCAACCGAACCAAGACCAAACCGTTATTTCAGACAGTTTTCGTTTTCAAAAGCTGTCAAATTGTTTGACACAAAAACAAAACCATTCATTTTGACAGTTTTCGTAAACAAAAACTGACTGTTTGTGGTTTGTTTGCGTTTGGGAGCAATTTTGTTGGTCGAATTGGCTCTCTGTTATTGATATTGATTACGTTACGCAATTGCCCTGCATAACAGAGCAATGATAGTCGGTGGTAGAAATAAGTATGCTCATTCGCAAGGAGATCTATTACCATTAAATTATAAAATATGGAGGAGCAGATCGTTTACTTGCTAATGGATTAATAAACAGATACCAATGTTTTTTCCTTTCTTATAATTCCTAAAACAAACCTGCCGAACAAAATCGAAAATTTAAAAGGAGACACTAAAACGAAAATGTCAATAACATGAAACGTAAATCTAACTTAAATCCGGAAACACGACCAGAATGTCTACACCATCCTCAGATAATCCGCTTTTGTAAAACTTTTTGTTTACAAGTCCCGCTCAACCGAATCACCAACAAAACGCCTGAAATTGGACCTCTGAAATATTGGGTGGAGGTCGTGTTTGCCTTAGGTAAGGGATAAAAAGGAATTTCGCCAAATTTCACCCTTCGCATGAAAAATGGTTGCTGAAAGTTTTGCTCGACAAATTCAGAGACCAGCTTTGTAAGCAAACCTGGATTGTAGAAAGGTGGAATAGAATAATAATTAGGTGCTTTCTTAGGTTAATACGTTCTCCCAAATTATTTATTTCTGTGGACCAAGATTTAGGAATGGATTCAGAACATTTATTTTCGTCATTCACTTCAGCCATGTCATCACTTAGCTGAAAAACATCCACTACTAGACATAGATCTTCCTCAAGCATCGCCACGTCTACCGATCCAGTGCTTCTCACATCCAACCGATCCCCGCGACCTTCACCAGGTTATCGGTCCACCTTGTGGGGTTCTACCCACGCTGCACCTTCCGGTACGCGGTCCCCACTCCAGAATCATTCAGCCCCATCGGCCATCGGTTTTGCGAGCAATGTGCCCCGTATGTGTGCGAGTGATGTATCAACAAGTAAACATTTGTTTATAAATATGAATGATCTTGAAGTGACCGGCATTCTAATTGCGCAACACACTCGTAATCGCTATGACTATGATTTTGACAGGTCAACAATATCCACACCAACGTTTGTATTAACAATCCGACTTCCCCAAAACTATGCACCACGCAATGAATAGACGCCTATTATTTTGACACATCAACTGTGATGATTGATGTTGGTTACGTAACGCAATTGCCTTGCTGACCATGTTCTGGTTTTTTTTTCGCTTCATGAGCGTTTTGGTCTTTGAATCTGACTTAAATACATAACCAGTGCATTTCCATCTCTATCTACTCTAAGAACTACCATTTCTATTTGGTAATTTGGGCTCAAAACATAGCTTCACCATTACATTGCCACTCTCTGCTGCTACAACATGTGTTCTTGTTTGATATTGGCTGTAGTTTCAAAATGTAATGTTCGGCAACATTTTCTAAATAATATTGTTGAAAAACAATGAAAGCTTAGCGGTTTTACGCTCATTGCCTTCCATATAGAGGGTTTAAAGAGATTCCGGCTCGCACCTTTGACTTTTCGATTTCATGTGGGGATCAGAATTTGATTATCACTTGCGATAACGATGTAACAAAATATCGTGAGGAAATATGCCGAATAGAGCCACAAAAAAAAGTTCTCCATGGTTAGTGTAGTCTACAGCACCAAGCCAGCGTTGTAGACTGACCTCCGGTTTCTGAATTGAGAATTCTAAGATAAGTACCGTAAAACCGGCCATCATTGCCCACATTTTAACTTATTTTTGAGATTATGAAAAAAACATTCACCAGAACTCGTAATCAAGTATACCATGGTAACAATTACTATTAAAGGCTTTAAATCACGAAATGTGGAGCTTCTAGCTTTAACAGAATCCTAGAAAAAGGCAATTAAAGAGCCGGGCAAAATTATACGCACCACCGTCCAACATTGCTCAACCTTATTTTCTCTAAAACTATCAGTTCTAAAGCTTTGAAAATAAGGTATGTTTTAGTGAATTGTGCAAAGTTGCCATCCTTCGTGATCAATATATCAAAAACGTTATTTTTTTAATTTTACTGAGGTGGGCAATGTTACACTACACACCAGCTGCTTTTTCATACAAACTAAAACGGTGGGTTAGGGTTGATGCCACATAATGTGATAAATAATAATCTTTTGAAATATTAGAACTTTCCCCGTAACATGTTTCTCATTCCTCTGCATTACATGCCCAATACATGACAACCGCTTTCCAATAAATAAATTTAAATATTAAAAAAAATATTATTTTAATTATGGTTACCAACCCTAACACTATTTTTGCAGCGGGCAATGTTGTCACTCCTATGTTGTATGGAAGTTCGGGAATCATTGCCCACTCCATTATCTTGAAGTTTTTATGTTATAAAGGTCTCAAACTAGCATAGATATGAAGCGTGATACTTATCATAACTCTAGTTTTGAAATAAGTTGCCTGAGAGATGTCGTACGCTGACCGTGTGTAAAAACGTAAAACAAGATTTTGGCACCACTTCACACTTGTTCTACTTACAACATGTCTGGCGGGCAACTGGGTGAACTTAGCAACGTAACGAACATTTCATTTTGTCAGAAAAACATTCAAGTTTACCCCAAAGGTTAAAAAATGTTGTCAGCTAAATAAGTTTATTTGCAATTCAAGATTTTAGTTATTTTTCGTGTTAGGGCAAAGATATCCGCTAAGGGCAATGATGGCCGGTTTTACCGGTAGTACTTAAGTAACATTTGAGTACGGAGTTGTCAAAAAAAAAAACGGATTTTAAAGCATTTTTTTGACAACTCCGTACTCAAATACTACTTAAGTATTGCTTATCCCGAATTCTCAATTCAGAAACTGGAGGTGACTCCTAAACCTGTCTCTTCCTGAGAAGTGGCCTAGCCGTAAAATAGATGGGATGATTATGTTATGTAATATTTTGGTAGTATTTTAGTAGAAGCCCTTAATACTAAATAGTTAAAGACCAGCATTCGAATACAAAAATGTTGTAAAAAGAAGCCTATCACATTCGTAATTTCAATAGCTTTCATTTTGACAATACAACAATATTCATTGCGTGGTACATAGTTGTGGAGAAGTCTGATTGTAAATACATACGTTGCTACGGAAATTGTTGACTTGTCAAAGTCATAGCCATAGCGATTACGAGTCTGTTGCGCAATTAGAATGCTGGTCACTTCAAGATCATTCATACTTACAAACAAATGTTTACTTGTAGATACATGGCTCACACAAACACGGGGCACATAGCTTGCAGAACCGATGGCCGATGGGGCTGAATGTTTTAAACATATGTATTAAACATACGTTGCTATGGAAATTGTTGACCTGTAAAAATCAAAGTCAAAGCGATTACGAGTGTTTTGCGCAATTAGGATGCAGGTCCTACCATAAGGATCTAAGCAAAGTTGCTGCTGTTAAACCCTTGAAAGGGTAACCACTGTTTAATTTGGACCTGGCTCGAAGAATTAATTCATCATCACAACTTTGGCACAAACGTGATTTGTCTGACTATGACTCGAAAAATTCATCATCACAATTTTGTCACAAACGTTTTTGGGATAAGTGCGATAACGCTTGTTAGCTTACTAAAAATATCTATGTTACTAATGTTTGTTTTAACATTACCATTATAAATTTTCTGTATTCTTTACCTTCCATTAAATTAATTATTTTGTAAGGTAAGCTTTATTTAAATCCCTGGCCGTCTTTCACGACACTTCTGGCCAGAGAATAAATGAAGTGTTTTATTTTAATCCGGCGACACCGCTAATCTGTTAGTACTAAGCTTACCGTAAGCTTCTGTTGTTTATTTTAAATCTGAACATAACTTATTTTAGGCACTTCTGTGTGGAATTGGTTTTAAAGAAATGTAATAATTTCATAAAATCTTTGCAGGGCTTTAGTTAGTGTCTCGTTGACGTTTTCCTTTGAGACTAACACTTCAATAGAAAACAAATTGGGAATATTAGAAGTGCACAGCGTGATGAGCGAGGCGATATCTCTACTGCACTGCAAGCTGCAGTTGACGCAGCGAGGAGTCATCGAGATGACCGCTATTGACCGGATGAGGGAGATGTTGGTTCCCCTGTTTCTCTTGCAGACTGGCCTGCAATTCTAATGAAGCAAGCGTTTGCATAGCCATTTTTTACGCTAGATAGCATTTAGGATATCGCAATTACACCTTTGCTGAGTGATGTATGTAGGCATTCATTCAAAGTCAAAGTTTTTTATTTCAACGAGACCAGCAGGCTTACTCCCGACAGGATCGAGTTTTGAATCGAGTCGACTTAGTGTCAATTCTTACTCTTGAAATCGACAAAATTGCACGACCGTGCTGAGGTTTGATTTAAAACTAACAAATATCAAAAACTGTCGTTAATTTTTATTCGAGCCGGTGTACAATTGTGCGCTTTTGTCGATTTCAAGAGTAAGAATTAACACTAAGTCGACTCGATTCAAAACTCGATCCTGTCGGGAGTAAGCCTGCTGATTACAGGCACTTTTAAAACGTCAAAACTAGGTGCACGGTTCCAAAAGGTAGTTTCCATGGAAAAAAGCCGACAAGAAACTCCATGAATATTCTTTTTAAAATAGTAAATAATGACATTTCCATTACAGTAGTGTGAGAAATAGAATTTATCATTATTCACTCATTATTCACTAGAGGGTGGGCAGCAGCATTCTCCGAGTATTTTAACAACCCATACTGCTATCGCCAACCCGCCTGCCAAGCGTGGCGATTATAGCAAACCCCCCCAAGATGGAGCACAGGACCGGTGGATGTGGAGATGCTTTGGGAAGGCCTATGTCCAGCAGTGGACGTCTTTCAGCTGACTAATGATGATGATGATGTATACAGGCAAGAAAAATTATTACGGTACCGAATCCATTGTACATTGTTACAGTAAGACATCGATGTACCTGATCAAACAACCAATTCCAGTCGCTCATTTTCGCTACCCACACTTATTGCGTCAGCGTAAAGATTATTTTTGACTGCAGTACTAAAAAACATTCGCGGTATTGAAGTTGCAGGGAACCTGCCGTTTTGCCAAAGTTATTTTGACAAAATTTCATTACCCAAACGCAATTTAGCAACCTTTTTTATACCAATGCAATATTTTTTAACGATTTTAGTACGCAATTTTTCATTTGGTCAAATTTTTACTTGGCAGAATATATCAATGATAATATCATTAGGGCATTTGGTCTTTAATCAAATGATTTATAACAGCACACAATCTTCAGACAATAAACATTTAGTCAAATTATTGTAACACGCTTAAGTATATCTTTTTTAAATTGAAACAGCTAGGTTAGGTTAGGTTAGAACTGTGACCACACAACGCACGAACCGAGCGAGTGAAGAGAGCGCGCCGCGATAGCGGCCGGTGAGTGCCAGATTTTTTATTTTTTTATTTTGCGTAAAATATGTTATACCAACTGAAATATTTGACTACATTAAAATTGGTAAAAGTACTAGTTGGTAAGCAAGTTATTGTTTAAACTTTCACTTGCCAAACATTAGGTTTGCGTTACAATTTATTTGTGAAGAGTTTATTTCCTAAGTAATAATTTGGCAAATGAAATTATGCGGAAACTTGTTCGGGTAGTGATAATTTGGCATTTTTTTTTCGACGAAACAACTGTAATGCGAAGTTGCACTCAGTTCGAATGTGCTTTTACGAAGTTTACCGATGCGACTTCTCAGTTGTTTCGTACTGTATATATAAACAAATACAAATTTTTTCATTCTTCAAGGATGAGTGCATCATCCAGTGAATACATCTGAGAGCTTTTGATAATATTTTAAGACAGTACGCAACTGTTTCAAATAAATCAGAGCTGTTATCATTTTCATGAAATATTTCCAGTCCATTTACTACGAACACAAGACTTATTCAACTTTGAGCAGATAATTCAATGACTTATTGTACATTGTTCTTGAAGCGTTTGTTTCTGAAACATTTCACCTGAAATTAAATAGGTATCGTCTTTTTATGGCATTGAAATTTATTTGTTCACGTTGTAATAAAGCAGAAATATAATGCTTTAAATTACATTTATTTTTGTAAATAAATCTGTTACAGACACTTTTACAAGTCAATGTAATGTTTTGTTTTAATACTTGATGGCACCGGCTTTTCCTATCTGGCTAGCTCTGAGAAGAAAAGCCGAAACAAACTCAGAGATCAACGTCTCTTTTAAAATCCAGACATTGTGGTATAAAACTATGCGAGTCTTACAATGTAGGGCAACGTCTGAAATGGCCTTTTGAGGAAAGAGCCATAGCAGGTTTGAGTTGACCTGACCCAACTGACGGCACGCATGCATCAGCCATCGTGTAGCTCAAAATTATTTTAGGGCGCTCAACGACCCGACGCACGACGACACCAATCAGCCAGACATTTGCGTAGGTCACAGAAAATACTCAAATCCGCCAAACAGTTTTAAGAAATTCGTGTATAAAGATAGCCTACATGGTACTCACATTCACAATTTAAAATGATGTTAAACCAAGTAAGAATACTCGCTGGTTCTTAATCTTAAATGACGCAATACTAACAGTAGCAGTAAGTTTAAGAATAATTGTGACTAAGGATAACTTGGCTTCAGTTTTAAGTTGGCTTAATAAAAAGAAAAACGCAATCTTTGCCCACGAACGGAACGACATCCTCAGAGTTCCAAGACTAGTCACTAATACAGCTTCAAATAAGCCGCTAAGTTAGCAGAAAATGAAAAAACTTTAGCTTAGACACCAGCGGTCATAAGCCATACTTACTTGAAGTCTACTTCATGTGAAACTTAGACTTTATAGCGTTCGTTGTGTGAATTTAAAAGTTTATTGTTTGTTGTCACTAGAGAAGGAAGAATAAGAAGAATATTAACATGATTTGTAAGTTGGTTTAAAGGTTCTTCTAGGCAAAGAAAAGACAACGCTATTATCAAGATATTTTTTTATTTTCATTTTGTCACGTTGGACCCTATTCGTACCTTATAGTAATCGCAGACAGGGTTTAAGATGAAGAACACGAATCCATCCAAGAGATAAAGAGGGATTCCCTTATACCCCTCTGGCTTTCGCATACACACGACGGAACACAGTAAACTGCTTGGCGCCGAACTTTAATGTGAGGGTGCTAGCCAGTAAACCGTATAGATCCTACCACGTCGTGTGTTGATTTTGTATAATCTTACAACACGCGTTTATTCTCAGAGTGCGGTGAGGAAGTTTTATATTCTAGGCAGTTCCCATACAGGATAGTACAGGTATTCTAAAAAAACCAACTCACAAACAAACAGCTGTTCATTGAGCTTCAATAATCACCTGTAAATGTAACGTAAAAATTAAATAAAAATATTAATCTTTAAATACATTTAAAGCATCGCATAGCTCCTACTTTGTCACCTATTGCCTTACCTATTGCAATTCAAAATTCTGCGTTGCTACACAAATCTGCCAGACTACACGACTAACATCAAACTACACCACCGGTGTCTAGCCAAATGTGCCAAAAAAGCAATACATTTCGGGGACAAAACGTGCCAAAACCATATTCGGAATCTCCGAAATGTGGTGGAAAATGCCCCGTATTTTGCAACAGCTATACGGACATAATTTATCTGCCCAATGTTATGCATCCGCTGCAACAAAGCGACGCATGTATTAGAACAGCGCTGTAAAGCGCTATAGCTGCTGAGTGTTAGTGGGAGATTAGTTTCGTGATTGGCTTTTTGATGTAGCGTATAGCTATGTCTAGATCTTGCGTCTTCGTCTGAAGCATGCGTGAAGCGCCATAGCGCATGCAATAGCGCATGCCTTAATACTAGTTCGACAAAAGCGCATGCCCCTATGCGCACGCTAATCCGTCTATTTTATGTCGAGTGACAACTGACCGAGGCGCATCGGTGTAGACGATAACCAGCATGCGTCTTATGGCAATCAATATTGCATGCGCTTGACGCAAGAGGAATTGAAAGTTGAAAGCGCAAGATGAACATGAAAGCGCACTGGTATAGATATACCGTATTGGTTGTTAGACCCGGAATAACCCCATTCTGAAAGTTGTTTTTTCTTTCATATTAATTCAGGTTACAGACACTTATGAAACGTAAAGCTTGATACCCTTATTGAGCCCTTTACCTTCAATAATAATAATAATAATAAGTCGGGCCCGGTTGTCAAGGCGACGTTATAAATTTCAAGAAAGAAAAATATAATTTTAAAAATTATTACAAGTTCGTTGGAAATTACAATATTTATAATAAACAAGCAAAAACAACAATAAAACACAACAAACATGATAACAAAAAGGAAAAAACCCGCTCAAAACGAACAATAACATGGAATAAAAAGTGACGGAAACCGAATGTTGACAAGAAGCCGGGCCAAGACCCAACAAAGCACACACCTACCACCTTCGGCATCGTCGCTCAGCTCCGCCTCGCAGCCGCCGGAACCCGCCTCCATCGTGAGTGATGTGACACCGGCCGCTGCAGTTGCGTCGAGCTCGAGCGACGAATACTTCTCGCCGGCGACGACACCACCACCTGCGCGTCGCCGAGGAAGAGGCCGACCGCCGGCCTGCCTGGGACCTCGAGGCCCACCGGCCTCTGACAGGGTCCCCGCTCCCGGCGGAAGTGTGCAGCGCATGCGATGGACTCAGTTCATGAATGAGAACTGCATGCGCGCATACTTTGGGGCTACAGAGGGGGGAACTAACCTGACCGCGTACCGTGGCCGGATGCTCTCTCTGTTTCAGGCACTTGAACCAGCTGTCAACGTCTCGGCGCAACGACTGTCGGATCAGGTGCGAGTCATCCAACGTGATCATAGGTTGGATGACGCCGCGCTTGATAGGCTTCGTAATGAAATGCAGAATAGCCATGTCACCCCTCTCCCAGCGCAGATCAGGACGCAGCCGCCAGTACCCCCCGCGGTACCGCTGGAGCCCAACCACGGTGACGGGGAGGAGGAGGTTAGGGCTATATCTGCAGTTACCCAATGCAGTGAATTAATGAGAAGTGCTTTGGAAGATGCGCTCCGGGAATTTCGATCCACACCACCCGAGCTTAGGCCGCGGTTACCGCGTTTGCCTATGCATAACAAAAACAGAGCGCTGGTGTGTGCCCTGGATTTGCTGCTGTCAAATGTTTTTGAGAGCAGCGAAGATCTCGGCGATACACACTCAATCCTGTATTGTGCAGCTGTTGCAGCGTGTCGTGTAGCTCATGTGAAGTTCCCAAATGATAACAGAGCTACACGACCAAAATCTGCCGTGCCAGCTTGGCAGTGCAGGATTGAGCGTCGTATCGACGAGGCCAGGGTGCTCATCGGTAAGCTCACCTGCTTCAGGGAGGGCAATAGACGGCCGAGAGTGATGCGCTTTGTGAGGCGAGCATTCTCTGGGACTGATATCGGTCCTGGAGAATACGTATCTCGTATCACAGAGCGCATCGACTTCCTGAAGCAGAAGGTTTATGCATGGGCGAACCGTATACGTAGGTATAGACGGCGTGTGGATCGATATACCCAAAACCGCATCTTCCAAAGTGATCAAAGGTGGGTTTATAGAACGTGGGAACGACCTGATCAAGGTGTGAGTGACGCGCACCTTCCGGATAATGATGTCATGAATGCATTTTGGCGCAATATCTGGTCGGTGCCTGTCACTCACACTGAGGGTGACTGGATGCAGGAGGTCCAGCGAGCATGCGAACCAATCCAGGAAATGGGGGCTGTAACTATTGGCCCCCAAGACGTAGCCAGTGCAGTCCGTCCAATGCCGAATTGGAAATCTCCTGGCCCGGACGGACTGCACAACTTTTGGATAAAATGGTTGCGCAGTTCGCATGCTCGTTTGGCCTCACAATTCCAGTCATCACTGGAATCTGGGTCGTTACCATCGTTCTTGACGACTGGGGTAACCCACCTGCTCTTTAAATCAGGTAGTACCGCGGAACCCAAAAATTATAGACCGATTACGTGTTTGCCAACGGTCTATAAACTTCTTACATCCATTCTGAGAGCAAAACTTAACCATCATATTGATAGTAACGCTATTATGTGTGCTACTCAGAATGGATGTAAGAATGGCTCCCGCGGTACTAAAGAGCTACTTCTCATTGACATGGCCATCAGCCAACAAGTTCGTCGGTCCCGAAAGGATCTGTCGACATGTTGGATAGACTATAAGAAGGCCTATGACTCGGTGCCGCATACATGGCTCATGAGGGTGCTGGAGTTGTATAAAATAAATGCAACTCTACGCACCTTCCTGATGTCATGTATGGGGTAATGGAGGACGGTGCTTCACTGTCCAGGATGTCGACAAATTCAAGGGAACGGTGAACTGATCAGGATTGAGCGGGGTATATTCCAGGGCGATAGTCTGAGCCCGCTGTGGTTTTGCCTAGCCTTGAATCCTCTAAGCACATTGCTCGAGGGGTCAGGGTTAGGCTATCGGTTGAGAAGAGGTGGTCAGGTAATATACCACCTCCTTTACATGGATGATCAGAAACTCTTTGCCCCCAACAATTTGCAACTGCTGGAGTTACTGAAGGTAACTGAAACTTTCAGTAATTCCATCAGGATGGAATTTGGTGTGGACAAATGTGCAGTCATGCATGTAAAGCGAGGGAGGATTATGGAAGCCGTGGGAACCCAACTCTCGGATTTCATACACCTTAGGTCCCTCTCCTCAACCGAAACCTACAAATACCTGGGAATGTCGGAGGCGTTAGGCATCAACGAGGCTGACATGAAGCAATCGTTGAGGGAGCGTTTCTTTGGCCGCCTGATAAAAGTACTTAAAAGTCTTTTGTCGGGCGGTAACAAGGTGCGCGCCTTTAACGGTTGGGTCATGCCGGTCCTGATGTACTCCTTCGGCATACTCAGGTGGACTCAGACCGAATTTGACGCCCTGGATAGAAGGGTCCGTACGCTGCTGACTGCATATCGAATGCATCATCCACGCTCATCGGTAATGAGACTGTACATCCCGCGGAAGTGTGGGGGTCGAGGCTTTTTAAATTCTAAGACCCTCCACAACCGTGAGGTGTGCAGTCTCAGGGAGTACTTCTCCCAAGCCGACGTGGGGATGCATCGAGATGTAGTCGCAGTGGACAAGAGACTCACTCCGCTCTCCTTGGCTAAAGAGAACTGGCGCAAACCTGTGGTACTGGATACCAATGGCCGCAGGGATGTATGGCGGAGCAAGGAGCTTCACGGACGCTTTTACCGGGCCCTTCATGGGCCCGATGTAGATTTCCTAGCGTCCGTGGCCTGGCTACGATTCGGTGACCTCTTCGGGGAAACCGAAGGTTTTGTTTATGCGATTATGGACGAGGTAATGATGACGAACAACTATAGAAAATATATTGTGAAGGACGGCACGGTTGACATCTGTCGGGCATGCCACTGTCCCGGTGAATCTATCCGACATATTGTCTCTGGTTGTTCTCGTCTTGCTAACGGTGAGTATTTGCACAGGCACAACCTCGTAGCTAGGATTATACACCAGCAACTTGCTCTGAAATACAACCTTGTGGACACAGAAGTACCATACTACAGGTATGTGCCCGACCCAGTTCTCGAGAATGGTCATGTCACACTGTATTGGGATCGATCTATCATCACCGATAGGACTATTGTTGCCAATAAGCCTGACATCGTGGTGATAGATCGATTAGAACGCCGCACAATGATTGTTGACATCACTGTACCGCATGACGAGAATCTCGTGAAAGCCGAAAATGATAAAAAAATCAAATATCTTGATTTGGCACACGAGGTTGTCGACATGTGGGATGTTGACTCAGCAGTCATTGTGCCGATAGTCGTTACAGCCAATGGCTTAATAGCCAAGAGCCTCGACCAACATCTGATGAGGCTCTCGTTAGGCAGCTGGATCAAGGGTTTGATTCAGAAAGCGGTACTTCTGGACATGGCGCGCATCGTTAGGAAGTTCCTCTCTCTGGAGCCCTGACCGCCGGCAGCTTGGACCCTGTTCCCGATGCCGGTGGGCTACTATTTTTTATATTTTTAAATGTTTTTTTTTGTTTTTATAGAAATACCTATTTAAAAATGTATTTAATAAATAATGGAAATGAATAAACGAAATAATAATAAACCCCCTCTGGGAAAGGCGTTACCTCATCATGAGATTAACGTAAAACCGGAGGGAACATTAGACTAGCTTTCTACAACCCCATCATATAATAAAAAATGTATCATGAGGTCTACTGAAGAGCTTACAAACCGCAGGGCAGCTTGTGGCGAGCTGTTGGTGAGTGGCGACACTGCGTACCTTATTGCCTCAGAGAGTCGGTCAGGGCCTCGTCTCCAGTTTGCCTTTATTGGCTGGCTGGGGTGGAACCCCAAGAGTGCCCGTAGGACTCTCAACTCTGGCTTGCCTTTATCGGCCGTCCAGAGGGGGGCCGCCAGAGCTATATGTTCGGAGGTGGAAGTGTCTAATGGCATAATAGCGGGGAAACCCACTCCGGGTCTTTTAGACCCGCGACGGCGAAACCGGGGCCACACCTCTCTACACCTCTAGCCGCTCACACGTTTGTTGCCCCCTTCGCCTATATACTGGCGGCATTTCAGGGGGCCCAGCTAGTGAGCTGGCGAGTCACCGTCTGCCAACGCATTCCAAATTTAAACTTGAAAGGCAGACGCCGTTTTCTTCCGGCAATAGAGGTTAACAGATCCACTAAACACCTCTTCACATAGACCAGATATTTTTCACCATATTTTACAATAGTCTTGCACCCACCTGGGACGGTCCATGACTGTACTCCAATAGTGCAGCCGTGGATAGTCGCCGGTTGGTGCCCCACCCCACTTTAGATTAAAGTTCCCAAAGGGGCCTCTGCGCGTTGGACCTGTGTCCCCGTGTATGCCTTCCAAAGGACCGGACATCTTCCGCACGGAAGATGAGCCGTGAGTTGAAGAGAGATACAAGATAATCTATTTTACATATAATAAAACAGTAAAAAAACTGTGTCTGTACATTGAATATATTTAAAAAAAAATGATTGAGGGGGGTTTAGAAAAAGTAATAGAGTACGAATCCAAAAAAAAAAGTCTGTCTGTTTGTCTGTTTGTCTGTTTGTTTGTACACGCTAATCTTCGGAAGTACTGGACGGATTTGAATGTATTTTTTTTTGTTGAATAGGTATTAAATCTGGGCAACACATAGGCTATAATTTATCTTGAAAACTTGAACACCTGATGCAGAACCGCAACAGACCAGCTAAACTATAAGAGATACAAAAATGGTACCATAGCAAAAATTGTTCCACGTGATGAGCATTTTCTGCTGAGAGAATAAATTTGAAGATCTGGAACACCTGATGTGGAACTCCAAGAGCCCAGCTACACTATAACATGTATAGGAATGACGTCTTAGCAAGAGTTGTTCAACCCGATGAGTACTCTCTGTTGATGTATAAAAATTGAAGATCTGGAACACCTGTTGTGGAATTCGAAGCGCCCAGCTACACTATAACATATATAGGAATGACGTCTTAGCAAAAGTTGTTGAATCTGATGAGCACTCTCTGTTGACTTATAAAAATCGAAGATCTGGAATACCTGTTGTGGAACTCCAAGAGCCGAGCTACACCACAATACATATAGGAATGACGTCTTAGCAAAAGTTGTTCGGTCTGATGGGCATTTTCTGTTGACTTATAAAAATCGAAGATCAGAAAAATCTGATGTGGAAATCAAAGCTATCACTAATTTCACTGTATAATTATAAAATAACATAAGTTGGGAGTACCTCCACGCGGTGAAGGCGGTAACAGTGTAGGACTAATTATCGATAACGACGGTATATCATTGAAAATTTGACTCTACTGGCCAAAACTCCCATTTATTTTTTTATTTTATCGAATAAATATGCCTTCGGGCTTCTGTTATTTGGGTTTTTAATTTCCTTTCCCATTTATCTTTGTGACACGGTAGCCTACCCAGTAACGCAGGGGAGCAGTCACTTAGATTTTAATTGATCAGGTATCTTCAAAATAAAACTATAACCATGCCTAGAAAGAGGTCAAATCTTTCCCAATGTTCCAAAGGAGCTAAAAGATTGAGGATCATAAGATCCCAAGAATCTACCGAAGAGCGTCAGGAGAGACTTGATGCTGTTCGAGAACATCAGGCTGCAAGTCGCTCCGTGGAAACCTCTTCGGATCGCGAAGCACGCCTGCGTTCTCAGCGTATTTACGCATCTACATCCAGGTCTCTAGAGACCAGTGAAGAATATGATGCGTGACTCACCGCTGATCGTGAACGTCATGCATTGTCTCGCGAGTCGGAGACGTTCACGGATAGAGAATTACGCTTGAGTTCTCAGCGTATATACACATCGACTTCGAGGTCTCTAGAGACAAGTGCGGAACGTGATGCGCGACTGACCGCTGATCGTGTAAGTCATGCATTGTCTCGCGAACCGGAGACGCTCACGGATAGAGAATTACAATTGCGTTCCAAGCGTATCTACGCATCGACTTCTAGGTCTCTGGAGACAAGTGGGGAACGTGATGCGCGACTGACCGCTGACCGTGAACGTCACGCATTGTCTCGCGAGTCGGAGACGTTCACGGATAGAGAATTGCGCTAGAGTTCTCAGCATATCTACGCATCTGCTTCTAAGTCTCTAGATACAAGTGCGGAACGTGATGCGCGACTGTCCGCTGATCGTGAGCGACATGCATTGTCTCGCGAATCGGAACCGTTTACCGATACAGAATCACGGTTGAGAATCGGATGTGTCTCAAGATATAGCCGTAGGGTATGGCGACCTTCCTTGGGTTGATAAGGAACGGAGTGCATTTACGTATACTCCTATGATTAACTACGCCACATATTCCGCCATCGAAGGTATGGTTCAAAATTGTACTTTTTGTGAAGCTGTTAAATGGCAAAAAGAAACAAACGGTATGTGTTGCTCAGGTGGAAAAGTTTTTTTGTTGTATATTAAGTCTGGGCAACATATAGGCTATAATTTATTTTGGAAAATGGAACACCTGATGCAGAACCGCAACAGACCAGCTAAAGTATAAGAGATATAAAAATGGTGCCATAGCAAAAATTATTCCACGTGAAGAGCATTTTCTGCTGTGAGAATAAATTTGAAGATCTGGAACCTGTTGTGGAACTCCAAAGCCCAGCGACACTATAACATATACAGGGCGTCCCACGACTTTGCCACATGGAAGGGAAGTACCTTAAATAATGTAGATAGAAAAATTTACTGAATGACACCTTCATTTTTATTTTAAAAACAATACGAACTGCATTCAAAGAATTTTAAATAATTACCTGTCTGAACCGGGAATCGAACCCGCTAAATGTGAAAACAAAAAAACTGTAATTTTATTGTACAAATCAAAAGGCTCAATCATATAAATTTATTTCTTCTAAATAGCATAGCATCTAAAATAAAAGAAACATCATGAAATTTAACATTTATTCGAAATAATAAGACACGTTTAACTGTGCAACTTACAAACAATTTAATTTATTAAATGCTCAAAATGTGTCTCTTCCTATCGTGTACGAATAGTAACTCTTTTGATAATCTCGCTTACCGCTGATTTATACATTTTTTCATGGTTAACATTTGAAATAATGCTTCGAAATAGTAATCGAGCAGAAATTAGTGCATAAAGTCAGTTTATATAAGCACGACATAGAGAAAATGCTATTCATTATTCTGAACAAAATTTTAAATTAAATGTTAAATTTCATGGTGTTCCTTTTATTTTAGATGCTATGTTAATTAGAAGAAATAAATGTATCTGATATGGCCTTTCGATTAGTACAATAAAATTTCAGTTTTTTTTTATTTCAGATTTAGCGGGTTCGATTCCTGGTTCAGACAGGTTATTATTTAAAATTCTTTGAATGCAGTTCGTATTGTTTTTAAAATAAAAATGAAGTCTTCATTCAGGAAATTTTTCTATCTACAGTATTTAAGGTACTTCCCCTCCATGTGGCAAAGTCTTGGGACGCCCTGTATAGGAATGACGTCTTAGCAAAAGTTGTTTAGTCTGACGGGCATTTCCTGTTGACTTACAAAAATTAAAGATCTGAATTGAAGTCTCGAATCGTCTCGCGCATCCCGTTGTTTTCCCGTCCCCGGGCTCTTAGAATTCGACATCAGACGTTTCAGATTTTTGATTTTGACGACCCCGTTGTCGCTGGTATAAGCAACAGGATCCGCGTACGAAGTCGCGGGCAGAAGCTAGTAATAATAATAATTCTTTATTCACTTAAAAGATTTGTACAGTACCTACTTATACTATAACACACATAATGATTGTTAGAGGTAGGCAGTACAAATTAATTGTTAAACCCTGATTTCCAAACTAGGCAGACCTGTATGTTGGAAGTCAGGTTTCGACCGTATTCTTAAATTAAGGAAACAAACAATTTTTGAAATATAAATTTGTCAGTCATTAGGCAAAAAGACCAAAGAACAAGTAAGTGCAAACCGGAGGGCTATGGAAATACAAACATGCATGTAACTAAAGTGAAATAGATTTAAAAAAATAAAAAAAGAAGAAATGGGGACTATATATTATATTCAAATTCGATTAATTTATATTCAATAAATAATTAATTCAGTCTATCGTCGTCCGCTTCTTTACTCATAAAGAAATAGAAGCGTGAGCCTATCAAATATTCAAAACCTAGTAAGGGATACTTTTTAGAAAAATCGTTTTATTGCATAATCTTGCTAATCTAGAAAGTCTCTATCAAATACAAAAACACCAGCGTTGAAAACTCACATAATAAGCAGATATATTTAAGCATCGAGACCTAGTAAGTGCCGTTCACCGCCTCTGGTCGTTTTAAAACCTAGTAAGTCACTTTAACCACATGGTTTTACCTAACATAAATACTTTTCAAAGGCTGAACGATATAACGTTTAAGCGCTCTCCTGAAAAATTTCGTGTTAAGCCCTTACAAGGTTTTGAAATGGGACAGCCGTATACCCATTTTCAAGGTCACCGCACCCGATCTTCCACTTGACATAACAAGTAACTACTAATGACCTGACTGCCTAAACTAAAGTCCTCAAACTATACGTGGGGTAATAATTATGTCGTTATAGGTACTCATGAGTTAGTACAGAGGTAAACGAGGGTAAATGAAGTCGTAAACACTCCTACATAAGTTGACTAGCCGAAATGTTCTTGAGAGGACACAGTGGTTAGTGTGATGGTTGATAAAATGTTGCTGAGAGCTATGATCCTCTGGTTAGTGTGACAGTAAATGTTCTTGAAAGGACACAGTGGTTAGTGTGATGGTTGATAAAATGTTGCTGAGAGCTATGATCCTCTGGTTAGTGTGACAGTAAATTCTTCGTTCATGTTTGTTGAGTAAATGCCTATGTAGAAATACTACTTCAAAAATATGTGCTTAAGTTTAGTAACGACGAGGAATTGAGGATGAGGAAGACGAAAAAAGGCGTACAATGTTTTTGATTTCAAAATATTTGTATCTTCATTATTCTAGGACCATTTTTTTGGAACCGTACAACTAAATTCTCAAAGGTTCTTAATTAAGCGCATGTAATGTGCTCATCTATATTTATAAAAACGAATCCCTATTTCCCTCGGTCACGTCATCACACGTGAGCGGCTGGACCAATTTCGCAATTTTTTTTTTGTTGTTTTCGTAATTATCAGGAGAAGGATCTTAGGACAGAAATTTAAAAAAAAATACGAAATTTTCTCAGTATTTTCATATTCTTCATTTGTTTACCGCATGCATGAAAATGGTTTTAACTTTTTGTTACTATTTTGATTTAGTTTCTGAAGGTAGGTAGTAAGTAAGTAGTAGTTAGATAGTAAGTAGGAAAAAGTGCATTGCAACGCATACAGCTAGTACAGCTAGTACAGCTAGTTTGAAACAAAAATCTTGAATATTAACGGGGTGTATCACCAACATTTTCGTAAGTAGTCCGTAACTGTCACTATTCACCAGATAAGCTAAATGTGACCAATAAATATGACATTCATGTGTTCAATAATCTTGTCATTGTCATTGGCATGGTGGTTAAATGCAAATATTAGCTATTGAAAAGTTTAGAGACCGAATTAGCTTAATGAACAGTTAATGATAGGTTGGTGAAATAGCTCCATAATCTAGCATTTTCGTCCATGGTACCCACCATTAAGTATTGAGTAAGTGTTTACCCAAACACTTACTCAACATGAGATCCTTATGATTTTTTCAATAAATAAATCATACATAACTGGCCCTCTAAACCCAAAAAGGAAATTAATCGGATTTTCAAACATGTATACAGAACGTTAACGAATTCGTGTAATTCCTTAAAACCACATGATCTACTACTGGTATAGATTGCCCTCACACGGGAATTAGCTTGAATAAAAAAATAAACTATTTTTTTCATGCGGTAGGGGTAAGTAATCGTACCTAAACTATCTTATAAGGATTCAGTAAAAAAACAAGAATTTTTTTTTTTCAAAAGATATGTGTATTTTATTTGAGTCAACATTTCGATGCCACGCATAAATTAATGAAAGCACGGCGACGTGGCTGGCGGGCACGACTAAGGCGGTATCGCTCTTTACTTATCTTTATCTACTTTCAGCTAACTCGGGACTCTAAAATGACTCAGGAATAAAAATCCATGATTTCATTTATAATTTTTTTTTTACTTGATTTTCAAAAATACCCATTTAGGGTTAATCTGTGTCACCAGTAGATCACACGGTTTGAAGGAATTACACGAATTTGTTTACACCCTGTATAGCAAACTCCGTCGTCATAAATATTTCCTCAAATCTAGCCGCTTGTTAACAATGTTATAGTTACGGCCAAGCAAGAGCGTTGGCAGAACCGTTCCAAGATCTATTGTTACAAAAATTACTGGCACAACACCAGTAAGCTATGAATTTACCACCTGTCCAAATTAAACTGAACATGAGAACAGTTATGAAGGCTACGGGAGAACATATCGTTTTCATTTAGTTGTTCATTGTAGTATTTAGGAGTCAGAATAAATAATCTTGCTGTTCATGTATAAACACCTTACATCTATACAGGCTGTAAAGGTACAATTCCGTGCATCGCGGCCGACCGCAGCCGCGCGCGATCGTTCGCGTGCGTCTGACGCGCGCGGCTAATGCGTCAATAGTAGTGTCTATAATATACTGACTAATCTATCGGTATTCGGAAGCGGTGCCATATATTTTCATACTCTGAATATTGACGCATAAGCCGTGCGCGGTTGCGATCGGCCGCGATGCACGGAATTGTACCTTAAACGAATATGTGTAAACCTTCAAAGCACATGTTCTACAGGTGTAGATTGATCAAGCATGGAAGTAAGATTGATTAAAATAAATAAATAAATTATTATTTTTCATGTGGTACTCGTAAGTGATCGTACACACGGCTACACTTCAAGCTATGCAAAACCAGTATAAGCTGACCGTTACTTGTGCGAAAAGATTATACAAAGCGACGCCAAGATAAACTGGTTTTGTATAGCTTGAGGTGTAGCCGTGTGTACCTAAACAAGTTAGTAAGGTTTAAAAAAAAAACAAAATATTAATTTATGTGATAGAATATTTTGACGCCACGCATAATAATAAGAGCCAATACGATATGTCGACTGGTCGCCGGAGACTTGGTCTCTTGGCGACTAAAACAGAAGCATAGTCGCCCGTGCGACTGGCGACCAAGTGCGTAAACACCTATTTAAACTATACACCATGGGGTCGAGATACCCGAAAGATTTTAACCACGCCTTTCTGATGCTATTAAAAGTCAAATGTTATCAATAAAAGATGAAAAAAGAAAAAAACATTTTTAATTTTTCTTTTATTTATGAATAAATTAACTTTAGTACTTCCTTATAAACAACACCTTAGGTTGAACTGGCAACATTTATAAATTATCGTGTGAGTAGATAAGAAACTTCTCACTTCACAACTCTCCCCGTCAAATAAGACATACGGTGAGAGGGGTATGCTATGACAAAAGTTGCAACACCGCATCCCTGGGTCTTGTTACCATAGATATTTTTCGATTTGTGAATTTCATTAAATAATGAATATTTCCAAAATTAAGCTTTTTTCAACAAACTATATCCTAGCTTTTCTTCTCCAATTAGGCATCGGAATCGAAGGTTGAAATCTTTCGGGTACCTCGGGCCCACGGTGTATAAAGTCACCGTCGCCGTCGACCAGTTGACAGTGCGTAATGGCTGGCTAGAGCCATTACGCACTGTCGGTGCACGGTCGCACGGGCGACTATGCTTATGTTTTGGTCGCCGAGAGACCAAGTCTCCGGCGACCAATCGACAGTGCGTAATGGCTCTTAATGAAAGCATGGCGACGCAGCTGGCGAGCGCGTCTAGCGCGTATTAGCTCTTTGCAGTCAGTTAAGTCAAGGCGCTAAAATTACTTGGAAACAGAACGCCAAGTTTTGTTGTTGTTTTTTTTTTTTTGGTTTTATAACTTAACCCATTAAGGGTTAATCTGTGTCACAGTAGATCACGCGGATTAAAGGAATTATATGAATTCGTTTACATCTACATAAATAAAAAGAAAAGTCCTGACTGACTGACTGCTTGACTGACTCATCAACGCCCAGCCCAAACCCTTGGACTTAGAAAGCTGAAATTTTGCACAGAAGTTTCCTTTATAATGTAAACAAGGAATAAGGAAGGATTTTTAGAAATTCAACCCCTAAGGGAGTTAAATAGGGGATGAAAGTTGATATGGAAAATCGTCACTTAACGGGTTCAAAATTTCACGCAAGCGAAGCTGCGGGCAAAAGCTAGTCATGATATACGTGAGTGGTTGTAACAATATTACATAATTCTGAGGTAATCTAGGTGCTTTGTTCATGCTTGAATTTTCCATTTAAAAGATGCTCCGTATTTAAGCCGTATCATATTAATATTCTAACTACCAGACGAACACGCTTCCAAAGCTCTGAGTGCGGGCGCACGTTTTCAATTGGTTTTGTTCGCAAGCCAAAAAAACAAAATCCAAGGCTGTCTGGCAAGCCTGTCCAACCGTTCTAGACTAGAATAATAATCACAAGCTACATTAGAGCCACTAGAGAAACTTTCTTCTCAACTCTTCTCTCTTGATTCTCTTTCTTCGATATTCTTAACGGGAACTACTTCTGTCATCTGAATTTAGGTCTTCCTAGACATTTTTTAATGTTCTAAAATAGTGTTATCTTCTCCTCTTTACATGACCTCGTTGTTAGTTTTTAACCGACTTCAAAAAGAAGGAGGTTCTCAATTCATCTGGATGTTTTTTTTGTATGTTTGTTACGCGATATCTCCGCCAATTGTAAAAGACACTACAATTTAATCGTTCAGGGGTGATTCTATCATTACAGTTATAGCTAATATCGGTGTGTCAGGATTGCGAGCAAGGTAAACCAAGGTAAAGACAGTAAATAAAACCAACATAGACTCTCCACCACTGAGAGTACTTGTATTTGGGTTAGTATTAGTAACATAAACTAGATCACAATATATTACTTTACACAATTATTACAAGATCATAAAATAAGGACAAGCTAACCAGATATAAAAGGTCAGACTTCTTCAGCTGATCAACACGGAATGCACTCGCTTCGTCGAATGACCGCCGCCTTTTAACCTCTGGTGCGTTCATCCATATCTATCGTCATATATATCGACGACTACCTTCCTTTATCAACATTGCCCAGTGTTACCCACTAGCGATAACACAATTATAAATGGATTTTGATGAGTCTTTTTTTGTTTAGTAGGTCACACTTTAGAAACGGTCCCATATAAATCTTATCGAAATTGACTCAGCGCTTTTCGAAAAAATCAACAAAAACAAAAAAACATATACTTAGATGACATTTTGGTTTGTTCCCTTCAGCAAAAATTTTGATGTGGACTTTCAATCTCTGTTATAACAGTCATCACAGAAACTTTAGCCAAGAACAAAGAAGATTGAATGTATTTGTACGGAGCCGTCATGATAGTTACACATTAATACTTATTCTTAAAGAAAACTACCCAGTTGCTGGAAAGATTACGCAACCGTGTCATTTAAAGGAGGTGGCCAACTTTTTAAGGGACCGTTACCCCACCATCGAAATACATGTACACAAAAAATAATTACTTCATTTCAAAGCGTTTGACCTCAAGACTTACAATATGGAAACAAAAAGCGCCTAGAGGTCCTGTATTTTTTTTTAAAGGGCAGCTTTTCTTACTGTACTTTAACTTGAATGTCAGGTGTTATTTATTGTTAACATTGAAATAAATATTGTTTAAAAACCTTCAGAAAACGTATTATACCTTTGTTCCAAGTTATCCCGATTAGTTTTTAGTAGTTTTGATACTAAACTGCTACTTAATACCAACTACTACCATATATCTGCTGAAATTATTTTAAAGGATTTTTATATCACCTGTATTTCACAATATGTTATCCCGACGCTCAGAATTCCATGATATTACAATTTGCAATAATCGGCTAAATTATTATTAATTTAATTTTAATTTTAAGTAGGCCCTCAACACGTTTGATAAATATATAATGCATGTTGTGCTTACCTGTAAGAAATTGGTACACTAGTCTGTAAGTCCATTGAATGTATCTCATATCTTTGTACCTATTAGTGTATTCAATTGTTGGTGAGCCAATAAATGAAATAAAAAATCATATTTCTCATCGAACCTAGCTAAATCACAATTGACACAATTCAAAATTATTTAGTCCATATTAAAAGCTGTGAAAATCAGTTTTCAATTCAAATTATAACTAACGTTAAAGAAAATGAGGAATAGATACACACAGATGACATAGATAAAAAATATAAAAATAACAGGTATTTAAAATACCAGATAACATTTGTTCCTTTCAGTAACTGTTATCTGTTAGTATAAATAACATTCACGACGCGGTTGACACAACGCCCTGTTAAATAACGATGTTTTTGTCTCATTCTTACTGACGACATATAACCTTGTTAAAAAGATGTACCTACATAGTCTAAAAATATATACAGGGTGGTAATTTGAGATGGGGCATGAAGCGCAGCTACCTTAACCATTGTAGCTACAAGAAAATGTTCTTACGAGACTACCCCTAACTTTTGGAATAATTTCTATTTGCATTCATAGATTTTGAAAAAAATGTACAGTCAGCGAGAAAAGGGGCAGTTTTCAGAAAACATTTTTATGATGCCAATCGATCCTATTTCCCTTAAGGATCAAAACACTCTTCCGGACCATTTGAGGTTGGAGTACTAGAAACGTCAGAAATATTTGGAAGTGCATTCATAGATATGGGTTTTATTTCGGTATGAATGTAACTTTGATGATGATGATTTCTGACGTTCTAGTACTCTAATATCAGTGAGTCCGGAAGAGTATTTTGATCTTTCTAAGAAAATTGATCGATTGGCACCATAAAAATATTTTGTGAGAACTGACAATTTATTTGCTGACTGTACCAATTTTTTTTTTTCAATATCTTTGAATGCAGTTCGAAATAATGTCAAAAATTATGGACAGTCTCCTATCAACATTTTCCTGTAGCCACAACGATTAAGGTAGCTGCCCTTATAACTACCCTATCTCAAATAGTTTTTTTTTGCGATTTCTGACGTTTCTAGTACTCCCACCTCAATTGCTCCGGAAGAGTCTTTTGATCCTTACGAGAGATAGGATCGATTGGCATCATAAAAATGTTTTCTGAAAACTGCCTCTTTTCTCGCTGACTGTACATATTTTTCAAAATCTGTGAATGCTGAAAATAATTATTCTAAAAGTTAAGGGTGGTCTCCTAAGAACGTTTTCCTATAGCTACAATGGTTAAGGTAGCTGCCCTTCATGCCCCATCTCAAATTATCACCCTGTATAACCTACCAAGGTTCATAAGAAGCAATATGTATGAAAATGTACGTCTCCTTTAGTTGGTCACGTAATCTGTGTCACGGTTAT
Source organism: Amphipyra tragopoginis (assembly GCA_905220435.1). Taxonomy (NCBI): domain Eukaryota; kingdom Metazoa; phylum Arthropoda; class Insecta; order Lepidoptera; family Noctuidae; genus Amphipyra; species Amphipyra tragopoginis. The sequence goes on along the minus strand of HG992006.1, from coordinate 751,472 downwards.
TTATTCGGATACATTGATACTATTTTTCAAAATAAACGTTTAAAGATTCAGTAAATAAGAAAAAATACATCACAGTAGTTCACAAATTAATAGAATATCGTAATTGTAATAAAATACGAATATTGTATGATTAAAAGTTTTAAAATATTCATCCATATTATAAAATGATAACTTGTCACCTTGTCAGTGGTACTAATCGGTAGCTAGTACAAAAATACTAGGCTAGACAGATATTTAGTACTGTTTTTTTATATAACAGAGATAACAAGTATTATTGAACTGTTATTACAACCAACCTTTAAGTCAGCCCGCCGAAATCATGCTGGCCGTTTACATTTTTTTTCTTTTTTTAAAGCTTTTTTATTCTTATGACACTGTCAGAAGGTAATTATTAGTGCTGGGCTCGCCCGGTCGCAAACATGTAAATCGATTGTTCTATGTAGTTAATTGATTAATTAATAATAACGATAATTGTTTAATTTTTCTATTACAAGTTACAAAGTAGGTACCGTTGCAGTTTTCATAAACTTATTTTAATATTCTAATACAAGTCACTAGTTATTTTATCCTTAAAGGTTTTGTCAGTAGTTCCCAAACTAAGCAAAACTGTAGCTTGAGAACCTGGGTAAGTAGTGGCATCTTGAATAGTTGTTTGTGTTCCTTTCGATAAAGTCTATATATGAGAGAAAAAAATAATGGTGTGGTTGGAGCAGCGGTTGAGCGGTCTTTTGGGGAGTTACGTGTCGCGGGTTTGATTATTTGATTCCCGGACTGATCAAATATCTGTATGGTCTACAGACACATAATGGTTTCCGGGTTTGGTGTTTTTGCAAATGACTATTTGTGTTTGTAAACGCGCTCACGATAAATAACGTATTTAAATAAAAAGGGGAAACGTATTTTTAAAAAGCTTGTCATCCTAAGTAATTTTTGAAAGAAAAAAATAAACAAATCTTAAACTGTGAAAAATTAAATGACATTAAATGTACTTAATAATCCTGAGTTATTAGGTAGGTACTTAAATTATTATTTGTCAATTTAATTAATAACAAAATACGAAAAATATTAATAATAATAGGTATATTAAATGGCTTATTTACGTTTACTTGAATGTTATCGATCCATGTGAGTTGTACTACGACTACGATTTTTTTACTGAAATCGATTATCACAAAATGAACAGCCCTTAGAGTTTAAAAGAAATTCAAATGTCATCCATCAATAATGCATAATGGCCGACGGGCGGAAAATATCAATATACTATCTTATTATCTTCATCATAATTTCCAGGACTTGTACAGAAAAAATGAAAAATAGGTCTTACAATAATATGTAAAGAACGTTTTATCATTGATTACTTTACTTTGTACAAGTTCAGTTTCAATTATAAGTGTGTTATCGACTATCTGGGGCAGATGTTGGCCACCTCCTTTGTAGTCCTAAACCGTGTAATTTATGGCACTAAAACATGTTGAGTAAAAATATTTATAAAAATAAAAACCGACTCCAAAAAAAAACTAAAAAAAGAGTGAAATAATTAGCATGATATAAAATTAACAGTTTCAGAAGTCAGTACAATTCTACACTGAAACAAATAAAAGCCACCGACTTCTGAAACTGTTAATTTGATATCATGCTAATTATTTCATTCTTTTTTAGGTTTTTTTTTTGTCTTTTTTTTAAGTTTCTTATGTCGTCTGGATTTAATTCTTTCTAGACATCTTGTAATGCTCTAAAATACTATCATCGTCTCCTTTTTACATGTCCTTATTGTCAGTTTTATTCTTTATACTCCTAAAACATTATCTTATAATTTTCTTGTCAGAAACATAAACAAAGATTACATGGCCAGCACAAATTGAATTAAATATGAGGAGTTTTAGGAGTAAGCGGTATTAATTGCTTATTAGCCGGGGGTCGGTGCCCAGCCTTAATCCCCATGCCCATTACTTTTATTTAGTGCCTCCCTTTTGGAACTACGGTAGCTACATCTTCAGCTTTCTTGGGAACTGCATTAGTTTTGGAATGTTTGCTATTTTTGGTTCGAAGTGTATTAGGAAGAATGTTAATCTCTTTAATGACTGTTTGTAGGAATGACCGTTTCTTTGAAAATTATTTGTAGTCATGCGCTATTGATTTGATGAATATCTGATCAAAAGTCGCTATTTACATTTTCTTTTCTGCCAAGATAGTTTTTTTTAATCTTATCTTTTTTCAGTCTCAGACTGCACCAGTGGCTATTGCTCTATGAATAATGACCCTAAAAATCTTAACTTTGGTCAATACAAGCTATTTACTACAAAACAGTTATAGGACTTATAAGTTTTTGGTCATTTCTGAAAAATAGTTTATGACGTATGGTGAAGCGTCAATGCTTTTTTCAATATAAAAAATAAATAATAATATTTTAGGAGTTTTCCATATAATAGGTAGATATAATATGTTAGTAATTATTTCAAATTAAATATTTAAATTCTCAATTGATGAATCCTCGTACCAATATTTGTTCCCGCAGCGCCCATGTATCGCAACTTTCTTGAGTTTTCTCGCAACATGGCCGATAGATGGCGTTAGTTAGCGAGACGTTGCTTCCGCCCGCCGTTCGCAACTCTGTGAGTGCGTTTTCGCTCCGCTTCTTTTGAAAATTCCTTTTTTTGGTGAAACCTTGATGATACTCGTAAAATAAATGGACCTGCATCTGTGATTCTTTGAGAACTTATAGTGCAGTGTTGATTTTTGGAGTTTTAACCATTCCACCGGTGGATTTATGAAGATTTTGCTCGCCGGCCGGCAGCCTATACCTACAAGCCATCACGCGCGCATGAACGAGGGTATCTTCCCATCTCCCTGGGTCTGAGTGGGATCTCTGGACTGCCAAGGTACGTGGGCATCTTTTGCTGCTAATAATTCTGTGGTATTGGTTTCTCGGGGATTCATCAATAGGGAAATGTTTGAGGTCCGCCATTACGCTTTAAAATTAACATAGGTAGAAATCTATTTCACAACCTTTATAAAGGTGCAGGCCATTTACACGCCTCACTAACGTAAATAGTGACTTTTGACGAGACATTTCTCATGGTCTTCTATGCTTTATTAAAGCTCTGGTTTGCTAACGTTATTTTGAAAGCTTCGATCTTTGCATATACAATTTGGATTAGTGAGTTTTAAATTGACTTTCTTAATTTAGGTGTTATTTATTTAGTAGTTTAAGTGTTGTGCCTTGAATTGGAATTTGTATGTAATGGACCAGTTTGAAACCCACAACACGATACAAACAGCCCAGCAAATGAAAAAGAAACCGACACAAAGAAACGAAATTGAATTCGGAAGGTACTTAAGTCCTGATTTAGTGATTGGTTACATTGTATCCCTACACACAATGAAGGGCTAAACACACTTATCTAAGGGTAAGAACTCACGACGCGATCTTTACCCGCGCCCGTCGCAGATATAAACCCGCAACTCCTGAAGATTTTTAAAAGGTAAGTAATTAAATTGTTTCGCCCGCACCTTTGACTTTTCGAACTCATGTGCGGATCAGAATTTCAATAACACTTGCATTAACGCTAAATATATTGTGTGTAGTATATATATATATTTTCCAGCAGTACACCACTGACTATGCCCCCTATTCTATTCATTCTCTCCTTGTTCATCCAAAAGTTGTCTAGTAGATATCGCTATCAGCGATAGGACCGCCATTGCTAGTGCCAAATATAAAATTGTTATTATGTAAGTTTATTGAATTGAATAAAGAATTTAAGAATAGTGCCCTTCACTAAATGATATTGTATAAGAGCTATGTTACAATTTTGGTGTACAATAAAGTATATTCTATTCTATTCCAAATTGTTGGATTTCATGACGTGTGTACTCCTGCAGTGATAGCCTAGCAGTTTAACGGTTGCCTTCCATACAGATCCGGCCCGTACCTCTGACTTTTCGAACTCATATGCGGATCAAAATTGCATTATCATTTGCATTAACGGTTGCCTTCCATACAGATCCGGCCCGTACCTCTGACTTTTCGAACTCATATGCGGATCAAAATTGCATTATCATTTGCATTAACGGTTGCCTTCCATACAGATCCGGCCCGTACCTCTGACTATTCGAACTCATATGCGGATCAAAATTGCATTATCATTTGCATTAACGGTTGCCTTCCATACAGATCCGGCCCGTACCTCTGACTTTTCGAACTCATATGCGGATCAAAATTGCATTATCACTTGCGTTAAAACGGTGAAGAAAAACATCGTGAGGAAACCTGCACACCTGAGAGGACTCCATAACGTCGCCTAGGAGTGAAAACCTCGTTAATGCATTGGTCATTGCATGGTTCCTGTGCACTTTCATGCGGAATAAGTCGCTGGCAAAAGCAAAACAATTACATTTATTACGAATTTTATCATCATCTGCCTAGCCTTTTCCCAACTATGTTGGGGTCGGCTTCCAGTCGAACCAGATGCAGCTGAATATCAGTATTTTACATGGAGCGACTGCCTATCAGACCTCCACAACCCAGTAACTGGGTAATACGATACTCTTGGTAAGACTGGTTGTCAGACTTTCTGGCTTCTGACCAACAGTAACGACTGTCAAAGATCTACAAATGACAGCCGAGACCAACGGCTTTACGTGCTTTCCGAGGCACGGAGGAAACTCGCTATGGTAAATGGTCACCCATCCACAGACCAACCTCGGCAAGCGTGGCTTAACCCGGAAGATCGGTCTATGCGGCTGTAATTATTTAGCCACGAGCTCCTCCTATTACGAATTTTATCTACCCAATAAAGACTAGTTTCAGTGCCTATAAACTAATTTCACTTAGAAAGCCGTCTTATAAGATATGGTCACTATACGTCGTGATAAAATAAAATGACCAAATTGCATTCCCGAGGTTTTCACTCCCGAGCGACGATAAAGCTTTCGATGGTGTGTGTAGTCCTCCAACACGCACCAGGCCAGCATGGTGGACTAAGGACTAACCTTTCTCATTCTGAGAAGAGGCTCATGCCCAGCAGTGGGGCAAAAGTGGGCTGATTATGTATGTATGTATTACCGCAGCCAATGCAGTGGTTGCATGCGGATCCTGCAGCATTAGCGGGTTATTAGTAGCAAAGTGCGATTCAAATAGCGCGCGTTTGCCTGCATCGTCTGCAAGTGTAAATTGTAGATGTGGGCGCCGCTAGACCTCAGTGTCTAACTATCTCACTATCCTCTTGCTTCATCCCAACTTACATGATGATGGGGTGCATAAAAAGATCCTCCTCGAGTGACGATAATGCAGTACTTCCGGCGCACCCTGGGCAGTCAGCCTAGCTACCAACCTTGCTGACTGGCCAATCTTTTCACCACAGCATGAGCTATTTTTGTATAGCTCGTGCTGACACGAGAGAAGAAGATCCCAACTTTTTTGGAGTAGGCGCAGCACGTATTTTTAATTTCACTTTTCATGCTGCAAGGGCCGCTTGCCTGATGTCAACCCTCTTTGGGAATGATTTTATTGGTGTTGCTTAGAACAAATCAGTTAGTCATATGAAATCAACAATGACTAACACCAAGTATACCTACGTATAATTTTTTGTCCAAGACGTTGCACGTTATAAATAAACATTCAGTGGAAAACTGTGTCTTAACATTGACCACAAATGATTTCCATTTCAAACCGCACAACTTGCATAATTTACTACCTTCTTTGCGGGTTCAATCGAACAAATCTGCGGCCTATTGGTATGTCTACACCAGTGCGCTTTCATGTTCATCTTGCGTTTTCAACTTTCAATTCCTCTTGTGTCAAGCGTATGCAATATTGATTGCCATAAGACGCATGCAGCTTATCGTCTACACCGGTGCGTCTCGGTCAGTCGATATACAATAGACAGATTAGCGTGCGCTTGGGGCATGCGCTTTTGTCGAACTTGTATTAAGGCATGCGCTATTGCATGCGCTATGGCGCTTCACGCATGCTTCAGACGAAGACGCAAGATGAACATGAAAGCGCACTGGTGTATACATAGCTTATAAGTTTCGAAAAATTGAAAGAAAGAAAAAGCAAAAAGCGCGGGTAAAAATCGCGTCGTGAGTTCCTACCTTAAACACAAAGTGTGTTGTTCAGGTGGGTAATGTGAACATTAGACTGTTGCCGTCTGTTATCTTTTAATGCCTTTGTTGCATGAGGATAATAGCAGTGCTAATGAATGTGTGCAACTCCGACATTTTTGTTAATGCTCACAAGAAGTAATGAGGTTTCTTGTACAGCTTCCGCGGTGTGTTAATGTTTTGTCTGGTCTAAATTTTCTGTGGAAACTGGATATTGTTGGAGGATTGCAGTACTTAATAATAACAATAAAGTTTATTTTGGAAAATACAGGTGTTAACAAAACATGGTAGAGGTCTTCTTTTAAGTATGGAGATACCTATAGCAGAAGACCTCCCTGTTCCATAATTATAATATGCAAACAAACAAAGCCTGTTAATACTAACAGAAAATAATTTAAGTTTAATAAAAATCTAGATTTAAGTAAGGATATATTTTTGTAAGTGTTAACAAGTGTTTCAAATGTGTGTGTGAGTGCATGTATGTGCGTGCGTGTGTGTGATTGCGAGTTTACTTGGAACTGAATATTGTAGTGCTTTGGAACAAATAATAGATTAGATCATAGTCTAGTAAAATTTATATCTTTATGCCCTTTAACTTTGGAAGCACCTCGTCTATGCATAAATCTTTGATAAGGTGCTTCCAAGTTTATGGAAAAATAATTATGTAGACGAATTTTTATTGTGCCTTTTTCGCCTTGAGTTGAAGAATTCAGTTTTTATAATGTAAGGCAATGATTAAAAGTCTATCACTGCACACGCACAGAAACATATTACAATCAGCAGTAAAAACACTATAACAATCTATGAATAAAATATGAATCATAGAATAATAACCAGCAAAGACTAAGTTGAAATGTCACTTTGTGAAGATGATATCAAATAACAGACATGACTAGAAATACATTACATTAATTGAAAGCATTACGAATATAACATTCGTGTTAACTACTCCAGCTAAATTGTAATGTAAGCACTTAGGTCTGAGGCAGTTAGTATAAAAGCATACCTATTGTAGGAATAGTCCTATTACACTTCTACACAGTATTCAACAGTGTTTTGTTGCGGTTTTCATTACCGTTATTGAGTATGTGGAGAAACCAGGGTGTGGAGTTCCTCCAACCAAAGGGAGGATCCTCCAACCAGGCGGAGTCTTGTGCCTGGCGGAGTCTTGTGCCTGGCGGGCTACTGCCCAACGGTTGATGTTGGGAGGTTGTATATATGTTACGGCTAATAGCCGAAGTGTGGCTACACCTAGTTTTAGCCGGGTACAACTAGGTGCAACCAGTAGCAGTTGGTTAGAACTAGGTGTAGCTTAAGTCGACGGAGCCCCGCAGAGCGGGGCTCCTATTTCTGTCTGCAGGGTTTAAAGTAACCTTACACGAAGGGGATGACGGGGGCTTCGTTCGCTCGCTTCGCTCGCTCACTCTAGCCCCCGTCATCCCCTTCGAACCTAACCTATCCGTGTCGGGGTTCCCCTTAACCACCGGTGTGCAGCTGCACCTAGTTCTACCCGCTATGATGAAGGGTAAACCTAGTTCTACCCGAGGATAAGTAGGATACATCTAAGTTTAACCGCATGTGGCCGGCTGCACCTAGTTGTACCCGGCTAAAACTAGGTGTAGCCACACTTCGGCTATTAGCCGTAACATATCGTCGCTGTCAGTTCAAAAGGACGTATGACAAAACAGTAGGTTTTCAGGAGACACAAAAAACTTTGTTTTAAAATTTGGATTCAAAGGTTTATATTCAGTGACAAGCTTGTTTAATTTAAAGCTTGTCACTGCATATAAACCTTTGAATCCAAATTTTAAAAAATAAACAATTTTTTGTGTCTCCTGAAAACCTACTGTTTTGTCATACGTCCTTTTGAACTGACAGCGACGATATATACTATCTGCGTGTTAAATCTTGATTGTGCGATGTAGGATGATAGTTCGCATGTGGCGAGATAGATGCCGCCACAAGTATAGACAGTGGCGTAGCTACCGTATGGCTAGGCGGGGCAGTGCACCGGGCCCCCCAGCTCGAGGGCCCCCTCGGCCTCCATGAACGACGTTCGAAAAAGTTATATAATATCCGACTCGAATAAAGAATTTTTGACTGTAGCTTTATGGCCCCTAAACAACGATTTTTACGTGAAAGCGTGACAAACAAACAAACTTTCATGTTTATAATATTATTAGGGATTACGATTAAATAATTATCTGCTGCGTTATACATAGTGCTTGCTAGTAAATAGCTTTGCTTTATTATGCCCTGCAGTGGGCGATAAGGAGCTGATGATGAAGTAGTTTTGCACCTTCAAAGTATTTAGTTTAGTTTAAATAGGGCCCCAATTTCATTTTTGCACCGGGGCCCTTGGTTACATAGCTACGCCATAAGGAGATGTCCAGGATCTGATCCAAATACTGCCCAGAATAACCTGAAATGGAATTTAAGGGATCTCATTTATAGGTCAGTTTTAATTGCAATGGAGTATTCAGTATCTTATTACAGGAATGAACTCGAATGATTTTTATTTCTCTTGTTTTGCAATTAATACTAGATAGTAGTAATAAAACGTTGTTACTTTGATTATCAAGAATAGCAGTCACTTTTTTTGTAATCGTCTATGACAATTTTGGTTAACATCTAACAAATTTTTGATCTCTCAAAAGTCAAAGTCAAATAGTTTTTATTTCAAGTAGACCAGATCACTGGTGATTTCAAAAGGTCAACACTAGGTGCTCGGTTCCAAGTAGTAGGTCCTTTAAAGAAGATTCGGCAAGAAACTCCATAGACACTCTTTTTAAAAAAGTAAAAGGTTTGACAATTTCAATTGTAGTAATGTAAGAACAATGCAGATTAATGTGTACATGTAAATGACACAACAATATAATCGTTCAGGGGTGATTCTATCATTACAGTTCTAGCTAATATCGGTATGTCAGGATTGCGAGCAAGGTAAACACAGTAAATAAAACCAACATAGACTCTCCACCACTGAGAGTACTTGTATTTGGGTTAGTATTAGTAACATTAACTAGATCACAGTATATTACTTTACACAATTATTACAAGATCATAAAATAAGGACAAGCTAATCAGATATAAAAGGTCAGACTTCTTCAGCTGTTCAACACGGAATGCTCTCGCTTCGTCGAATGACCGCCGCCTTTATAAGCTCGGGTGCGTTCATCCATATCGACGACTACCTCCCTTTATCAACATTGCCCAGTGTTACCCACTAGCGATAACATACATGCAGTTAACAACATGAAAAGCAATGAGAAAGTTAGCCTTTTAAAACGATTGCCATAACAGTTACGAGCTGACCAGTCCCAACAGACAACACCCGTTCACGAGCATGACGCATGCATCGGCGTCGCTCAGCTCAACCATGTTGCAGAGAACTCAACGACCCGATGCACAACGCCTCTCGGCAGGACATTTTAGTGAGCATGACAGACTCATACCGATAGACAATAGGCAGTTAAATATTAAGAATGAAAGTGTAACACTATATGTTGCATGGTCCTCCCATTTTACAGCCTTGCATAGGTATTAATAGAATAATATTAATAATTAATATTTGCGATTCAATGCCAAACTAATATAATCAAATATTAGCAATAAATAAATTAAATTAAATGTCAAAAAAAAAAACAAACTCATTCGAGCAAAATTCCCCCACTCAACTCTTTGCTACTAAAAACCCCTTCGTATAATGTCAATTGGCCCACTGATAGTTTGTAAAGTTTTTTGGCTACGGTCTCATGAGGGTAAATTACAAAGTGGGACGAACTGCGGGCGACCCAAATATCCGTTTAATTAGTTACCGAACTTTTGAGCCGTTGATACCGATAAAGTTGTACACTATTTTACGCATTTTAGTTTAAAGTTTCACGTGTTGGGGATGATTTGTGTTAGGGACCTATCTAAGGACTTTAAATTAAAGCAGTGGACTGTAAGTACTGAATATACTACATAATAATAATTAACTATAGGTACAATATTGAGTGAAGTGTGAATGCGCGCGCGTGTCGTCGTTGAGATCGGTTGCGAAGTGGTGGGCTATGTGGCACCAAGAATCGCGCGCGCCCGCGCCTGTCGCCGCCTCCCACCGATGCCTCGCCGCCCGAAGATCCTCGAAGGCGCCCGAACAATTTGTGTTATATTTGGAGGCTTAGCTTAATAAAGGAAATGATTTTTAAGATTCAGACAGAACTGCTACAGTAATGTATAGTCCCACCAAAAACATATACAAGGTATCTGTAACCGTGCCATATTTGTAGAGAAAATGTTTAAAATGTGCTTGATTATAAAAATACAAATTCGATTCTACTGTGAAACATTAGCGATGGTTTGCGAATAAATCCTGAAGTGTCCCGAACAACTTCGAGAGTAAGTCAAGGCACGTTTACCACGACGAATTCTGTCTTTTTTTTTGTATGAATTTGATCGCCTTCTTTTTGTGTCACACGCAACACACGGGACGTTGTTTGTTTACAAATATTTAAAACAAAAATGGATTTTTTTGGTATAGTTTTTTTTTATTCGTTTTCATTATTGGTGGTTTAGTCACCTACTTAAATAAGGCACGGATATACATCAACACCTTCAATGTAAAGAAACAGGCTAACATTTGGTCAGGCCTGCATGTTTTGTTATCTGAAATGTAGAAATTGTGGCGGCATCTATCTCGCCACATGCGAACTATCCTACATCGCGCAATCAAGATTTAACACGCAGATAGTATATATACAACCTCCCAACATCAACTGTTGGGCAGTAGCCCGCCAGGCACAAGACTCCGCCTGGTTGGAGGATCCTCCCTTTGGTTGGAGGAACACCACACCAAGTTTCTCCACATTGGATTGCGCGATGTAGGATAGTTCGCATGTGGCGAGATAGATGCCGCCACAAAATCATGCCAAACTCCTTGCTTCCATGCTATTAGCAGTGTTTGGATAGGCACAGAAAAATATTGTGTGAATTGATTTACAGAACAAACTAGGCTAGTTTTCAAGGGTTCCATTATCAAGTCTTTAATGAAAGCACTTTCATAACTCGCTTTTGCGCTCGACAAACAGACGGTTTTCTCTGTTATATAAGACAGTGAAATACTACCTAGAAGATAGGGAAGGAACTGGTAAAGAAACCGGTAAGGATAGGTAAAGAAACCGGTTCTCTGTTGGAATATCGAAATATTATTAGCCGATTCTTTTTGGCCGACAACCTTTCGCCACTTTTCATTTCGCCGAATAATTAAAACGCCGAATGATTAAAGTCCCTAATTATGTTTTGTAACTTTTTGTTACGCCGACTAGTCTGCTGGCCACTGTTTCATTTGTCAACTGTATTATTGGCCATTTTACACTTTTTGTTAGATGGCTCATTTTTCCATCATGTAAGCAAGCAAGCATGCAAGTGTTTCTGGGTTTGCTCCGTCCGAAGACTCGCTTTTTCGCCCCTTCGCTTCGCTCGCACACTCGACCAGCGCTACGCTCTCCCCACTCGCTGCACTTCGGCCTCGTGCACTCGTTCAACTCAGGACCTCCTTCGCGAGCTTCTGGCTCCACGCTTTTAAATAACACTCTAGGGGTAGGACAGAGTCTGACCACGTGTAGTCGGGGTGCGCTGAGTCGGATTAACATTTACTTATTTGGCAAATTAAACAATAGCCCAATAAGTATTCGACGATTTTTGGCCAATTAATTATGGTAGCTAATGATTCGGCGAAATCAAATTAGGGTAAAATTTGCTTCGGTACAGATTACATCGGGCGAATCGTTGTCGGCGTAATGAAATTCGGTATAAAATACTTCGGCAAAAACACGGGCACGCAAAGAAACCAGATTGTGAACATATTCTCTTCGTATTTATGATAGGTTACGGTTTACTCAAGTGCATATACAGTTTCGGACCCAAACGGAGCCTTTAATCATGAGCTGAACACGCGGCGAGGTCGCGAGTCGAACTTTTAAATGCTCAGTTTGGGTCCAAAACTAGTGCCTGTAGACAAATATCAATCGATGCTCGCTTGAGAATAGAAACATTAATGAGATGTACTGGATTGACGTAACCTTTCGACCGGTCAAGCGATCTATAATGTCATTTCTATACAATGAATAAGCGTATCTATTCTCTGACAATCATCGATTGACATTTATCTACAGGCATAGTCGTGCAATCCCGAAAAATGCACCTGAATAAACCGTAACTAATTATAAATATGAATGTATCTTATGAAAGTTATTATACAAAAACATTCTCTTCGTGTAGATTTTGCGCCGAGTGCGCTGTAAACCAGTGTAAAATGTCAAACTTTAATACAATAGAAGTTGTTGCCAAGTTGTTTTATTTCCTCAAGAAACGTGCCTGGAGTCATCAGGTTATGTCAAAAGTTCAGGTATTCGAGACATGTTTCTAATTTGCTAGAAAGTTCTGCGGCGAAATGGAAGGAAATACAATAAGATACAGCAATTGGATACTCAATTTTAAATACTTTTTTTTTAAATTCTAAAAATTTTAAACCCACGTTATGCCCCTTTTTAGTGTAATTATAAAATACAAAAAGTCCATCTTTTATTATTTACCTTGAAGTGTTCGTGCCAAATTTCAAGTTAATAAAACCCCATGGAATAAGGGTTTTCATATAAACTATTATCGCATCGAGCGTAAAGTGAGTAATTAATGCACTCGTGTTAATTTAGTGCCCTCGCATGCGCCCGGGCATCAACATAACACTCGTGCATTAATAACTCACTTTGCGCTCGATGCAACAATCTACTATTCCTTGTTGTGTTAACCTAGTGCAGTGTAAAATAAAGAGTATTTATAAAGACAAGGTACATTTTTTTAAATTTGAAATATTAATTAATCTTTGTAAGAAAACTACTATATTTAAATTACTATGATTGACTATAAAATACGAAACGGTGAAGCTACTAAACTTGCACAACTGTGCTTCAATCAGTTCCAAACCTCGTATATAATAATAATAATAATAATAAAGCCTCATTTATTCCTTAATAACAGTTTTGTTTTACATAAAAAAATATTGATTTAAATAGATACGTTGTATTTAATTAAGGACCCCTCTTTGGGTAAAGGCCTCCTCCACCAGTTGCCATTGTTTCCTGTTTTGTGCTGTTGTTAACCAGTTTTGTCCCGCTGTTTCGATTATTTCATCGGCCCATCTTTCTTGGGGCCGTCCTTGCCGTCTCTTTCCTTTTGGTCCCGTCCATGATGTAACTTTATTGGCCCATTTCTTAGCGTTGGAGCGGGCCACATGACCTGCCCATTTCCACTTTAATTTTTGGGAGTGTTTTAAGGCGTCTATTATTCCGGTTTTTGTTCGGATAGTTATGTTCTTACATTTGTCTATAAGTTTAATGTTGAGTATCTTTCTTTCCATGGCGCGCTGACATATTTCTATTTTTTTCCTGGTGTTTTTATTGAAAGTCCAAGTTTGGCAGGCATATGTTAGACAAGGAAGTATGCAAGAGTCCATAACCTTCTTTTTGAGTTTTAGTGGTATGTTTGATTTAAGAACTTCTTTGTGACTCCAGAATTTATTCCAAGTCATAGCTATACGCCTGTTTATCTCGTCTTCATTTCTTTTGTTTTTAAAAGAGATTTGTTTTCCTAGGTAGGTGTATTCGTCTACGTAGTCCAGAGTTATATTACTTACTTTTATAGGGTATTTAATACTGTTGGTTGCTACCTTCGTTTTTGCCGTATTGAGTTTTAGGCCTATATTATTACTGGTATAGTTAATTTCATTAATCATTTCCTCAAGCTGTTGTGGTGATTCAGAGAATATGACAATATCGTCTGCGAAACGAAGGTTGCTAAGATAGTTTCCATTAATATTAATTCCTTTTCTGCTCCATGCAAGATCTTTCATAATATATTGTAATACCGCTATAAATAGTTTTGGTGAAAGAGGGTCTCCTTGTTTTACTCCTCGTCGAATTTTTATTTCAGGTCCGGTGCGGTCAAGTTTCACTCGGCTCGTGCTCTGTTCGTATATGTTTTTTAGGATGTCAATATATATTTGTGGTACTCTTTGCTGGTTTAGAGCTTTCCATATACTATCGTGAGCTATTGTATCAAAAGCTTTCGCGTAATCTATATATGCAAGGTATAAAGGTTGTCTGAACTCTACGTATTTTTCTATTATTTGGTCTAGTGTATAGATATGGTCTATAGTGCAGAAACCTTTGCGAAAGCCGGCCTGTTCTACTGGTTGTTGCGCTTCAATTTGTCCCTCTATTCTTTTTTCTAGGCAAGATGCAAAAAGTTTGTATATAGCAGGTAGTAAGCTTATAGGACGGTAGTTACCGACGTCCGTCGGGTCTCCTTTTTTGTAAAGTAGGATTATTCTTGACTCTGTTAGCTTTTTTGGAACTCTGCGGTCTTTAAGTATCCTATTGAATAGTTCCATGAGAGGTGACGCTAGGCTAAGTTTTCCGAGTTTCAGGGCCTCATTAGGTATTTCGTCAGGGCCAGGACTTTTTTCATTTTTCATTCTATCTATGTTTCGAATAATTTCCATTTCAGTGAAATTTACTATTCTTGTATCTTCTTCAGTGTTTCCTGGTGTGTATGTAAAGTCAATTTCTAGTGCTTGCATGTTATAAAGGTTCTCATAAAATTCTGTGGCAATATTGACAATATGTTTTCTAGTTTGGGTGTCCCTTGTGTTCGTATTTAGTTGTGGTATCCAAACTTTGGTTTTGTTTGTTTGTTTGTAGGCTTTTTTAAGGCTACCACTATCTTTCAGGTGTTTCTTTATTATTTCCATCTTATGGTTTAGGTATTCTTTCTTTAAATTTTTGTTTGTGTATTTATATAGTTGTGATAACTCTCTTTTTTGTTCTCTACTTAGCGTGCTTTTGTGTTGAAGTTCTGTTCGTCTTTTAATCATGGCTTTAGTTTCCATTGTAATAAAACATTCTTTTCGATTTGTTTCGTGAGATTTTGTATCCTTTAAACAGCTTTTTATTAAAGATTCGATTTTGTTATAAATTGACTCTACATTATCATATTCTGTAACGTCCAAACTTTTTGCTTTTTGTTTGATGTTTTCTTAGTAAGTATTTTGTGTTAATTGATCCTTAAAGTTTTTAAATGTAGAGATATAGTTTCTTCTTGAAGATTTGGCTTTACGAAGGTTAAAGGTACCCCGTATGAGTCTGTGGTCTGAGGGAAACATTTTGTTGTTTAGTACTTCAAAGTTTGAAAATCTTTTGGCATTGTTGCATAGAACAAAGTCAATTTGGTTCTTTGTCTTTTTGTTTGGAGATATCCAGGTCCACTGGTTTTTAGGTTTCTTTTTAAAAATTGTATTTATAATTTGTAGTTTGTTTTCCAATGCAAATCGAAGTAGTGTATCGCCTCTGTGATTTCTTTTTCCGTAGCAGTAGGGTCCCATTATATTTTGTTCTCCGAATTTTGTTTGTCCTATCTTGCAGTTAAAATCGCCCATTAGTATGTAGTTATTATTGGCAATATTTTGTGCTTTCCGGATTGTGTCATAAAATTCGACTATCTCTTGTTCCGTTGAGTCTAGAGTAGGCGCATATACTTGGATTATTGAAATGAATTCATTTTTCTCGAATAGGAGGTTTAGTACACACACTCTGTCTGATAATCCAATATAGTTTTGTATATTTAGCTTGTATTTCTTTTTAATCAGAAAACCAACGCCATAGAGACCTCCAGGATTTCCCGTGTGGCAGAGTATGTGGTCTTCATCTTCTATTATATTGTCACCTGTCCTTCGTACCTCTGATAGCCCAATTATGTCGTAGTTTATATTGTTTAAGGATTCTTTAAGAAGTAGTAGTCTTTCAGGCGACATTAGAGATCTAACATTGTATGTACAGACATAGAGTTTTTGTAGTGGAGGGTTGTAGTCGTATTCCCCCGCGTAAACCTCGTATATACCTGCTTCTAAAGAACAAATTTGAGTTTGGTCGTGCTAAAGTAATCATTAGTACAACTCTTACTACATAAGGAAACTCACAAGCCTGTGACACGTCATTCGATATACCTTTCCTTATACAGAAAAAAATATAAAATATTATGTTATGCAAATAGACGATAAATCCGATATTAATATTTCGATATCTACAAACAGAGGGTAGAAACAAATCGTCGATAGCGACATTTCCTATGTCAATTATAAATGTTTAATATTATTCCCCCTTTTGCTCTCCTTCATAATAAATTATGTGAACAGAATTGAATGGTAAACGAAATTGGTCTTTATGAACTTGTGTTACAGTTCAAATTGGTTTTGTTAGATTTAAGTTTTGGTATGTGGGCCAAGTGCATAGATATTGCGGGATACAAACCGGAGCCTCGTTATGGATGCACTTTAGAAATGAGTACATTCAAGTTTTTTCGGACCTTTAACTGATATTATATCGATTATTCATTTTTCAAACTTATCATCTACATTTTTCAGTATTTCAATAAAAAAAAATATAGTAAACCAACGTCATCGGGAACAAGGTTTTTTTTTAATTATTTTTGGCTTTTACGAGATTCTCGTCATGCGGGACGGTGATATCAACAATCATTGTGTGGCGCTCTGATCGATCTATCGCCACTATATCAAGCTTATTGGCTACAATAGTCCTGTCGGTGATGATACACCGATCCCAATACAATGTGACATGACCATTCTCGAGAACTGGGTCGGGCACATATTTGTAGTATGGTACTTCTGTGTCCTAATCCTAGCTACGAGGTTGCTGCTGTGCAAATACTCACCGTTAGCAAGACGAGAACAACCAGAAAACTAATTATTGTTATGTTTTAAACAGCTAAAATTAGACTACACACCATAGGCTATATTGCAAGCCGGTCAACTATGTATAGTAAGTTATTTGACGGCGATCCGTCGGGCGACCGACGTGGTAGAAGTGAGGAGGGGCGAGGACGGGAGAAATGTACGATATAGCTCTGAGAATCGCTCAAGTTTATCGCGTACAGCAAGCCAATACTTTATAGCATAGCGTTGTGTGAATGTGTCCATGTATGCTGAGCAATATTGTTTTGCTATACAATATTTGCTATATGCTATATATTTTGGCGTAGTCTAAACTGCGCTTTATTCAAGATGGAAAGGGACAACTAGGATCACCGTTTTCAAATGAAAATCGTATTTTGAACTAGTTTTTGCTCGCAGCTTCGCTTGCATGAAATTTTGAACCCGTTAAGTGACGATTTTCCATACAAACTTTAATTCTCTATTTAACTCCTTTAGGGGTTGAATTTCGAAAAATCCTTCCTTACTCCTTGTCTACATTATAAAGGGAACCTCTGTGCAAAATATAAGATTTCTAGGTCCAAGGGCGTTGATGAGTCGGTCAGTCAGTCAGGACCATTCTTTTTATTTATATAGTTAGATGGCGCAGATTTCATCGAACAACTCGCTCCAACCTCTGCCTTGTACCACACAATTAACTAAAATCAACAAAGTGAACAGACGACTGCGACACAGTCGAATTGCTCCGCGATTCCTTTTGCAAGCTCTCAATACTACACTTTGTTCATATTATAATAGAATATCTGAGTCAACTCTCTTATCGATAATAATTGATGCGATCAAATAACTCGATCAGAATAGAGTGTACCTACAATATTGTTCGAATAAACGTTTTGACAGAATTTCTATACAAATGGTACCTATCAAATAGTTAAATTCATAACTAGATAAACGTTATTCGGCTTCGGTAAAATCGACCCTAAATCTGATAATTTATGTTATCGGTAGCGGGTAGCACTGGGCAATGTAGACAAAGGAAGTCGTCGATATGGATCAACCTACCCGATGTTATAAAGGCGGTGGTCATTCGACGAAGCGGAGCATTCGGTGCTGATCAGCTGATGAAGTCTGATCTTTTATATCTGACTTTCTTGTCCTTATTTTATGATCTTGTAATAATTGTGTAAAGTATTATTATTTATTGTGATCTGGTTCATGTTACTAACACTAACCCAAATACAAGTACTCTCAGTGCTCAGTGGTGGAGAGTCTATGTTGGTTTTATTTACTACATTTACTTTGCTCGCAATCCTGACATACTGATATTAGCTGTAACTGTAATGATAGAATCACCTATAAGCGATTATGTTGTTGTGTAAATGCTTTTGCTTGGTTATAAAATTAAGGAATAAGAATAAAAATATTTCTTAGCGAGAAACATGGTTACGTGGTGTTAGTATGGTATAAGTAAATTAGACAGCCTCGATGATCTAGCGGTCGTAAGCAACTACTGAGCGTCAGGTCCTGGAGTCGATTCCCAAGGCGAGCAAAGTGTTATTGGGTTTTTCCATGTAGAATTTCTCAGTAGCGGCCCGGAGTCTGAATTTGTGCCCGGTTGATGGCAAAAGGCTTGCCCCCTATTACATTGGACCTATTACTCTGTCCAACCCTTCGGCGAATGTAGGCGTGACATTATGTTATGTGCTGCACATTTCATCGTGATATCGGCATTGAAAATTTTTGAATTTTTTTGAATTATCGGCATTGAACATGTTTTATTTATAATTACTTATTCTCATCAAAACATTCATATTTGGATGCATTAACAAAGGAACCTCCACAAGTAGCGATATACAGGGTGTCCTTGGAAGTATGGATCAAATCGAATAGGGGCGTGGGCAAGGTCATTTCAACACTTGTAGTAGTAAAAACTTGAGTAAAATTTTTGCCAGACTAAAAAAACCTTTGAAGTAAATGTTTTTTCTTATTGAACACATATTTTCTAGCTGCGTAAAAGTATTCCCACAAGAAAAGCCTACTGCTCGCCAAAGTCCTGAAAAAAAATAATAGCTCTGATAGTTTTTTATGATTTTTTTCTATGCAACGTAATTGAAAAAAAAACGATAATAGTTCATAACTTTTGAACCGTAAAAAATTGCACCGACATTCTCAGGCATAAAAAGTTTGGAAACGACATTGCCCATGCCAATATTCGATTTGATCCATACTTCCAGGTACATCCTGTATACTTGTATATTGTAATACAGTTTATTAACTTTACCAATTATAATATTAGTGGTTTTGGAAAACCATTCAGACATTAATTAAATCTTAGTAAAGTTCACACACAGGAACCTTAAGCCTCAAAGTATTAAAATATTAATACTAGAAGAATAAATAATTACGCAACAGAATATATTAGTAAACGTGTCCATTATATTATTTCACAGAGAAATATGTTTAGATAAAAGACCATTCACTTTGAAATGTATGTTATCGCTAGCGGGTAACACTGGGCAATGTTGACAAAGGAAGGTAGTCGTCGATATGGATCAACGCAGCAGATGTTATAAAGGCGGTGATCATTCGATGAAGCGGGAGCATTCGGTGCTGAACAGCTGAAGAAGTCTGACCTTTTATATCTGTCTAGCTTCTCCTTATTTTATGATCTTGTAATAATTGTGTAAAGTATTATAATATTGTGATCTACTTAGTTCATTTTACTAATACTAACCCAAATACAAGTACTCTCAGTGGTGGAAAGTCTATGTTGGTTTTATTTACTACATTTACCTTGCTTGCAATCCTGACATACCGGTATTAGCTATAACTGTAATGATAGAATCACCCCTGAACGATTATATGTGATGATCAGTGATCGGAAAAGGGTGAGCTAATTTACCTAAACTTCAAAAAACACAGACAAAAACTGGAGACTTCCTTACGAAAATATTTTTTTCGGGAAAATTGTTCCGGGTTTCGGGACATTCCTAAAGTACATTTAATATTAATGTTATTAATACAGAAAACAATTAAATTCTTTTCCTGTTTTTATTTCCCAAAATTTACACAAAACCAGATCACACGTTTTTTATTGTATTCAAAAAAGGAGATTGTCTTTTATTTTTTGAAAACAATATAAAACGCATGTACTGGTTTTGTGTAACAGAATACAATACATGTGTTTGTAGGTACCGTGATCTTCTTTGATAAAAATAATGATTTATAATTATCGTCTCGCCTCGTCTACAATCACACTTGAAAGAGGTGATGGACTTAGGCCCGCCGTACTTGGGACGCATTTTCATAATTATGAATTTGAGTACCTGGTACGAATTCCCACGAAAACAGCATTGTTTTCGTGGGAATTTAAAACGTGGGTAAACGCATGTTTTAGCTTTAAAAGGCCATGAGAGCCATAGCGGCCTAACTACTTAAAATAGAAGCCCTGATTTTAAATAATTGTAACTTTAGTAAATAAATATATTGAATCACACTTTGTTGCTCAAATCTCCATATTATTATGTTGAATTAATGTTAAGGCCACTATGGCGCTACGACTTAATGCTTAGAACAGTATTTTCAAATAAAATCGGTATTAAAAAAAATACAGTTTGGCCGCTCTGGCCCTCATGGCCTCTAATGTAACCAATGTGTGAGTACCTGGACAATCGGGATCTTTCGTGAGTTTTCGTACTATTCAAATTCGTACGAAAATGCGTCCAAAGTGCGGCGGGCATTAGGTTTTATCTAAGTCATCAGAATCTATAAATCACGTGCCAGTTACAATAATGGAATTATCATAACCACAAACTTAAAGGAATAATACATTATTTCAAGGGATTCTGCTAGCTATGGAATCTGTTAAAGCTCCTTGTAGATCAGAGTTTCCCAACCTGGGGTCCGCGGATACCTGGAGATCCACGACTAAGCCCAAAAGGGGTACACAAACAACATAAATATTTTTTTAAATTAAAATTACGACATTTGCATGGCGTAGTAATTATTTCAGTATGGCAGCACCATAAAAACATGTGATGGTTATTAATGGTTTATTGTCTAGGGGTTCGTTACGATCGTCCATAATCTCGTTTGGGTCCGGTTTTAAAAAAGGTTGTAAAAAACTTTTGAATATTTCTGTTTCAAAAAGAGTTAGTAAATAATAAACAACACTCTTTCCCTCTGTTCTTAATGAAATCCTTGTTCCAAACATTGGTGCTACATATTTTACGCCAAACAAAATCTAATGGAGTCTGAGTTTATCCACGTAGCGCCTGTAAATCACGTCTAAAGTGACAGGTGGGCTACTCAGCGTAGATTTCTGTCAGCCTGGATTTTCTCACCAAGTTCCAGACATTGTTTGAAGGCAGTTCTGAATACTAAGTGATTTATAAAGTCTGGAAGTTGCTAGGTTACGCGTAAATGGTAATGAAGAAACATTCGTTTTAAAACATGATAGATTTCTTCTCTCAGTAGAAACTTTCTTTGCTTCGTGGAAATGTCAGCTACAAATCGTTTCGAAATATGTCTGGCTTCTTTTCTTAACGGAAATTATAGTCACTCAGTGGATACGTCAGTTTCTTGATCAATTCTTATAATAACAAAAAAATTACAACTCTAAAAGAAATCAGGTTTTGAGCAAAACAATATCCTCAGTATTACAAGTATAACTTTACTAAAGAAAGGGATCTTTTTATTGAACCATTTGTATTGAAGACCACCTAGCTGCCGCAAGATGCAAATTATGGATCAAGTAGCATTCTTCACCTCCTGATAAATGATATTCATTTCTGTAAATAAATCTGTTACAGACACTTTTACAAGTGAATGTAATGTTTTTTTAAGACTAGATAGAGCCGGCATCTCCTATCTGGCTAGCTCTGAGAAGAAAAGCCGAAACAAATTCAGAGGTCAAGGTCTATTTTAAAGTCC
This sequence comes from Amphipyra tragopoginis, assembly GCA_905220435.1. Classification (NCBI taxonomy): domain Eukaryota; kingdom Metazoa; phylum Arthropoda; class Insecta; order Lepidoptera; family Noctuidae; genus Amphipyra; species Amphipyra tragopoginis. The sequence continues at coordinate 729,670 of HG992006.1, read as the reverse complement.
AGACATTGTAGTATCAAAAACTATGCAAGTGTAACAATGTAGGGCAACGTCTGGAATGGCCTTTTGAGGAAAGAGCCATAACAGCTTTGACGTGTCCAAACTGATGGTACGCATGCATCAGCCATCGCGTAGCTCAACCTTATTTTAGGGAGCTCAACGACCCGACGCACGACGTCACCAATCAGCCCTTGACCTGACTTTATTACTTCACAGGATAATCTGTCACCAGGACACGATTTACATTAGTCAGTGTGGAAGTCGTTAAATCGACTTCGAACGCAATTAATTAATGTGTGCAAATGGGGGTTCCGGGATCCCGATCTTTGTCAGTGTGATTGCGGTGATGCAGAGCAATTCATGTCATACTTGCTGGTGTATCCCTTGTGTTGAAATATCTGGACGAGGAACGATTTCTGCGTGGCCACTCTTTAAGCTTTTGATGTGGCCACATACTATTCAGGAATTATGTAATGAATCAGTGACACGATAAGAAAGAAAGGCTACTTTATTCAGTAGATAATCTCTTGCAACGATTGTGATGCTACAAAATAGTTGAATCTTTCTTTTTAATGAACGTAAACTTGAAAAAAGCAACTACAATTTTAAAATCCCTCTATGAAATCTTGTCCACACCATATATTGCGGCTCACAGTATCGCAACTGTTGTTCAGCACATCGCAGAGATCATCATTTGTCGGAAATAAGTACCACAAAATGTTGTGCGATATGTACCGCAACATGTCCCAGAGTAACAGTGGCGTGCCTAGGGTTCAAAGTTAGGGCAAGCCCGATAGATTTTTAGGAAAAAAAACCTGTAAAATTTGACAAAAATTCATTCATATTTTGCGAAATCACACAACTATTATTTTCACCCTAATAATAAATAGGGTGCAAATATGTAATACAATTGTGTGATTTTGCAAATCACGTACAATAACTTGGTTTAAGAGCCATCTATGAGCATTACAGGTGCTTTTTTGCCCTCTTCGAGTTCGACGGGTAAAATGACATAATCGCCCGTCGCCGCCAATAGATGGCTCAGAAATAATTGATGAGCATAATTACGCAATGTTTATACTGTTGAAAAAAATATTGTTATTAATTTATAATGGGTGCTAATTAAACAGACTTCTTTTTAATAGCATTATTCGCCTCTAAAAATCTACATTGGCTTCTAAATTACTAAGTCAGCCACAATTAACGTGCGTCTGAATGATACTACCTTAGCCACTAGTTATCTTCTATATAAGCCACTGTTCGTCACCCACTTTCATTTTCACAATAAAACAAATGAAAAACAAAAAGAGTCGACGGAGCCCCGCTGCGCGCGGCTCCTATTTCTGTCTGCAGGGTTTAAAGTAACCTAACACGAAGGGGATGACGGGGGCTTCGTTCGCTCGCTTTGCTCGCTCACTCTACCCCCCGTCATCCCCTTCGAACCTAACCTATCCGTGTCGGGGTGCCCAAAAATTTAGTTGGCGTTGTAAAAAAGTCGAATTAGTAGAGGTAGAGGTTATCTCATTTTCCCGTTGCTTAGTTATAAAATGAGAAGTTTGGTCACGTGGCCAATAAATAAATTTGTGGCTCGATTTATTATTTCTCATTTATAATAGAGCCGATCTATATTTTTATAATGTCACGTACAAATCGCAAAAGTTTAAAAACAATTTATAATTACTTTCGATGTAAACAGCTGTGTTAACTCTTCATTCTTCGCTTCTTTACTACTGCTGATGACAAACAACAAAGCTCACTGAAGGCATGGTATCACTAGATAGATTTACACACATATCAGCAATCACATACCTTCGGTGGCTTTGATAAAAGCCGTTTGTTTGTTGTTTCGTTCTATTTGTTTAGAGCAATTAATCCTGGCACCAGATAAGTCATTCAAATCATCGTAACCTGATGTATTTCAGGCGTTCGTATCATTACAGAAAAATATGCAACACCAGCAGAATAATTTGTTTAAATGAGAGCAACCTACAATCCAAGGAGTTTTGTAAGCCGATCTATGAAAATGCCTATTAATTAAGTGACTTTGATTTACTAGAAATGCTCAAATCAGAAGTAGGTTTAGGTGAAGTAATAAAACGATATTTGTCTGCAAAATTCAAAGTATTTACTTTCTCGAGTAACGATTGCACACACTTTAATCCATCACAACGAACAATTATTTCCGAATTCATCATTTAAGAAAGGCATTTCACAAAGAAACTTAATCACGAACGTTAAAACAAACTAATAAAAGTTACACAATACTTTAAATCACAGAAACTGAAAAAATATATAACGCGTCAAAAAAATGCTGCAGTATCGATCAAAACAATAAATGAACTAATTTGAAATTGTATCATTTCTATCGAAATACAAACATCGCGGCATCTATGTGCCTAAACACGCATGCCACACAAATTGCACTCGTAAACACACTACCCTAATGTTCAATTTCTTCAAACTAACAGAGTCAAAAGCCCGGCTTAATTTCGCATAGAAATTGGTATACATAGTTGTATACATATTTTATTTTTTAAAATGAGATAATTATTTATTCAATTTCATACAAGGGTATTATTTACATTTTTAACCTAAATTAATACAAACTAAACTAAATCTAAAGTAAAAACAAAGAAAAATTATATCCTACACTAAACTACCAATATATACTAAAGGAGTGCATCAAAATATTCCTCCGCATCGCTGTCCACTGGAAACGTGCCCAGAAGGCTGGCAGCGTTGCCACGTTGAATGGCAACGCTAATTCTCTGGCCGAAAAACAAGCCAGCCCTCTGGTCACGTGAAGTGTCGACCAGTCTTCTTCCTATTTCCTTAAAAAGGAGACGCGCACTCGGACCCCATGACCCGAGCGTTTCCACCCCAAACGGCTCAAAGTCATAGTTTCCTACGATGTTGCTATATTTGCGCCGTTTGAGGGTCTCCGCAGCCGCAGCGGCAGCGCCAGCACAGCCCGCCGAGGTAGGAAGATGGGATGGAGCAAGGGTGTCGACACAAGTCGCGTCCCACACCAGAGGCCTACCCATCTTCCATGGCAACAACGTCATGCCGTCAGGTCTCTTGCCATCGTCGCGTACCAAGCCATTAGGCTCCAATACAGCTGGCACACCGGCGGTGACAAGAGCGCGACGGATTATGTCGTTTAAGTTCGCGTGCCGTGCTATGCGACCTGCACTCCTGCAGCAAGACAGGCCATGGTGTCCGAGGCCGTCGACAGCTTCGCCGCAGTGGCACCGATGCGGAGCAACACAATGAGCACCTACGCGTAGGCATGTAGCGAGCCGAGCCTTTATACATATTTGTATATCTAATACTACAAACAGAGCATTTATGAATGAAATTGAAGGAAAAGAGACAGACGACTTAAGCCGCGTAAGAAGCCAGCGCGTGCGACCGGAATGCAAGATCTTGCAGGCGGTTTGGCAACGTTACCTACGTTACGGAGGCCGGCCGAGGCGCGACGCGAAAAATATTGTTTATGTAAACCTGGCAACGTACCACCACACGGAGGCTCGGTGTATTCCGCGTGGAGTTTAAACATATTTTTATTTATTACAGTAGGTATTAGTTGATAAGAGACATGATTCAATTAATTCAATATTACTTTACGTGAGTTTTTTTTTTTTATTAATCTCGCATTCCTGATATAAAGCCGGGCTTTTCGGCTTGTATGGAAGGCACGCCACTGCAGAGTATAGGTCATGGCACACTATACCGGAACCGCCACGGCACCGCTCCAATCCAGCAATTGACTTGTCTTTCAAATTAGAGCACTAAATCGTGTGTCGTATAATATATTTCATAATGTCAATATGAAAAAGCCAACGGCGAGCAGTCAGCGCGCTTGCCGCTACCATACAACTCAACTTGGAGCCCGCGAACTCAGCTTTGAGCGAGCAGACGCGTGCTTACTGCGCGCCGATTCCGAGTTGCCAGCGAAACAACGTCGTTGCGCCGTCGCCCGCGCTACTTTCACAAATGCCATATAATTACTGTGTTCGCGGTAACAGCAAGCTTGCACCTCGCGTCTGGCGCGCGGACTGCGAGCTTGCATCTCGCGGACGACGCGTAGTTAGCGCGCTGGCGGCTAGCCGGCGATGCCGTGCTGCAGCTGTGCAGTTGCGGTGCCGATATAATGTGCCATGATCTTAAAATGTTGGAGCAAATGTACAGTAACATGTGTCCGATGTGGAAAAGGAACGGTTATATTTCTCTTTTATTCTCAAAAAAAGCTTCAGTAATTCCTGTTCACATTATAATTGCTACATTATACGCAGTTCATTTGTGGTGGTGGTAAAGAGGGTTTATTTATGGGCACAAAAAAAGGGTAAAATTACACAAATTAAGACAGGTAAATGGCTCTGTTGGGTAGGGCCTGGTCAGACCTAAACTTTGTTTATTTTAAGTAAATTTTTAAAAGATAATTCCGCGCTTAATTTTAGGAGAATCTTCTTTAACTGCTACATTAAATTGTTTCGCAATGGTAACAGCTGACTTAATTAATTAAACATTTTGACAAACACACTTTGTTAATTACTTGTTAAAGCTCTTCGCTCCCGAGCTGTCCTTGTTTAAAGCTAGTACTTATTAAATAACAAAGTTACTATAAAACCACAGTCAAAGTACGTTGTGGATAGCAACAATTACACCTATTAGCTATTATACTTCCCTAGAGCTCAATTCAGCTCTGTAGCTCTGCAGCTATTAATATTAGGATTCATTGCCGACCTCTGGGGAGCCGGCTACGGGTAATATGCGCCATTTGGACTGTCGTGTATGCGTGCTTTGAAGCCAATTTCTCTGAAACTTCAAAGGTTATTAAATTAGAGAAGATATACAATGTATAAATATACATATGAGTGTCATTGGGATATGTGAGTGAAAAAAAAAGGTAAGCAAAACATTTTGTGAAAGGTAGCGGTATAGGTTATGGCACACGCCGCTTCGCTTCCGGAGAGAAACACAAAAGAAAACCGAACCGAATGTTAGGAAGTGACCAAACCGAAACTGTACTGTAAAGTATATTAAAGTTCTCAAAGGGGCCTCTGCGCGTTGGACTTGTGTTCCCCGTATACCATCCAAAGGACCGGACATATTCTGCACAGAAGATGAGCCGTGAACTTAAAGAGATACATTATAGGTGTGGAGGTGTGTTTGTTATGGCACCAAAGATTTATAACAAGATCCCTAATAGTATTAAGGAGTTTAGAGACATTCGTGTTTTCAAAAATACGCTGTTTCAATTTCTCATTGAATATTCATTCTACTCTGTTGACTAATTCTTAAAGTGTTAATGTCCGATTGAATCTACCTGTATGATTATAATTTTAATTTTAATGAATAATGATCTTAAACTATTTTTTATGACATTTGTATGCCCATGAGGCTGATCACAGCATGACATTTGTATAAATAAGACCTAATTACTTATTACCTGTGAATCACAAATAAATGATTTTGATTTGATTTTGATTTATAAAACCATAGAGTCATGAATCAGAAGCATCATTTTCTGAATTTGTAACTAAAGCATAGATGAAGAATTTTTGAAAAAACTAAAGTAAAAATCTCTCTGCGGATTAGTACCCCCTTTCCGACTAACCTTGTATAATTCTATCCAGTGATTGGAACCGCACTACAGAAGATGCTCGGCTATTGCGGACTTACTGGCGGTACTTGACTGCAGCATAAAATTTTGTAAAGGAAAATATTAACATCCAAAACATAAAATAATCTAAAGAGTCTCTCCTAAAACGAACTAATTAAAATAATGTCGTTTCATGCCTTAAAATATTGTCTGACCCGATCGTCCTTCTAACGTTTTATTTCATTTAAAATACAAACTAATTATCATGAAACAATAGGCACGATGTATTCTCACTCCATTTACCAAGTTAATTAATCCCACAGATAATTTATCTCATCCTTTCTCTCCATGTTTGCTATTAAAAAAAGAAGACAATGTGTCCGTTCGAAAGAGTATCTCAATAACATTATCGAGTCCACACCGCCGCGGGATCGGAGACGTAATTAAAACATTGTTTGACTGAGGATCCCCGCGGATCCCTTGATTGAAGCGCCTTTGTGTAAAGCTTCCTCATTTCACATAAAGCTTTTGGGTTTGGCAGCAGATACAGCGGGGAATATACAAAACAAGTCACGCTAAAGAACAACGTTTTTAAAAGCGATCGTCAGTGAACGAGTTAGCATAGTATAAAGACAAATAAAATATACAACAGTTCTATAGCTAGACACGGTCCGCAAGGACAATTTACAATCAGACCAATAGAAAAAAAAAACGGTTCTGTGATAAGCTTGACAGGAAAGTGGAAAATAAAAAGGCTTCGTATACAAGGTGTAACATAAATAACGCACAACTTTATAAGAGGTCACTGTACTCATCAATATGAACAACTTTTACTATGGGAACAAACCTGAAATCGCGAAACAAAATCAGCTGTTCCCTACATTTTGACGAGTTATGCGAACATATCGCCAGTTTAGCTTGACCGATTTTGATATTTACACAGATTTTGAGCTAAATTAAATTCAGTTATCGGATGAAAATCACAACAAAATCGGTTCAGCATTTTTCACTTAGGGATGATCTATCTATTAAACCAATGGTTTTTATTATGCCTAAAAATAAAAGTCGTTTCCCAGCAATTATTTTTGGTCAATGTAATTTAGTTTGACGTACGGAGAGCGTAGATTTCGGCTATGTAATGGGTCTTTTAACACCCTGTATACTTACATACAATAAATGATAAAACTTACTTCGAACTTGTTTAATTTACCTAGATAATGAAAAAATATTAATAATTATGGTACTAAACCATGCCAAAATGGAGAAAAATGACAATAAAAGTATGTACTGTACTAACAAAATTAAATAACTTTCAAGTAGGATTACTTCGATCGGACAGTGAATCGGGACTAGCGCCATGGTTATTCATGATGTACACAAAAATACCTTTCTGACAGTGTATCATTAATTCCGATTGGTGCCAGTACCAGACTCCATACATTTGTGCCCATCCTCCTTATTTAACTTATTTTCTGCTTGCACTAGCACCCCAGCCTTCGATTCCGCACTCAATAGAAAAAGGATGGAGCGATAACAATTTAAATCGACGCTTGCTGGTGCACCACAATGTGTCGACTGGGCAACAAATCTGACACTAATTAATGACTAGCACTTATTGCTGGATGTATTAGTGCGGTGATCAGGACTAAGAGCTACGATGTCATCTGAAAAATAAATGAAATGAATATGTGACAGTCATGATTTACAGTGAATTTTTTGACGACATATTTGGTGCAGTGGCTAAGCGATTGGTTTCTACGCTACGGGTCGTGGGCTCGATTCCCATACGGAACAAAAATTTGTATGGCCTACAGATGGTTGTTTCGGGTCTGGGCGTTTGTATATGTGAGATTTGTGTCTGTATTGCATCCACGATACAATAGAAATCTTAGTGAGGGGAAAAGCTGATATTAAAAAAAAAAAATGCTTTACGTGGTCCCACATTTTCCTGCTTAATTGAAGCGTTATTTAAAAAAACAGCATAACTGGAATTTTCATCCTTTTTATCCTTAGTGTTCTTATAAATAGTTTGCAGTAATGTGAAGCATTTAAGATTAAAATAATACATAATTTAATTCATAACATATTCAACATTAACATAAATTAAATTCAAATTGTTAACTTTAACATTGACAATGCTATGATGCTTTTTGTCTGAATTGAAAAATTTCACGAAAAAAAAGTTATGCTATTTTTGTAAATAACCCTTCAATTAGGAAAATGTGGGATTACTCATTATTGTCGTAATAGGCGACTAAAAATTATAGGCAGCAAGAAAAAGGGCAGGAGGAAAATTATCTTCAACAACTTACTGAAGTCCATGAATGTTACATTCATAATCATATTACCAAGGTGATGGTGGATGTATAATCTGGGTAGTTGCTTTGGAGCAGCTTCAAAGCAACTACCCAGATTACTAACAACCGCAAAGCTATAGGTCAACTACAATAACATGGCACGCCCCTCCAATAACTGTCTTCAATGTCTGTGTTCATAGGTATGCCAACGAGTCACTATGTTTGTGTTTGATATTTAGTAGATTTATTGCTCGACTGGGCAACAAATCTGACACTTATTAATGACTGGCACTCATTGCAGGATATATTATTGCGGTGATCAGGACTAACGGCCTGTCCACTGTAATGTAACAGACGGCCCCAGGATCTCCTGGGTACGTCTGCCACACCAGTTGTAAAGAAGGTGAGGTTATTAGTGAATCCTACCTATCTATCCCTAGTCGGGCAAATAAGGAAAACACTTAAACACGACAACTTTATAATATGATAATAAAAAAAACACTAAGTCAGTAAATCTGAGAGTCACACGTAAACAGTAATTAGACGACGGCCACACGTAACTCAAATGTAACTGATGGAACACACAATCCTGTAAACTCGGTAATGCGAGCACGAAGTGAGGTGAAGGCTGGAAGGTTAGCAGTGCGGTGGTGATTCAGTAGCTCGTCAACCAGACGGAGTGCTGGTAGTGCAGCAGCGTAGCAGTGCCGGAGGCCCAGCTATGGCCAACTCGGCGGAGAGCTGGTAGTTCAGCAGCGTAGCAGTGCCGGAGGCCCGGTAATGGTTCACTCGGCGGAGTGCTGGTAATTCACCGTGCGGCAGTCCGCACCCTTTCGTCGTTCCTTTCAGAATCTCCCAAAAACACCTTGCATTTTACTTTTCGAATTTTTAAATTTGAGTATCGAGTGTGGTCCAAATATGTGGCCTGTGATAGAGAAAGAGGTTTATAGTACATTATAATATGTAAAAAGGAGGTGAAATGTGGGAAGTGAATGATGATGAAAAAGGTGTGATCCTACACCACATCCTCGTCACCACGTCGTCAACGTGGAACGGTGCGGTGACGTGGCACGGTGCGTTGACGTAACGTGCAAATTTACGTTACCGTATCGTAAAAATGCACGTCAGGATCATTGTTAGATTTATCGTTGACCATGTAGATCCTAAATTTTAGTAAGAGAAACAGTAAGGTATGGTTTTAAAGCATCGGAGCGCATAGACGGCGACTAACACGCGGACGTGTGCGCTTGCGGCTAGAAGCGGAACGTGTTACGATACGGTAACGTAAATTTGCACGTTGCGTCAACGCATCGTGCCACGTTACCGCACCGTTCCACGTTGGCGATATCGTGACGTGGAGATGTGGACAGGACCTAAGAGCTATGATGTCATCTGAAAAATAAATGAAATGAATACATTTGAATGAATACAGTCATGATTTAAAGTGAATTAAAATATGACTTGATGTGGTCTCTACTAAATTAGGAAAATGTATGTGTGTCGTAAAAGGCGACTCAGAGATTCTCTAGAGGATGGGCAGCAGCGTTCTCTGAGTACTTTGACAACCATACTACGATCGCCAACCCACCTGCCAAGCATGGCGATTATGGCAAACCTCCCCTAACATGGCTTGGGGGAGGCCGATGTCCAGTAGTGGACTTCTTTCGGCTGAATGATGATGATGGTTGCTCGACTAGTGCATAATTAAAGTGAATGAATGACACGTTGTAAATATTCGATCTCATACATTTTTACTGGCAGTGTCAATGGAGGGGCATGCCATGTCATCGTAGCTGATGTCTATTAAGCATTATTAGTCGAAATTAAGACACGAATCTTTACCAATAGTGAAGCAAAGACCCCAATAGCTTTGCATAGCAGATCCTTAGCATACGTTAGTATAATAGCTATCATAGATAAAAGCAAAACCATTCGTTTCGGGCCATAGGAACTGGGCATACAAGTCAAATACACAACCCTGATGAAAAATGTACTAAAGACAATGAGAAGTAAATTTTTTATTTGTATTTTCGCAGGAATGATGTTGGAGACAGTGATGGTGAAAAATATTAGGTAATTTTAAGTTAATGTGTAGTTTTTCATCTGAAGCCCAATTCTCGTAATTAATTTGAAGTAAGACTGAAGGTTGACCGAACTGAGATTAAATTATGAATTGAATAAAAAATGGTATTCTAGTAAACTTAAAGTTCGTTTCGGTTTCAGTATCATCTCAGTCTATCTCGATGTAATGTCAATTCAGTCAACTTAAAATCTATTACCGATAGCATACCGATATCAACAGTCATAGACTAAAATTCTAGAAATAATGAGAATTCCAACTTGTCAAAATGGCTCAGTACATAATGTAACCAGAATACCCTTTTGGCTTTAGTCAACTTTCAATCTCATTTCAATACAATCTCACGTTTGACGTTGTTTGTTAACGAATAAGAATACCATTTGTCATATTTATGAGATTGAGACTAGACTGAGACTAGACCGAGACTAGATCTAAACTATATTTTGAACATTTTTAATTACGAGAATTGGCCTTCTGATATGTACTCATACGTGTCATTAATAAACAAATTAGATGGTTGACGAAAACTTCTTTTAACCATATTTCAAACAGTATTGAATCAAAGCATCGCATAAATTATATGTTTCAATCTCATATCTCATTTAAATCTACTCTGTTCTAATAATGAGAAATATTTTATCCATCTGACTAATTGCTTTGTTGTACGGTGGACTAAGAAACACTAATGAACGAAGTGGAGAGGATGCAACTAAAGTGTACTTCCACGAAGTTAAAACTGAACGGAAAACTTACCCTTTGGAAATTAACTAAATGAAGATTGAAAACAAAAGGCAATTCTTAGATTAAAACGTCTATGTCTTAGTGCTATGAAGAATGGTCGATTAAATTGCAGCAATCTTTAAACGATAACAAAGCCAAAAATAGTATCAAAAGCCAAAGTCAATGACAAAGTTCAAACAGAATTCCGAAAATTACTGACCATACCCATGCAGCTAACAAAACTTTTATAACTAAGGAATAAGGTCCATTACGCTTTGACCAGACTGCATCACTATGGTAATAAATGACAAATTGTTTATAATTCATACCAGATAACCTTTCTCTGATATACACACAAGTTATCAATATCATAAAACTTAACTAACATTGTAACAGAGGAATCTGTAGATGCTATTTTTTGTATAATATTTGGGGGTGTGTTTCTTGGCTTTCGACCTTGTCCATCTTTAGCGGTAAAATTTTAAACTCCTTTATCGTCTTCGAAATATTTTACCAAGACTGTTTTAGTCTCCCGCAGTGTCTTAAATTAGGTATCAACTCATTAATTTCATTGACGACCTTTTCTTTTACTGCTTCCCTGTTATTGTCAATAGTTTCTATTGTAGTCTCTCTCTGCTTATTTTGATCATCTACTCATCTAGCTGCTAGTTTTCTAACACTGTTATTTTGTATCAAATTGCAGTTAAACGTTCGATATACTCTTTGTATTGAAAAAACTTTCTCACGCGAGTCTTTTATTTTATGCGATTCTGGTTAAATATGTGATCGCAAGGGTGTTTGGTCATTTAAGGTCTTAAGGTTCAATGTAAGTGATTCAAAATTTCATAACTGAAACATGCGAGCAGGGATCGAACACCTCCTGCATGGGAGGCAAGCGATCAACCGCTAGGATATCGCAGTCTAGACCAGACCAGCACAGAGGACTAAGATCTAAACCCTTCTCATTCTCGAAAGCAGCCCATGCTCAACAGTGGGACAGTTATGAGATGATAATGCCATGTTATGGTTTAAAGGTAAAGGTGGATTCATTCTCGGAAAAAGACGATAAGATTCATTTTGAACTTAAAGTTGGTAATCTTTGGGTGCTTGCCAGTACAGAAAACCTTTTATTGGATCACAAGTGGGGCGCTCATATTATGAAACCTTAACAAAGTAAAACTATTTCTACGTCCATTATAAAACATGTATGTCATGCCACAGATTTATAATATAAAGAATTGTATGTACGTACATAGGTACAATTAGTTGAGTTAGGTTGTTGATGTTTCGAAAACAATAGAAAATTAAAAGTAATTTGTTTCCGTGATGTACGGTGAGTTAAACATTATGTAGCGACGTGCTGGTAATTTCGTTTTTAGTTAATCGCAGTTGGTTGCTGGGAAAATTTAATGCTAAAACTATATTCTTTTTCGTTTCTTTGTTTAGTGAAGAGCGTATTGTTAGTTTTTGATTATAGTTTATAATAATATTTCAGTGATGTCTATAAATGCTTACAGTGTTAAGTGTAGAGTAAGTACTCTGGAAAACTGTTGATTTTTGATCAAACGACAATGTGCAGTTAAACCATTCGTTGAGTCCTAAAAGTGGTGTGATTATTTAGTGTTTTCTATGCGTTAGTATGAAGCATTACAATTATTTATGAACTACTGACGAAAGTGCAATAAAAATAAATACAACATCGACTCCACGGTTTCACAAAATCTGTGCTAATGTCGCAGTGTACGCGATTAGTGTCATCTTGACACTTAGCGCCGTCTTGCGCGTATGTGCGGTAGTGACTTAGGAACAATTTAGTGACAATACGGTAAAAATCCACCATGGGAGTTACCGACGAAAAGAATTTAGTTAGGCCTAGTAAGTATTTTGTATTATTTTTGATAAAAAATCTTTTGCCAAAAAAGAACTAAAAATATCACAAGAACTTCAACAAAATCAGGTGTAAATAAACAAAAGAAAGTGATTGATAACTTACTTGTCATAAGATGTAAGTTATCAATAAAATTAAAACATAAAAAGACTTGTACCTGTACTACTACATAAATTATTACGGAAATCCAAAGATAAAAGTAGCTCTTGAGTAGGAACTAAGTAATTTTCTAATCCGTGTTGGGTCGGTTGAAAATTATAACGCATCAATCCCGGAAAAGATAAAAGAAAGCAGACACAATTAACTAACATCAAAACAATCTCCAAAATTATATTAAACTATCTCGCAAGTGGTAGAATCAATATTAATTTAAACCTTTCATTTAACAATAATATTGACATAACCCACTCCATGATGGTATCAAACTTTCTGACCAAACAAATCATTTATCTTATAAAATTATTCCACAAACTTGACTACAATTTCATACTTCATCAATACAAACTTTTCTTAGTTTACAGTTCGGTATTATCGTAGTTAATATTTTGCGAAATGTCTACAGTTGGACCAGTTTTAAAAGTATACACAGCTTTAACATTATAATCCTCTTATTCTCAAAGGAAATTCATCATCATTATTATTTTTCTGTTCACTTCCGAGTCTTTAATTCATTTTATATAGCGTTACTCGGCCTGTGCTAATCTCATTTAGGTCTATTTGCAATTCTGTATACATATTTACTTAATTGTCATCAAAAACACCAGAAATCCCATTAGAATTGATATTTTTCTAACCTTCTTTCTTCTTCTTGTTTCTTAACAACTGTTAGCTGTCAGGTACTAGACCATTCTCATCGTTTACCAAACAGAAAAAATCATCTACATTGGCGGCATAGATGCATAAACTTCTGTTCGTTAGTTTTCCACCCCTCTTGATACAACAAGTGCACGATGAAAAATATTTGATTTAACTTTGCAGAGGGTTTGGGAGTCCGCCACGCGCAGACGGCACTGCTGTTTTTCGGCATGCTGTTCGCCTTCACCATGAGAGTCAACATGAGCATGGCTATCGTAGACATGACTGATGAGAGGAAAGAATCGGTGAGTCTGAATTTAAAACAGACTTGGACTAGTATCAGTGGTAGCGATGAAATTGAAATCAAGTCTTTTGTAGAACATTTTAGCGAGAAAACAGATTATGTTAATAATTGAGTAGGGTTTTGTCTAGGATATGTTGTAGTAGTTAGAAAACCAGCTATTGTCTCAACTAGCTGATCCATTATTTTCGTTGTAGTGCTATTCTGTCTTGACCTTTATGATTTGATTAAGTAATGACTTGAAAAATCTCAAAACATTAATATTAACGGTCATCGTGTTGAATCAACTTCATATTGCTCGCTTAAACTAATTCCATATACAAATCATTGATTTCAGCAGAATGAGTTGTCGAAGTTCTTCCACATAATACTATTCTATTTCTATTACTTACATATATCATTTGTTAACTAATGTTGTTATTGGGATCCTTAGAATTACCAACCAGATCCAAATCAGAAGTACGAACTCCATTTTAATCTACAAACAATTCATTTACTGAAAGACTGCGCGCTGATGCAATTTGCCTTCAGCCTTGAATTTGCTTGATGTCGCAGTTTACGTCAGTTTCACTGTGACGTAAGTTCCTGTCTGTTACGTCGTTTTTATTATTTTAAGTTAAAACTCCTACAATAACATTTGTATTTTTATCTTGTGTTATACATTTATTAAACAATAACAAAGTTTAGAAAAAGTTCTTGGTCTGAATGAGCAAATTATTAAACAATTTTGCGAACACGAATTAGTAAAGACACTGAATTGTCTCAATGGAACGTGTAAATTTTTGTAAACAGAATAATATTTACATTTAAGACTTTGGGTTTATGATATCTTAGAGCTCATTAAATTTAAAAGGACGCAATTTAAGAAATGGGCTTTATTTTTACTTCTTTAAATTTTAAGTAAATTAGAATAGTTTTAATAACATTTATACTAATCATAGAAAAACTCCTATAAAGACTACTACGTAATACATTTATATTCTAAATAGCCTTTCCTTCTTCTTCTCTCGTGTCAGCACGAGCTATACGAGAATAGCTCATGCTGTGGTGAAAAGATTAGCCAATCAGCAAGGTTGGTAGCGAGGCTGACTGCCCAGGGTGCGCCGGACGTACCAAAGTATCGTCACTCGTGGAGGCTCTTTTCATGCATCTCAGCCTTATCTTCATATCGATCAAAACCGTAATTTTCCATAATATATTTATTCATAATATATTCATGTATTTTTACCGAAATACGGACGGCAATAAAATTATTATGTCAAAATTATCGGCGAATAAAAAAAATACAATGCCCCACGAATGTTTGACCCCTTTGCAAAAACTTTATCTTATCTACGAAGTCAATTAATTGGCTCGTAAAAATTACTCGATAAGGAAAATAACATAATTATCATAATACCTACTATAACAGATGTCAAAATAAATAAAGGGAAGCATGATTGATGTTTTCAGTAAACTTGATGATAAAAAAATGTTTTCTTTCATTTTCTCTTTATCGTCCAGCCCAACGAGACTTGAAATTTAAAGATAATAAGGCTAGCTATAGACATGTTTACTTTAATCTTGAATATAAAATGCTTTGTAACCGACTTCTTCAGAAAGGAAGAGGTTCTCAATACATCTGTTTATGTGTATATATTTTTATGTATGTTCGTACTTAACTCCGACATGTATGCACCGATTAAGATGATTCTTTAGTGTTTGAGGGAGTTTTCTCTCGAGATAGTCTCATTTAAATGTGGTGAAGATCTGATGAAGACCTTCAAAGGTAGAAAATGGAACTCCCCTATGACGAACTCAATATACAGAAAGTGATTGGGTTACCAGCAGCGTCCTTAGTACGCCTAACCATGTTTTAATTTATGCCACTAAAAATAAATCCGACTTCAAAAATATCGAATAAAATAATTACCTTATACTCGTACAAATTAACTGTTTCTAAATTCGGTGCTAATCGACGCTGAATCAAATTGAAGGCACTGACTTCGGATTTTTTTAAATTTTGTATTAAGGAAATTATTTTATTTGTTTTAAGTCGGTTTTGTTTTTGTTTAAAAGTTTTTATTTCTTTGTTTTTAGTGGCCTTCATTCAAATCTGGTTATGCTTTTTTTTGAAGTCGGATTTATTTTTTGTTATTGATGGTAAAATTAACCAACTGAAACTTACGTTTAATAGAATTTATGTGATGCCGTACCGCCAGACACAGCTAGCTCATGTTAGACAATTTGTTAGCTAATGTACCATAAACATATTAAATATTTGTTCAACAACCTATCAACGATTAACTGCGAATACCTATATTAAACATAGAGTACCTATTTAACTAAATATAATTTTAATCTCGAGTTCATTGAAATCAACGTGGAAAATTTTGTAGCGAGATAAATCCGGCTCATATTATAAAACTCTGGACTGAGATAAAACATAATTTTTATAGCTTATTTAATTGTAATAGTTATGAGTATTTATTATTGTGAATACCTATTTTTTTCTCTGATCTTAATTATTATAAATGGACCGAAATTGTATACAGGGTGTAAAAAGACCCATCACATAGCCGAAATCTACGCACTCTGTACATCAAACTCAATTACATTGACCAAAAATAATTGCTGGGATACGACTTATTTTTTGGCAAGAAAAAAAAAATTTTTTGTAGCGCTCAAATTATGGTTGTGGCGATGCCACGCGTTTGCATGCGTGCAGCGGCCACACAGCCGAGCCAAGGCGGTCGTGTGCGTTTGATATTCACTGCGTTTTTGTAACTTCAAATGCGTAATTTGTTAGGAAAAATTGAAATTTTTGATAATGTTTGTATGGAAGAAAGTTTAGTATTATGACTCGGAACTCGTTTTTGGAAAAAACTAAAAAAAAAAATGTGTACGTTGACCTTCAATATCTCCAAAACCAATGATTTCCCAGGTATGGTCTTGAAGAAAAAAATGATCCCAATGATAGGTAGAATACGTGGTTTTCGTTATCGTTAAGGGTCTTTTTACACCCGATATGTATAATACAAGGTTAGTCGGAAAGGGAGTACTAATCCGCAGGTCATTTAAAGTATCACCGATGACTGTTTGAAAGCAAGTGTTAGAAATTCAAAATTCGATAAAAAAAAAACATGCAAAACGAATATTATTTTAACTTTCTCAAAAATTCTTCATCCTTTCTTTAGTTACGAATTCCGAAAATGGTGCTTCTAATTGTTGACCCCAAATAAAACCTAAAATGTTAACACAGCTGATCATAGCTGAGGATAGATAGATTTTAGCGTTTTTTTTTTGTGAAATCTTTGAATAGCTATTTCTCTTAAACTATTGAAGTAACCGTTCCTTAATTTTTTTTTTTAATTTAGCCACAGACTAGCTTTAATAATAAAATGGCAAAGCTAACATTCCCCTTTTCTTAGCAAAAAAGTGTGCGAGCGACAGGAGAATAAAAGACACGGCACTATTTAATCTGGTAATATTCCATAATTGAATATTTATTCAACTTTAAGGCCGCGTTTCCACTGACGCGGAGCTGGGCGGAGAGGAGCTTAGCGGTGCACAAATTGACCAATGACTATGCTTGAAATCTCCGCTCCGCTTCAATGGAAACAGTACGAGCGGGGTGGAGCAGAGCTGAGCGGATATTCATACATCGAGGCGGTGCAGTGCGGAGGACAGCGAGCATTGGGGTGCAGAGCGGAGGACAGCGGGGCGGTACGGAGCGGTGCGGAGCGGGGCGGTGCGTGACTCGCGTGCAGTGTGTCAGTTGTCTTCGTTACGTCACTAGGTGCATACGTATCAAAATGGATGAGAAGTTCATTGAAACTTAACAGTTGTCTAACGACAATTGGCAATTTGGCTTGGGAAATTATAATCTCTCTCTCTCTCCGCCCAGCTCCGCTCCTCTCCGCCCAGCTCCGCTTCAGTGGAAACACTGACCACTTTTCACCGCTCCTCTCCGCCCAGCTCCGCGTCAGTGGAAACGCGGCCTAAGACTTTGACCGTATCCGATCAGAACCGTATGGATTATTAAGTTGACCTATTAAATACTGTCTCTAGCACAAACGTGAATAATAGAGGGAAGGTAAGATAAAAGGTAAATGGTAAATGATTTTCATTTCTGTAAATAACTCTGTTAGGGCCATAAAACACGATACTTCATGACGGATGGACGTTCACACTGCTCGCATTGGAATCGTGTTTTGTCACGATTCGGCAAAATATCCGAATTGATGTTCACATTCGTTTCGTGATTCAGACTTTAAATCTTGGATGAACTATCGAACACGATGGATGTGAGTGAATACAAATCACGATTCGTGTTTTTTAACGAACGTGTTTTTTAAAAGACTATTCGTGATTTAAGACGTGTCCGATATTTTTCACGATTCGTGATGCGTGTGAACACGGGCATTTAAAAAGAAAATCCGCCGTCAAAAGAAAATACGAATTGTGAAAAAGACGATTTATCAAAAAAAACGAATCGTCTTCGTGTGAATGAGCACTTACTTTTAAAAATCATAGTTTATATGTTTTTTTAAGACTACATGGCGCCGGTGTACCTATATATTTCTGAGAAGAAATGCCGAAACAAACTCAGCTGAGGTGAAGGTCTATTTTAAAGTCCAGACATTGTGGTATGAAAACTATGCGAGTGTAGGCAACTTCTGGAATGGCCTTTTGAAGAAAAAGCCATAGCAGCTTTAAACTTGGAATAGTATCCCTAATAACAATACATATACTCGCGCCTGTATTCCCCGAAGGGCTGGCAGAGGTGTATAGTACACCCACATTTCGCCGTAATGTTTAAGTCCCATGTAATAGGGGGCGAGCTAATTGCCATCGAACGGGCACAAATCCAGACTCCGGGCTACTACTGAGAAATTCCACACGGAAAAACCCAATAACACTTTGCCCGACCTGGGGATCGAATCCAGGACCGCTCAGCAGTCGCGCTTGCGACCGCTAGACCAACGAGGCAGTCATTAATAACAATAATTAATTATAATTCCATATTAGGGATACTATTCCATGTTTGGATACTTTCCCTCTATAATAATGAAAAGTGATGGAAAATGTTTACTGTAACTAAAATAAATTATCGTCTTCGCATCCATAAGCAAGCGATAAAGTCTATTAATAGAAAATAAAGCTTCCGCAATAATTACTAATCAGAATCAAGGTTCAACTTACAGTGTGGTCACACGTGATACCAATATTGTTGATGTTATCCATAGTGTGGGCACAGTAGACTTATATAAGCTAAAGCAGTACCTCAACTTACTATAATCTCATGAATTGAAACACTCACACAGTCACGCTCTGTATACTGAGTAGTTTTTTGTTTTTGTATGGAACTGTATCCCGAAAATACCTTATTTGACCTGTTGCAGTGCGTGTCTGTGTGAGTGTGTCAAATCGGACGATTGTAGGTAGTTGAAGTACTGCTTTAGCTTATATGTCTACTGTGGTATGGGTGAAGGTCATCTTGATGCAAATCAAAATATCGTCTATTCAAATTAGATTAGAAATCAATTAGTGCTTTTTTGAGAACTCTTCTTCTACCTATTCTTTTCCCAAGTTACTTGCGGTAGGCACAAAATGTTTTTTTCTTCCCTTATAAGCGGTCCCTCTATCATTTACTCCCTTTTCATTCATATCATCTTTCACACGATACCTCCATATTCTCTTTGGTCTCCCTCTTACCCTCCATCCATCATCATCATTCAGCCAAAAGACGTCCACTGCTGGACATAGGCCTCCCCAAACCATGTTGGGGGGGGGGGGGGGGGTTCCCATAATCGCCAATCGCCACGCTTGGCAGGCGGGTTGGCGATCGCAGTATGGTTGTTAAAGTGCTCAGAGAACACTGCCGCCCATCCGCTGGTGAATCGATTAGTCGCCGACACCCATGGAGAGAAATGGGGTAGTGCCATTCTTTACACCCGGCACCACACGGAACGTCCACACAACCTTCCATCCATCAACGTTTATATTCATCACTCTCTTAGTCACATGCTTTTCGTCCCTCCTCATCACATGCCCATACCAAGATCGTCGGTTCCCTTTCAACTTTTCTGTCACAGACGTCACTTTCAAACTTCCTGTAATATACTTATTTCTAACTTTATCCATTCTAGTCACTCCACACATCCACCTCAACATTCTCATCTCTGCTACATGCAATCTTCCGAACTCTGAAAAATAAAAGACAGTCCACAAAAACGCCCGCCCTTCACCGTTTTCTAGTGTTTTAGCAAAAGAAAAAAGCGGCGCAACAAACTCCCCAGCAACACCTCTCTGAGTGTGTTATGTTCCTTGTTCAACTTTTTCGGCATCGCGTCACGCTAATGTTCTTTTCTCGATTCTAAGCTAGCCTCATCCATACGACCATCGTGGAAGGGTCTAACTAACATCTGCATTTCTTGGACAATAGTCTGATACTGCCGGATACACCTTTCTACACCCCTTGTCAAGTATCTGGCAAGATTATAGAACATTATCACGCACATTACATACTGTTACGTATTGTTACGTATATTCGATAAATTAATCTTACTTGTGATGAATCGTCAGGCCATTTCCACCCATCTATAAACCAAATAGAACAAGAATGGAAAGTTTATCGTGTCAGTCGGTCGGATCTGGTGACGACCTAACCCAGTCCACTTAGATATGGCCGACCTTATCCTGAGTGACGTAGCGTGTTGTACTTGTACTTGTACCCGTACGATACTTAGCACGTTTGTGTAAACACAAGAGATTTATGCTTTAGATATTATGATTGATTTATGAACGGAAGAAATGAAGGTCTTAGATGTGAAGGGGTATGCTGAATTCATTAAAAACATTCCACTGGGAGTTCCTGGCCACGCATCGATAAATTGTGATAACGACCAATAATGATTGTTATAAAAATTGTTGAATCCACCGTCACAACGTCACAGAACAGATAGCTACAGAAATTAATAGATCAAGTTAATGCACAGAGAGCAGCTAAATTCGGATTATACAGTTCCAAGTATAAGCTCTAGCGTGACTGGTTTTACTGCGTCATCAATTTGCAATAGGTACAGTGGCTTTCATGGTTAATAAAGGCCTGCGAAGATCCAGTAAATTACTTCTATTGAATTTCTGTCAAAAACCTACATCTATCCAGAGATTTTGGATTGAGATTGATCATTGGGATCGACCGACAGAAAAGTTGAAAGGAAACCGATTATTTTGATATGGGCATGTGATGAGGAGAAACAAAAAACATGTGACTAATTGAATTGAAAAAATATACTACCAAAAAATGCTACAAATAACCCCAACTATCGCCCTGTTTCGTTTGATCCACGATTTTTTACCCAACCTGTATACGATAGACACTATCCGCACAGTCTGCCTATATCTTACTCCTTACAGTCGGTCAACGTAGAACATTGTCGCAGAGCAATCGTGCGGGGGATTGCGGGGTGAAGGAGCGGAGGTTATGTCCCGAGTAGCCATACTGCAGCTTGGGACATAACCTCCGCCCCTACATAATTTTGACATTTCATAGGACCTGTCAAATGTATGGGCGTTGACCCACTGTATGTAGTAAGTACGTACACTGTGCTATCCGTGTCTTCATACATTGCACACTCTGTGGACTTTGCCTACAATAATAAAGTTACTTTAATACCAGATAAGAGATTAATAGCTAAATATTTAGTAATGCGTTTAAAATTATTTGTTTGTAAGCAATAATGTAAATACAACAACAACACAGACACTGAAACGTAATTAATTTTGCTCATTAGTATGATACCTAGAATGCCAATAATTAAATTAATAATGTAAGGATTACTCAAGCTTCATAGAATCCGTAAATAATTTTGTTCATTGAAAATTCTGAATGTTGAAAATAGAGAACAAATTAATTGTAGACTCGTATGTTTAAGAAAATATTATTTTAGAGAAGGCCAGGTTGTTTAATCTATACATATAAAAGGAGAAGCTGACTGACTGACTGATCTATCAACGCACAGCCTAAACCGCTGGGGTTAGAAAGTTGAAATTTTGACAGTAGGTTCCTTTTGTAACGTAGACATCCACTAAGAAGGGATTTTTCGAAATTCAACCCCTAAGTGAGTTAAATAGGGGATGAAAGTTTGTATGGAAAATCGTCACTTAACGGGTTCAAAATTTCACGCAAGCGAAGCTGCGGGCGAAAGCTAGTGGTGAATAAAATAGGTACAGCAAAAGTCTATTAATATTTTCGTATCTAAAAAAATACTTTGGTTCTTTTCACGTCTCGGTCAGACCTTACGAGAATAGCTCATGCTGTGGTGAAAAAATTAGCCGGTCAGCAAGGTTGGTAGCGGGGCTGACTGCCCAGGATGCGCCGGACGTACTTAAGTATCGTAGTAGTATACTATACTCGTGAAGGTTTAACCGCTAGCGGCCCGACCAACGAACCGGTTCGTCAGTGCCATTGTTTATCTATTGTGTCTATAATTACAGTACTTGAGACTTTAATGCACCCCAAATAATCCCTACTAATATTATAAATGCAAAAGTAACTCTGTCTATCTGTCTGTGACGTTTTCGCGCCTAAACCGCTGAACTGATTTTGATGAAACTTAGTACAGAGATAGTCTGGAAACCTGGAGAAGGGCATAGGCTAGTTTTATCAATAAAACCACGGATAAACGACAAACACGCGGGCGAGGTCGCGAGCGACCTCTAGTTAATTATAGTAGAATGATGAATATTCGAAAAACATTATTAAAAATTAAGAACATCATTTACATCATCCCAAAGTTAAGAATGCAGAATTTTTAAACTAGAATTATGATACTGAAAACTCAAACTATACCACTGCCGTCAATCAATAAGACTAGAATAAAAACAATCTGAAACTACTGTAATATTAACAAACATCATCATCTGCCTAGCCTTTTCCCAACTATGTTGGGGTCGGCTTCCAGTCGAACCGGATGCAGCTGAATATCAGTATTTTACATGGAGCGACTGCCTATCAGACCTCCACAACCCAGTAACTGGGTAATACGATACTCTTGGTAAGACTGGTTGTCAGACTTTCTGGCTTCTGACCAACAGTAACGACTGTCAAAGATCTACAAATGACAGCCGGGACCAACGGCTTTACGTGCTTTCTGAGGCACGGAGGAAACTCGCTATGGTAAATGGTCACCCATCCACAGACCAACCTCGGCAAGCGTGGCTTAACCCGGAAGATCGGTCTATGCGGCTGTAATTATTTAGCCATGAGCTCCTCCTATTATATATTGTAATATTAACAAACAAGGAGATTAAAGATTTCTTAAAAAAAAAACAGCCAAGTGCGAGTCGGACTCGCGCACGAAGGGTTCCGTACCATTATCTATAAAAACGGCAAAAAAAATCACGTTTGTTGTGTGGGAGCCCCCTATATTTATCTTATTTGTTTTTTAGTATTTGTTTTTATAGCGGCAACAGAAATACACCATCTGTGATTTCAACTGTCTAACTATCACGGTTCATGAGATATAGCCTGGTGACAGACGGGCGGACAGCGGTGTCTTAGTAATAAGTTCTCGTTTTACCCTTTGGGTACGGAATCCTAAAAATTAAGAACATCCTTTACACCATCCCAATGTTAAGAATGCAGATGTTTAAAACTAAAATTATGACAAAACTCAAACTATACCACTGCCGTCAAGCAATAAGATAAGAATAAAAACAATCTGAATGTTAATAACCCAGAAGATTAAAGATTTGTTTAGAAAAAACTAAGGTAACTAAAATATTCACTCAGAAAACAATCACCGTCAGTTATTTTTACATATTTCTTTGAGCGTTTTACTTGACCTATACGTACAACTAATAAACATTTTTAAGTTTGGTTTTAGCCTTAAAAACTGACAAGTAAATAATTTACTCTCAAGAATGCACTATATTAAGACGAGAAAAATAAGTTAATCAATAAAATCTGATGCAACAAAACATAAAATTGATCCCATCGGCCTTAAATAAATCCCTGACCAAATTACGACTTCAGTAGCATGTGATTGATAACATATTATTGTGCACAAACACGTTTTAAAGTGATAGCTATTCATAAAATTAAATTACTGATACGCAGAACATTATTATGAATGGCAGGTAGGTATTTAGCATTGAGTGATAAAATTGACGGAGCTGTCTATCGCTGCAGACTTTTTAAAATTATCTTACTATAAAACCGCATGACTTATGAACTTTGTTTATCAAGAAGTATAAGAATATAATATTTACACTTATAAATCGTAAACTCTATTTTGTTAAGATATTTTATTCGCATTTGTTGCTGCAATTTCAGCGACATTGCAGCAGCAAATGTTATAACGTTATAATATAAATATACCTAAATGTTATGACATAACGTTACAAGCACGGCTGCCTTCCGTAGTCTTACCAGTACCTGTAAACAAATGGCAATCGATGATCGCTAGAGAATAGATATATAGTAGCGGATAGATAGATATAGTAGACCTAGCACGAATATTTTGACGTATAGTAACGTAAAAGTAACGTTAATGTGAGTGAATTTTAAATCGAAAATACAACTTTTCTATGGCATTTTAGTTTTATGCGACAACCACAATTTGTATCATACATAGATATGAATAAAGTTTTCAATTCGATTAAATATTATGTGCGAAACGAGTATTTCCAATTCAAAATTCACTCGCGTTAACGTTACGTTTACGTTACCATATGTCATAACATTCGTGCTAGGCCTACTGGATTAACATAAGCTTTCGACCGGTCAAGCGATCTGTTATGTCATTTCCATACATTTAATTGGCGTTTCTATTCTCTAGCGATCATCGTTTGCCATTTCTCTACAGGCACTGGTCAGAAAATCTAATACATCAAAGATTATAAGAGCAACCATAACTCATATCATAACATTCTCGCTTCCAGCCGTGGTTCTGTCCACGACTGATGATGACACGTGATGATGTTTGCAATAAAGGCGGCAGAAATGGAGGGGGAGGCTATCACCTCTCTCCCCGCCCGCAGTAGAGGCACAGGTGTCGGAGAGCGCTGAACGACCATTAGCCACTGTAGGTGTAGGCCTGCGAGCAATGGACTTTGGACCGTCCGTTGCCCGATAAGAGCAGGTCCCAGATGCGGCATGCCGTGTGCCACGACTCCCTAGTGGATAGTGCGGCGACTTTGAAGACTGCCCGGGGGGATGACACTGGCGTTCTACCAGATTTGTGCTAGGTAGCAGAACGGTGAGCGGGGAAAAAATTCAGCAATAGGATTGCTGCGCTGTGATGTGCGAGGCTAGGAAAATTAAGCAATTTTATTGCTGGATTTTTTCCCCGGTCATCGCTCGGCTTCCTAGTACCACTCTGGTGGAAAGAAAACCTTAGTCTTGCCTACAAATAGTGAGCCGACACCTACCGGGGCCGTGAGGTGTGATTAATACGCGAATGATACCAGCGCCGCCGGCATTAGATAGTAGTCAGTAAAAGTCCGACACAATCATAGTATATCCTTGAGGATTTCTCCACGTAATAAAAACAAAAAAAAAGGGTAACCATAATGATAATGACGTATTTATTAACCCTCAAATTCTTTCGTAAAGAGGTACGTAAGAACCTCCACCTTTTTTCCATGGATCAAAGAGGACACAATGTCATATTATTATGTCAAAGCGTCCTCTTTCATCAGGTTATTTTCTTTGTCAATGTGTATCAAAGTTCCACCGTCAGGGCGCGGTGCGGTAGGGCGGAACTCGTTATCGTAGGATTATTACAGATCGCTGGAACTTGCTGGATATTCAGTGTTTGAAAAGACAAATAAATCATGCTAGGCTAGTTGCAGCAAAACATAATATTTTCTTTTTTTTTATCTAATGTCAGTTTTTATCTATTTTACAAGATTAGTCGGAAAAAGTGTTAAAGTAACCATAATAAAGACTAACTTTTGTTCTACAACTCCCCATAAGTCAATATTTTAAGAGAAATAGCTGTTAAAAGATTCCATAAAAAATATGCTAAAATCTATCTATAAGCTATGATTTGTATGATGCATTTACATTTTAGGTCATATTTGCGGCCACTGATTAGAAGCTCCATTTTCTGAATTCATATAACTAAAGCAGGGGTGAAGTATTTTTGAAAAAACTAAAATAAAAATTATTTTGCATGGCAAAATTATCGCATTTTGAAATTTTATCAGTTGCTTTACGAGTAAAACAGTCATCAGTGATACTTTAAGTGGTCCGGGGAATTAGTAGGCCCTTTTCGACTAACTTTGTTTACACAGCATGTAAGGATAAACACCGTTATTACTCAAACCATGGGTAGTTGACTTAAACATAAAAATAAAGGACGGTGTAAAAAAAAAATATACGCGCGAGAAATGAGCGGCGCGGCGGCGCTACGACGCGGCGTACACACACTCGCTAACGAGACAGCTGACTGACTGGGGTAGCAAACTGTGCGGGGCCGTGCGCCGGGCCACGCGGCGAGTTCCCCGCGCCCCTTCCCGTAGCTTGTTGCCCCCGCGCATAGGGTGAAATGCTTTTGAGGAAAAATTAAAATTTTATAAAAAAAGTTTGTTAGTTTTCATTGATTTTACGTTCTATAAATGAAACCAAACCACTGGTTTCAAGGATAACGGTGTAATTTACCCTTACAGCCTGTATACGATATACCTTACAAAAATTACTACAAATCCGAATAAATTCCTTATTTTACTGAAAGTCTCTTCGTACAATGGTTTTTCTATCTAGCAACATTAACATTTTAGAATGTTTACGAAGGTACTATTTTTGCAAATCTATTATTCATTTCTCTCAACTTCAATCTAAAATCAATTATTTTGTTGATACATTTAGAATACCTAAAGCTTTTATTGAATCGCAAATTTTCATTAGAATTCTGGGCATCCCCGTGGAGACCAAATATTTGTAAATTGGTCGTTTCCTTGCCAGTCAGCTAATGAATAGTACGTTACTGACTGCAATCTGACCTTTAAATATTTAATCATGGTGCCCGCCGATGGATTTGTTCGAAACCTTCGCAAGTAAGGTATGTTAAAAGTTAGGTACGAACTTTGTCTGTCTGTGTGTTTATGTGTGGCATCATAGCTCCTAAACAGATGAAACGATTTCAATGCGTTTTTGTTTGAAAGCTCGTTTAAACGTGATTATTTTGAGTCATAGATGTTTGATGATAATTACTTTAGCCACTTCATGTTTTTTGTTTTTAATTCTTATTTTAAATCTGTTTTATTTACAGGTTTTATAAATAGACAAGTCCTGGAAAATTCCAAAATGCAATTTTACATTTTTTGCTTCTAATTATTGTCTGTAAAATGTTATTATAAATTGCAGTATAATAAAACTGGTAGACAAAAACAGTTTTGATCGTAAAACGTTTCTATCGAGAATCAGTTTTACCATTAATATTAATAACATTATTTTTATTTATTTATTTTATTTCAGAACTTGATAGTAACCATTTCCGTTCCAGTCCTTCGACTGGTCCCACAGCGTGCAAGCAGTGATCTTGTCCTCGTTCTTCTGGGGCTACGTGATCCTGCAGGTGCCTGCCGGTGAACTGGCCAGGCGGTTTGGAGGGAAAATTCTCTTCACAATATCTATAGTTGTGAATTCTTTCATTTCATTGTTGCTGCCTCTTGGAGCTGCTTGGGTGAGTTCAATTATTTATACAGGGTATAAACGAATTCGTGTAATTCCTTCAAACCGTGTAATCTACTGGTGACACTGATTGAGCCTGCATAGGTTTTTATTTGAAGGAACAAAAAAAAGTTTTCAAAAAACTATTCATGGTATTCTGTATCTGAGTAATTTTAGCGTACCAAGTTAACTGACTGCGTCGAGCGATATCGCGTTAGTCGTGCCCGTCAGCTGTGTCGCCGTGCCTTCATTCATTTGCGCAAGGCATCGAAACAATCAATCACAAAAAAAAAATTTGGGGAAAAAAAGTTTATTTTTATTTTTAATCAATCCAAATCCCGAGCGGGGTTAATCTATACCATTAATAGAAAGAAAAGAAAGAAAGAAACGAATTTGTTAACACCCTGTAGTTTTAGTTAAGCCCGTATTTGAGAAGTGCCTTTTAAGGTGAGTATGCACTAGAGCATTTTCTCGAGCATTTCCATGTAATGTAACGTTCTTACGAATGGTACAATACAAGCAAAAGCTCAATTTAAAAAAGCATTTACATGTAATGGTAACGTTCCTGCAAATGCTTGGCATGGTGTTTGAAGTAACGCTCACGGCGAGTGAGCATTTACCTGTAACCTCTTTTCTATTTTGCGTTTACTCTTCGCTGAAATGTCGGATCTGCAGGTCGCGTGTGCTGCGTTCGCGCTCGTGTCTTTGTCCGACGAAATGTTACACAAATTCGCACGGTTGTTTGCAATAATAAGTTGTAACAAAGCGCTGAGTGTCGTGCTTATTGTTTGGTTCGTGAAAAGGTGACACATTAGAGCAGCTCGATGTTTTGTTACAAGTAAATGCTCTAGTCTATACTCACCTTTAAATGTCGGTTTGATGTTACTTGAGAGCCTGAATAATCATTATCATCTCCTTGCCCTTATCCCACGTTAAGTGAGATCGGCACAACATGTATTCCTCTTCCATTCTCCTCTATCAGTCGTCATCTCAGTACTCACTTCTTTCTTACCCATATCATCTTTTACACCATCCATCCATCTTTTCTTTGGCCTATCTCTACTTGTATATACATCCACATTCATATTTAACAATAAAAATGTGTTGTCTAATGTTTGACATTCAGATGACGTTTACATTTTAACTGCTCTACTTGGAATGCTGCCCATTGTTGCTGTCCTAGGCCGCCATGTTGACAGAGATTTATTACGGGTCTAAGCGGAGAGGAGAGGAGATGTCTCGTAAAGGACCAATGGGATTTCTTATTAAGTTGAAGCTAAGCGGAGAGATGTGAAAATAACGCAACTCTTTGGGCTGTTCGAGACATCTCCTCTCCTATCTGCTTCGGTGGATAATGGGCCTAAATGTCTGAAGACTTTTAAGGGGGTATTTCACTAACATAATCTATACTCTATACTAATATTATAAAGAGGTAGAATTTGTTTGTTTGTTTGTTTGTTTGTATGTAGGAGGTAATCTCCGAAATTACTCATCCGATTTCAAAAATTCTTTCACCAATAGGAAGCTACATTATCCCTGAGTGCTATAGGCTATATTTTGGGATCAAAAAATTAGGGATCCGTAAATTAACGGGAGCGAAGCCGCGAGCAAAAGCTAGTTATCAATACTTTAGTCCGTAACTATTCACCAGAATTGATGTGTTCAATAATCTTGTCATTATCACTATCGATATGTGGTGAAATGTAAATGTTAGCTATTGAAAAGTTTAGAGACCGATTATCTAAATGAGTAGTTAATAATAGGTTGGTAAAATACCCCTTTAGAGAATTTTATACATAGTTCTCAACACATACATAAAAAACTACACCTACACTAAAAACATTATAGTTTTTATTAGTACAAAACGATACCATCTAAAGTTTGTTTGCTATTTGAAACTTAAAGGCGTAAAAGTAACAATGATTGTTATTATTTTTGGTACCTATTATGGAACAGATCAATTCGAAACACTTATTTATCGCCTAAAAGGGTATTTGATAACCTTTACAATGAGGGTAGTTTTTTGTCAACTTAGTATATAATCCATGAAACCAAAACTAACAACCAGGACACGTGAAAAAAGGAGTAGTTCGATTTATTTGCCCCCAGGTGTAGTTTGTTGTATAATCTAGATTAGATATTAAAACTAGGAGACAAAAGCTAAGTTGCGTAGGTATTCCATTATTCTGGTAGGTATACGTTACACATTTACATTAATTAATGAACGTGGAGTGCGGCGCTGCTCATGAAGGATGATGTCAAAAGCCTTTCAAATCCAGTACATTTCATGTTAGTTCTCTAATTCACCACGCTCACTTAGATTTATGTCAGACTGTAGGTACTTTTCATAAAAGTAATATGTAGGTACTATGATATAAAGTTATACGTGAAAAATAGAAGTGGCTCGATTTATTTGCTCCCAAGTATACATTTTATATATTGTAATGTAAAATAACAGAAGGCCTTCTCTTAAACCCGTTAATCTACATCATTAATAGATAAAAATAAGCAAAAACAATTGGAAAAAAATAACGTTTAAAACCAAAATAGTAGCGTAGATAGTTTAAATGCTATGTTGCTGTGTTTTCCACATTGATAAACAAGTGCGCATGTACAGTAAACGTTGCTTTTACGTATTTTATTTTTTGTGATCTTTTTATTTTTTCTTTTGGTTGGGAATATGTTTTTAGTATGTACGAACACTTCGTTAGTGAACATAGGTACTGTAGGTATATTGTAACAGAGCTTCTAATAAATGATATTAGTTTGTTTTCAATGATTAACCATTAAAATATAACTTTATTTCCAGGGTGGTTGGAAGGTAGTGTGCGGTTGTAGAGTGCTACAAGGTCTGACGCAAGCGTTCATATATCCCAGCACACACCACCTCGTCAGTCAGTGGATGCCGCTGCAGGAGAAGGGATTCCTCGCTACTGTTGTGTATGCTGGTAAGTCATCATTATCGTCATTCTCCTGCCCTTATCCCAACTTATTTAGGGTCGGCGAAGCATGTATTTTTCTTTCATACATCTCTATTAGCCACCGTCTCAGTAGTCACCGTCTTTCTAGTCATATCTTCCTCTATTCTTATAACCATCCACATTCATACTCAAAACTTTCTCACGACATGTTTCTCGTTCCTCCGCACCACATATTCATACAATGACAACTGGTTTCCACATAATTTCTCAG
This sequence comes from Amphipyra tragopoginis, assembly GCA_905220435.1. Lineage (NCBI taxonomy): Eukaryota > Metazoa > Arthropoda > Insecta > Lepidoptera > Noctuidae > Amphipyra > Amphipyra tragopoginis. Next base: position 699,132 of record HG992006.1, on the reverse strand, counting down.
TCACTGGCGCTGTTTCAAACTTCCTCATAAATACTCAGTTCTAAGTCTATCCATTCGAGTAGTTTTATACCACAATGTCTGGACTTTAAAAGAGACCTTGACCTCTGAGTTTGTTTCGGCTTTTCTTCTCAGTGTTACTCAGATAAAAAAGGCTGACGCCATCTAGTCGTAAAAAAAACGTTACATTGACTTGTAAATATTTCTGAAACAGATTTATTTACAGAAATATCATTTATCATTTAACTGTCAAGTAACACGTTGGGTTGCATATCTATCAAGCATATCAGTCCATTACTGTCCCACTGCTGGTAACGGGCCTCTTTTCAGAATGAGAAGGGTTTAAGCCTTAGTCTATCACCCTGACCTGGTGCGGATTGGCGGACTACACACACCATCGAGAACTTTATGAAGCCCTCTGAGGCTGCGTTCACAATTGCGCGATGTTTTTCGGCGAGAAAGCGTGCGCGCGTCTCTAACGAGTCGCTCCCTCCTCAGAAACTAACTATTAAATTTCAAATTTAATAGTTAGTCCCTTGTCTTAACGTGCATTTTTTAATTTTTAATTTACACGCGCACGCTCAGCGCCCGAGCAGCTATTGCGTAGTACACGCATCGCAATCGCGCAGCGCCCGCGCCTCCTCCACCCTCCCGGTTAGGATGGAAAATGCTATTTGAGATCTATTGATGTATCTTAAGACTCAAATTACAGACAACAAATTTCAAAGCGAGTTAGATGCGGGAGCTGACGCGCCCTCAGGGTGTGCATGTTTCTTCGCGGTGTCTTTCCTTCACTGTTAACGCCACTTGCTTTATAATCTAATTCTTATACGCACAAAAGTCAGATGTCTGTATGTCGAACTCAAACCCGCAATTACCTTTGCATGGAAGGCAAGCGTTTAACTTGAAATTAGTTTATTAGAAACCTAACATATTATTCCACTCCTTTAAAATTATTTATTTCTTAACCACTGAACTTCTAACAGTAGCAAATGTTTTTTAACAGTACACAAGTTAATTTAGCAACTAATCTTTTCTCTAAAATACTTTCCCAAACCTTGTGTTACACCAATTTCAAGCTTCTATACATTTAAGACTTCGACACACAAAATGCGGGGCGCAAGCGTGTCGCATTGAAGAGCCCGCGCTTGCGTTTGGTGTGACGTACTTCATAGTAATCCTTTGACGGAATTGTATAGCGGTTGACTGATGTCGACACATAAGGAGATACTTAGGAGGTACCAGGTATGAGGCTTCCATTAGAAAATAATTTATCTAACTTAACTTTGTTGTCTAAACGAGAATTTCAGTACAAGTGCATGCTGAAAACATTTCATTTCCTATTATTCTACTGAATAAAGGGTTTTTTTTTTATTTATGAGGCTTCCATAGTCACGATAATCGAATTAAAGTGTCGAAAATGTATTTTTGCAGTTTTTTTTATGAAAAATACAAACGCGGCCCGCTGACGACATAAGTCGCTCACGACGCGCTCGCGCCCCGCTTTTGGTGTGGCGAAGCCATTAGAAACTTAGTACAGTTGCTCTTCACATTCCGCTCATATTATTCAGTATACTTGAGTGAGGAGAGCAACAGAACGCATTAAACTTGGCTCCCAAGTGGAAGCTCACGTAACTTGAACACTGTGAACTCAATGTGCTCGGCTTTATCTAAATGAGGTTTGTTTTGCAGAAATATAGCAATTAAGGAGTTATAAGTAGTTTTGATTAGGACTTGTTATATTTTGGGTCGTAAGGCGATCGTTTTTGGGAATGTTTCCGTGTTCATGAGCGTATAAGGGGGCTGGTGAGGGTGGCTGCCTCCTCTTTAGGCTTCCTTGACATGAAGGGTTATGATTTTGAACTAATGTTAAGTCAGAAAATCACATCTTATTCTGCTCTTCCTATGACCAGAATGCTGTATACATGAAAACAATATGATAACGATATGAAAAAGAGAAATAACCTGAAATTATACAAGTTATAATGTTGAATATAGCGTATTATATAACCTCACGCCTTTATTGAGCAAAGGATTGGGCAGAGATTTAGAGCAAACCCTCATTTTGCCATTATGTTCAAGTCCTATGTAATAGGGGGCGAGCCTATTGCCTTCAACCGGGCACAAATCCAGACTCCGGGCTGCTACTGACAAATGCCACTCTGAAAAACCCTATAACACTTTGCCCAACCTGGGGATCGAACCCAAAACCTCAAGCTCAGCAGTCGCATTTGCGAGCACGAGACCAACGAGGCAGGCAATATGAATATCCTGATTTATTCTGAGCATCTAGAGCTGTGCTAAGCTGCGTAGCGAGGAATGTGTTTTGTAAGCACCAATAATCACTTCATTTACCTAGCTTCGCACTGCACAGCTCTGGTGGATATGGGTTTAGCGGAGCGAGGTTTTTGTTCATACAAAACAAGCGAGAAATGCGAGCGAGGGATGTGTTGCGAGAAATGTGTTACGAGGAATGTGTTGCTAGGAATGTATGCGAGGATTTGAAAATATGCGCCTACCAGTCAGTCAATAGATGGTGTTTGGAAGAGGTAGATGATCATTTGTACACATTAACACACACAAACACACGCACCCACACACACACGAACACGCGCGTGCGCGCACACAACACAAACATACTATAATACTTACTACTGCATGCTTTTGTACCTAATAGTGTCTTTACAATCTAAGGTCTCTAAATTGTTATTCATTTTAAAAGCAAATAGAAAAACGAGACAGTCCCAACACAAGTATTAAACATTACTTAATGGGGCTGCCTCTATTTCATGTGATTCTGTAATAATTTGAGACAGTAAATAAATCTACGTTTTTAAACTGACATGGTCACTAACACAATCTTTACAACTTAAAACGGGATATTTACCATGTTTATTATTTGATGTGAGTTTCCGATATTTCGGCACCGCTACAAGAGAAAAAAAAAAAAGTTCGCGAGCGGATACAGTGAGCTTTGTGTGTCGGGAACAGAACCGAGTTGTGAGTGACATAAGTGACAGTGGTAGTGGCGTCGAACGCAAAAAACGAACAAGAAAGAGGGTAGACCGTTTCGTCTGCTCGTAAACATCCACCCACCCGCAATTACTTCAGTTCATCCGTGATCATGGCGCTTGTAACGGTGCCGAAATATCGGAAACTCACATCAAATAATAAACATGGTAAATACCCCGTTTTAAGTTCTAAATAAATAAATAATTTGAAAAAATAATTAACACATTACACATTCCTCGCACAGCTCTGGTGAAAAGGGTCACACCGTTTCACATCCTCGCTACATATTTTCGCACCGCACATTTTCCTCGCACAGCTCTGGTGGATGTCCAAACTTAAACTGCAATTACGACACAGCTCGGTTCTCAGTAATAACTTACCAATGCTATTAGATTGACGCTAGTCCATTGAACTAGATTAGCCTTCATTGTAATTTTGGAATTTTAGCATTCTCAGTATCCATTCCAAAGGTCAAAAAGAGTAGTGAACATACATTAACAGCTTTGATTTTTAAATGCAGAATATGTTTATATCCCATTGAAAGCTGTTACCAGTTTAATTAACTGTATTGACGTTTCCATTCCATTACCGACTTGTTTTACAGTCAACTAAATTGACATAAAGACCAATGAATTCGAAACGCCAAATAAATTGGAGTTTATCCAATTAAAAGGCCGAAAATTGAATGTCCTCAAATTATTTCTGTTTACCTTCCAGGTGGTCAATTAGGTATAGCTCTTCAGTTACTAGCGTCAGGTTTCGTGGCTACTTCATGGGGCTGGCAAGCTATATTCTATGCGAATGGCACATTAGGAGCTATTTGGGCGGTGGCATATATGGTATTTGGCGCGGATTCTCCAGAAACATCGAGGTTCATTTCGGAAGAAGAAGTTTTATATATTCAGACTTCATTAGGACGAGTTGGGGAGCAAAAGGTAAGAAATACACATACATAAATTCACACCTTTTTCCAACGGGGGTATCCAGAAACTGCAGAACGCAACACGCAACAATCCTTACATAATCCTTTCGTTTCGTCCACGTTCATAAAGAAGAAATATCTTTTAATTATATATTTTTAATAACATTTTAGGGTAGCTATACAATAATATTGTCAAATGTGGACCAATAAAACCACTTTTATCTTAAATCACTGCATTCACTGTACTGTTTGTCAGGTAAACTATAATAGACAAATAGAACATTAGACAAAAGAGACTTATTTTAGAGAGGAAATGTATAGAAATAAGCGATATATTTGCTTCCAGCAGCGATTCAACACAGTATTACCTATGCTTTTATGAACCTTAACGGTCAGTCAAGATGAGCTAAAACTCTACTTGAAGAAATGGTTCAAAAGATGTTCTTGTCTGGGTTGGCAACTTCTGTCTAATTTTATATGAAATGGAGATGACTTTGTTCTTTTCTATTGAGTTGTTGTCTTTTTCAGAGGTACCCAACTCCGTGGCTGAAGATAATGACGTCACTGCCGTTCTGGGCGGTGATTGTAGCGCACTGTGGACAAAACTGGGGCTTCTTCACGCTCATGACTGAAATGCCCACCTACATGGCCAAAGTGCTCAATGTTGATCTCAAAAACGTGAGTTGATAGCACAAAATAAATACTTGTACAGTGTACTAAAAATATGTTAATTTTAAAATTACAATAAGCGCCTGCTGTTCGGTGTGGTGCCGGTCGTAAAGAATAGCACTACCCCATTTCTCTCCATAGGTGTCGTAAAAGGCGACTAAGGGATCAACTAGAGGATGGGCAGCAGCGTTCTCTGAGTACTTTAACAACCATACTTCGATCGCCAATCCGCCTGCCAAACGTGGCGATTGTGGACCCCCCCCAACATGGCTTGGCGGAGGCCTATGTCCGGCTGTGGACGTCTTTTGGCTGGATAATGATAAAGCGCCTATTTCACTACCTCCAAATAAGTTCCCGCTATATTATTTGGCAGATAATTTCGTACAAATCTGTTCCGTTTTTGAATTTATTCGGTGAGTAAGCCCCTTTGCGCACTAGCGGTTAACCGCGACGGCGGCTAGCCGCGCGGTTCCATTTTAATATGTAATTTTGTGGCAGTTAAGTGCGTACGATCACAAGCGGTTGCATATTAAAATGGAAAATCGGCCCGCCACACGCCTAGCCGCCCACGCGGTTAGCCGTTAGTGTGCAAGGGAGCTAATGGCTACTCAGACATCGTGAAACGGGCCCTAAGATACATTATTTATCTTACGGCCTGTCCACATCTCCACGTCACGACGTAGTCAACGTGGAACGGTGCGGTGACGTGGTACAATGCGTTGACGTAACGTGTAAATTTACGTTACCGTATCGTAAAAATGCACGTCAGGATCATTGTTAGATTTATCGTTGACCATGTAGATCCTGAATTTTAATAAGAGAAACAGTAAGGTATGGTTTTAAAGCATCGGAGCACATAGACGGCGACTAACACGCGGGCGTGGAGAGCGCGGGCGGTGCGCATATATACGTGCGCGCTTGCGGCTAGAGGCGGAACGTGTTACGATACGGTAACGTAAATTTGCACGTTACGTCAACGCACCGTGCCACGCTACCGCACCGTTCCACGTTGACGACGTCGTGACGTAGAGATGTGCACAGGCCGTTATGGTTAGCATAATCATCCATGCACTACTGCCCCACTGCTGAGCACTGGCCTCTTCTCAGAATGGGGGGTTTAGACCTAAGACCACCACGTTGGTCTAGTGGAGTTCATGGACTACACATACCATCGAGAAGTTTAAATATTATTTTTAAAGCTCTCTCAGATGTACAGCTTTTCTCACAATGTTTTCCTTCACCGTTAACGCAAGTGATAATAAAATTCTGATAACCCGCATATAAAAAACTGTAGGTTGTACAACGAAGGGTTTAAAAATAAGCTACAGAGTACTACAGTTCGAACAACGTTAAGCCTTGTACGGATTAAGCGTTCCAATGTACGCGTAGACAGTTACGCGTATACAGGAACGCTTAGAGCGGGGGCACACGATGCGTTGTGGCGGCGGTACGGCGCCGGAGCGGTGTCGCTGCGTCGTCTTACATAGAAATATCTGTGGCATGTCACACGATGCGCTCCGGCGCCGCACCGGACTTGCAACCAACAAGACGAGGCGGGGAGGGGTGAATGCGTTGCGACGTCGGAGCGGCACCGCTCAGTTGTTTATCCGTCACAAGGAAGGACACACGCGCGCTCGTTTCGATTTATGTGCTACGGCGCCGCTGCGACATAAAAACGTTGCGGCGCCGCACCGCTCGTGTGCCCGCTGATACGGTGAAATCTTTGTGGTGCGGCGCCGCAACGCATCGTGTGCCCCCGCTTTTAGTCCGTACAAAGCTAAGCCCTGTACGGACTAAGCGTTCCTGTATACGCGTAACTGACTACGCGTACATTGGAACGCTTAGTCCGTACAAGGCTTAATAGGTCCGATTTGACGTTTGGATAAAAGTACAAAATAAATGTGTACAGAAGTTGTATGCCTTCGATCTTAAAGAAAGTTGCTTTTTTATTTATCTTATCGTAGCGCACTCATGATAAAATGGAACTAAACGCCACGCATTGTAGTAATTATTACTAGTTTAGACATTACTCCTAGTATTTTTACAGGTGTCAAATCGGACCTATTAGATTGTGACAACTATAGGTATCAAAAACTTCAATTTAGTGTGGTTTTATATTGACAATTTTTTTTTCAGAATGGTATTCTATCATGTCTGCCGTACCTCTCTATGTACTTGCTCAGTTTCGTCATGGGCACCATGACAGATGTCATCATCAAGAACAAATGGCTCAGTGTTTCTGCTACCAGGAAGCTCTTTAATTCTATAGGTATGTTTATAACTTCGCAGATATTACCGCCTCAAATGAAACACATTTATTAATCCAATATGAAAAATGCCCTGCGACACACGCGGGATGTCGCCGGGGATGCCCGGTGACATCACGAGACGTCGCTAGACATCCCATGACATGTCGGGCAACACCCCGAGATAAGTCATACATTCCTGTCGCGGGTGACGGTTATAACCATCATTATCAGCTTTCGATCATCTAAGGCTGATAAAATCTTTCATAATATTCATCAGGTTTGGCAGGCAAATGATAGCGAATATCTATATCTATACTAATATTATAAAGAGGTAGAATTTGTTTGTTTGTTTGTTTGTTTGTTTGTATGTAGGAGGTAATCTCCGAAATTACTCATCCGATTTCAAAAATTCTTTCACCAATAGGAAGCTACGTTATCCCTGAGTGCTATAGGCTATATTTTGGGATCAAAAAATTAGGGATCCGTAAATTAACGGGAGCGAAGCCGCGAGCAAAAGCTAGTTATAAATATTTTCCATTCTTCCAGGTTTATGGGGCCCTGCAATAGCCCTGATAGGGTTGTCGTACGCACCTGAAGGCAACATGGTGTTTGCAGTGGTGATGCTGACCATTGCTGTGGGCATCAATGCTGGACAGTACACTGGATACATGGTAAGACATGTACGTTGTATGATTTATATCATAAATCATACAACATAGGTACCTACCTCTTTGATGTGCAACTGAAATTAGTCCAAAGCAGGCTACTTAATTCCAGATCAAATTTTTTTTTTAATATCTCAATTATTAAGACTGTGTTAAATACTTTATTGCCCCGCGAGGATACGAACTAGAATATAAAACTTTCTCGCACACTTCCTCAAACTTTCGCATACTGGAAATCGACGCGTGTCTTCCAGATTCAACAAAACTTAGCTCGCTTGGTGGTAGGATATATACGGTCCGCCTGGTTAGCTACCTCAACATTAAAGTCCGGCGCCAGGAAGTTTATTGTGTTCCGTCGTGTGTACTTGAGAGCCAGAGCATGCAGTATGTGAGAGCCAGAGGGCAGCCGCTCTATACAGGGTGAAATTGTAAACACTCGACAAACCGAAATGGGAGGTGTACAAAAAACAGCTGTTCCCTACATTTACGTACGCATAACTCGTCAAAATGTAGGGAACAGCTGTTTTTTTTTCGCAATTTCAGGTTTGGTCCCATAGTAAAAGTTATTCATATTGATGAGCACAATCTCCCATTTCGGTTTGTCGAGTGTTTACAATTTCACCCTGTATAATTGCTACTTGGATTCGTGTGCTCCATCTTAGGTTCTGTTTGCACTTACCATCAGGTGTGACTAGGGTCAAACGTGACCAAGATAAAGAATAAAAAATGAAACAAATATCAGTATTTAAAATAGATTTAAATGTTAGCACCCCCTTTAATCTTTTCAGCTTTACTTATTATTTTATATCGGGTGTAAAAAGACACATAACGATAACGAAAACCACGTATTCTACCCATCATTGGGATATTTTTTTTCTTAGAGACCATACCTGGGAAATCATTGGTTCTGGAGATATTGAAGGTCAAAGTTAACATTTTCTTTCTAGTTTTTTCCAATAACGAATCCTAAGTGATAATACTAAACTTTCTTCCAAACAAACGTTATCAAAATTTTCAATTTTTCCTAACAAGTTACGCATTTGAAGTTACAAAAACGCAATTAATATCAAACGCACACAACCGCCTTGGCTCAGCTGTGTAGCTGCTGCACAACACACACAGGCACAATCGGTTACGTACATTATATTGCACGCTACAAAAAACAGCGTTTTTTTTATGCCTAAAAGTAAAAGTCGTTTCCCAGCAATTATTTTTGGTCAATGTAATTTAGTTTGATGTACAGAGTGCGTAGATTTCGGCCATGTGATGGGTCTTTTTACACCCTGTATAATTATCGTCTACTCGGTATCATTAACTTCACTTCGTCAAGTTCCTAAATTTTATGCATCATCATTATCACATTCAAAAGCCCATAGAAACAGATTTGCTAAATAAACACAAAGTTGCAAGCTTACGTTGCAGCAATCTGAAGGTATGATTAATGAAGTGCATCACGTTTCAACGCTGAAGTCATATATCATCCAGAAAATGTTGTAAAGTGGAAAGCAGGGTGGGCATAATATGGAAAGATAAACGACCCGCCTTTGTATTAGAATGTATACTTGTAAACATAAGCTGTCACCGGAAAACGTTGCATTGAGTTTTCCAGGATATATTTATTATATGAAGGAACGGGTTGTGGTGTTCCTCCAACCAAAGGGAGGATCCTCCAACCAGGCGGAGTCTTGTGCCTGGCGGGCTACTGCCCAATGGCTAATGTTGGGCGTTTGTATACAGGCTGTAAGGGTAAACACCGTTATCCTTGAAACCAGTGGTTTGGTTTCATTTATAGAACGCAAAATCAATGAAAAATAACAAACTTTTTTTTTTTTTAATTTTCATTTTTCCTCAAAAGCATTTCACCCTATGCGCAGGGGCAACAAGATACGGGAGGGGGCGCGGGGAACTCGCCGCGTGGCCCGACGCACGTCCCCGCACAGTTTGCTACCCCAGTCAGTCAGCTGTAGGGTATATAATTATGTTCTGTGGTCAGCTGTCTCGCTAGCGAGTGCTTGTACGCCGCGGCGCCGCCGCGCCGCTCATTTATCGCGCGTATATATATTTTTTTTTTACTCGGTCCTATATTTTTATATAGGACCTCGTGTAGGAGCTCGTGGCTAAATAATTACAGCCGCATAGACCGATCTTCCGGGTTAAGCCACGCTTGTCGAGGTTGGTCTGTGGATGGGTGACCATTTACCATAGCGAGTTTCCTCCGTGCCTCGGAAAGCACGTAAAGCCGTTGGTCCCGGCTGTCATTTGTAGATCTTTGACAGTCGTTACTGTTGGTCAGAAGCCAGAAAGTCTGACAACCATTCTTACCAAGAGTATCGTATTACCCAGTTACTGGGTTGTGGAGGTCTGATAGGCAGTCGCTCCATGTAAAATACTGATATTCAGCTGCATCCGGTTCGACTGGAAGCCAACCGCAACATAGTTGGGAAAAGGCTAGGCAGATGAATGCTGTATATACTATCTGCGTGTTAAATCATGATAGCGCGATGTAGGAACTGTCATCTATGAGAGTTGTTGTTAATGTCGCTTTGGTCGTCTACACAACCGGCGTGTTGCGTAGTTCGCATGTGGCGTGGATAGATGCCGCCACAATCATAAGGGTATCTAGACAGCCTCGTTGGTTTAGCGACTCCTGAGCGTGAGGTCTTGGGTTCGATCCCCAGGTAGAACAAAGTGTTATTGGGTTATTCCGTGTGGAATTTCACGGCAATAGGCTCGCCCCCTATTACATGGGACTTAAACATAACGGCGAAATGGTACATCTACACCCGTGCGCTTTCATATTCATCTTGCACTGTCAATTCCTCTTGCGTCAAGCGCATGCAATATTCATTGCCATAAGACTCGAACTAGTGTTAAGGCATGCGCTATGGCGCTTCAGGCATGCGTCAGATGAAAGCGCAAGATGAACATGAAAGCGCACTGGCGCACCAAAATGTGTCTGTACTTTATACACCTCTGCCCAATCCTTCTGGGAATACAGGCGTGATGTTACGTATCATAAGGGTATAAGTGATCTGTACCAATCGATAGAAACGAAGCACTCCATCCACTCTGTAACTGTTAACGTTTATTTTAATTTTATTCTTTGACTTAGTTACGTTTGCACCTAATGGAAAGCGCATACAGGGTCTAATAAAGTGGAGCACACGAATCCAAGTAACAAAGATATACAGAGACTCCACTATACTCCCCTGGCTCTCATAGACTTACACGACGGTACAGTGTAAGCTGCTTGGCATCAACTTTTATGTGATTTTGGTTTGGCTCATTGAAAATGATTAGGGCACCATCAAATTTGATAAATAATAATTGGCAAGCGTTAAATAATGTGAAGATAATATGTAGCAGTAATTGCAATTGGCCATCTTTCTGATATTTTGGAACATTTTTTTACACAGCATCATCTAGTCCCAAACTAAGGAGAGCTTGTACTATGGATACTAGACAATGGATATAATACATACATACTCTTTTTTTGTAAATACTTACTTATAATACATAAGAAACACCCAGACCAACATAAACACTTATGTTCATCACATAAATATTTGTGTTCTGTGGGAATCGAACCCACGACCTCGTGATCAGCAGTCCGATACTCGAACCACTAGACCACAGACGACGTCAATATATTGTCGTAGATATATTCCCTTGATTGCTAATTCTTACGATCGGCTGTCTTTTACTGCCCTAGCCTCTGCAAGTTTTAGTTGCCAAGATAACGGTGCAAGTTTAGAATAGATGAAACTAATAAGGAACTCTCGGAATTTTAGAAGAAACAAACGTAGGAAACAACTTTATTTGAATTTTGAAGTAATTTTATAAAACTAGACACAAGTTAAGTCCTTGTGGTACACTTGGATTCCGCTAAAGAATTGAACGAATAATCCAACTTCCTGAGTTGCAAAACGCTCAGTTCGCTTTCAAATTTGACTTGAAAGTTTTACAATGCGAATATATTTTGTATGTTTCGTACTTTTAAATTACTTTTCGTTCGTTTAAGGATTTTGAGTGTTTGAATCCGGGTGAGATTCGGATGAAATGATTAAGATTTCAAATGTAGTAATTGTTTATGCTCCTGGTTGGCACTGAAATGTAACTAATTCCACAAAATTATAATTATCAGCCGCATGGTTTCGGTTTTGACTTATTAAACGCAACTTAAAATAAAATATTCTAAATGTTGTGTTATGGAATTTATGTAAATGCGATTCCAAATTCTCTTGGCAGAACAAAGAACAGGATTCCTCGCAGAACGTTGAGTACACGTTGTATGTTACATGCTCACAGTCTGCTGGAACCCTCATTGTGACCTCGGTGATAAATCTGAAAAGGAAAAGCTACGTACAAATATGCAAATACAATGTCTAGCTTTAATTCCGCCAAACAAGATCGCTAATTTGGATGCAGTATGCAGCACCACCCTCCCTTCCTCAAGTATATGCACATGCAGAAAGAGTGAAAAAATAATACAACATGCAAGCAAACCAATACACGACACGTGCTTAGCCCCTGCACGGGGCATCCTCAGGATATGTTGACTCCTCGACCGCTAGGCCGCGAATTAAACCTACGTTTTAAAATCAGGTCTTTGAAATAGTATTTAATCTTTCCAGCTGGTGCACATTGACCTGGCTCCAAACTTCAGCGCGTGTCTGATGGGCATCACCAACTTCTTAGCGAACATCATCTCCATCATCGCGCCTCTTGTCTGCGGGTTCATCGTTCATGATGAGGTAATTGGGAGTTAATTTAAATCTTCTTTTTATGGATAAGTCTTGGGTTTTTAGGACTCTCGTGCCTGCTTTTGTGTAGTAATTATTTGTGTATCTGTTGATTAGAAATGTTAATATTAATAAATGCAGGTCACCAAATAAGTGCAATTGAGGAGGTAAGGAACAAAAGGTGTTAATTTAACATTGTTTTTTGTTCAGAAATCAGAAATAACTTTTTACGAGTTTTGCCTCGTAAATGTCACTTTTTGATCAGAATGCGACTTGGAGATGCTATTTTGTCTTAAAAATTGCACTTTTTGAACCAAATCTATGCAGAAATTGATAAAATCTAAGGCTTGGAGTCCAATGAGCAAAGAAACCTTTTTTTTTTTCATTGGACGTTCCCTACCTCCTCAATTATGATAAGACGTGTTGACTTATATTTTGCGGCTCCTAATGCCATTATAATATAAAAATGAAAGTTGTGAAAAAGCGTCAATATGGCTAAACTCAATTCTTTAATCTTAAAGCCCCAGCAAATAGCATTACCAACAATTTAGCTCCCGCAGTACAGTAAAAGGAACACGAAGACAATTCTTTCTAACTGATATTAATATTTCGTATTACAGACCGAGCCGACGGAGTGGCGGAAAGTATTCTTCGTTGCGTCAGGAGTATACTTCTTCACAAACTTGTTCTTTTTACTGTTTGGTACATCTGTGAGGCAACCCTGGAACGAGCCTAAAGAGACTGATGTTGGTAAGAGAAATTCAGCTTTAATGTTAAGGTACTTAAATTGAGTTTTGGTTGTATGTTGAAATTCATTATTTTTTTAATATTTCCAGAAATGAAAGCACCTGAAAAGTCCTCGACTTTGGAAGCAAAATGGTCATAATCGACGTTGAAACTTATTTATTTACGTACCTGAGTTAAGTTACTGAGTTTGATAAAATAAAATATTTAGAAATAACATTTAGTTTCATTTTTCAAAATTATAAAATACTAGAGATTGCTCGTGGCGTCGCCCGCGTGTATATCGTTTATCGCGTCCTCCACATTTTTTGGGATAAAAATAGTGTATGTCCTTCTCTGGGTTCCAGAGTACTCTGTACCAAATTTTATCAAAATTGTTGTGAAGAAGTCAAAGACAGACAAGAGTTACTTTCGCATTTATAATATTAGTAAGGATGATACATCATTATTTTTCCCCGCCAGCAACGCCCTAAGCCGAGGTCCGAGTCCCACTAGGGGTCGCCCTTAGTGCTGTTGTTGCAGGTAGTCATGATGTTAGTGTAGTACAAGTAGTTAGCTTAGGTTAAGTATTTTACTTCCCCCCATTGGCTGGAGACCCTTCAGGTCTCGCCAATAACTGCTCGATTACATAGAAACAGTCCCCTAAGACCATCAACAGCAGCGAAAAAGAAAAAAAAATTAAGGCACACGTATTTCGAAAGCTATACGCAAATCAATTTAATCTTAATGCAAAACATAAAATGGTCAAAAAACTTCACTGTAATTCTATTTTAAACTGACCTTCTGTTAGTCAAAGCACCCAAACAAAGACGTCAAACCGAATCACGTTTTCTAGAACCTGGGTCTCATGTATTCATCAATCATTCACCCTAAAATGCGTATTTCCGCACCCGACAAACCTCATTATCCTGGCCCTGTTCATGTTTGTATCCATACATAGTTTATGTCACATGATTCGGTAGACTACTCGATAAGCATAGGAATGACTAGTTCTGGCAAACGAGTTCACAGCAACCTTCAGAGGATCACTTTTAAGAAAAGGTACCTCTAAATATTTATTTGTGTGAACATGTTGTTATAGATGAATCGAAAAGTAACAGAGAGGTTGAAATGTTTCTGTGAATTCAGTTTGATATTGAAAGTTATTTTAAGTTCATATTTTAAATCTGGGATTTACCCCCAACTATGAAATCTCATATTTCATATTTTTTCGGAATTCCGCCCAACGCCTCAAATCAATTTTAAATTGACTTTATTAAGAAAGTTATTTTTAACCCCCGACGCAAAAAGAGGAGTGTTATAAGTTTGACCGCTATGTGTGTCTGTGTGTCTGTCTGTGGCACCATAGCTCTTAAACGGGTGAACCGATTTAGGCGCGGTTTTTTTAATTTAACCCTTAAATATATTTTGTCCGTTCTGACGGACATATTAACAAAACGCAAAGAAGTGTAATTTGAACGAACTTTCGCGCGATTCGTGTACTGCGTAACGGTTATTAGGCTATCTCTTTCTAACCTATGTAGTGAGAGCGAACGCGCACCAGACGTGTGACAAGCACCGGTCATTCGAAAAATTGCAACGGCCGTAACGTTTTGTGCTCTTCATAAAAAAGGTGGTAATGTAAGTATTACTTTGTTTTATGATATTTTTATTAGTTTATAAAATACAGTAATAGTTAAATGATAGGATAAAGTAGTTACTTTACAAAAAAACCTTACAATTTCAACTTGATACGTAAATAAATCTAAGTGTCACTTAAAACGGACGTTGCCTGTAATCGCTTCATAGTAGTGATTTTTCGGTGTGTCATTTAAAACGGACAATGCCTGTAATCCCTTCATAGTAGTGATTTTTCTTTTTGTCATTTAAAACGGACAATGCCTGTAATCCCTTAAAAGTTGTGCCCTTAATGTTTGTCATTTATAACGGACACTGCCCACCATTCGAGTGGTGATATTTACCTATTGCTTATTGAACAATACTTTTACCCTTTTTTATTTTTTTTGTCCTTCTTTTCAGTAATATGGCGGGAAACGGTCGGCGGGAAATCAGAATTTAACCAAAAAAACAACGTAAGAAACACGGTGTGCCCGTTTAAGGGTTAAAAGCTGGTTTTCTAGCGGTGGTTTTTAGACATGTTTTATCAAAATCAATTCAGCCGTTTCAGGGTCATCATCTGTTTTGTTATTTGCGTTGGGGTTTTTTTTTATATGTGATATTACTATAAAACTCCCATTATCCATCCTGATCGCACCGTTTCAGAAGATTTATCTATCAGTTCAGAAAAAAGACTGAAAAGCAAAACGTCCTTGATTTAAACTTGAACCTTATTCGATTTGCACTTAAAAGTTCGATCTTCTAGGTCATTTGCATTTCAATTGGAAATCATTCATGTGTCATTAGAAATAACTAAGAGAGATCCTTTATCAATTTGTCATACTGCGCATTGTGCTCAAAAGACTAGACACATTCGAAGTGATGGAATAAATTGTAAGTGATCTGGATATATTAATATTCCCCTCTACTGAACCCGAAATAATAAGGAATGAAAATGAAATGGTCAATATTAATACTTTCTAAGTTGATCGGAAACCTAACAAAACCTTGTGCCTTGTATTCCTTTTCCCTCTTTTTTAAACCAAACCTAATAAATAATCGAGAGTCTTTCCTTTGGCAAGTTATTTTCATCCATCTTTTATTCTTGAATCATCGAAATACGTGCTTCTTCCACGATACATCTCAAAGGTTTCCGGAGACACGTCCAAGACTAGACCAGAACTATCGCTTCAAAATTCACGTGACCATTACCACTGGTCTATAGTCTACGTGTCGAGACTTCAAGTGATACCAGCCGGGTAGCCTAATACGTTACGTGTGATGAATGCGAGATCGGTGTGAGTCATGGTCTTATCGTAACCTTTTCCAGTGTCGGTCGTGAGTATTGAACCCGAGGTACGTGCGACATCATTCCAGGTATACTTGGGAGCTCTTTGGATGCAAGGATGGGATGCCAGAGAATTATTTAGAGCTTGTTCGGATATCTGATGTGTTATGCATGAAAATAGTCGTGAATTTCCTGAGGTTTAGAATAGCTTGTGCATTATTGCGTCAAAGGATCTAAATCTAAATTATGTGGTTTAATATTGCTGCATGCATATTTTGGTCAGCTTCCTACTAAGGTAAATTCCGTGTATACAAGGTGTTAACGAATTCGTGTAATTCCTTCAAACCACATGATCTACTACTGGTGTAGACAGGCCCCGCACGAGATTTAGCAAGATTAAAAAAAAAAATTTAAAAAAAAAAAACATGCGGCCTTGTTAGCGATCGTATCTAAACCACCTAACTAAGATACAGTAAAAATATTTTTTTTTCCTACAAATCATTTTATTTGTTTGAACATTTCGATGCCACGCATAAATTAATGAAAATACGGCGACACGGCTGGCAGGGACGACTAACACGATATCGCTCTTTGCAGTCAGATAACTCAAGGCTCTTAAATGACTCAAAAATTTAAAACCAAATATTTGTTTTTTTTTGGTTTGATTTCTAAAATTCCCATTTAGGGTTAATGTGTATCACCAGTAGATCACACGGTTTGAAGGAATTACACGATTTCGTTAACACCCTGTAGATAGCACCATGATTAAAAGAAAATAAGCTTATAGTGATAGCTTAGCGGTCAAATGCTTGCCTTCAATGCAGAAGGGTCTGAGGAACCCCCCCCCCTCCCCCTCAAAATTTTCGAATTCATGTGCGGATCAGAATTTGATTTATCACTTGCGTTAACAGTTAAAGAAAACATTGTTAGAAAACCTGCATATGCGAGGGCTCCATCAAATTCAGGATGGTGTATGTAGATCGCCAACCCGTACCAGGTTAGCAAGGTAGACTAAAGCGTAAATCCTTCTCGTTCTGAGAAGAATCCGTACCCAGGAGGGCTGGTAGTGTATCTTGTGTAAGGGTGCTTATACAACGTTACTTTTAGTATGTACAAAAACCGAGACACCCCAACAAGATTTTCATCAGAACTGCCTGAATATGTGTTTTTTTTAATAAATCTCCAAGTTACACCGTAGTTTATGTCGCCTTAAGTTCCCTAGTAAAGTGTGAAATGCCTGAGATGTGCTATGCAGGGGTTGTCTAATACACGGAAACTGATCGAGCGGACCATCTCAAACCTCAACGTGTCTATTCCCGTCAACTGTTATGGGTAGAAACCTACTGAAACAAAATTGAAATTTATGAAAAAAAAATGTCAATCGGTTATCCTGGTATGTGTAAAAAATATGTCAATCGGTTATCCTAGTGATTCTGAACAAACTAGTTTCAGGTTTAGTATATCGGGTGTAAAAAGACCCTTAACGATAACGAAAACCACATATTCTACCCATCATTGGGATCATTTTTTTCTACTAGATCATACCTGGGAAACCATTGTTTTTGGAGATATTGAAGGTCAAAGTATACATTTTTTTTCCAAAAACGTTTTCTAAATAATAATACTAAACTTTCTTCCAAACAACCTTATCAAAATTTTCAATTTTTCCTCACAAATTACGCATTTGAAGTTACATAAACGCAACGAATATCAAACGCACACGACCGCCTTGGCTCAGCTGTGTGGCCACTACACGCATGCAAACGCGCGGCATCGCCACAACCACACATTGCGCGCTACAAAAAAAGCGTTTTTTTTTGCCAAAACATAAAAGTCGTTTCCCAGCAATTATTTTTGGTCAATTTAGTTTATTTAGTTTGATGTACAGAGTGCGTAGATTTCGGCTATGTGATGGGTCTTTTTACACCCTATACTAAAACTAAGCTTGTATAAAGAAGCGGGTTCTCGGTACAGACAAGTCGGTACCGATCGGTGCGGGTAAAATAGCCCCGTGTTATTGCGCTTACACATAAAGAAACAGGTTGAAATATAATACTAATAGTCTGCTCCGACAAGTCAGGACCGGAAAACCTGTTTCTTTATGTAAGCACCCTAAGTGCGTATTCACGTAGAAAGCGGGTTGACGGCGCCGATCTGTCAGCGCTTGTCGGTGCTGGTCCGCGCAGTTAGTCGGTGCAGGTAGTCTCTATACTGTGTGGCGAACCAGCGCCGACAAGCTCCGAACTGTGCCGACAAGTTCCAACCTGCTGCAATCAGCGCTGGTAGGCCGTCATTTGTTGCTGTATTTGCAAGGGAATAAGGTGTATTTTTGTTATAAAATGCCAGCCCCTGCTTCTACCCGCTTCCTGATCCACCGAGCTCTCCCGTCGTAGAGTCGGTCATCTCTTCAGACTCCGTAGTCACACCGATAATTCAGCCCTCATCAAGCTGTCTCCCCCCCTTATGTCCACGCCAGCAACGCCCTAAGCCGAGGTCCGAGTCCCACTAGGGGTCGCCCTTAGTGCTGTTGTTGCAGGTAGTCATGATGTTAGTGTAGTACAAGTAGTTAGCTTAGGTTAAGTATTTCACTTCCCCCCTGGACTGGAGACCCTCCAGGTCTCGCCAAAACTGCCCGGTTAAGTAGAAACCGTCCCGTCGTTTTCTATTTGGCTGCTGTAGGACGATACAGCAGCCAAATAGAAAAAAAAAAACTACCCGCTTCCTGCGGTTACATGCACGCACCAGTACCGACAAGCGCTGGCAGGTCGGCGCCGGTTACCCGCTTCCTTTATGTATACGCCCTAAGGTTTTCAGTGTAGCAAATACTTTGTCTGTGGAAAAACATTTTGTTCGGAACACAGCGCAACGTGCTCCGTTTACCTACCACTTGACGGAGATCGCTTCACAAACAGCTTACTCGTACTACTCTCTTCTTTAGTGTACCGGAATCAAAGAGCGATCGGATGTAATAGTTTTTGAAGCTCACAATAGACATTTTTTAAGAATAAGAAGAAACATTAACGTAATAGTCGCAATTTTAGGGAACTACCTTTAAGGTACAAGTTCGAGATGGACTGCAGACCGCAAACTGCAAAAGTAAAAAAAATAAAAAAAAAACAGTAGTATCGCTTGCGGTGCGATCTGCGGCTGCGGTCTGCGGTTGCAGTTTTGCAGTCGCTGTCGGAATAGCACCTTTAAAGTGCACACCTTACAGGCGCTATTCCGATAGCGACTTGCGGGCTGCGGTTGCGGTTTGCAGTCGCCGGTGGAATACCTAGTACCTTTAGGGAAAATGTCATAATAATTCCACTAATGTCTTGATCAGCAAACAGATGTATACTGCAGACCCACTTAACATAACCCTTGACGCACCCACTCGAAAAGAGATGTAAATGTAAAATAAATTACCTTCTAGTCTTTACTTTAAACACGTGTCCTTTGTTACCGAGTGGTTAACAGAGATGCTTTTATTTTTTTAGACACGTGGTGCGAGTACAGTACTATGACATAAATAATGCGCATCGGTAATCTTCGCATTTCCGAACCTGTACGATTTATGTCGACACACAATTCACAATTGTACGTATTTGATGAAAAAGAGTAACCATGGAGATTATTGCCCGTTCTTCTCCATATAGCTACACTTTGGAACGCGGCAGTACTTAACTTCTTTTTTTTTTCTCGACAGTTCAAAAATACCTGTAAATGGTCTAATTTAAATAAATGCTTTGACTTTGAATTTGACTTTTGACGATCAATCTTTTATCGTGGGTCTTTAAAAAAGTACACGACTCTGCCTTTTTCCTCTTTGGATCAATTCCGGATAGTTCACTTAATTGATCGCATAAATTCGGAAACACGAAGATTGCCGAAACGCGTAACTTATGACGTTGTACTGTACGGGATCACGTATGGAAGTTTGACCGTATTTTGGTGATTTCCTCTCCTGTTATTTTGTGTTATCCTCACAACTCACGGTACAACTTGAATCTCTGAAAGTTCAAATCCAATCCTCGACAATTCTGTAAGCGCAATTCAGACTACACTATAATATACAACCTTATTTTTACTTTATACGAAAACTGAGACACCCCAACAAGATTTTCATCAGAACTGCCTGAATATGTGTTTTTTTTAGTAAATCTTCAAGTTACACCTTAGTTTATGTCGCGTTAAGTTCCCTAAAAAGTGTAAAATGCCTGAGATGTGCTATGCAGGGGTTGTCTAATACACGGAAACTGACTGAAAGGACCGTCTCAAGCCTCAAGGTGTCTATTCCCGTCAACTGTTATGGGTAAAAAACTACTGAAACAAAATTGAAAGAAAAAAAAATGGTGTAAAAAATATGTCAATTGATTCTCCTAGTGATTCTGAACAAATTAGTTTCAGGTTTAGTATATACTAAAACTAAGCTTGTATAGTATTTAGCAACGCACAACGATACCGCTTAGCATACATTTTATATGGACACGTTCACACAACGCTATTCTATAAAGAACTGGCTTGCTGTAAGCGATAAACTTGAGCGATTCTCAGAGCTATATCGTACGATTCTCTCCGCCTCACTTCTACTCCATCCGTCGCCCGACGGATAGCCGACAAATAACTAGCTAAACATAGTAGACCATCTTGCGATAAAGCGTATAGTATGATCGTCATGCTATATAGTTATAGCTTATGACACAATCCGTCCGTGTGGTACCAGACGTAAAGAAGGACTACCCCATCTCTTCCAGTGGGTGTCGTAAAAGGCGACTAAGGGATTCACTAGAGGATGGGCAGCAGCGTTCTCTGAGTACTTTAACAACCATACTGCGATCGCCAACCCGCCTGCCAAGCATGGCGATTATGGCAAATCTCCCTATAACATTGTTTGGGGGAGGCCTATGTCCAACAGTGGACGTCATTCGGCTGAACGATGATGATGATGATATGACACAATATGCGTTACTATAATTACAGCGAAATAGTATAGCGTAGACTACGCTTTAGAATCTGATATCTTAACTCACAAGCAAAACAGTGGATATAAAGGAAAACTTGTGCGTTGAAGCATTTTCTAGTTTAAAAGCGGGCCAAGAGTTTAATTAAAAATAAAATACAACACTTTATCTTGTAGTTCAGCGACTCTAACTTGTATTATTAATAGCGGGAGTTTGTTATCCCGCGGAGTTTCTTAACAGTTCCCATTCACCTCCTGACCTTAGAGCTCCTGATTGTTGATTTCATTAATTTTACGGTCGAGTCAGGAAGTCTTGTTTTTTTTTCTTTACTTGTTTCAATTGCATTTTTGAATATAAAGAAACCATTACAGATTACAAACATCTTTCTAGAGTCTTTTGGTATTGATATTGATGATTTAGAGTGCATTGAAAGAGCCTTCACGCGTGACGATACTAATACACATCCGGCGCACTCTGGGCAGTCAGCTTCGCTACCAAACTTGTCACCTAGCTATATTTTCACCGCGGCATGAGCACGGTATAATGCACACTGTGCTAAAGGAAATTCAGGCTTCTATACAATAATTAAGTTTCATGTTTGCATGGAAATTACACTGCTTGGAACTCGGTTAGAACCGCGCGTATGCAGCGGCAGCCGGTCGGCTGCTCGAGTACGTGGATGGCGGCGCTCGGCTATCGTCGCGTCCGGTCGGCTCCGCTTGGCCACACCGCAGGTAGAAACTGACTCCGATAGCGGGTACACGAGCAGGCGCGCGCATGCGCCCGGGTTTCAGCAGATTGTAGCCGTCGGGCGGACGCGGTCGGCTACTGGCGCGTGCTCGAGCATCCGCTGCGATGCGCTGCGCTGCGCTCCTGCGTGGCCCGGTTGGTGAAAATCGTACATAACTCTTTTTTATTTCATTATTTGACTTGGTTGCGTTTGACCCTTGGTAAGTGCAGACAAGTCTAAGAGGGAGCACACGAATACAAGTAGAAGAGATATAGAGAGATTTCCCTATATCCCTCTGGCTCTCACAGTGCCGGATTAACCTCGTAGCAAGAGTAGCAATTGATGCGGGCCCTGCGCGAAAGGGGGCCCCGCATATTTAAACCCACTCATCTCTGCCTGAGCGTAATTTTTTGAGTGAAACTTATCACGAGAGTCCAACGAAAGTTACAGCACTAGACTTATCGGCTACTTAAAATTGAGCATTTTTGAATTTAGCCAAAAGCCATAAATGCACTTAGAATGACATCATGCTTTCGCCAAAACGCGAAAAAAAATTGGCGCTTGCTTCGCTCGCACTGCTGTTACGCTTTGTGCTACTCCGCTCGATTATTTTCTTTTGTATATTCAAACAAACCATTTCATTACATTTATTTATTTAAGAAATTAAGCCTCAAAACTTAAATAACAAAGAAAAGGTATGATTAAAAAAACACGCTTATAATGCTAATTTACACTTTTCAGGCGTGTATTACGGCCTTTTTATTTCATGTTTGTTTCTTAGTTTTTACGTGCTTTTGTGTTATTGTTTATGTTTTGACGATCGCTCGATCGCTTTGAACTAATACAAAATCAGTGTAATACTACTGTTTAACAGTAAAATTAATAAGTAATGTAACTCAAGGGCCCCCTTTCATATTTGCTACGGGCCCCGCGCTGTCTTAATCCGACACTGGGCTCTCACATACACACGACGGAATACAGTAAACAGCTTGGCGCCGGACTTTAATTTGAGGATGGTAGCTAGACAGGCGGACCGTTAAGATCTTACCACCAAGCATTACGATAAGCACTACGAATCATAATGTCGGGAACTTCGTGAAGTGAGCGCCATCTGTTGTCCGCCACCTTACTAACCGTGACGTCAACATCGAACCACCACTGCCCGTTGGAGGGAGGAGACGGGCTCGCTCGGTGCGCCCGGAGGATTGCTTCTTGGACCGTACGACGGAACACTCGTCTAGAGTATTCTGTGTAGATCAGCTGAAGAAGTCTGACCTTTTATATCTGTCTAGCTTGTCCTTATGTTATGATCTTGTAATAATTATCTAAAGTATTATATTGTGATCTAGTTCATGTTACTAACACTAACCCAAATACAAGTACTCTCAGTGGTGGAGAGTCTATGTTGGTTTTATTTACTACATTTACCTTGCTCACAATCCTGACATACCAATATTAGCGATAACTGTAATGATAGAATCACTCCTTAACGATTAGATTGTAGTGTCGCTAACAATAATATGATCCGCGCGGTTGGTAACTATACCCACAAAGCACACAGTATATCAATATTTAACTTCAATTTCAGAATATCTTACTGCAGAGTTATGTGCTCCTAGTAGATTCGAGTGTCATGTAAATCACCAAGCTATTATTGGGTGCTATTCTGAAGTAAATTGAATATCGCCAAGGAATGCACTTGAACTGGCAGGCTAGTTTATTTCTGGTAGTTCCGTATTCCATATTGGAACGTTACTGGATCGTGGCGTTGCGGTGCAATCACAATGCGCTGTGGGCTGGAACACTAACAGCATTGTAACCGTTTCTAATATGAAGATATTGGATTCCGAGTTTGTGTATCAATATGGCGTGTTAGTTTCAAATGTAAGTGTTCTGGATGATTTATGATTTTCATAATGTCGGGAACTTTGTGGAGTGAGCGCCATCTGTTGTCCACCACCTAACTAACCGTGACGTTAACATCGGACCACCACTGCCCGTTGGAGGGAGGAGACCGGCTCGCTTGGTGCGCCCGGAGGATTGCTTCTTGGTCCGTACGACGGAACACTCGTCTAGAATATTCTGTGTAGATCAGCTGAAGAAGTCTGACCTTTTATATCTGACTAGCTTGTCCTTATTTTATGATCTTGTAATAACTTGTAATAATTATCTAAAGTATTATATTGTGATCTAGTTCATGTTATTAACGCTAACTCAAATACAAGTACTCTCAGTGGTGGAGAGTCTATGTTGGTTTTATTTACTACATTTACCTTGCTCACAATCCTGACATACCAATATTAGCGATAACTGTAATGATAGAATCACTCCTTAACGATTAAATTGTAGTGTCGCTAACAATAACATCTACAAGGTTCGACGTTTCTTCAAAACTTGTGATCTATTATTATTCTGCATAAGATTGTGAGAATTTCAACAAAAAAATTACTCTCCTAGACATGAAAACGTTTGTGTAATTCCTTCAAACCTCGTAGTCTACTTGACACACATATGAACGCAAAATGTTCTTTTTTTAATAAAAAAAACCTACAATGTACTAGTCGCGCGCAGAAGGTTTGCCGATGACTGCCCCTCCCACTTTATTGACCGCTACCCGCGCTCGTCTGGCCTACCTACGAATCGTACCGACCATCGACGCGTGACGTCATGAGGCTATCGGCAAACCTTCTCCGCGCGACTTATACCTTGATTTTCGGTTTCTGAGTCATTTTAGCGCCTCGTGTCTGACTGCGAAGTGCAATACCACACTAGTCGTGCCCGCCAGCTGTGTCGCCGTGCTTTCATTCATTTAGGAGTGGCATCGAAAAGGTACCTATATAAAAAATAGAACTGTTTTTTTTTTATTTTATTCTTGAAATGCCCTACCCCGACCGCAAGAAAAAAAGGATTTTTTTTATTTTTTTTCAATCTAAATCCTGTGTGAGGTTAATCCACACTGGATCATGTGGTTTTAAGGAATTCCACCAACCGGGCCATGCAGGAGTGTAGCGCAGCGCGGATGCTCAACCACGCGCCAGTAGCCAACCGCGTCCACCCGACGGCTACAATCTGCTGGAACCCGAGCGCATGCTAGCTTATCCGCTATCGCAGTCAGTTTCTACCTGGCTGGTGTGGCCGAGCGGAGCCGACCGGACGCGACGACAGCCGAGCGCAGCCGTCCACGTACGCGAGGAGCCGACCGGCTGCCGCGGCATACGCGCGGATCTAATCGAGTTCCAAGCAGAGTAAATTCCACGCAAACATGAAACTTAACTATTGTATAGAAGCCTGAATTTCCTTTAGCACAATCTGAAATGTGCTCCGGCGCGCTCCGGCGCGGCCTGTTTGGTAAAAATCGTACATTACTTGGCCTTAAAAATTTACAGGAAGATGTCGCTATTAGCGATCAGACCGTCATTGTACCTTCAATTTACATTGTTCCTCATTTATACTATTGTTATGGTTATACAATAAAGCATATCTATCTATCGATCTAAAACATTTTATTTTCGGCGAGATCGCAGAATTTGATCACATTCAATGTTTTTAAACTTTCGCGATTTGTACACATTAAAAAAATATAGAATCGGGTCAACTCGCGTAAAAGACTTTAAGAGACACAGAATACATTTTATCCCGACGTTTCGGCCGAATTGCACCGGCCGTGGTCACGATAGACTGAAGTGACTGAGCAGTTGTTGTCATCTTCGTGAAGCAAGGGCATTTTCATCTACCCTCACTCGATTTTGATTTTTTATAAAGTTATCGTCGGTACTTCGACATAACTTCGGGATAAAAGGTATTTTGTGCCTCTTAAAATTTTTTACGCGAGTAGACCCGATTCTATATTGTTCACATTCATCAAATAAAATGAATTCGAATACCTGTAGGGAGGGCTTTTTTGTGAGTTTTATTGTAACGTAGACGTTCAAAAAGAACTAAGTAATTCTAGTCTATTTTGAATAATTGAGTTTTGAGTTTGAGAGTTTGTATTTACAATAATCAATTTTAATGTACATAGTTTCCAACTCACTTCACTTCTCCTGACCTTAACGGATTCCTTCCCACTTTAAATAAAAAACCGGCCAAGTACGAGTCGGACTCGCGCAGAAGGGTTCTGTACCATTATCTATAAAAACGGCAAAAAAATCCCGTTTGTTGTATGGGAGCCCCCTTAAGTATTGATTTTATTCTGTTTTTTAGTAGTAGTATTCTACAGAAAATGGTGACAGACGGTCGGACGGATGGACAGCGAATCTTAGTAACAGGGTCCCGTTTTACCCTTTGGGAACCCTAAAAACCGGCCAAGTACGTGTTGGACCACGCAAGGTAATAGGGTTCCGTAGTTGTACAATAATGCGGACTAAGAATAGGGCTTAGTAATTTTTCAATGGAATTTTACGAAATTTTTACTTTTCCAGTTGGTCGACAATACTCGTAAACTTGTAACGCCTCCTTAGCTGTGATAGTTTTCCTTTTAACTTCGTTGTATATACTACTACCGTAATTTTTTTCACTACAACTAATCATTTAGCTGGCAGGGGTGGGGGGGATACTTGACTCTAAAAAAATTTGCAGTTTAAAGCTTAATATTTCAGAAACGGATCACTTCATCGAAAAAGTGTTTTAACAAACCCATAATATTTTTGAAAGACCTATCCAACAACACCTCACATGATGGAGAAGACGAGAAAAAAAACATCCCCACGTAACGTGTACAGGAAAAAAAATAAAAAAAAATTTTTTCATGATTTGATTTCACCACTTTGTCGGCGTGATTAACATGTATATCCATGCCAAATTATAGCTTTCTAGTACTAACCTCCGGTTTCTAAATTGAGGATTCTACGATAAGCAGTAGGTACATAAGTAACATTTGAGTACGGAGTTGTCAAAAAAATGACCGATTTCAAAGCATTATTTTGACAACTCCGTACTCAAATACTACTTAAGTATTGCTTATCCCGAGTTCTCAATTCAGAAACCGGAGGTAAGAGTCTCTGAGCTAAGCTGCGGATGGACGGACATGGTGAAACTATAAGGGTTCCTTCTTGACTACGCAACCCTAAAAAACAGTTAATATTCAATCTGTAATGGAATATCAAGAGACGTCCTCTCTCTAGTAATGGAATTCACAGCGTCGCTCACAGATGCAATGTCGTTTACGATTTTATTATATTCAAGGTTGATTTTTCAATCATCAGATAGATTTTATCTGATAAATAAGTTCTCTTCTTTATGACATATACGTTTTGATAGCTTTTGTATAGAAAATATGTCAAAATTTCTAATTTATTCCTCAGATAAAAGTTGTTAAGTTTAAATTTTTTATTTTTTTTATTCTATTGGACTGCTGTAGGTCGTTCTAGGGGACCGTTTCTACGTAACCGGGCAGTTATTGGCGAGACCTGAAGGGTCTCCAGCCAATAGAGGGGAAGTAAAATACTTAACCTAAGCTAACTACTTGTACTACATCATGACTACCTGCAACAACAGCACTAAGGGCGACCTCTAGCGGGACTCGGACCTCGGCTTAGGGCGTTACTGGCGTGGACATAGGGGGGGGCAGCTTGATGAGGGCTGAATTATCGGTGTGAAATTAAGTTTAAAAAATTGGCTTTTCAATAAATACATTTTCATAATCCCTACTATGTATATATCCTATCCTAACTACTATTATAAATGCGAAAGTAAAGTTTGTTTGATACCTTTTCACGCCTAAACCACTGAACCGATCATCCTGAAATTTTGCACATACGTAGTCAGATGTTCAGAAACGGACATAGGGTACCTTTCATCCCGAAAAAAAGTACTGTTCCCGAGAAAAACAACAATAACTTTCATAGATGGCGCCACGTGTATTTCGAATCACGATTGAATTATATGATTATAGTAACTTTAGTAGTGTGTTAAGATTTTTTTTGAGCTTAATTAACGCGAGCGAAGCCGTAGACAAAAGCTAGTAATATTATAAATGCGAAAGTAACTCTGTCTGTCTGTTACGCTTTCACGCCTAAACCACTGAACCGATTTTAATAAAACTTGGTACAGAGATAGTCTGGAACCTGGAAAAGGACATAGGCTACTTTTATCCCGAAAAATACGGAATACGCGATAAACGACATCCACGCGGTTAAGCGAGCGACCTCTAGTATATGAAAATGTATTTGTTTTGCATATTCTGCAAAGATAACTCAATTTTTATTTCGACTATCGTACGCGGCAGTTTTTCATTTGACCAATTAAATATTTTTTCACTTTGACATTATTGTACTTTTACACAACGACTTCGTTTAAAAATATGAAATTGCATTGTGACTTTCGCAGATAACATTTTATTGTTGCACAAACAATTGGCTTTTATGACAATCCTTTCAAACGCAGTGAAAAATTGGAATTGAAACATTAAAACGAATCGCAAAAGAGTGTACTCTGTTTTTGTCATCTAATATTTATACTGTAACAGTTTTTTTAATTTAATAACTGTAGGTAAGGATGGGATCAAAGAAGCGAAATGGGCAGCCTCACAATCTTCTACCTACCTCTAGTAAACAAAACCTTTTTATGATCGTTTTCGTTCAGTTAATAAAAGCTATCAGGTATAATGGTACGTATACTATACACCAAGCCAACGAATGATGACGAAAGCCAATTAATGGAATTCGTTACCAATTACATCTGCATTAGGCGAAACATACACTTCCCCGCGCTACACTGCGGGGTGCGTGGCGACGGCGCCACGCGTACGGGTGGCTCCGTCACAAACGCGCGGAGCTGCAGTATAGTCATGCGGTGACCTAGATGCCTCATTTCAAAGCAGCTTACGGTGGTGATAGTACATTGCTTTTTATACTAAAAACACTGCTGGCGCTGCTGCTGCAGCTGCGGAGGCCCTCAAACGGCGAAAATATAATAACTTTATTAGTAATTATATTTTCGAGCCGTTTGGGGTCGAAACACTCGGGCCGTGGGGTCCGAGTGCCCAACTCTTGTACAAAGATATTTCAAGGCGGCTGGTCGACACGTCCCGTGACCCGAAGGCTGGCCTCTACTTTGGTCAAAGGATAAGCATTGCCATCCAACGTGGCAATGCTGCCAGCCTTCTAGGCACGTTACCAGTCGACAACGATGCGGAGGAATATATTGTTGCCCTATTTTAGTTTATAGTTTTATTAGGATATATTTTTCTTTATTGGTATATACTTTTATTTGTAGTTATGTAAATATTATTTGTGTAAATATTGTATGGATAATAAGATAAAATAGTGTAGTAATGTATAAAGCTTCAAAATAAATATAAACAATGAAAAAAAAAACTAAAAATGGTTATTCATTTAGAACTTATTCGGGATGCTGCAGTTATATCATCTGTTTGGTTTTTGTATAATCATGTAATCTATCACTATATTCTTTACATTTCACATTCCAAATTGCTTCACGACTTTCGATTTCGAATATAAATCGATCGATATCGAGATCCATTTCGAAATAGTACGTCTAGCTCTGTCAAAATCACGCACGATACTGCAGAACTCGGTGTGCCATACCTTGCGTCTTGTCCCACACCCGCGCGCGGAGGTGCGTGTTTCTCCGCATGTAGGTGCGAGATCTGCAACACTGCGCGAGAATGCGTTTTTGGTGTGTTGCACTCCGCGTGTTTTCTACACAAACACAGATACTTGCAAACAACGTAAGAACATGCACTCCCGCGCTACGCTGCGTGATGCGGTGCAGTGTGCGAATCACCTTAAACCGAGCGAAATTTGGTCAAATTAACACATTCATTGGCGTTCTTAGCTTAGCTTGCGTTTAGGATACTGTTGTCGCTGCCACGTTTCTGTAGTGCGTCAGGGATGTTCGCAGCAGCCCGTACTGATGACTTCTTTGCGATCATGCGTAAGAGAGCTGCATCGCTGCTGCGTCGGTTGCGAGACAGCGACAACAGTCTCCTGAGCATTCTTGCAAATAAGAATGAAGGCCACCTGATGGGCCACCTGTGTGCAGTGCATGTATTGTTACCAAGTGTCTCCAGAAGGTGGAATAATAATATAATTTGATTTAGTTATAAGTGTTAGAATAGAATAGAATAGAATTAATTTAATTATGTTCGTGTTTCTTGTTCTAATTGTACTAACATAGTTTAAGTAATACTAACACATTTATGGGTTATTTGATGTACCTGAAATAAATAAAAATTAGCTTAACGTGTAGGTACCTACGTAGCATAACAGAAACAATTTTAAAATTAAACTAATGTAAGCGCAGCTTAACACGCTGTTACAAATTTTCATCATACGCATAGCTGACAATGAAGAACCCTATAATTTGGTGTCAAGATCACCAAAATCAGATTCGAATGGATGCCCTCGCCGATAAACACCGTGAAGGCGATTTCCGTGGCTTCTGGCAGAGCACTGCCAAAATCAACGTACGACCTGGACTTCCTGCGAGCGTTGGCGGGGTGAGTGATTCTAAAGGCATTGCTGATCTTTTTAAAGAGCATTTTACTGTTAAGTCGCCGCGTGGTCCAGACGGTGAGGTGCTCAATGCTGATGATAGGAGTGGTCATGTTGTCGGAACGAGATTTAGTGCGAAAGAGGTAGCTAGTGTCATAAGGCACATGACTCGAGGAAAATCTCCGGGTCACGATAGACTCAGTATTGAGCACTTCCTGCATGCTGGACCTCACATCTCGCGAGTATTAGCAATGTTTTACTCCCTGTGTGTGAGCCACAGCTATTTGCCGGATGATTTTATGAAAACCGTGGTAGTGCCGGTAGTTAAAAATAAAACGGGTGACTTAGCTGATACCAATAACTACAGGCCTATCTCTCTCGCTACCACAGCGGCAAAAATTTTTGATGGTCTGCTTAATGTACAGCTAAACAATTACGTAACTCTCCACGACAGCCAGTTTGGGTTTCGTCCGCAGCTATCAACGGAGAGCGCGATACTGTGCCTTAAGCACACCATCAACTATTATACGAAGAGAAATACGCCGGTATACGCATGCTTCCTGGACCTCTCCAAGGCTTTCGATTTAGTCCAATATGATGTCCTGTGGAGCAAGTTAGACCAGATTAATTTACCGAAAGAAATTACCAGCCTATTTCGGTTCTGGTATGGGCATCAGAAGAATTGTGTGAGATGGGAGGGGGTGATGTCAGAGCAATATGAACTTGAATGTGGTGTCAGGCAGGGCGGGTTGTCATCTCCTACGCTATTCAATGTGTACATGAATGACCTGATCGTCGCGCTCAGCAACTGTCATGTCGGCTGCCATATTGATGGAGTGTCTGTGAATAATCTCAGTTATGCAGACGACATGGTGTTGCTGAGTGCGTCGGTATGTGGCCTGAGAAGATTGTTAAATGTATGTGAAGATTATGCTCGTGATCATGGTTTGCGATATAACGTGGCAAAAAGCCAGTTCATGGTTTTTGGAGTTGGTGCAGTAAGTCCCCAGAATGTTCCGTCTGTTAGACTTAACGGGATACCTCTAGAGAGGGTGAATAAATTTAGATACTTGGGACATATTCTTACGCCTGACCTTAGTGATAATGAGGATATTGAGAGAGAGCGAAGGTCGCTGTCAATACGAGCCAACATGATAGCCCGCAGGTTTGCTGGGTGTTCAAGGGAGGTAAAAGTCACACTATTTAGAGCGTATTGTACATCCCTTTACACCTGCAGCCTGTGGGCTAGTTACACAAAGAAGTGCTATAGCGACCTCCGCGTTCTCTACAATAATGCGTTTAGAATTGTGGTGGGGCTGCCCCGGTTCTGTAGCGCCTCGGGCATGTTCGCGGAGGAGCGCACCGCCTGTTTTCACACGACTATGCGCAGGCGGAGCATCTCTCTGGTGCGCAGAGTACGGGCCAGCTCCAACGCAGTCCTGGCGATGATTGCTGACAGGCTGGACTGCCCCTACATGCTGCATTGCTGCAGCAGGCATGTTCAAGCAAAGCCGTTTGTCAGGCGTTATTAATTAATAATTTTGTGTATATTGTTTTAATTTTTGACATTTATTATGAATTATGAATTTTATTATTTTATTCTATTGAATTATTATTGTAAAATGTTTTGTAAACTGTAAATTGTTTTCTATGGGCCTAGTTACCCGAAATAAATGAATTATTATTATATTATTATTATAATAAGAAATTCGGGATTTAGAAAAATCCAAATGTAATCCAAGAACCTTATTACCATGCACCGGAGTCACATCTGGTTTCAAGGTCCCCTTCACACCTTATTAGCAGTTGAGCGTAAAGACCCTTGTAAGGGCCACGCGTGTAATTTTAATAAAATATTACTAACGACATTGGGACCACGTCGTAAAAGAAAAGTATTTTTAGAATCTGAAAGAAAATTAAATGGTCTCAGGGGAAATTTGGAATGATTTGAAAGTGATGTTCTGATTAGCAGTATAGTTTTTTAAAAATAAGCTGCTATTTCTATTCCAGTGGGTGGCGTAAAAAGCGTCCACGCGTTTATGTCAAGAGAGAACGTGCAGAAGATTTAAGATTTATTTATTTCT
The DNA here is from genome assembly GCA_905220435.1 of Amphipyra tragopoginis. Lineage (NCBI taxonomy): Eukaryota > Metazoa > Arthropoda > Insecta > Lepidoptera > Noctuidae > Amphipyra > Amphipyra tragopoginis. The sequence continues at coordinate 667,035 of HG992006.1, read as the reverse complement.
GAAAACATGAGTAGGTATTCATAGAATATGTGGGTTGTACAGAAATCACATAACTCACTTCACAGCACTAAAGCTTCTTGTGAATGAGTTTGTCTGTGAAGTACCACCGCCATCTATTCCTGCCGCCAAGCAGCGTTGCATTGCGATGAAATTACAGACACATGAGACTTTCCAACTTTGTCTCTTATGTTGTCAACACATCAGCAATCCTTTTGGTGTAGTAGTTATACAACCTTAGTTTTACTTTATACGAAAACCGAGACACCCCAACAAGATTTTCATCAGAACTGCCTGAATATGTGTTTTTTAGGGTTCCGTACCCAAAGGGTAAAACGGGCCACTATTACTAAGGTTCGTCCGCTGTCCGTCTGTCCGTCTGGCCGTCTGTCCGTCTGTCTGTCCGTCTGTCACCAGGCTGTATCTCATGAACCATGATAGTTACACAGTTGCAATTTTCACAGATGATGTATTTGGGATCCCTTCTTTTCGCATAATGTTCTTTGTCCTAATATACTTCGGCATAACGATTTTGGCACAATTTGTTTTGGCATAATAATACTTCGGCATAATTGTTTTAGGCATACATTTTATGTTGGCATAATCATCTTAAAGACTAATTTGTTTTGGCATAAATTTGATTCGCAGAACGTTAGTAGGCCTAATGACTATTAGCATAACGTTAGTTATGATAATCAGAAATGTTTTTACCATTGTCTAATAATCTAGTCGCAGGCGCACCCCGACACGGATAGGTTAGGTTCGAAGGGAATGATGGGGACTAGAGTGAGCGAGCGAAGCGAGCGAACGAAGCCTCCGTCATCCCCTTCATGTTAGGTGACTTTAAACCCTGCAGACAGAAATAGGAGCCCCGCCCAGCGGGGCTCCGTCGATTCTGCTTTGGAGCCTCAACCTTACAAACATCCCCTTAAGTTTTTATTGTGAAAATGAAAGTAGGTGACGAATAATCGTCTCATGAAGAGGCCTTGAAGGTGTATAAAAACAATTTATCCAGTAATCCATTTTGACCATCCATTTTGATTTTGAATAAATAATTTACACATTGATTCCAGACTTTGGTCAGCTGAACTTTTGATCAAATGACCATCGTTATTTTAAACTTTGTTGATTTGTACGTTGTTCTTTTGAAATTTGCCCAGGAAAGATTACATTTTCTAATATGCAACCGTTAATAATTATTTCATTGTTATACCTAAAAAAATATGTTTTAATATCATTATGCGTAAATAAATTTATGCTTTAGGATATTATACTTCAAAAAGTTATGCTTTATAGCTTAATAAATTTATGCTTTAGAATATTATGCTTAATCATTATTATGGTTACAGAAATTATGCTTAAAAAAATTATGCGTATGCTGTTATGCGTAATTATATTATGCGAAAATATAATTATGCCAAACAAAATTATGCTAAGTTATATTAGATCTTAAAATTTTATGCAAATGGATAGGGAACCGATGCATTTCTGTTGCCGCTATATCAACAAATACTAAAAAACAGAATAGAATAAATATTTAAGGGGGCTCCATACAACAAACGTGATTTTTTTGCCGTTTTCATAGAAAATGGTACGGAACCCTTCGTGCGCGAGTCCGACTCGCACTTGGCCGGTTTGTTTTTTAGTAAATCTCCAAGTTACATCTTAGTTTATGTCGCGTTAAGTTCCCTAAAAAAGTGTGAAATGCCTGAGATGTGCTATGCAGGGGTTATCTAATACGGTTCCCTATCCATTTGCATAAAATTTTAAGACCTAATATAACTTAGCATAATTTTGTTTGGCATAATTATATTTTCGCATAATATAATTACGCATAACAGCTTACGCATAATTTTTTTAAGCATAATTTCTCTAACCATAATAATGATTAAGCATAAAGTTCTAAAGCATAACTTTTTTAAGCATAATATCCTAAAGCATAAATTTATTTACGCATAATGATATTAAGACATATTTTTATACGGTAGACGATTATTCGTCACCTACTTTCATTTTCACAATAAAAACTTAAGGGGATGTTTGTAAGGTTGAGGCTCCAAAGCAGAGTCGACGGAGCCCCGCTGGGCGGGGCTCCTATTTCTGTCTGCAGGGTTTAAAGTAACCTAACACGAAGGGGATGACGGGGGCTTCGTTCGCTCGCTTCGCTCGCTCACTCTAGCCCCCATCATCCCCTTCGAACCTAACCTATCCGTGTCGGGGTGCGCCTGCGACTAGATTATTAGACAATGGTAAAAACATTTCTCATTATCATAACTAACGTTATGCTAATAGTCATTAGGCCTACTAACGCTCTGCGAATCAAATTTATGCCAAAACAAATTAGTCTTTAAGATGGTTATGCCAACATAAAAGGTATGCCTAAAAAAAAAATGCCGAAGTATTATTATGCCAAAAAAAATTGTGCCATAATCGTTATGCCGAAGTATATTAGGACAAAGAACAATATGCGAAAAGAAGGGATCCCGTCTAATACACGGAAACTGACCGAGAGGACCGTCTCAAGCCTCAAGGTGTCTATTCCCGTCAACTGTTATGGGTAGAAAACTACTGAAACAAAATTGAAATTTATGAAAAAAAAAGTCGTGTAAAAAATATTTCAATCGATTCTCCTAGTGATTCTGAACAAACTAGTATCAGGTTTAGTATATACTAAAACTAAGCTTGTATAGGCAGTGACCATTTTTCATCTGGTGGGTCGTCGGCTTGTTTGCCAACCTAACATACAATACGGCCGGCGACGTATCTTAGCGAGTCTGAAGTTAGCTGATTAACTGCGCAGTAGACAATTTCGTTTCCAATAGATTCATTGCGCAGCCAAACAACTAACTTAAGTGTGGCGCCACACCATGCCGAAATTACGCGACCGAACTTCGGCGTCTATGTTTTTTATATAGGTAAAACGCGAAGTAATTTCAGCCTGGTGTGTCGCGGGTAATTTAAAAAGCATTGCAGGCGTAATCATGCCGAACTTCGGTTGCGTATCTTCGGCATAGTGTGTTTAGACACTTAGACTCCCCAAGATACGTCGGCCGTACTGTAACAAAACGTAATAGCAGAGCGATTATATCACTTTTGCGGTTTACAATTATTATAATTATTTCAAAAGCATTACTAAACAATTTACATTACTCAAAGAAGCAATCCATATTCATAACAACAACACCATGCATGTGGGGTGCATGAAAAGAGCCTCCACGAGTAACGATACTTCGGTACGTTCACCACGGCATGGCATTCGTGTATAGCTCGTGCCGACACGATAGAAGAGACAACAACACCAATTTACCAGCACCAGCAGTGATCACCAATTATTTTGCGAAACATGGTGATTAGGACAATGCTGCCTTACATACGACTGGTGGTCCGTATTCAACAGTAAACATTTTCCATATATGAGGATGGTGACAATAAATACGCAGTTAAATACGGAAAACTATAATGTCGCCATAACATTGGAAAATACCGCGATTACATCAACTAAGCAAAGCATAGAATAATTGAAATTCCGCAAAGCAATGGCTGAGGACAGATGAGCGGTAATGAATATTTACAATGCCATTTTGATTATTTATTCAATTTACTTAACTTATTCAATTCAATTTTAAATATTACTAAAAAAAACAAAAATCTTTTTAAAATCTAAATAAAAAAATCAAAAAACACGCCTGCATAAAAAGCGAACTAAAAAATAAGAACTGAAAAGATGTAAACAAGACGTACTTCTAATCATAACATACATAACATAACGTAAAATGAACGTAGGTTTTCAAAAAATCATGTTAACAAACCGTAACACACAGTCGCCTAGTCGGAGGCTACAAATGTGTTTGATCAGTCACTGCGAATTGCATAAGTCGCAGGTAGCCTGTATTTGCTGTCACGCAGTCGGGTAAAAATAGTAGCCCACCGGCATCGGGAACAGGTCCAAGCTGCCGGTGGTCAGAGCCTCAGAGAGAGGAACCTCCTAACAACACGCGCTGTGTTCAGGAGTACCGCTTTCTGTCTCAAACCCTTGATCCAGCTGCCTAACGAGATCCTCATCAGATGTTAGTCGAGGCTCTTGTCTATTAAGCCATTGGCCGTAACGACTATAGGGACAATGACTGCTGAGTCCACATCCCACATGTCGACAACCTCGTGTGCTAGATCAAGATATTTTATTTGTTTATCTTTCTCAGTTTTCACGAGAACAGAACATCATGCAGAACAATGATATCAATTGTGATGAATGAAATCTGATTGATCTATCACCACTATGTCAGGCTTATTAGCTACAATAGTCCCGTCGGTGATGATAGATCGAACCCAGTACAATGTGACATGACCATTCTTGAGAACTAGGTCGGGCACATACTTGTGGTATGGTACTTCTGCGTCCACAAGGACGTGCTCGGAGGAGCTCGTGGCTAAATAATTACAGCCGCATAGAACGATCTTCCAGGTTAAGCCACGCTTGCCGAGGTTGGTCTGTGGATGGGTGACTATTTACCATAGCGAGTTTCCTCCGTGCCTCGGAAAGCACGTAAAGCCGTTGGTCCCGGCTATCATTTGTAGATCTTTGACAGTCGTTACTGTTGGTCAGAAGCCAGAAAGTCTGACAACCAGTCTTACCAAGAGTATCGTATTACCCAGTTACTGGGTTGTGGAGGTCTGATAGGCAGTCGCTCCATGTAAAATACTGATATTAAGCTGCATCCGGTTCGACTGGAAGTCGACCCCAACATAGTTGGGAAAAGGCTAGGCAGATGATGAGTTCTGCGTCCACAAGGTTGTTTTTGAGAGCATGCTGATTGTCCATTTATTATTATCGTAACAAACAACTCCTCAACATCAATTTCATTTCATTCATCCTGATTCCAGTCAAAGGAATAGTTAACGTAATATTTTGCAATGGGTCAAAGGTTTTAAAATTTCTCGTTCGGTATATAGGTTACGTATCATAATACCTAAGTTTATTATAACTATTTTCAAGATAACTACGGTTGATTCACATATGTTCATAATGCATATTGGTCGACTCAACTACTGTTTAACTTACCTAATCTTGATTAAACTAAACTTAATTGCACTAACGAACGATTAATCTAATGATCTTTTAAGATATTGGATATTTCAACTATGTTTGAAATACCTAATGGACGACTCGCCTACAGTTTATTATTACTGAGCGCTTTTCACTTTTAACAAACACCTTTACTTTTCTTTAATAATTCCTGTTTTAAGTTCAACTTAATGACCTAATTTTAAGTAAATAAACTATGATTCAAAGATTTTTGTGTTTTCTTAACTTTCTTTTTAACGGATAATTAGACAATGGTGAAAACATTTCTGCGAGCAACTTGGAAATAGCGCTCGCCGGCCACTGCCGCGGCACCGCTCGCTTCGCTCGCTCGGCTCGCGCGCGGTTGGTCACAGTTCTAACCTAACCTAACCTATTTCACTCAGTTCAAAATGGTGAATCATACAATCTGCCTGCGACTAGATAATTAGACAATGGTAAAAACATTTCTGCGGCAGATTGTATGATTCGTCATTTTGAACTGGGTGAAATAGGTTAGGTTAGGTTAGAACTGTGACAAACCGCACGCGAGCCGAGCGAGCGAAGCGAGCGGTGCCGCGGCAGCGGCCGGCGAGCGCTACTTCCAAGTTGCTCGCAGAAATGTTGTCACATATACAAAATCACCAGTAAGACAAACACAAGACCACAGATAAATCAACAGTAGGTGAATCGTCCGTTAGTTTAATCAACGTTAGGTGAATTAATTGTAGTCGAATAAACCGTAGATGAATTCTCCATTATGGATTTCGTCCATTAGTTATTACAAAAATAGGTGAAACGATCTTTAGGTGTTTTAAACGGTAGATCTTTTGACCGTAGTTATCTTGAAAATAGTGGGAACAAACTTAGGTATTATGATACGTAACCGGTATATACAAGGTGTAACATAAATAACGCACAACCTCTTAAGGGGTCACTGTACTCATCATTATGAACAACTTTTACTATGGGACGAAACCGGAAATCGCGAAAAAAAAAACAGCTGTTCCCTACATTTTGACGAGTTATGCGAACATAAATATAGGGAACAGCTGTTTTTTTTTCGCGATTTAAGGTTTGGTCCGATAGTAAAAGTTATTCATAATGATGAGTACAGTGACCCCTTAAGAGGTTGTGCGTTATTTATGTTACACCTTGTATATAATACGCAGTTCAACTTCCCAACTAACGAGAGATGTCCGAATAACGTAAAAAAATTGTACTAGTTGGAATTCTTTGACGCTGGCACGTCCTCGATCGACTGAGCTCCATTTCAAAAATATCACGTTCTGAAGACTATCTAAGCGCGAATGCAACAGGTAAGTACTAACTTAGGGTTGGCGAGTCGATAAATAGGTCAGGTGTAAGGAATTCCCTGTAAAATTCTGGTATGTAGCTGCATCTTGTTATACTGGAAATTGACGATCACACAGTTGGAGAAGAGCTGAGCTTATAATGTTGTGTTAAATATTGTGGTGTTCATTTAAGTAATAAATTATCTTATTTTATCGAAGCCATCACGCAAATCTTAAACGTAGTTTATTATCTTTTTATCCTTCATTTATCTTTGTCTTTTCATATTTACTGTTAGTAATAGATCAAAATATTATAATACCAACTCTTTGTTGTACATCAGTGCACTCTATGGCATGTCTGTTCCTTTTTGAAATATATTTATTGCTTCCATAGTCGTCAAGCGAATAAGTTGTTTTATTTTATTTTATTTACAGATTAGAAACAGTTCAAATTGTCGTCATAACAATTTTTATGAATAAAATGTTTTGCAGACTCACCATCAATATCCTGGAGACCCAGGTCTCGCCAATAACTGCCTGGTTACGTAGAAACGGTCCCATAGAACCAAACCAACCAAACCAAAAATTAAAAAAAAAAAAACTACAATACCACCTTTTTTTGTCTTTATTTCTTTTTTTCTGTTATTTGATATTACCGGTCTGCAAATTGAGTTATTTTTCTTCATCTTAACGTTCGTTTTAATGGTCCATCAAATACTTTTTGCAATGTTCTCATCTCAATAACGTTAGAAATGACTCCGGCGAAATCGCAAAATTATTATTATGTGGGCATACTGTCAATTGTTTTGACATTTTTACTACCTACTTACTTTGACAGCCACGGCAAATGACGTAGATAGAAAACTTGCTTCTAAATCAAAATCTTGAAAATAAGCCAAATAATCCTCGACAAATAGTTATAACACTAACATTAAACCTGACCCTCTATGTTTGCGATTCTAAGCAAGGAAATAACATAATGTCACGCTATCCTTCACACGTGATGACCCTGGGGAGTGGTAGCGACACGACGTGTCTCATCGTTCACCGAGATCCGAGTGACAGAATGTTTTCGAGAAATCGTACATCGTCTCAGATCTTTTTAATTCCCAGTTGAAATACTATTCTGTTTCTTTTTTGTGTAGTACGAGTAGCTTGGTAAGAAGGGCGATGGCCCACTTGATAGAAAATGGTTACTACTGCCTATACAAGGTTAGTCAGAAAGGGGGTACTAATCCAAAAGGGTGTTAAAGTACACATAATAATGAATAACTTTTGTTCTACAACTTTTCCCAAAACTCAATAGTTTAAGAGAAACAGTTGTTCAAAAATCTCAAAAAAAATCTCTAAAATCTATCTATCCCCAGTTATGATCAGCTGTGTTTACATTTTAGGTCATATTTGGGGTCATGAATTAGAAGCACCATTTTTTGAATCTGTAACTAAAGCAGCGATGAAGAATTTTTGAAAAAACTAAAATAGAAATCATTTTATTTGGAAAAAAAAAATATCGAATTTTGAAATTTTAACACTTGCTTTCAAACAGTCATCAGTGATACTATAAGTGGGCTTCGGATTAGTACCCCCTTTCCGACTAACCTTGTATACCGTGGGCCCGCGGTACCCGAAAGATTTTAACCACGCCTTTCTGATGGTATTATGAGTCAAATGTATATCAACGAAAGTCCAATTCAGACATTTATTTTCTTGTTTTTCTTGACATAATAAATCAATTAACTTTAGTCCTTCCTTGTAAACAATACCTTAGGTTGAACTAGCAACATTTATAAATTATCGTGTGAGTGGATAAGAAACTTCTCACTTCACAACCCTCCCCGATAAGACATACGGCGAGAGGGGTATGATATGACAAAAGTCGCAACGCCGCGTTCATAGGACTTGTTACCATAGATATCTTTCGATTTGTGAATTTCCGTAAATAATGAATATTTCGAAAATTAAGCTTTACTCAACAAACTATATCCTAGCTTATCTTCTCCAATTAGGCAACGGAATCGAAGGTTAAAATCTTTCGGATACCTCGGGCCTGCGGTGTAAAACTATAAAACAAAGAGGATTGCTGATGTGTTGTCAACTTTAGAAACAAAATTGGAAAGTCTCATGTGTTTGTTTTTTCACCACAATGCAATGCTGCAGGTTGTGGTACTTCCCGAATGATCTCATCCACATGAAGCTGTACTACTACTAAATGTAACCCTAAGAGTTCAAAATAGTAAAAGGCAACAGACATTTGCAGTGGTCTATTCAGATGCCCAAGTTAAATAGTAGGAGTCGTACTACAAAAGTTTTAACATTTGTTAAAACCTTATATCAAAACCGATGCATAGAAAAACCCTCAAGTCTCTAAAGCATCGTGGTGCCGGACTTAAAGAATAGCGCTACCCCTTCTCTTCCCGTGGGTGTCGAAAAAGGCAACTAAGGGATTCTCTAGAGGATGGGCAGCAGCGTTCTCTGAGTACTTTAACAACCATACTGCGATCGCCAACCCGCCTGCCAAGCGTGGCGATTACGGCAAACCCCTCGTTTTGGCGGAGGCCTATGTCCAGGTGGACGTCTTTCTGCTAAATGATGATGATGATAGAAAAGCCCAGGGGGGCTAATGTCGTCACTTTTGGTGAAACACATTTTGTTTCATATCCGTAGGCAGATAAGGACAGCCGACTCCAGATAATGGGACAAGGCAATGGAAGAAGAAGTTTCATATTAGTTTCATATTGGCAGCACATCCAGTCGGGCAGTCGTCACGCAGTCTCACTGACTGCATCTTATTGCCTTCAAGCTGGATTTGGCAGTTGCATATTTTACAGTTGCGACTGGGTATGCAGTCCACTCGCAGTTAGGATTATGAATATGAATCGAAATATGATTCACTAAATGTGGTTTTGTTAGCCCCTCTGTTTAATCTAAACAGTCGCACACGATTTTTTAGTAAATAAAAAATAAACTTTAAAAAAAAGTAAAAACCGACTTCAAAGAAATACTAAAAGGAGTAAAATAATTACCATAATATAAAATTAACAGTTTCAGAAGTCGGTGGCTTCTATTTGCTTCAGTGTAGAGTTGCACCGACTTCTGAAACTGTTAATTTTATATTATGGTAATTATTTTACTCCTTTTAGTATTTCTTTGAAGTCGGTTTTTACTTTTTTTTAAAGTTTATTTTTTATTAAATACGTTTTAGTGTCATAATTTTAACCCCCTCCTTCATAACCCTTCTTTTTGGCTTTGACGTAGTCGGGCATAAAAAGTGCTTTCCAATGATACCTAACACGATATAATGAAAACATTCCAAAGGGGGGGAGGGGAGGACACGCACCCCCTCCTCTTTTCAAGTAGTCAGTTCCCAACAGCAAATATAAACAAAGCAATATTAGTAATTTGAGAATTTTGCTTTGATCCGATGAGGAGTTCCGTTCCATATCTCTGAAGTTCATGGTCTGATCATAACAAAATTTAAATGGGACCAATCGGGAAGTATACCCTTTCGAACAAAAAAAGAATTTTTCAAATCGGTTCATAAATGACGGAGATATGAGGTAACACACATAAAAAATAAAAAAAAAAAAAAAAAAAATACAACCGAATTGAGAACCTCCTCCTTTTTGAAGTCGGTTAAAAAGTAGGTGTATAGGTACAGGCTAATTTATGAAAATAGAGATAATGATATGCTCTGCGCGTCCAGTATAATAATATTTTTAGGATGCTGTTGCGAAGGCCTCGTTTTTGTAGTGCTTCAGAAATGTTTGTGCAGAATCGAACCGATGGCTTTCATGAGGTGATTCGCAAAAAAACTGCATTTCTATTAAGCAGAGTACGGGAAACTAGCAACAGCATCCTCAAAATAATAGGGATGTTATCTTTCCATTTTCAAAAAAGATGGTGAGGACGGTGATAAATTAAGATGTCACAATGAATCACCAATATTGTGTCACTTTACTAACAATAATTGTAATGTCATTATTGTAATTACTAACAGATTGTATCTTGTTATCTGAATTAAAGAATTATTATTATATACAAGATGTATATAAGTATACAACCTCTTAAAGGGTCACTGTACTCATCATTATGAACAACTTTAACGAGTTATGCGAACATAAATGTCGTGAACAGCTGTTTTTTTTTAACGACTTCATGTTTTGTCCTGTAGTAAAAGTTGTTCACAATGATGAGTACAGTGACCCATTAGGCCGCTTATACACGCTAAGAAATTTCACCGTGTCTGCTGCAGATAGTACCAACTGGTCATATACACGACAAGAATTTTGTCGGATCCAGGCACGAAAACTTCTCGTGTCTATTGCAGACAAGACAAATAGGAACGTGTAAACGTTAAGATTGTTTTCGGGCAGTCGTGCAGCTACGTCCACGCAAACAAACGTACAGAAACTACCTGAACCACTTTACCCTACCTCGCCCCCCACCGCACCGCAGCAACTTTCACGCGTCGTGTCTAGCGCAGGCAAGATTATTTTCTTGATCAGCGCCGAAGTAGTGTACACAGTTCGTGTGTAGAAACGACACGAATTCTTACATAGGGCCGGAGACTTTTCTTAACGTGTAGAAGTGGCCTTAAGAGGTTTTGCGTTATTTATGTTACAACTCGTATAGAGGAAATATTTAATTAAAAATGTTTACATTTTCTCCACCGTTTAAAACTTATGTATCTCGTTAGTTCACTGGTTCACTGAGTACCGGTTGTCGTTGATAACCAGCGCTGTGGATCTGTCTAGCACGTCAATCACAGCATTATGCTGAGCGATGGCCGTTTTGTGCCGATGTGACGCATATTTTTCCCAATAGTTTATTTTTGGTTTTGTTTATACTTTTACTAGCTTTTACCCGCGGCTTCGCTCGCGTTAAGTAAGCTCAAAAAAACTCTTAACACGCTACTAAAGTTTCTATAATAATATAATTCAATCGTGATTCGAAAGACACGTGGCGCCATGTATGAACGTTATTGTTGTTTTCCTCGGGAACAGTACTTTTTTCGGGATGATAGGTACCCTATGTCCGTTTCTGTACACCTGATAACGTATAAGCATTTCAGAATGATCGGTTCAGTGGTTTAGGCGTGAAAAGGTAACAAACAAACTTACTTTCGCATTTATAATATTAGTAAGGATAGGATTAGGATAGGATAGGATTAGGATTTTATTTTTGTGCATCATGTTGGCGCTAATAAACAATTTTTCTTTCTTTATATTTCATTGCAAATTATCTTGAAAGCTGATGACTTGCTAATGTTTATCCACTTGATACGAGTAATATATTGCACAAAACCGCAACAACTCTGATAACTGAGATTGCTACATTGATTGCCTTTCAAGGGGATGCGTCAATTATTTCAATTTTATAGTGAACGTGGCGTCGTCATTGCAATTGCAAATACAATCCTACGATGGTTGCATGACCGCCGCTTTTGTGTGGACAGCGGATTATCTGAGATAAAATGTCACTTTCAGATTAAGTCCAAGAACTTTGATTTAGATAAAATGATAAAAAAATTGATAATTTGATTAAATCCATTTATCACTTATCAGTTCACACAGATGAGTATGATTTTAATGGAAGATAACGGTTAGAGAGCTAGATGTCGGACAAGGTTGATAAAGAAGCCCTCCACATCACGATTTATTCACGTGCATTTTTCGCGATTGTCCAACTAGTTTCAGACTTAAAAGGAGCCTTTAATCGTGAACTAAACAATCATAAATATACATGTGTCTCACTAACGTTATATAACAAAAAAGTTGACCTAAAATCCGAAATTATTACTAGCCATTTTTTGAAATAGTACTTAAGCTCAAAATGCAATATAGGAAATCAAGCACCGTCATCTAAGCTTAAAAAATACATCGTTCAAAATCACCAAACAGACATCGATGATAGAAAAAAAAAACTTTATTCACAACACCGTTTTATATTTAACAATCGTGCATGGATTTAAACAATACTGGTTTTACTTGGATAAACCACCATATATTGAGCATAAATTACCTACATTCTTACAGAAAAATATCTTAGCGAGCAACGTCTTCTAATTCAAACATCCGCCATTCGTCCCTGTGTGTTTCACCCTCCACCACCGTTCATTCTTACTCATTCAATCTGTTTGGATACGTCCACATAATCGTCTTACATTTCCTATGTCATTCGGATACACACCCAATCCCACATTTATATTTTCCCATCAAACCTTCTCAGGCACAGAAACCTCTTACATCAAACCACGATTAATAACAAAACTATCAGCACAGATAACTTCCACACCCTTACTTCCGACAAGGTCTCCCTTAACGACCAATAGGGGATGTTTTACGAGCTTCCAACAAAACACGGTCGGCTAGTAAACGCCATATCCTTAGTGCCATCGTAAAGTGGCTCGCTTGATGACTTTGTAATTTGATCGTATGATTCGGACGAGATTTTGATGGTTTATGCTTTTGGGAAATGTTAGTGTTGTAGTTAATCATTGTAAACTTGACCCTCACGTCGTTATTCTGTGGTCATCATTTTTAGTACCATATTAAGATCATGGTAGGTGGATAGTAGCTTGCGGGTACCTGGTGGGCTTGGAAACCTTCGCCCGAACAGTCACAGGCCCAAGAAGGCGGCGCGCCATGTTCCGCACGCGCCTCTCAGGAGGACGCGGTGCAAGGCCGATGGTTCCGCCGAAGAGAGTGGTGGAACAAGACGTGCTTGTGGTGAATGCAATAGCAAAATCTGCGACACCGGTCATAGTTTCTCGAAGGAACACCGAAGTGTTTTTAGCGGTAAGAGTCCGAACAATGAACACCGAAGTGTTTTTAGGAGTAAATCATAGGACTAGGTATGTCTCGTTCCCCAGGGATGTGCGTTACACAGGCGGGTTCTGGGGTGATCTTTTAGGAGATCACAGTGCCCCCTCAGTGCTGATGGTGACCACTGAGGTGATTATAAAAATACAGATTCGGGTCTAGTCGCGTAGAAACTTAAAATGCACTAAATACCTTTTATCCCGGTTACCATTTACCTTTTTATTATTTTTTTATATTTTATTTTTTTATTTTTTATGGAGACGTCGTTAGTGTAGTGTGTCGAAGTACCGACGATAACTTAATAAAATAAAATAAAATAAAAATCAAGATCGAGTGAGGGTAGATGACAATACTTTTGCTTCACGAAGATGACAACTGCTCCGCAACTTCAGTCTACCCGTGACCACGGCCGGTGTAACTCGCCCGAAACGTCGGGATAAAAAGGTATTTTTATCCCGACGTTTCGGCCTAGTTTTTTCGCGACTAGACCCGAATCTGTATTTTTATAATGTGTACAAATCGCGAAAGTTTAAAAACATTCACTGAGGTGATTTTAGTGAGGTAAGAATCCCGCACTCCCCGGTCTTATCCTCGAAGGCCGGGCGCCTTTAGAAGGAGTACACCTGTACTCTAGTAAAAGTGGTTATCTAGGTTTCCTACTTGTAGGATCCGGAAAAAATCCTACCACTTTTTGTGCAGTTTTTTCACTAAAATCATAGATGTCCTTTTCATGATAAAGATTAGCAATTGATTTACAACTGTACTCATTTCTATGAAAACTCTATATTTATTTTGAATATTTATTTTGAATTGTTATTTTCAGTTTTCATGATAAATAATTAGTTAATGATTTACAATTGATCTCATTTTAATGAAAACTCAAGAACTAATATCCAAATAGGTTTAAATATCAGTTTTAACTAATTAATCAAATGAACGGTTATCAAAACGAGTCAATGAAATTGTTATTCAAAACTTACAATAATTATTTGTGTTTCGGGCTAACAATAACAACCAAATCAAATGGAAATGATTTATCTAGTGTACATTATTTATAATTAATATTAATAATGCACACTAGATAAATCATTTCCATTTGATTTATCTGTTTCATTGGATTCACTGATTTTAGTTCGAAGTGAAATTAATGTAATATTTACCATTCAGATTATTGGACGAGTAGTTCATAAAATCGGAGACGTTTATTTTTTTAGCCCTAGTTTTTTAGTATAAATTTGTTAAATATTCTTTATTTGTCATATAATTTAATAATGGTTTTAAAGTAATTACACTCATTGCGCTGTTCAAAAATCGTCCGTTTTGATTATGTGTTACATAAAATATGTTCTCTATTTAAATCCGTCGTTAAGTAAAAACGCAATTTTAAAATTGGCGCCACAAAATAAAAAACAAATGACAGACGTAAAAAATAAAATTCCATTTTCAAAAATAGGAATTACTTTTTTAATATTTTTAACGTAAGTGGCCCATTCAAGAAACCTTCTTTAGGGTATCAGGACACTTGCGCGAAAGACATTTCCGCGAAAGACACTTGCGCGACTCCCTTTGCGCGACTAGACAAATGCGCGAATGGACTTTTGCGCGACTGGACATTTGCGCGACTAGACACTTGCGCGACTGGACGTTTCCGCGACTAGACTGTTGCGCGAACCCACTTGCGCGACCAACACTTGCGCGACTGACTTTTCCGCGAAAGACATTTGCGCGTATATACTTCCGCGATTGGACACTTGCGCGACATTTATTACGCAAAGGATTTAGGGCAAAATCCGAGAAATGAGATTCCATACCATCACACCTGTATTCTCAGAAGGGTAGGACAGAGGTGTATACTAAGTATGTGACTATATGAACCCATTTATTACTTTATCTAGATAAAATTCGTATAGGCTAGATTAAGTTGTTTAAAGTTTTAATATCTCACAAGTTTTCCCTCCAGAGGGAGGGGTTGGTCAAAATAAAAATCAAGATGGCGGAAAAAAATATGTGGCATGGGTTTCGTGTCCATGGTTTTCGATAGTGCTAATGACGAAATTGCGGTTGAAGTCAAAATCCAAGATGGCGGCTATGTAAATTTACAAAATATGCGTCATGGGTGTCGTGTCCTTGTTTTCGGGGGCGCTGATGACGAAAATGAGGTCGAAGTCAAAATCCAAGATGGCGGCTGTGAAATTTTACAAAATATGCGTCACGAGTATCGCGTACATAGTTTTCGGGGGTGCTGATGACGAAAATGAGGTCAAAGTCAAAATCCAAGATGGCGGCTGTGAAATTTTACAAAATATGCGTCATGGGTGTTGCGTCCATAGTTTTCGGGGGTGCTGATGACGAAAATGAGGTCAAAGTCAAAATCCAAGATGGCGGCTTTGAAATTTTACAAAATATGCGTCATGGGTGTCGCGTCCATGGTTTTCGGGGGTGCTGATGACGAAAATGAGGTCGAAGTCAAAATCCAAGATGGCGGCTTTGAAATTTTACAAGGTATGCGTCACGGATGTCGAGTCCATGGTTGTCAGGGGTGCTGATGACGAAAATGAGGTCGAAGTCAAAATCCAAGATGGCGGCTGTGAAAATTTACAAAATATGTGTCATGGGTGTCGTGTCCATGGTTTTCGGGGGTGCTGATGACGAAAATGAGGTCAACGTCAAAATCCAAGAGTGCGGCTGTAAGACTTTGCCTATGACGCATACTTATATTTTGTAAAATTTTGCAGACGTCATCTTGGATTTTGACTTTGACCTCATTTTCGTCATCAGCACCCCCGAAAATCATGGACGCGGCAACCATGACGCATACCTTGTAAAATTTCAGAGCCGCCATCTTGGATTTTGACTTCGACCGCAATTTCGTCATCAGCACCCTCGAAAACCATGGACACGAAACCCATGACACATATTTTGTAAATGTTCACAGCCGCCATCTTGGATTTTGACTTCGACCTCATTTTCGTCATCAGCACCCCCGAAAATCATGGACGCGGCAACCATGACGCATACCTTGTAAAATTTCAGAGCCGCCATCTTGGACTTTGACTTCGACCGCAATTTCGTCATCAGCACCCTCGAAAACCATGGACACGACACCCATGACGCATATCTTGTAAAATTTCACAGCCGCCATCTTGGATTTTGACTTTGATCTCATTTTCGTCATCAGCACCCCCGAAAACCATGGACTCGACATCCGTGACGCATATCTTGTAAAATTTCACAGCCGCCATCTTGGATTTTGACTTCGACCTCATTTTCGTCATCAGCACCCCCGAAAACCATGGACGCGACACCCATGACGCATATTTTGTAAAATTTCTAAGCCGCCATCTTAGATTTTGACTTTGACCTCATTTTCGTCATCAGCACCCCCGAAAACCATGGACGCGACACCCATGACGCATATTTTGTAAAATTTCTAAGCCGCCATCTTAGATTTTGACTTTGACCTCATTTTCGTCATCAGCACCCCCGAAAACTATGGACGCGACACCCAAGACGCATATTTTGTAAAACTTCACAGCCGCCATCTTGGATTTTGACTTCGACCTCATTTTCGTCATCAGCGCCCCCGAAAACAAGGACACGACACCCATGACGCATATCTTGTAAAATTTTACAGCCGCCATCTTGATTTTTATTTTGACCAACCCGTCCCTCTGGAGGGAAAACTTGCGAGATATTAATTAAAACTTTAAACAACTTAAACTAGCCTTTATGAATTTTATCTAGATAAAGTAATAAATGGGTTCATATAGTCACATACTAAGTATACACCTCTGTCCTACCCTTCTGAGAATACAGGTGTGATGGTATGGAATCTCATTTCTCGGATTTTGCCCTAAATCCTTTGCGTAATAAATGTCGCGCAAGTGTCCAATCGCGGAAGTATATACGCGCAAATGTCTTTCGCGGAAAAGTCAGTCGCGCAAGTGTTGGTCGCGCAAGTGGGTTCGCGCAACAGTCTAGTCGCGGAAACGTCCAGTCGCGCAAGTGTCTAGTCGCGCAAATGTCCAGTCGCGCAAAAGTCCATTCGCGCATTTGTCTAGTCGCGCAAA
The DNA here is from genome assembly GCA_905220435.1 of Amphipyra tragopoginis. NCBI lineage: Eukaryota > Metazoa > Arthropoda > Insecta > Lepidoptera > Noctuidae > Amphipyra > Amphipyra tragopoginis. The sequence continues at coordinate 649,793 of HG992006.1, read as the reverse complement.
GGGAGTCGCGCAAGTGTCGTTCGCGGAAATGTCTTTCGCGCAAATGTACCAGATCCCTTCTTTAGGCCATAGCCTAAGAGCAGTTACGCACTGCATCCGATCCTAATCCATGAAAATATGTTTCGAAATAGTCATAGAACTATTTGTATGGTAGTTTACGCTCTAGATCCGACTTCAGTCATCCGATTTCGCTCCGTCATCCGTGAGTCTCCAATTCGGAAAAAAAAATCACAGACCGAAGTAGCCGTAGTACTGTTTGTATGAACGCTTTCGCATTACCTCGGATTCAAATCGGACATATGCCAAAGATGGCCCCTGAATTGTTTGCATTTGGATCAGAGATCAGATAAGTGGGTAAGCGATATCCGAATTCGGTCCGAGTTTTTAGACTCTAGATTCGCATTTTCACGTATTCGGATCGGATGCAGTGCGCCAAGCAATATCCGAATTCGGTCCGAGTTTTTTATATTCTTATTTTCATATCGGATCGGATGCAGTGCGTAATTGCTGTAAGACCTCAACCTTTATCACTCTGAAAATACGCCTTTGCCCAGCAGAGGAACAGTAATGGACTGAATATTCTATGCTGTGATCGTATTACTCAAGATGTCCACCTTGTTTCCCTTCACACGCCATGTTACGTCATCTCCGGAACATCGTCTCACCACAATGTCAATCACGTCCACACCTTCTATCCTGTCATGAACGCGTTAATTACTTTGTAGCTTGAAGGACCGGTCGGCGACTGCCGTCTACCGAGTCTGATCTATTGGGCTGGAATGTGTTGGTTGGATTTACGTACCGTACAGGCCGAGTTGCTTAAATAAATAAAGGTGTACTCCAAATTATACTTTGTCAAAACATTGTTTCAATTATTTTCGGAAGACCTGTAATTTTATTTTTTTTTACTTTATTTACAGGGCTTTATCTCTTAGCGACCACATCGCCCAGTGCGGGAAAAAATAATAATTGATAACTTATAAATACGTTACTTATCACTAGCTTACGATCTATTAACCACTAATTTGTACAAAAGTTTTGCTTTATCGGACACTGGAAAAGCAAGAATGGTGTTACAAATGCCAATGTCATTTATTTTAAACGGTCCAAAAATATTTATCCTAGTATTTTCATTCCGGGCACACTCCATCAAGACATGAAGGACATCATCAATATGTAAATATTAATAGAATAGAAAATTGACCTAGTCGCCGGGCGTCGCATGCATCTACTTACTGTTGGCGGATACAATTAGTCCCATAGAAATATTTTATCGCACTTATAAATATTAGTGATCTATGGTAGCTTTGGTCTCGTGTAGTGCCGGACTTAAAGAATAGCACTACCTCAACTCTTCCCGTGGGTGTCGTAAAAGGCGAAGGTATTCTCTAGAGGATGGGCAGCAGCGTTCTCTGAGTACTTTAACAACCATACTGCGATCGACAACCCGCCTGCCAAGCGTGGCGATTACGGGAAACCGCCCCTTTTGAGGGAGGCCTATGTCCAGCAGTGGACGTCTTTCGATGATGATAGTAGCTTTGCTATCGCGCCCTACTAATTGCGCAACACACTCGTAATCGCTATTTGATTTTGACAGTTCAACAATTTTTATAGCGACGTATATTTAACAATACGACTTCTCCACAACTATGTATCACGCAATGAATATTGTTTTTGACACATCAACTGTCATGATTGATGTTGGTTATGTTACGCAATTGCCCTGCTGGTTACCGCCAACTGTCAATAATAGTTTTTACTAACCACAAATACCGATCAAACATATCAACGCGACGCCCGAGCCACGGCATTTTACATAGTTCCGGGTTAAGCCACGCTTGCCAAGGTTGGTCTGTGGATGGGTGACCATTTACCATAGCGAGTTTCCTCCGTGGCTCGGAAAGCACGTAAAGCCGTTGGTCCCGGCTGTCATTTGTAGATCTTTGACAGTCGTTACTGTTGGTCAGAAGCCAGAAAAGTCTGACAACCAGTCTTACCAAGAGTATCGTATTACCCAGTTACTGGGTTGTGGAGGTCTGATAGGCAGTCGCTCCATGTAAAATACTGATATTCAGCTGCATCCGGTTCGACTGGAAGCCGACCCCAACATAGTTGGGAAAAAGGCTAGGCAGATGATGATGAGGCATTAAAAGTGCATTGTTGTGGAACAGCCGCAAATTATCTACGTTTATTTGGGAGTAGAAGAAAATTCTATTTAAAATATTCGAAGGTGACACACTGCATTGCGTTATCGTTTTTCCTGACAACAACCGTGGCGCCGCAGCATGCATCACGTAGACAATATTATCATGATGCATTTTAAATCGTACTGCATATCGCATACATTACACATTAACTGTCTGATATTGACAAATTCAATTTTGATAGTCAGATTTTTGTCTGCAGTTTGACTTGCAAAATATTATCTGCTAGTAGATAGGAAAAATGAATTGCCCAGGCTGTAACTAGATCTTTACTACCGATAAAATCTTATCGCGACACACGATAATATTTCTTTAACTGAGCCTATCTGATTTTTCTTAACAAACTCAAAATATCAAACGCCTTTCCCGAAACAATACCAAAACTTGTAAGTCAAATTCTTAGAATTGACGAAATCTTAGAATTTCTATGTTAAACGAAGGTACATTATAATAGAATAGATATTTATATTTATGATTATTTACGGTTTACTCACGTGCATTTTTCGGGATTGCCCGACTAGTTTCAGACCCAAACGGAGCCCTTAATCATGAGCTGAACACGCGGCGAGGTCGCGAGACGAACTGGCGTGGCGAAAAATGCACGTGAGTAAACCGTAAATAATCATAAATATGAATGTGTCTCACGAAAGTTATAATACAAAAAAAGAATAGATATTTGTTGTATAAAATGTAAACGAAACGAATGATCGTGCAAGTTTTGCTTTAAGAATCGTTTAAAAACACACATTTTTTAAACCGTTAATGAATATTTCTGTTAAGCTATTTTTAAATTATTGTATGCCCAAAATGGGCTAGTTGATGTCTTTAACATTATAATCTTTAACAACTGTAACTACTCAATCAGAAATTGTAAAGTCGACTTTACTTATAAATCCTTACTTATCTCTACATAGTATAAAACAAAGTCGCCTCCCGTCGCCGCGTCGTCTGAACGCTTAGATATTTTAAAGTACGCAACAGATTTTGATGCGGTTTTCATCAATAGCCGGATTGATTCAAGAGGAAGGTTTATATGTATAATACATGCATAGTACTGGTATAGTAAAGAAAAGGCGAGAATGTACAATATATTGCACCCGTGCGAAGCCGGGTCGGGTCGCTAGTTACTTTAGGATAACCTTTGATCGTTTTGTTTACCTTTCATACATTTAAGTGGTCAGACTCCACAACAATATGCATTTTCTTTTCTTATTTGACTAATTGGCCAGATTTAATTGGCACACTCTTTGAATTTTATATACAGGGTTAATTGAAAAACACCAACAATCTCTCAAGGGGTCATTGTACTCATCATTATGAACAACTTTTACTATGGGACCAAATCTGAAATCGCGAAAAAAAAACAACTGTTCCCTACATTTATTTTCGCTTAGCTCGTCAAAATGTAGGGAACAGCTGTTTTTTTGCGATTTCAGATTTGGTCCCATAGTAAAAGTTGTTCATAATGATGAGTACAGTGACCCCTTAAGAGGTTGTTGGTGTTTTTCAATTAACCCTGTATATGTATTATGTTTGACCCATTCCGTATGACATGACATTTCAGAATATCTACAGTTTTCTGTTCAGTGTTCATTTTTCATTTCTATTAATGCTTTGTGTCATCATCATCTGCCTAGCCTTTTCCCAACTATGTTGGGGTCGACTTCCAGTCGAACCGGATGCAGCTGAATATCAGTATTTTACATGGAGCGACTGCCTATCAGACCTCCACAACCCAGTAACTGGGTAATACGATACTCTTGGTAAGACTGGTTGTCAGACTTTCTGGCTTCTGACCAACAGTAACGACTGTCAAAGATCTACAAATGACAGCCGGGACCAACGGCTTTACGTGCTTTCCGAGGCACGGAGGAAACTCGCTATGGTAAATGGTCACCCATCCACAGACCAACCTCGGCAAGCGTGGCTTAACCCGGAAGATCGGTCCAGTATTACTGCTTATTATTATTTTATTATTGAGTATTATTGCTTTGTGTAATACATCTAAAAGTCCACACATTAGATAAAGGACCAACAATCAAACAAATGCTCCATAAACTTTAAATTGTTTTCACAACTGCGTTCTACTGTCCTACGCAGCAGTTTACAAAACGACTACCACAGAAACTGCAGCAGAGATTGAAAACTACATGCAAAACCATCCTTTGCATGACATAAATTAATATTCCTAGCTAGCACACGGATATAGCCTAGGTACGCTAAAGGACGCAGTTCAAGATTTTCGAGACCATTTTCCTTTGCCAATGATTTCGTACATTTTCCTCAAGAATTACTTGCAAGATTTATTAAGGAAAATACATTAAACGGTGACAAATTGGTTGTCCCATTTCAAAACCTAGTAAGGACTTGAAACGAAATTTTACAGGAGAGCGCAGCGTAAAATAGGTCAGCCTTTGAAAAGTATTTATGTTGGGTAAAAGTATGTGGTCAAAGTGACTTACTAGGTTTTAAAATGATTAGAGGCAGTGAATGGCACTTACTAGGTATCGATGTTTATACAAGGTTAGTCAGAAAGGGGGTACTAATCCGAAAGGGTGTTAAAGTACACAAAATAATGAATAACTTTTGTTCTACAACTTTTCCCAAAAGTCAATAGTTTAAGAGAAACAGTTGTTCAAAAATCTCAAAAAAAAAAAACTCTAAAATCTATCTAACCCCAGTTATGATCAGCTGTGTTTACATTTTAGGTCATATTTGAGGTCATGAATTAAAAGCACCATTTTCTGAATTTGTAACTAAAGCAGGGATGAAGATTTTTTTAAAAAACTAAAATAAAAATGACTTTATTTGATTTTTTTTTTTATCGAATTTTGAAATTTTAACTCTTGCATTCAAACAGTCATCAGAAATACTGTAAGTGGGCTTCGGATTAGTACCCCCTTTCCGACTAACCTTGTATAATATCTGCTTATATGTGAGTTTTTAACGCTGGTGTTTTTGTATTTGGTAGGGACATAAAGGTTAGCAAGATTATGCAATAAAACGATTTCTGTAAAAAGTGTTTCTTACTAGGTTTTGAAATGGGACAGCCGAAATATTAAGAGATACTTGTACATAAATTACTTTGGTGTATAAGTGAGTGGGATTCTAATTAGTTTGGGTGCGTAATTCATTTGTTTTTTTTGGTGTGACGTCAGAGTAAGACGTGAATATCGTCGGTCTCGTTTGTGGTTACGTGAGGGTAATGCGTAGATATGTTATGTTCATTAAGCTTCTGCTTAAAAAATATTTAATGACTAGTTCTGGATGATTATTAAAGTTATTTTGTGAAATATACAGAACTAGCTTTTGCCCGCGACTTCGTCCGCGTGGAATTGTTACTTTGGGCTTACTATTCCGTTCTTTCACACATGTCTCAGGTGCATTGCCTTATCATGTTGTACATCTCTCCGATAAATATTGTAGGCATAGATAGTTTTGTTTGGATTTCCATTCCAACTTCCATCCCCTATTTCACCTCCATGCAGGTCGAAATTTCAAAAACGCTTGAAAAAATGTTTATTTATTTCTTATCTTCTTCTTCCTGCCCTTATCCCATTTACTTGGGGTCGGCGCAACACGTTTTCTTCTTCCATTCCGTCCTGTCACCCGTCATGATATCACTGACTCCCTTCTCTTTCATATCATTCTACACACCATCCATCCATCTTTTTTTTGGCATCCCTCTTCCTCTCCTCTCTCTTTCTTATCAAGTGCCTAAATACAAAGATTCATGCTTTTATTTTTAATAATAATATCGGACTCCCATACAAACTTTCATCCCATATTTCAACACCTTCAAGCCTTTTTTTCACAACACAATGTAGTGTATGTCCTTTTCCAAAGTCTAATCTATCTTTACACCAAATTTCATCAAAATCGGTTCAGCGGTTTAAGCGTGAAAGCGTAGATATACAGAGAGATAGACAGAGGTACTTTCGCATTTATATTATCAGTAGAGATGTATTAAAATGTGTGGTAATGTAATATACATGTATATTACATTACCACACATGTTAATACAATACAGGATGTATCCTGTAGTTTTTCAAACAAACCGCTTTTTCGTTTAGAGCACTCTATTTCATTTTCGAATTGTAAACATGTTTTGTAGTACATTTTGCTGTAGTTAATTAAATGTCCACATGTTTCTGTGTCGCAGTATGGCGCTGGATTGTCGTATTTTTTGCTATAAGATTTTATAGGGGACCTCCTATTAATTTTATCCCTAATAATATTATAAGGGGAATTATTAATCGGCGAATAAATAATAGGTATATGAAAGACTGTTAATGAGATACTTTAATACTATACCGAGCGGCATAAAAATATATTTGCGAAAAATTAACTAAACTGGCGATAACTATGAATGATTAAAATTCGTAAAATGAGGCTACTAGCATTGGGAAACTCAAACAACCTTACAAACATACAACAATAACGTGAGTGAAATTTGTTCGCTTAAAAATTATTATACTTATCGTTCTGAATAACTAGTACCTACCTCAAATTCGTAATTTTAAGTCGTCGTTTTCAATATTTGTGTTCGCCCTCAGTCTTTCGCCCACTTAGTATTTCAGTACACCATAATCAGTATTTTTGACACCCTTACATTGAATTTATATTCGATCGTTTAAATACTAGCCATACGAGTATTTTAAATGCGAAGTAACTCTGTCTGTCTGTTACGCTTTCATGCCTAAACCGCTAAATCGATTTTGATTAAACTTGGTACAGAGATAGTCTGCAACCGGAAAAAGGACATAGGCTATTTTTAACCGACTTCAAATAGGAGGAGATATGGAACGGAACTCCTCATCGAATCAAAGCAAAATTCTCAAATTACTAATATTGCTTTGTTTATATTTGTTGTTGGGAACTGACTACTGGAAAAGAGGAGGGGGTGCATGTCCCCCCCTCCCTCCCTTTGGAATGTTTTCATTATATCGTGTAAGGTATCATTTGAAAGGACTTTTTATGCCCAACTACGTCAAAGCCAAAAAGAAGGGTTATGAAGGAGGGGGTTAAAATTATGACACTAAAACGTATTAAATAAAAAATAAACTTTAAAAAAAAGTAAAAACCGACTTCAAAGAAATACTAAAAGGAGTAAAATAATTACCATAATATAAAATTAACAGTTTCAGAAGTCAGTGCAACTCTACACTGAAGCAAATAGAAGCCACCGACTTCTGAAACTGTTAATTTTATATTATGGTAATTATTTTACTCCTTTTAGTATTTCTTTGAAGTCGGTTTTTACTTTTTTTTTAAGTTTATTTTTTATTATTCTGAAAACCGCGAAATATCTACGTGATAAACGACATCCACGTAGGTGAAGCTGCGGGTGACCTCTAGTTATCCTATAAATAATAACTGACGATGGCGCCATAGGCCACTTGTTAAAACAACAAATACTTGTGGACAAGTTTGCGTGTAGTATAATATTATCGACTTAATACTTCACACATTAAGTAGATGAGATACCCGTTAAATATAATTATGTGAATAACTTATCTTTGAATGAAATGGGAAATTATAGCAATTTCCCAACACGTCACTGGTGCGTCTCGTACGGTTTCAAGCGATGACTTTAATTTTCTACTACTCGATAACTAAGTGCTTCATCACACCTGCCCGTGATTGTCTACTACTAACGGAGTGCCTCCTTACAGACTGGTAGAACCACAGAACAAAAAAAAAACAAATGGAAGGGCCCACGCAGCTGTCGTACATTGACTCACGAACTCATACATGAAATATTAGGATCGTGTATTGTGTAATTTTAATGTGTAAAAATTATAGCAGGATTAAAAATGTGGCTCACAGAGATGTATAAAGTACCTACCTATAAAACTTTGATATCTTTCAATATAAGCAACTAGCTGTACCCGGCATGCGTTGCAATGTAATTTTTCCTACTTACTACCTACCTACTACCTACCTACCTACTACCTACCTACCTACTACCTACCTACTACCTACCTACTACCTACCTACTACCTACTACCTACCTACTACCTACCTACTACCTACCTACTACCTACCTACTACCTACCTACTACCTACCTACTACCTACCTACTACCTACCTACTACCTACCTACTACCTACCTACTACCTACCTACTACCTACCTACCTACTACCTACCTACCTACTACCTACCTACCTACTACCTACCTACCTACTACCTACCTACCTACTACCTACCTACTACCTACCTACTACCTACTACCTACCTACTACCTACCTACTACCTACCTACTACCTACCTACTACCTACCTACTACCTACCTACTACCTACCTACTACCTACCTACTACCTACCTACTACCTACCTACTACCTACCTACTACCTACCTACTACCTACCTACTACCTACCTACTACCTACCTACTACCTACCTACTACCTACCTACTACCTACCTACTACCTACCTACTACCTACCTACTACCTACCTACTACCTACCTACTACCTACCTACTACCTACCTACTACCTACCTACTACCTACCTACTACCTACCTACTACCTACCTACTACCTACCTACTACCTACCTACTACCTACCTACTACCTACCTACTACCTACCTACTACCTACCTACTACCTACCTACTACCTACCTACTACCTACCTACTACCTACCTACTACCTACCTACTACCTACCTACTACCTACCTACTACCTACCTACTACCTACCTACTACCTACCTACTACCTACCTACTACCTACCTACTACCTACCTACTACCTACCTACTACCTACCTACTACCTACCTACATTAGTTTTTTTTTCAAATATCAAAATTTTCTTTCATAAGAACCTTCTCCTGACAATTATAATAACGAACAAAACAAAAAAAAAATTAGCGAAATCGGTCCAGCCGTTCACGCGTGATGCGATGACCAAGGGAAATAGCGATTCATTTTTATATACAGGGCGTCCCACGACTTTGCCACATGGAGGGGAAGTACCTTAAATACTGTAGATAGAAAAAAATACTGAATGAAGACTTCATTTTTATTTTAAAAACAATACGAACTGCATTCAAAGAATTTTAAATAATCACCTGTCTGAACCGGGAATCGAACCCGCTAAATATGAAAACAAAAAAAAACTGTAATTTTATTGTACTAATCGAAAGACCCGATCAGATACATTTATTTCTTCTAAATAACATAGCATCTAAAATAAAAGGAACACCATAAAATTTAACATTCCATTTAAAATTTTGTTCAGAATAATGAATAGGATTTTCTCTATGTCGTGCTTATAACAACTGGCTTTATGTACTACTTTCTGCTTTATTACTATTTCGAAGTATTATTTAAATATTCACCATGAAAAAATAAATAGATCAATGTTAAGCGAGATTATTAAAAGAGTTACAATTTGTATACAAGAGGAAGAGCCACATTTTAAGCATTTAATAAATTAAATTGATTGTAAGTTGCACAGTTAAACGTGTCTTATTATTTCAAATAAATGTTAAATTTCATGGTGTTCCTTTTATTTTAGATACTATGTTATTTAGAAGAAATAAATGTATCTGATCGAGCCTTTCGATTAGTACAATAAAATTATAGTTTTTTTTGTTTTCATGTTTAGCGGGTTCGATTCCCGGTTCAGACAGGTGATTATTTAAAATTCTTTGAATGCAGTTCGTATTGTTTTTAAAATAAAAATGAAGTCTTCATTCAGTATTTTTTTCTATCTACAGTATTTAAGGTACTTCCCCTCCATGTGGCAAAGTCGTGGGACGCCCTGTATATAGATTATCGACTGCCTCGTTGGTCTAACGGTCGCAAGCGCGACTGCTGAGCGTGAGATCCTGGGTTCGATCCCCAGGTCGGACAAAGTGTCACAGGGGTTTTCCGTGTGGAATTTGTCAGTAGCAGCCCGGAGTCTGGATTTGTGCCCGGTCGATGGCAATAGGTTCGCCCCCTATTACATGGGACGTAAACATAACGGCGAAATGTGAGTGTACTATACACCTCTGCCAACCCTTCCGGGAATATAAGCGTCAGATGTTATGTTTTTAAGCAATTGTATGTCAGTTTGGAGACAATGGTTCCCGTACTAAGAAAGTACGTATAAGGGCACATCCCCAGGTTATTTCTATTTTGTGGCTACAACTATCATCAACGTACATATATTCAAATAAATAAATCGAATTGGAATCGGTTATGAGGGAATTTTGATATAATTACCATGTTTGGTTGAATTGCAGATCGCAATATGTTATTACAATTGCAGAATGTTTTTTTTTTTTTGCTTTTCTTCTTGCCCTGTTGTATTAGGCCGACAGTTGATCGCTAGCTGCAGGTACCGTTGGTATATGGCCGCAGCAGAAAAATTGCGATGAACTGTGCCTCGAACAACTGAGGCTGGCCGTACTTCGCTTGAGCATGAATGAACTATTGTTCTTTTGGTGATTGGATTCATTGCTCCCGAGTGTACCTAGTTGCTTTACTCGATTTTTTATTGGCTTCGCATATGAACGTGAACAGTCGTGTTTAAAAAGTTGCTCGGTAGCCTTCGCGTCTACACAGACACGTGCGCAATCATTCTTGATGCTTTAGCAGCTGATGTTTCGAGGGAAGTCACAGTGATGTGAATTCAAAGCGACAATACAGAAGCTTGTGCAACCAACAAACGCTCAAACATCGAAACGGACGCCAAATGCAACTGAAGCAAGCATTGCTCAAATAAACAGCCGATAATTAGCTCGAGTTCCTAGCGATAGCAGTCAATTTGCGACTAGACTTAGTTGCTCATGCGTGATCAGTCTTAGTCGCCTTTAACGATACGTTTAAGACGAGAAAGTATGGTTTTTTATTTGTCGAGAGGTGTCAAGAATGGTTCTCTGTTGTAATATCGAAATATTATTAGCCGATTCTTATCTGGCCGACAACCTTTCCCCACTTTTCATTTCGCCGAATAATTAAAACGCCGAATGATTAAAGTCCCTAATTATGTTTTGTAACTTTTTGTTACGCCGACTAGTCTGCTGGCCACCGTTTCATTAGTCAAATGTATTATTAGCCACTTTACACTTGTAAGATGGCTCATTTTCCCATCATGCAAGCAAGAAAGCAAGCAAGAAAGCAAGCATGCAAGTGTTTCTGGGTTTGCTCCGCCAGAAGACTCGCTTTGTCGCCCCTTCGCTTCGCTCGCACACTTGACCAGCGCTACGGCCTCGTGCACTTGTTCCACTCAAGACCTACATCGCGAGCTTCTGTCTCCACGCTTTTATATAACACTCTAGAGGTAGGACAAAGTCTGACCACGTGTAGTCGGGGTGCGCTGAGCCGGATTAACATTACATTCCATCGTGTGAAAATAATATTGTGCGTATGCTTATATGGCAAATTAAACAATAGCCAAATAAGTATTCGAATAAAACAAAATTTCTGCTTGATTTTTTGGCCAATTAATTATGGTGGCTAATAATCATTCGCCGAAATCAAATTACGGTAAAAATTTATTCGGCAAAGATTACGTCGGCGAATCGTTGTCGGCGTAATGAAATTCGATATAAAATACTTCGGTAAAAACACGGGCACCCGTCAAGAATACACCCATTATTTTATTAGAAGGGTGATCGGAAAAAGGTGAGCTAATTTACCTAAACTTCAAAGAACAGAGACAATAACTGGAGACTTCCTTACGACAACATATTTTTTTCGGGAGAATTTTCTCGGAGATTGTCTTTCATTTGTTCTCAAAAAATAAAAGACAATCTCTTTTTTTGAAAACAATAAACAATCTGTTTTTTAAACACAATGAAAAACGTGTTATCTGGTTTTGTGACAATTTTGGGAAACAAAAATAGGAAACGAATTTAATTGTTTTCTGTACTATTAATATTAAATGTACTTTAGTGATGTCCGGAAACCCGGAATAATTTTCACGAAAAGAAATGTTGTCGTAAGGAAGTCTCCAGTTTTTGTCTCTGTTCTTTGAAGTTTAGGTAAATTAGCTCACCTTTTTCCGATCACTGATTATGATAGTCAAAAGTGTATTATCTGTTGCGGTACTTATGCGTTGCAGTGTTCCCCGTGTGTTGAACATCCTACATGGCTGACAGCAGCATATCCATTTATTATAATACATAGGAATGTTGTAAACAACTACTTGTTTACAATATTCTAATGACTGCAAGTGCAAGTGGCTACTTTATGGGTAATCCTTATCAATGCTACACTTGATAAGGTTCGCCATTAAGTAGCCACATTCGTTAATACAACTTTTGGTAGTTGTAATGCTCCGTATGAAAGAGTTCGTCCGTAGAAGTACTACCAGTATACCTATTTAGGCTAAGCGTATGCTGAGACGCAGGTGACGCAGGTGCACGCAGCGCAGGGCAGAGCAGATTTTGTAATGCATGAACGTAAATAGAGCTGCGTACGCTGCGGCGCAGGTGCATGCGACGCAGACATGCGTCTGTCCTGCTCTGCGCCTCGTTGTAGTGCCGGCACAGATTTCTGCGCGACGCGTGAATGTCGACACGTGTTTTTTATCGCTAATTATAATTTTATTGCAATGACAGAACATTTCATTGAATTAGTGCGTTGTGAACCTTGTTTGTATGATACTAATCATCCAGACTATTAAAAAAAACGTTCGCCAACTCGAACACGTCTATTCTTTGTACTAGTTAAAACTCGAATGTGTCTTCGACCTGCGTCGCAGCATGCGGTCGTGGCCTATGTCTGCCTCGCCTGCCCTGCCTGGCAAAATCGGTACTGTGCTGGGCTGCGTCACCTGCATCCTAGCATACGTTATGCCACCAAGCAGCAGTGCTATGTTTCAGTTTGATGGATATAGGTGACGATAAAACTACAGGCACATGTGACTTTTCATCTTTGTCTCTAAGGTTGGCAACGCATCAGTAATCCTCTTGGTTTTGTAGGTGTATTATAGTCGGTGGTAAACATTTTCTATCAGGTGGGCCATCTGCTTGTTTGTTAAACTATTACATTAATAAAAACTATTTAATGAGTCATTCTTTAAGTGCTAATATTTCAAGTGACTGTTTTTACTGTCTAAGTAATTAAAATAGTGTAGATATTAGAAATAAACCACTACATATACATCATATTTCTAGTTCACCTACAAATCCTTGGTGGCACGTCTCAATCTACATATATTTGAACTTATACTATACAAGCAGAATTTACTGGCAGTCTTGACGAATAAGAAGAACATTGTCTTTAAAAGGTTATATAAATTATTGCTCGTGGCTAATTGTCAATCGCGCGTATCATATGATTTGCAAAGCTAAGCTGCGCTTGTCACGCTTATTCCATGGATGAGTTACCATTTGTTACACATCGAGTGCCTTGTAGAGCACGTTAAACCGTCGGTCCCGTTTTTCATACCTATGACAGTCGTTACGCGTAGTGAGAAGCCCTTAAGTCTTATAAGGATATCGGCATTGCCCAGTAACTGGGTTGCGGAGGTCTACTGGCAGTGGCTCCGTGTAAGATAATGGTATTCAGCCGCATCTGGGGTTCTACTCCCTAAGCACGAAGTCCGTGGTTTCGGTCTTAGTTACGAAAGTTTCCAACTCACTATCACCTACGGACATACGATTATTTCGGGGCCCGAACTAAGAATGAATAACAACACGATTTGACAGCTGTTGTCCCTACTACCGATGTGTTTTTGCCCGTCCGAAAAGTTGAACTTGACACTTGTTTTGTTCACTCCTACGTTTCGGGGTACTTTCGGACGGGCGAATAACTTCGTTGATGGACTTAGGGAGTAGGCTCCCTGGTTAGACTGGAAGCTGACCCCAACATAGTTGGGAAAAGGCTAGGCAGAATCACAATTTATTGTAAAAGTCATGAAAATTTTCAAGCTGATTGTGTCACGTGTTGCTATAAAGATACTAATGATTTTCATTTACTTAGTTATCTACGTTACTATTTTCACGACTTCATAATAAAGATCGAATCGCTACAATGATAGTGCAGTATCGTGTTAACAAGTTATTAAAAATAGAGAAAAACATTTCCTGCTTGTTAAATCGATTAATCTATCAAAAAGACCCGATAACTGATCAAGACAAGCAAATTTAAAGGAAATCCAATGCAATACTTGTAACAGTTTCAATCTGGAAGAATATTACATGAAAAGATCCTCCACATGTATTCCGGTAAGTACGTCCGGCGCACACTTTTCCCGGCTAATCTTTTTACCATCAAAGACGTCGACTGCTGGACATAGGCCTCCCCCAAAAAGGGGGAAGTTTGCCGTAATCGCCACGCTTGGCAGGCGGGTTGGCGATCGCAGTATGGTTGTTAAAGTACTCAGAGAACGCTGCTGCCCATCCTCTAGAGAATCCCTTAGTCGCCTTTTACGACGCCCACGGGAAGAGATGGGCTAGTGTTACAGCGGTTACGCACTGCATCCGATCCGAATCCGTGAAAATACGATCCGAAGTAGCCATAGAACTATTTGTATGGTAGCTTACGCACTACATCCGGCATCCGTCATCCGATTTCTATCCGTCATCCGTGAGTTTCTAATTCAGAAGAACAATTGACGGACCGAAGTAGCCATAGAACTATTTGTATGGTAGCTTACGCACTACATCCGGCATCCGTCATCCGATTTCTATCCGTCATCCGTGAGTTTCTAATTCAGAAGAACAATTGACGGACCGAAGTAGCCATAGAACTATTTGTATGGTAGTTTACGCACTACATCCGGCATCCGTCATCCGATTTCTATCCGTCATCCGTGAGTTTCGAATTCAGAAGAACAATTGACGGACCGAAGTAGCCGTAGTACTGAATTGTTTGAATTTGAATCGGAGATCGGAATAATGCGTAAGCAACATCCGAATTCGGTCCGAGATATTTAATCTAGATCGGTATTTTCACGGATTCGGATCGTATGCAGTGCGTAAAGCAATATCCGAATTCGGTCCGAGTTTTTTATATCCGTATTTTCACGGATTCGGATCGGATGCAGTGCGTAAAGCAATATCCGAATTCGGTCCGAGTTTTTTATATCCGTATTTTCACGGATTCGGATCGAATGCAGTGCGTAATCGCTCTTATTTTACGTTCGGCACCACACTTCACGGTGTTTTATAATGTGTCAATAAATAATGCATATATTATTGAGATAAACTATCTATAAATATAATCAATGATAAAATAATCAAGAGCCTTTAAATATGTTTAGTAATTGTTTTCTTCTTTAACATTGATTCGTTTTGCTCATAACATAAATATTCTGTTTTGTATTTTGTGGATAACGGTGTGAGTTGCACATTTTTATCATGTATTTGTTTTGTAAGTTAGCTCATAAGATCTAATGTGCAACTGTTTGTTAGTCCCAAATAAATAAATAAACTACATATAATAATAAATAACAACTATTTTTAATTTATGCCAGGCAATTAAAAATATGGCAACGTTAATTGAAATAGCAGGCGGCGCGGCGGTACGCACTTCCTTGAGATGTGGCGTTGTCATTATACTAACATTTTATATTACTTCTACCCATACAAGAAGATTCTTCTATGGGTTTGTCTGTAATTAAATCACACAAAATTGTCAATGGGTACCTTACTCATTCCATTGTCTATTACTGCAGGGGACAAACGTTTGTAAACAAGAAATCGATATTCAACAGTCGTGTTTTGCATAATTGCTGTCATTTCAAAGGGCAGTCGCATATAGAAAAAATATATATACAGGGCTACTGGTAATTCGACGTATTCCTTGCACCACGTTATAGGGGGGCTAATATGCAACAAATTTAACCCCACATATGTTCTACGAAATTCAATGGATTTCGAGATATTGCAATTTTTATATTATTTTTAATAATACCCAGAATTCCTTCTTAAACACTATTTATCCCTAAAATATCAAATTGATCGGCTTTGATTATGATAATTAGCTTGTAGCTGATACTTTTACGAAGCTTTCTGCGTATTTAACTGTTCTTAATGACCATCAAATTGAAAGTAACCATTAAAAGTTAAATAAGTGTATTAGAAAATCGTCGAGGTACACGATAAAGAATGATGTTCATGTCAAAAATTTACTATGACACTAAGTGTACAAATTGCAAGACAAACATCTTTATTTAATCAGCTATCCAACGAGGTATAGACGTTCAAAAATTTTTAAGAAACTAATGTAAAAATGTCATATAATACTGACAAAGGCGATTTCTGAAAAATCCCTACAAGCACGCAGGTGGCCCGTTAAGTGCAATTCATTGCATAATCCTCGCGTAGAGATTAAATAGCAGTCTGTCGGGTACCAACTGTCCTCTAAATGTCAGGATTAGATTAGGTCAGGTCGTTAGGTTATGTTTGGTCAGGGTTAGGTAGGTTAGGTTAGGACCTAAGTGTGCGAGGGAACATCGGGGTGGTTTTAGTCAGTGAGAGTCTGGCAGACCCCTCTGCCCACCTCCAAGACGGAGGAAATCCATGAGGATATCAAGAAGGCAAAAAAAATGGTCAGGTTAAGTCGTTAGGTTAGGTCACGGTTAGGTTTAGGTTAGGTCACAACTTCGATGCCCTGGGATCTGGAGGCAAGGCCCCCCGCGCTGAGATATCTGCACCTGCGTCATCTGGAAGCTGAGGTTGCCATGCCGCCTCACCAGCCACTCCTCCATTACGGGTCATACCGCCACTATTGCGGCGTGCCCTGCACTGGGTTGCGCAAGTCGTTCCCTCCAGAGCCACTAGGATCTGGCGGAGACCACTCCGCTCAAGCGCCTCCTCGCTTTGGCGATATCTCAGCGCGAGGGCCCTCGCCTCCAGATCCCAGGGCATCGAAGTGACTCTTTTTCTGACCATTTTTTTTTGCCTTCTTGATATCCTCATGGATTTCCTCCGTCCTGGGGGTGGGCAGGGGGGTCTGCCAGACTCTCACTGACTAAAACCACCCCGGTGTTCCCTCGCACACTTAGGTCCTAACCTAATCTACCTAACCCTAACCAAACATAACCTAACGACCTGACCTAATCTAATCCTGACATTTAGAGGACAGTTGGTGCCCGACAGACTGCTGTTTAATCTCTACGCGAGGATTATGCAATGAATTGCACTTAACGGGCCACCTGCGTGCTTGTAGAGATTTTTCAGAAATCGCCTTTGTCAGTATTATAAGACATTTTTACATTCGTTTCTAAAAATTTTTTGAACGTCTATACTTCGTTGGATAGCTAATTAAATAAGGATGTTTGTCTTGCAATTTGTACACTTAGTGTCATAGTAAATTTTTGAGATAAACGTCATTCTTTATCGTGTACCTCGACGATTTTCTAATACACTTATTTAACTTTTAATGATTACTTTCAATTTGATGGTCATTAAGAACAGTTAAATACGCAGAAAGCTTCGTAAAAGTATCAGCTACAAGCTAATATCATAATCAAAGCCGATCAATTTGATAATTTAGAGATAAATAGTGTTTAAGAAGGAATTCTGGGTATTATGTAAAATAATATAAAAATTGCAATATCTCGAAATCCATTGAATTTCGTAGAACATATGTGGGGTTAAAATTGTTGCATATTAGCCCCCCTATAACGTGGTGCAAGGAATACGTCGAATTACCAGTAACCCTGTATACCATTTTTAAAATACTTTTTATTGGAATAATCTAACATTCTTAGTTGCCGGCATAATAAGGTTTATGTTGGGGACTCAGATTCATTGTTCCCGGGTGTAGTTGATTCCATTAAAACTACGAAAATCCGTTCAGAAAAAGACTTGGAACAAAGGAACAGAAAAACAAATGAGTCGAAACCCAGCACTAATTAAACACTTCATTGCCGTTTTTTCGAATCTCCGCTTTCTACTAAAGGGAAAATAGCACAACATGTAAAAAAAAGCAAGCGATAATCACAGTTGTGTTTAGCATAATTGCCTCCGGTTCCGACGGCCTAACTGAGAGGGATATAACTCTCCTCCCGTTTGTCAGCATCACTGCTGCCCGAATTAACGAGATGAACATTTAATTAGTAACAAAACTTCCTTTCCAAAATTACGGTTTTGAGATGCCAGTTGACTTACGCGAGCATTTGTGAATAAAATGTTTGCTTTATGCTACACTGGATCGGGTCACTTCATCGGTGTTTTTAATGGCGTACAAGGTTAGAGAAGGGAGGAAAATCTAACCAGAACAGTTGGGTTGGTCTGGGGAAAATTTCTGCGTCCATCAGTATTCTGGGTCATGACGTTGAAATTGATAAATATTAAATACTCATAACACCGATTACGTACTTGAGTTCCAAAGCAGCATTCTAATTGCACAACACACTCGTAATCGCTATGGCTTTGATTTTGACAGTTGAACAGTTTCCATAGCAACGTATGTATTAACAATCTGACTTCTCCACAACTATGTACCACGCAATGAATATTGTTTTTGACACATAAACTGTCATGATTGATGTTGGTTACGCTACCCGATTGCTCTGCAGATCTAAATTCGTAAGTGCAGAGGACTTTTGACTGATAACAAGATGGCTGAAAAAACTACTGAGGTTAGAAATATTAACAGTCATCGAAGAGTAAAATATAAAATATAAGCCATACCGGATGATTTTGTGGTTTATCCTCTAGCAGTTTATTGTGCAACAGTATAACTAGAACGTTTATTTGTGTCACAAATGAGCGTTGGTTACCGTGATTATTTTTGTTTAAAATATTTATCACATAATGTTTGAAAAATTTCAAATTGACTTTTGTTCTGCCAATGATCTGATAATTTGTGTTTTTTGTTTGTTATTTTTTTAAAGCCCTGTCTCTATTGTGTTAGAGTATATTTCATTTAAGATTGCAAGTAGATGTTGTTTTTATCCGTCTTAGGCGTCTTCTACATTTAATATAATATTAATTATGTAAATTCTTGCTGAACTAAAACTGAGAATTTTCTAAAACCTGTCGGACCAACGCTGGAGTCCGCGCACCTCTGCGTCGTATTAGTAATAATTATAATAAGTTATTTACAGAATTAGACATATTTGCAATGCCGGCTAATAAGTTTCGTAACTGTCTTATTAAATCAATCAAGAGCCTTTAAATATGTTAAATAATTGTCTTCACCTTTAACTTTGATTCGTTTTGCTCATAACATAAATATTCTGTTTTGTATTTTGTGGATAACGGTGTGAGTTGCACATTTGTATCATGTATTTGTTTTGTAAGTTAGCTCATAAGATCTAATGTGTAACTGTTTGTTAGTCCCAAATAAATAAATAAAAGAAGTGGTAATTTTCTAACATTAAGCTTAGGTTGTCTTGTCTCATCCTAAGATTCGCAGTCGTACAATTACACAATGGAGCAATTAAGGAGCAAATAAAAGTCATTTTTATGATTACAAAAAGTGCTTAAAAGAATCGCCACCCTTACAACAAAGAAGGAAGGCAAAGAAAGTCTGTTGTTTTGTTGTTAATTACGTCAGCCGAAACCCGAACTAAATGTTTCTGGACCAAGTGACTTGCTCTCAAAGTCCGGACTCATTTGGGAAGTTCCGGGATTTTATTTATTTCGTCTTTTTATAGGGTCGTACATTGATATAGTTTGGGACTGTTGGGATTTCTATTATTTGAAGTAGGTTAGTCATTACTCTAGTTTATTCTTTCCCATCAAAGTTACTAGGCTTGCTATCTAATTAGTCTGAATTCTAGTATTATACATGGAGAGATTGTCATCTGACCGCAAAAACCCAACTATAGTTGTGACAATCTAATAGGTCCGATTTGACATCTGTCAAAATACTAGAAGTAATGTCAACACTTGTAATAATTACTCCAATGCGTGGCGTTTAGTTTCATTTTATCATGGGTGCGCTATGTTCAGATAAATAAAAAGGCGAATTTCTTTAAGATCGAAGGCGTGCAACTTCTGTACACATTTATTTTGTACTTATTTTATACAAACGTCAAATCGGACATAGTACGTTGTTCGAACTGTAGTATACTGCTGGTTTAACCAGTTGGTTTGACCAGATGTCAGAATTTCGTACGTGTGACTGTCGACGTTGATTATCACGGGCCTTACAACCGGTATACACAGAAACATTCGTGATTTCTTTTTAATCGTTAAACATTACGAATCGTAATTTTCTTCTGGTGGTTTATGAACTTAAGAAAGTTCTGAGTATGAATGTGGATAAGAGTAGAGGAAGACCAAAGAAACGATGGATGGATAATGTAAAAGATGATATGACTAGAAAGAGGGTGACTACTGAGATGACGGCTAATAGAGATGTATAGAAGAAAGAACATGCTGCGCCGACCCCAAATAAGTTGGGATAAGGGCAGGAGGATTAATAAGGTTTATGAACTTAGACGAGCGAGTTCACACATAGGAGTTATTAATAACGTATCGTCAAAAACAAATCTCCGTGTGAACGACTAGTTAGAGAGTTAAGGCATACAAGGGATTTAGAAAGTACATACATAAACGGTTCATCATCTGCGATGGTGTGTGTAGTGCGCCAACACGGACCAGGGGCCTACTTCGAAAATTGAACTGCGAAGTTCCGGCTGACGGATCGCACGTTTTCCAACCACGAAAGTGTTTCGGATACGATCGGTTCGATTTTCGTTATTTGACATTTTTTCTTTCGTTCACCCTACTCCAAAGTGTTAATTGAAGTTTAGTAGTTCAATGTTTGACAATATTTTGATTTTTATTTATTTAAGTATTTTATAATTCTAAAAGTCCATTTAGTCTATGAAAATATAATATAATTAATTACCACAAATTGTAAAAAATGAAGAAAAAAATAAAATCTTCGCAAATAAATTGAAAAACATCTTCTGCTCAAAACAAATATTACAATATACACAAAAACATGAATGAAAAATAAAATCTACAAAAACCTTCCTCCTCTCTCTAACCATTTTTTGCCGTGCCCGACAGGGTCCATGATGTTACTAATTATTTTCTTTTTAAACATCCTGTGGAACATTATGGAAGTGCAAATAGCAAATAATAGTAGATTGTTGCATCGAGCGCAAAGTGAGTTATTAATGCACGAGTGTTATGTTGGTGCCAGAGCGCATGCGAGGGCACTAAATTAACACGAGTGCATTAACAACTCACTTTAGCAAGGTGCATAATCAGCTTTTCTTTCAACTACCAATCTACCTACCGTGATTAAATATACCTACTCAAAATAAAAGTATTTTATTGTATTGTAAGTTTCTTTTCGATCCGAAACTTCAACGTTTGTTGATCGGAGTAGGTCCCCAGGCCAGCACTGCGTCGTGGACTAATACCTAAGCCCTTATTGATATAACTAATCTTATTGCTGCCTAATTGACCAAATGGATGATGAGAACTATGTACTTAATTTATTATTAAAAGCGTATTAGTCAGGAAATGTTATTTGCTTCCACTATCCAATTTACGATACAAATAATCCGATTAACACAAATTGTAATATTATTCTTTCTTCATCAAATAAAGCCTGTTTAACTTAAGGGTAATAAAACAGCCAATAAGAGTAGAAAAGTCTTATTATATTCCTTTTATTCTATTAGAAACAAAGCTGAAATCTATTAGGACTTAAATAATCTTTTCTTTCAACTACGTAGTAATGTTATCATTAATCACTACAAAACCGATCACAAAGGATGTATTTTTTGCTCAGAACCAAAACAGTGCAGAAATGTTTTAGGAAATCTCATGGTTGCAGAATTTTTCATTAATGCACTGTTTTTTATTTTTTATTTAGATATAAATTTACCACAGAGGTTTAATATCTCCCATTAAGTTTAATATAAAATATATGCATTAAATTAAAAAGATACTGGCTGAAAATAAAAATGGCTGAATAAAACCGACTTATTGAAAAAAAAAAACAAGCAAATGGCGCGCATTTTGTACCATTGTAAAACTTTGATACTTCTTAATTAGCAAGAAACGTTTTAAAAAATGGAAATAGACAGCGATAGCGATATGAATTCAACTCCAGAAAGTATAAAAACAGCTGCAAATGAAATTGATAACAACTTTTTGCCGCAAAAGTCGCGGGATAAATATTTTTCAGAAACCAGTTGCGTCCCGCGTGTCGTCCCAGGACGACACCGCCATTGTTTATCTATTGTGTCTATAATTACGGTGATTGAGAGGTAATTAATTTTTTATTTTGAGTAGGTATATTTTATCACGATAGGTAGATTGGTAGTTGAAAGAAAAGTAGACTACGCACCTTGCTAAAGTGACTAATTAATGCACTCGTGTTAATTTAGTGCCCTTGCCTGCGCTCTGGCACCAACATGACACTCGCGCATTAATAACTCACTTTGCGCTCGATGCAACAATCTACTTCTTCTTCTTCTCTCGTGTCAGCACGAGCTATACAAAAATAGCTTATGCTGTGGTGAAGAGATTAGACAGTCAGCAAGGTTGGTAGCGGGGCTGACTGCCCAGGGTGCGCCGGACGGGCGTATGCGTACGTATCGTCACTTGAGGAGGCTCTTTTCAAGCACACTTTGCATGCAACAATCTACTATAATAGACTGTATTAGTAGTAAAGCTCCTTGTAAAAGAGCTCGTCCGGGAAGGACTATCTTGCTATTTCTGCCAAGCAGCTTTGTTGTGTTCCAGTTGGTTGGGTAAGAACGCCGGTCAAGTTACAGGGACATGAGATTTTTAATCTTTGTCTATAAGGTTGGCAAACAACAACTCTTGGGATTGTGGGCATATAGGTGGCGGTAACCACTTACAGCTAGGTGAGTCGTTGGCCTGAGTTATTGAATAAAACAACTCGTTTATTTTTTTTATCAAAACTGGACTATCGACAAAAGCAAAAGCAGTGATACCCTACTGCGGACCTATGATGACATTGAATTATTGCTGCAACATGACTTGAAAACATTCATACACGCTCCCAAAGACACATATACATACACACATGCACACACACACTCACTCACACTAATTTTGGATATTATTTCTAAGTTTTTTTTTTAACTTGTTTAATTTTATATTTTTCTTATGATTTCTTGTTTAAATTCATCATACACCAGTTTTCCCATTTTATAATTTAACATTGAAGAGCGGGGCCTCCTAGCACAGGTATATCTTTTACTTAGCGCTCTTATACACGAGCGGCATGTTCCCCACGGCAGAGGTAACTGCAGCCGTCGACGCGCGTCGACGGCAACCGTCGACGCGTCGACGGCAGCAGTCGACCTATAGCGACACTTGCAGTTGTTGCCGCTGCCGCTGATCTTCGAAGTTGAAATGTCGACGGCTGCCGTCGACGCGTCGACGGCTGCAGTTACCTCTGCCGTTGGGAACATGCCGCTCGTATGTAAGCGCTCTTAAAAGGAGGCCCCATGTTAGATTTACTGTAAAAATTCAAACAAGTTTCTGCAATAAACCTTTTATTTCATTTTTTTTACCCTAGCGGTTGAATACTTGCCTTCCACGCAGGAAGGTCTGAGTTCGCTCCCAGCCCCTAACAACGGAATTTTCGAGGATTAGTTTTTAATGATCACTTGCGTGATTTTTTTGGGGTGCATGAAAAGAGCCTCCACGAGTGACGATACTTCAATACGCCCGGCGCACCCTGGGCAGTCAGCCTCGCTACCATCCTTGCTAACTGGCTAATCTTTTCACCATGGCATGAACTATTCTTGTATAGTTCGTGCCGACACGATAGAAGAAGAAGACTTGCGTGAAATACCATGAGGAAACCTGCAAACCTGAGGACTCCAAAAACTTTTTGAAGGCGTGTGTAGTCCACCAACCCGCACGAAGCCAGCATGGTGGACTCAAAGTCAAAGTCAACGTTTTTTATTTCAAGTAGACCAAATTACAGGTGCTTTTAAAACGTCAAAACTAGGTGCATGGTTCCAAAAGGTAGGTCTCATGGAGAAGAACCGGCAAGAAACTCCATGGATACTCTTTTTAAATAGATCATGACAATTTCACTACAGTATCGTAAGAAAAAATAATATGAGAATAATGCAGGTTAATGTAAGAAATAAACTCATATATGAGTACCTACCTAGGAAATAGAAAAATACGCCTTTTGGGATTGCCATAGCAGTTAAGAGCTGACCAGTCCCGACAGACGGCACCCGTTCACGAGCATGACGTGCACATCCTATCAGCAGATTATGACCTAAACCTTTATTATTCTGAAAAGAGGTCCGTGCCCTAAACAATGGGACAGTAATGGACTGATTATGGAGTACTGGATTTATACAAGGTGTAAGTTCAAAAACGCACAACCTCATAAGGGATCACTGTACTCAGCATTATGAACAACTTTTATTAAGGGACCAAACCTGAAATCGCGACAAAAAAAATCAGCTGTTCCCTACATTTATGTTCGCATTACTCGTCAAAATGTAGGGAACAGCTAATTTTTTTTTGCGCTATTTCTGGTTTGGTCCCTTAGTAAAAGTTTTTCATAATGATGAGTACAGTGAGGTTGTGCGTTATTTAAGTTACACCTTGTTGATGAAATAATAACCAATCGACCAGACGAGGACACAAATACAGCTATCCTCTCCACACTATTTGATTGACACAATAACAATATCAACTAACTTTATCATCAACGCTAACCTACAAATCGACAGATTGTAGAATTACAATCAGATACGCGGCGCTCTCAGATTGATGCGTGACGTCATACGCGTCAAGTGCAACAGTGCTATAGAAAAACTGTTGTTGATTCCGTTTGTTTGGCAAGGTAATTGAATTTGTTGAAGATTGAATTAATTTAGGTTATGTAGGGAACACAATAGGTCAACGAAGGCCAACGAACGCTAAAGGCCAAACGTTCGTTATTTGTTGAATTTGACCAAGTTTTGTAGATAAACAACGAATCCAGTTTTATTCGATTTTTACCGGTAAAGAGCGTTTGTTGGCTGAGAAGGGCTCAGGCCCTTCTCAGTCAACAGCCAACAATCGTGGAATGGGCACTTCCCAAAATTTGCACTTGATACAAAATGTGCATTTGATGCAAAATGTGCATTTGATGCAAAATGTGCACTTGATGCAAAATGTGCACTTGATGCAAAATGTGCACTTGACGCAAAATTGATCCAAAATGTGTATGATGCAAAATGTGCACTTGATGCAAAATGTACACTTGATGCAAAATGTGCACTTGATGCAAAATGTACACTTGATGCAAAATGTGCACTTGATGCAAAATGTACACTTGATGCAAAATGTGCACTTGATGCAAAATGTGCACTTGATGCAAAATGTGTATGATGCAAAATGTACACTTGATGCAAAATGTGCACTTGATGCAAAATGTGCACTTGATGCAAAATGTACACTTGATGCATAATGTGTATGATGCAAAATGTACACTTGATGCAAAATGTACACTTGATGCAAAATGTGCACTTGATGCAAAATGTACACTTGATGCAAAATGTGCACTTGATGCAAAATGTACACTTGATGCAAAATGTGCACTTGATGCAAAATGTGTATGATGCAAAATGTACACTTGATGCAAAATGTACACTTGATGCAAAATGTGTATGATGCAAAATGTGCACTTGATGCAAAATGTACACTTGATGCAAAATGTGCACTTGATGCAAAATGTACACTTGATGCAAAATGTGCACTTGATGCAAAATGTACACTTGATGCAAAATGTGCACTTGATGCAAAATGTGCACTTGATGCAAAATGTACACTTGATGCAAAATGTGCACTTGATGCAAAATGTACACTTGATGCAAAATGTGCACTTGATGCAAAATGTACACTTGATGCAAAATGTACACTTGATGCAAAATGTGTATGATGCAAAATGTACACTTGATGCAAAATGTACACTTGATGCAAAATGTACACTTGATGCAAAATGTGCACTTGATGCAAAATGTGTATGATGCAAAATGTACACTTGATGCAAAATGTACACTTGATGCAAAATGTACACTTGATGCAAAATGTGTATGATGCAAAATGTACACTTGATGCAAAATGTGCACTTGATGCAAAATGTAGGTACACTTGATGCAAAATGTGCACTTGATGCAAAATGTACACTTGATGCAAAATGTGTATGATGCAAAATGTACACTTGATGCAAAATGTGTATGATGCAAAATGTACACTTGATGCAAAATGTGTATGATGCAAAATGTACACTTGATGCAAAATGTGTATGATGCAAAATGTACACTTGATGCAAAATGTACACTTGATGCAAAATGTGCACTTGATGCAAAATGTAGGTACACTTGATGCAAAATGTGCACTTGATGCAAAATGTACACTTGATGCAAAATGTGTATGATGCAAAATGTACACTTGATGCAAAATGTGTATGATGCAAAATGTACACTTGATGCAAAATGTGTATGATGCAAAATGTACACTTGATGCAAAATGTGCACTTGATGCAAAATGTACACTTGATGCAAAATGTGCACTTGATGCAAAATGTGCACTTGATGCAAAATGTACACTTGATGCAAAATGTGCACTTGATGCAAAATGTACACTTGATGCAAAATGTACACTTGATGCAAAATGTGTATGATGCAAAATGTACACTTGATGCAAAATGTACACTTGATGCAAAATGTGCACTTGATGCAAAATGTACACTTGATGCAAAATGTGCACTTGATGCAAAATGTACACTTGATGCAAAATGTACACTTGATGCAAAATGTGTATGATGCAAAATGTACACTTGATGCAAAATGTACACTTGATGCAAAATGTACACTTGATGCAAAATGTACACTTGATGCAAAATGTGTATGATGCAAAATGTACACTTGATGCAAAATGTACACTTGATGCAAAATGTGTATGATGCAAAATGTACACTTGATGCAAAATGTGTATGATGCAAAATGTACACTTGATGCAAAATGTACACTTGATGCAAAATGTACACTTGATGCAAAATGTACACTTGATGCAAAATGTGCACTTGATGCAAAATGTACACTTGATGCAAAATGTACACTTGATGCAAAATGTGTATGATGCAAAATGTACACTTGATGCAAAATGTACACTTGATGCAAAATGTACACTTGATGCAAAATGTACACTTGATGCAAAATGTACACTTGATGCAAAATGTGCACTTGATGCAAAATGTGCACTTGATGCAAAGGGGAATGCCCATCAGCCACATAAAAAAATGCCTGAAATGAACAACAATGAAATATACGCCAAATTGCACTATAAGTCGTAGGGAACCCATATCATTTTCAATAATTACAAAAAAACTCGGCAAAACTTGTTCCAAACATCTTTTTCTAAAATATAGGTTAAGTCAAGGTTTAAGATTATTACGCAATAATTAATAAACAAAACTGCATTTAAATGTTTTAATCATCATTAAAAACCACTAACACATCATCAAGAAACTGTGCAGGAGGATTGATATTGGGTTGGTACCGGGCCCATGCTAAGTACCATATTATTGACATAGTATGGGCACAGGTACCAACTGTTCGCCGTCCCACGAGGCAGTTACAATAGCGATGCTGTAAAGCCCTTATCCCTGATAAGGAATTGTTAATTATTATATAAACAAAATATATTTTTTGAGAAATATGTCTGCTTTGTATTTTTCCTCGAAGTAAAAAGCAATTACCCGGAAGAGATAAATGCTCAACTAATTCGTTATCCAGTTCCCTACATATTTCAATCTTATAAATACCATTCGCTCGTGTGTGCTCGCCATAGTATGAGCGAGCCTGTTTTATTTGGTACGTACCACATGCCAACAAAACCATTTCGCTGTATGTCAGTTGTGGGAAATCAGCAACATTGTTAGGATTTATATTAATGCTTTGGAATTGCGCTCTGCGACGATTCAAATTATTTGTGATCACATAATCAGCTAGTATATTTTCTGTATACATATTCTGATGTATTATTTGCAAAATATCAACAGCATCTGGCCTGTCAACTATTCTAGTATAAAACCTATTAATTAATGCTGCTGCTATAGAGAAATCTACCATTAAATGTCTCGAAGCTCTATTAAAAAAATCTTGGCGAAATAATTTGAATTGCTGCTTGAATATTCCATTTACGGCTTCCACAACCCAGCGGCAAATAGTAACTCTTCGGCTTTTATTAGCTTCCAGAGTGGATAATTGAATTTCATTTACTTGCAGTGTTGATGGCATGTGAACACTATAATTGCAAGATTGCAAAAGTGGAATGGAATCCCTGAACCCTCTATCAAGAATGAATACGTCACCATCCTGAAAATATTGTCTCAATGGCTTACTGGGTTCATCAAATTCACTAATCATTATCTGAGCATCGGAAGTTGTTGCTGGATAAGGGCCTAACACATCGATTATATAGCCATCGGAGCAAACAAGCAAAAATGGCTTCACAAGGTTTCGATATTTGTGAAGAGAATATGTCTCTTTTTGGTACAAATAGTTGGAGCTTTTTTGTACATAGATATATGTTCCATCAATAATTACGACAGGCTTCCTTATTCCGTCGACTTCGCCAAACAGCCCATTTGGTAGAACAAGGTTTCTTGCTGCTATTTGTTCTCTTGTTATATGTCCAATTCCAAGGTTCATAGGAACAAAATCTTGATGCAGTTTTTCCCTTGCTTTAGCCATTAGACGTTCCAGAGTACTTCTCGGTATTTGTAGAAGAGATGATAATCTTTCATCAGAATCTCCAGTTCTCAATTTCATCAGGTAAGCTCCAAGGGCAGTAGAACCTCTATGCATTTGCGCCAATCGGGGCACCTCTCCCATTAGAGTACCAAAACTATTTCTACTCATTCCTAAAAAGTACCACACCATATGTTCTTCCATTAAGTGTATATTTTCGAAGTCCAAAGCACGACATTCATAATTCACAAATGATGCAAAGTCTTCAATGTGGTCCACAGTGAATTCATGATTCATATCTTCCAAAGCAGGGAGTTCATGCCAAAAGTCACTATTCAAATGATGACTACATATTTTTGAATTCTTTGGTATATAAAACTTGTAGTCCTTGAAGAGCCACACCCTTAATGAAAGTGGTACCACATGTCTATCAATCATATTACATCCTGGATAGAAACAATGACTTTGAGTATCAACTGCTCTTCCGTAATTAGGTAACAGTACGCTGGATCTTATTTGAGGAGGTTCTTCATGTAGAGGTATATTCAAACTACCTGCCTGACTGGGTACCGGACTCGGGCTTGGTGAAGGAGTAGTAGGGGGTGAGGTAGCCCGGCTGCATCGTTGCCAACATGGGTGGCAGATCAAATCCGAAGAACGTAGCTGCAAGCAAAATGAAAAGTAAAAGTTGGTTTTGTTTTACTTCAAGCTCGATGAACGAAAACCTATGCATAAAAAAGTACTCTGTGATAAGTTTTTAAAAGACATGATAGTGACGTTATTTGCACGGGATAAGAGGGAATTACACAGAATTAGGGCAGAGGAATGAACTTACCTGGCGTGGTTGGATTCTGTGTGCTACTACATTCATTATGTGCCTCTCACGATCACTGCTATTTCTTACAACATGTGATCGTTGTCGTAGAACAGACTGTCCACAGCAAACGCACACATGTTGGTGGCCTACTTGTCTACCTGGCCGGCTGGTTCCAGGTGTCTCGGTGATAGTGTGAACCGCTAATCTAAGACATGCATCACAAACAACACTACCTGGTTCAACCTGTGAGAAAGAACAAAAAACAATGTACTAATTGTTCAATGTCAGTGCGTTCAGTTCAATATAATTATTCACAAAAACTATGGAATGAATATACTTACAGCTAATGGTGTTATCCATGCCTGTATTAAACGACGTACTTCATCATTTTGCTCTGATACGACATTACGTCTCATCGCTGTAAGATCGAGATAGCAATTAACACAGTGTACGTTTCCATCCATTTTTAAATGTACACGGTGTAAGAGTCCAAAACAATAGCAGAGTCGTATAAAAAGCAGGTCCAGGTCCGTCGTCAAAAAGCCGAGTCGTCGTCAAGGCGGGTTCAATCTAAGTCGAGTTCGAAAAGGGGTAACGTGTGCAGAAGTAAAATCAAAATCCTTAAAAATGGCCAAAGTCGTCGTTATTATATCCTATTAAGTTATACTCAAGTCGCAAACGCAAAATGTGAATCGATCAATTCAAAACCACAATTCAACGGAAAAATGAAATGCAGTAATCAATATCAAACTGTCAGTAAGGCAAAGGACATGTTATCCATGCAGCCTACGATACTTTTTCTTATTTGAAAATAATTTTATTTTAATTAATATTGACATGCATATAATATTACTTTCATTAGATAAACGTTATAATTAGGTCGAATTATTCTAAATGAACGATAACTGTGCAATAATTCTATAAAATACTTCGATAAATTATTTGAAAATTCTTGTTTGGCTGAATGTCGATTACACATGTCAGATTAAACACAGTTGTCCATTAAAAAATAAGAATGAATTAGACGGATATCAAGCGAAATATTTTAAAGATCGTTATATTTTCCTCCTACGTTTACAAACTTGAGAATTATTCATTATGCATATTTAATTCTAATTAGAATTAAGGACTATTCGTATTTTCTGTCCATTTCAGGCATTTTATGGGCGTTCCCCTTTGCACTTATGTGGTCGGAAGAGAATACCTTGTATTATTATACCACGGTTCAGTTCAAAATCGAGGAGCTCGTGGCTAAATAATTACAGCCGCATAGACCGATCTTCCGGGTTAAGCCACGCTTGCCGAGGTTGGTCTGTGGATGGGTGACCATTTACCATAGCGAGTTTCCTCCGTGCCTCGGAAAGCACGTAAAGCCGTTGGTCCCGGCTGTCATTTGTAGATCTTTGACAGTCGTTACTGTTGGCCAGAAGCCAGAAAGTCTGACAACCAGTCTTACCAAAGAGTATCGTATTACCCAGTTACTGGGTTGTGGAGGTCTGATAGGCAGTCGCTCCATGTAAAATACTGATATTCAGCTGCATCCGGTTCGACTGGAAGCCGATCCCAATATAGTTGGGAAAAGGCTAGGCAGATGATGAAGAAGTAGAAGCAGAAGGAGCAGTTACAAGCTGACCAGTCCCAACAGACAGCACCCGTTCACGAGCATGACGCATACATCGGCGTCCTCAGCTCAACCATGTTTGATGGAACTCAATGACCCGATGCACAACGCCACCATCAGCAGGATATTTCAGTGAGCATGACAGACTCATACCGATAGACAATAGGTAGTCAAATATTAAGACTGAAAGTGTAACACTATATGCTGCATGATCCTTCCATTTCACAGCTTTGCATAAGTATTAATAGAATAATATTAATAATTGCGATTCAATGTCAAAAAGCAAATATTAGCAATAAATAAGTTAAATTAAATGTCAAAGAAAGAAAACAATAAAAATTGGAAACATTGGAATAAAAAATAAGATAAAATGACATACGTATTGAGTCAATAAAATAAAAAATAATTACATAAGTAAGCATTTGAATAATGTCCGTTTGTTCAGTTAGACGGTGCCAGAGGGTCGCAGTTTGCAGGAAGGAATTGTATGCCAGACATCTTTATCTTCGATGTAGGTACTGATTTAGACTATAATTATGCTTTAAACATTAGTCTGTGCTTGATATGTTATAGTTTAAACTTTGTATCTGGTAAATCTGTGACACTAGATGGAATTCTATTGTAGAATCCATCACTGTTGCCCACAAACGACTTACTGATTTTTCTAAGTCTAAAACCAGGTACTGCAAGCTTGTCCTTATTACGAGTATTTAGGTTGTGGTTGTCACTGTTCTTATTGAAAGTTTAAGTTGAAAGGTATTGCAGTTTTTTGTAAGAACATTTATCTCGAAGTACTGATGATAACATAATGAAAAATCAATATCAAATCAAATACTTTATTCAATAAACTTACATAATAATAATATTACATTTGGTACTAGCTTCCACACTAGGATTCCCTGTGTCGTGGAGGCTAGCCGAAACTAATAGATACACATATACTATACATACAGCGTGACTTTTAATTCATTGGCAATATTTTAACCCCGTATTCTACCCATGATACTAATGTATTTAAGCCCATAATATCGTGTATTAAAATTGTCAAGATAATAATTTTAAAAACGTAACATATCTTGTCATTTACCTACATAAAGTCCAAAATTAATAAACACGATAAAAAAATAAATAGTAAAAATGGTAATTAAAACTTTAATAAATTTAAAGTATCAAGATGCGTCCGCTAGTAATGCTAGTATACCAGTTTACTTACGCTACAACGTAGGTACGAATACGAGCTCTCATTCAGTAGGCATGTCCTTGAAAAGAAATGCCGCCAAACAATATTCGGCATGAACAAAATTTACTTACATCGGGCCTCTCGATCGATCCCCGCGCTCATCTGCGGGGCCGCGGGGTGCGGCCGCCCCCTCTCGAGCAAAGAAATGCATGCGCGGCGTCGCCTGCGCCGCTCCAGTCACGCGTTTAATAGGTCAAGTGCATGACGTGTAATTCGCGAAAGATTCTGTGAACCGTAAACCGTAAGTAACATGCCACGACCACGTAGAACAGTGTACACGAACCAGCAATACCTGGATATGGTCTTGTTTTACGACCGAACGCACAGTTTTCCGCGAACCCGTTGATGTTCCACCGCCGCTATCCCGATGAATCAAGAGACCGAATCTTGAGGTCAACTCAAAACTTACTGGATTTTGCATCATTCCACGTAATAACGTATGCCCAAGTGCCAAGAGACCTCCGTGGAAGAGCAGCTGCAGAACGTGCCTGAAAGCTATCAGTCCGAGCTGTACTACCAACATGACACTACCAGCGGAATGTTCGCGCGTTCCTCGACCGAAGCTTCGGCGAGCGTTGGATAGGACGCGGCGGGCCTTTACCTTGGCCTGCGCGGTCGCCTGACCTGACGCCCTTAGTTTTTTTTTTGTGGGGTTAGTTTAAAAGACTAGTGTACGAGCAAGAAAGTGAAAGTCGTGAAAAGTGAAGCGAAAGGATTGTTACGGCATTCGAAATAATAATTGTTAAATCGCGTACATTTGTTTTGCAAAACGTGAAAAGAAGCCATAGGCGCCGTGCTGAGCTGTGCGTACAAAGAACAGGTGAACACTTCGAGCACCTTTTAAAGTACACGTAGGTAAGTACCTCCTAAGTACTAAAACGTAGTAGGTAAGGTACTCTACTAAATAATTACAAACACACGCGCACGCCGGCCACGTAGTCCCAATCAGCTGTTTCACCAAAGTTCACACGCGGTCAACGCAGTAGGTACAACACAAACGCGCACGCCGGCCGCGTAGTCCCAATCAGCTGTTTGACCAAAGTTCACACGCGGTCAACGCAGTAGGTACAACACAAACGCGCACGCCGGCCGCGTAGTCCCAATCAGCTGTTTCACCAAAGTCACGCGCGGACGCAGTAGGTACTTTTCGTAATAACTCTAATCAGCTGTTTCATTCAATTCATTTTTAATGATATTACAGTCATTGCACATGTAGGTAATTTGAAACTTTTGCTAAGAATAAGTCTTACTTTGAACACCGAAGTAAAAGTTTAAATCACTTCCAATTTTCCAATTCTTCCTCTTTCATTTTTTAAAACAATCCCAGCGCTTGTACTTAATTACTTTTGTAGGTAATGTGCTGGGTGCGTTTACAAACTCAACACGTAAATCTTTCTATGCGGAAATCGAATTCGCGACACGTAACGCAGCAGCCACACACTCAGCCACTGTGCCAACAGTGCTGACAATTATTACGTAGGTACGAGTAGCATAACTTATTATTATGTCATTATGTGCAAGCTGCCATATTTCATTGATTTATGCGCATATGTGGCCCCCATTTTTAATTTGCTTTCTCGTGAATGTATGAGTTTGCGGCTTAGACAAACGGGCGCTATTGTGCTTCAGAATTTTCTGTCATGGTTTTTGTTATTTTCGGAATTGCTTTCTGTCATGATTTTAATTACTTTCGGACCTAACTAAATAATTTAATTTAAGTACGAGTTACACGTTAGTTCCGTAGGAAAATCGAAGCTGCTACATCGCGATCCGCGAGTTCGCGACAGCAAACAAAGCGACGCCGGCGCGCCGCACGCGCTCCGTCCCGCGCAAAAAATGAATGGCTCGCGTCGACGGTGATGGCGCGTGTGTGCGTACGTGTCACACACACTTACACACGGCACCCGTACATTTTAAATAGCGTGCAATCACAATTTGATCCTTTTTATTTTTTTGTTCATTTTGGGAAAACTCTGGGTTATTATTTTTGAACACTTTACTAGCTTTAGTTATTATTTGTTCCTCAATTAGATTCTTGGACTAAAATATTGCCAACGAATTCAAAGTCTTCCTGTATAACAGGCTACAAAAGGCCATAGATAAAATACCTTAAAGACTAACATACATATCAAAATAAATTCATACATATTCAATATAACTTAATAGCGCACTATTATTGTACACGTAGTGTCGGCGTCGTGTTGCGCTGCGTGGTGTCGCGTAACCTTCCGAGGAAACGACGATACACGACACCCTTCGGCCAAAATTCCTCTTTTAGGAAGATATCAAGCATGGGTAGACGAAGATGCCCTTGATTCACGAAGATGACAACTGCTCCGCCACTTCAGTCTACCCGTGACCACGACCGATGTAATTCGATCAAAACGTTGCGATAAAAAAGGTATTAAGCCTTTAAATATTCTACGCGAATATCCCCGAGCAAGAATTGTGTAAAAGTAAAGAACGTAAAAAAAATGAATTTACTGTGGAGCTCGAGATTTAAACGGTGCTCCTTCTAGTCCAAGCCGATTGGTTTGTTATCCTGGTCATGCAAATGTAAGCGAGCAATATACTATAGTACGTTATTTCAAGACCACACACAACCCTTATAATTTTTTTTGGTGTGTTCCTTTCTTCTTTCTTTCCCCACAAAAAAAAGATAACATGGCGATTCTTTTTCAACAAGCATATTCTCCATTATGAATGCTTTTTGATCCATTTATTGGTACATTTTCGAAACCATGCACCGAACCCGCGGCGCACGCAAGTCTATCTAAGCGAGCGATATAAAACCATGAGAGACGCGGCGCAAGCGCATAGGCGAGGCGCGCGCGCGACGCTCACTTCCTGCTCAGCGTTGCCTTGGCGACCACACACGGACTTTCATACTAACATACACGATCAATATACGACTAATTAACGATAATATTACGATATAGAAATTAACGAACTTTTTTTATAAAAAAGTGCTGTGTGTGAAGTGAAAATGATTGATAGTGACACACGAGATGGACCGGCGGCGAATTCCGGTAAGTAACGGAAATTTTGAAAAACCTTTTTTTTAATCCCTTAGTCTTAAGGACGATTTTGCACTAGGTAGAAATTACCCGGAACAGTTTTTAAGACTAAATTATTAAAGGGCTGGTAGTACTACTTTCTGAAAGAATTGTATCCATTGATGCAATGTAATGTACAAGTGTAAGTATTTAAAAAAAACTAAGAAAGGACGTAGGTATTTTAAACAAAAAAAGTAAACGTGATATTACCCGTAAAGTTACACGCATCTGTGGGCTGGAAATAGTTGACACTTGAAATAATAATTGGTCAAAAGTATCAGTTATATTAAGTGCTGAAGAGTTTCAATAACTTCGTGTTTTAAAAGCAGAGTTTATCTTTTAATTTCGCAACCTTCTATCAATCTTCTAACTTCTTTCAATGATATGATATAGACGATAGATCTAAGATAAAATGTGATGTTCAACGTAACTGGTGAACGAGATAAATCGACACAATATTGTATTTAATTTCTATCCATGGTGTTTAAAATACTTAAACTAAGCTAACTACTTAACTAACTACTAGACTAACATCATGACTTCGAGCTACAACAATACACAAGCAGTTAATATAAAAAAGTGTTTGCCACGTTGTATGGCAACGCTAATAAATACCATGGTGTATAGTCTAAAACTACAATTAATTGGAGCAAAACCAACTGAAATTGAACACCGGTCTTAATCACCAAATTCACTAGCATGATTTACTGCACAAGTTTCACTTTCAAACTGTGATCTTAAACGCAGCAAGTCGTCTTGCGCAAGTTTTACGAGCTAAACAAGCAATGGCGAACAGTAAGTAGCGCATTATAACTTGCTAGTGGAGTTTACATGAAGATGTCAATGTAGCTAATTCAGTTGCAAAAGTCGGATGGCAGTTGCTCCGTGTTAAATACTGATATATATATTCAGCCGAATCTGATTAGACTTGACACCGGTCCTATCATAGTTGAGAAAAGAGCCTTTTCCCAGTATAATATAGTAAATAAAATATAGGTACTACCGACATAGGTACAATCAACAGCGAAAGCTGATAACTTTTTTCAAACTTAAAAAACAAGATCATGTCATGTGCATCAATCATCATTTAGTTTTTATGTACAACAAGAATGGATTTAGAAAAGGCGGATTTAATCATTCCCTTTCACAGAAATCGTGCGTGAATGAGATGCAAATAACAACAATAGAAGCACCACAATTTGCAATGCCATTCTTTTTGTAATCGCGTTGCTAAAATAATTATTTATTTTTACTTTGATCATCAAATTATGACTATCGGATATTTCCTTTGTTTCATAGTGAGTTTACTTTTATCGTAAAGTATTACTTCGATTTACGTAATTTACAACCATTAATCAGTTAATTGATAACGATGTGTTTTTTTAGGAAGATAATATTTTTTTTAGCGATGTTCGGATGTGACAACGTATTGATAAATACTTACTATTTATATAGAAATAAATAAAAAGCATTAATTTATTTTCATAACCAAGCGGACGCACGCTCAAACTTTAGAATAAGACATAATATTTTTTTAAACTAATGTAAAGTATATCCTAAATAAACAAAAAATTTACCGTAAACATATGTAGCTGATAACCCCAAAAACTAAAAAAAATACTATGGTTCGTATAGTCTATAGCATACTTTTTTGTGCACCTACCTAGGCATCTTAATATCTACTAAAAGTAAACCGAATTATTTTGAATTTGCATTGAATTGAATAGATAGCTATATATTTACATTAAAAAACTGATAAATAAACCGAACTGTTAACAGAATTAAATAAATACTATAATAGGATAAGTGGAGACGTGGAGACATAAGTAGTATCAAAACATTACTTGTAATCAATTTACTCAGGCTGCGTTCTGGAGTTCATGTGAACTGCGTTTTCTTTGGATTATAATCGCAGCTCATGCCAATAGAAACGTAAAGGCGCCAAATCTTAGCTAGTTATTTCGGTAGCACTTGTACTACTTCACACTTATTCACTATCACTAAACACTAGCTCAAACAGTTGTTCTTTTGAGTCTTCTCACTGTGTTCGTGTGGTCGAGAAGTTGAATTGCCTCGACACGTTCACATGACGATGAAGCCTACGTTCGTGAGCTTCTGCATACTTTCTAATTACTTTATCGACGAACTCTAAAGTCCCGATGGAGATATTCAGACTAATTTTAACTGTTTTTAATTACACAAGTACCTAATAAAAACCGAGACACTTTTATCAAAAATATGTTCAATTATTAGTCAACAAAATAGTAGTTTTAAACTCATTATGCAGTTGCTGCTTTTTTTATAACCAACCCCCTTTGTTATACAATGGATATGTCGCAATCGAGTCGTATCCAGGACACCAACGCCATCTGGTTGGCGTTCGATGGAGTTAGTGACGCATGCACCATCGAGTAGTGACTTCAGTACAAGGACTTTATACGTAGTACTTATTACTTCTATGCTTCAGTTGGTACTCCATGGCTGGCGGTAGACACTGAACCATCTCGTGTTCTATGATACGTAGCTTGTTATATTATTATTTGCTTGCCTATTTACTGTAATCATAACTGATAGAATTATAATCTGATTGAGTGTACAGTTGCATTTTCTTTATCCAACACCATCCACCGGAGCCCATGGTTATAAAGATCGACGATGAGTGCTAATGAGGATTGTGGAGATGTTCATCCGTCATATATTTTAGTTTTTTTTTTAGTGTCTACCTATGAAACATCAAAACTAGGTGCTCGGTTCCATATATAGTAGGTCCCACATTAGACGTATCCCGCGAGGGCCACTGCTTGCCAGGGTTACGGAATTTGTTTGAAAGAGTTACCGCGAACCTGGAACGTAAAGGGCATTAGGTGGAACACGGAAAAAAAAGGTCCCTCATGTGTAAAGTAAATTCTATGGAGAAACAAGAAACTCCATGGATAATGCCTGCGAGAATTTTTTGATCTGCCTTTGGAAGCAAAACATAAAATAAATACCCCTTTACTTAACTATGACATTTAAAAACCTGCAGATAACCTTAAGCATGTTACCAGTAGACAGCGATGCGGAGGAATATTTTGATGCCCTATTTTAGTTTATAGCATATGTTTTTATTTATTTGTATGTACTTTTATTTGTAATTATGTAAATATTGTTTGTGTAAATAAACATAATTTCAGCTGCATAAAAAAAAGGTTTTAATTCCGTACTAGGTAAAGTTTTACTCAAAGTAAGTAAATACCTAGCGCCCAGCGTTTAAATGTTTGCAGTCTTTAACTGTTGGCTGTATCACAAAGAGTAATTGCTCATTTTGTGTACTCTATATACACTGCCTGGAAAAAAAAATCGTAACATTTATTATCCCGTCTCATCAGTTTGCGTTTACAGCTCACTGAAACTGTATTATATTAATGAGCATGCAATTTTAATTACATCCTTTGCGTGCTTTTCTTGGTCTTTATCTAGGAACACAAAGGGCTTCCATACGTTATAGGCCATTTTTTTTCGTGGTAATATCCTCATGGATTCCCTTCGCCCGGGGAAGACGAAGGGATATGCCGAACTCTTACCGGCTAAAAACCCACGGTGTTCTTTCTCCTGACTATTGGCCGGGGTCGCGGAATTCGCAGCTGCATGCACCGCAACCCCGGCAGGCCTCGGTCCGCCAGTCCCTGGCGAACCTCTCCTACTGTAGGGCCTAGCCCCACGTCCTCCTGAGAGGCGCCCACGGAACACTGCGTGCCACCTTCTCGGGCCTGTTACTGATCGGGCGACGGGTCCCCTAATCCGCCGCCCGCAGGCCACACACTACGCTGGCCGGAGAACGTCGCGCGCCCTCCGGCGCCCGGTGCGTCTGACGCGGGAGGGGAGAGTGGCAGCTGCCTCTCTCTCCCTCTCAACTCCCTCTTTGGTCGTCATCACCTCCTCGCAGAAAGAGGCGACGGCTTCCCACGCACTCTCACTCCCGACCATGGACAGAACCACGGCCGGAAGCGAGAGGTCATACTTTAAAGGCCGCCCTCTCTCTGTCT
This sequence comes from Amphipyra tragopoginis, assembly GCA_905220435.1. Lineage (NCBI taxonomy): Eukaryota > Metazoa > Arthropoda > Insecta > Lepidoptera > Noctuidae > Amphipyra > Amphipyra tragopoginis. The sequence goes on along the minus strand of HG992006.1, from coordinate 610,227 downwards.
TTCTGTGGTTGTGGTGAAAGGCAACTAAGGGACTAGGACAAGACGCTACATTCCAGCCTCTTGTCTATGTCCTCTTGTCAATATCTACCAATATTCGCTTCTTCTTCTTCTCTCGTGTCGGCACGAGCAATACGAGGATATCTCATGCCATGGTGAAAATATTAACCAGTCGGCACGGATGGCAGCAAGGCTACCTGTCCAGGGTGCGCCATTCATACCTACTTAAGCATCCTTACTCGTGACAGCGGTTACGCACTGCATTCGATCCGAATCCGTGAAAATACGTTCCAAAGTAGCCATATAACTATTTGTATGGTAGTTTACTCACTACATCCGGCATCTGTCATCCGATTTCTATCCGTCATCCGTGAATCTCTAATTCGGAAGAAATATTGACGGACCGAAGTAATGTTTGTATGAACGCTTTCGCACTACCTCGGATTCAAATCGGACACCAAATAGATATGCCAAAATGGCCCCTGAATTGTTTGAATTTGGATCATAGATTGGAATAGTGCGTAAGCAACATCCGAATTCGGTCCGAGATTTTTACTCTAGATCGGTATTTTCACGGATTCGGATCGGATGCAGTGCGTAAAGCAATATCCGAATTCGGTCCGAGTTTTTTATATCCGTATTTTTACGGATTCGGATCGGATTCAGTGCGTAATCGCTCTGAAGGCTCTTTTAACGCACTCACTAATATCCACGAATAATAATTATACTGTGATGTGATCATTAAACGGTTTGTCAAAAGTGGCAATATTGGTTTACGAAAGTTACGAAAGCTTTTATGAACCTAATAAATAACTTGAAAGTTCGGTAAACAAAAGAAAATAAAACAATTGAGACGAAACCAAATAAACACTTACACCTGTACATTTGTTGAGTGGAAAATGTTAGACCTTCAAAACAATAGTCATTTCGAAGTTGCATAATGTTGACCTGAATTCATAACTCTTCTAGTTCATATCTTTACAACAGATAACACTCCGTTTCAAGAGCTCGTTGAATAATTTGCACATTCACTAGAAAAACATTGTGAAACCCATGCTTTAGTTTGTCATAACTATAGCGTTCTGTTAACATGGGAATTGCTTAAGGGTCGCTAATGGGTGTTTCCTTTTTAAAAAGGCATCATCATTAGTTACTGTCTGACGTGCTCTGAACCCATTTTGTAACTTTGCAGCTTTGTAACGATTTTCGATGGGGCGTTTTGCTGATTAACCACTCAACTCTTTGTTGATTTGTATACAGTTAAATATTTGTTTATAGTGCGTGCAATTACACATTTAGCGCAGTTGGAGGCTACGTATGTTTTTGGCCCGTCAAGTTTCGAATGTGGCCTCCGAATGCGTGTTATAAATCGATAGCATGATTTTTTGAAAACGTACGTAATCGTTATCTTATCATCTTGTTTTCATCTTTTTAATTCGCTTTTTATGCAGTCGGGTTTTTTTGATTTTTATAATTTAATTAAGATGGCATCCAAAGCCGAAACTATGAGAGCTAAGGAAAAGTTGTTAAGCAGTCACGAACTAGGGACAACTACAACTCCATTCTTTTCTTAGATACGTTTGGATTAAGACGGGAATTGCAGCCGATGTTACCTATTTCGCAAAAGAATATCAACCAGGATATCAATATTGATTCAATCGATATTCCTGCGAAATAATGTTTTTAGTCTATCGGAGAACAATTATTATGTAATATTTTTAAATTATTTGCGCTATGAATTTAAACTATTTAGACGTTGCGAGGCTGCTAGTCGACACTTCCCGTGATCCGAAGGCTGGCCTCTACTTTGGTCAAAGGAATGGCGATACAACGTGGCAATGCTGCCAGCCTTCTGGGCACGTTACCAGTAGACAGCGATGCGGAGGAGTATTTCGATGACCTATTTTAGTTTGAAGTTTTATTAGTACATATTTTTCTTTATTTGTATTATTTGTAATTATGTAAATATTGGGGTATGAAAAGAGCCTCCACGAGTGACGATACGTCAGTACGTCCGGCGCACCCTGGGCAGTCAGCCCCGCTACTAACCTTGCTGACTGGCTAATCTTTTCACCACAGCATGACCTATTTCCGTATAGCTCATACTGACACGAGAAAAGAAAATGTAAATATTGTTTGTATAAATTTTGCGCTATTAAAAATAATTACCTTAGGTATATTACAGAGATGGGCAAGACAAATTCAACTCAATAGCAAAGGTGCTTACCAAATGACCACAAAAATTAATTAGTTCTGCGTTGTTCTTATTGAATAGTAGTTGTCGTAAACAATCCACTATCTATGGCGGCAGTTTGTTAGTCTGCATACATTTTCACTTCTTGTTTTGTAAAAATTTCGCCGATTGTGGAAGAAATGACAAATTCACGATTCATTTCAGTCGTCGCTCGAAAGAGTTCATTCACCAACCATTGTGAAAACATGACGGTTATTTACAATTTCAAACAAATCTATACCGTAATTAAGTTCTACTCACAATTTAACACAATTCAATTAATAAGTTTATTAATAATCTGGTCAACAAAAAAACACTTTTTGTATGTAACATGAAAACTTTTGTCTAGTTATGTTTAGAACAAGAATAAGGATGATAGAAATAAAATTAGAATGTTCCAAATACGAATAGTTTTTTTGTAATTCGATTTTATTACATTTTAGAAAAGGCTTAGATAGAGATCTTTTCGCCCATCCAGTGAGATGACCTACACATGTAATACAACGGATGTGTGGATCTCACGCTTTGTCTTGTTGTCCGATGTCATGGTCCGATGGCAAAGCTAAAATACTGTTCATATAACTAAGTTACTAATGGCGTAACATTTCTTGGCTGACTTTTAAAAGTAATGACGCCACAGATGTAATAAAACTTGTCAGGATTTTTACACTGTCTTGAGATTATTTAAGAATTACTCTACTCGAAAAACAGAAAACACAACTAGCCTCTTCAAATAATAAATACTCTGAATGTGAACGAAAAACTTAAAAACGGTTAATCTTCAATTTTGTAGGTAGTACCTAGTCGTAACACAAAAACGAGACTTGATCAAATCAAAATAAATGTGGTGTTACTATAAGGCTGGGTGGGTAATTAAAAATTAGTAAGCATCTTTCTTGTTACAAAATTTTGTCGTTTGCTAAAAACGACATCTTACAGGTAGGACTTCTATTAGGAAGTATTTAGAAGGAGATAAAATCCAGTTAACAATATTATAAATCAGCTATCATCATCATCAGTCAATTACGGTCCCACTGCTGAGCACGTGCCTCTTCTCAGAATGAGAAAGATTTAGACCTTAGTTCACCACGCTGGACTGTTGCGGGTTGGCGTAATACACACACCATCGATAACTCTTTGGAGCCCTCTCAGGTGTGCAGGTTTCCTCACGACGTTTTCATTCGCCGTTAACGCAAGTGATAATCAAATAATACAAATATATTTATTTTTACAAAAAAAAAACAGTTTACAAAAGTTTGTGTTCGTTAACAATCGCATTAGTAAGAATACTGTGTCGCGGCCATTAGCGCCCACCTCCAAGAGGCGGGACGACAGCGTGTCAGGCATTCATATAAACAGGAAAAAAACAAAATATATACCTATGTTTTAAGTTTTGAAGAATAAAATATGAAAAATAATAAAATCTTAAGCACTAATTATTTGTGCGTGTGAATGTGGGTATATTACCGTAAATGTAAGTGTAGTGTATGTATGTGTATGCGCGTAAGTGAATGTGTGAGTATGTGTAGGTATATGTATGTTTGTATGTTTATTTGATTTGGAGGGCAGTGGGAATGAAAGGGACATAATTTACCAGCAAACAAAATATTATAATACCAACTGGACTTTGTTTCATTGGGAATAGTAGATTTGTTTTGTTGTTTTGTTTACATAGTCAGAAACATTGAAATACAAAAGCAACTATACTCCGTTAATACGCCTTCAACATTCGAAATTAATGAAAGTCACTCAAGGCTACCACTATCGAGATTCGAATCAACAGTTACCTTTTAATGTTCACACGTCTGATTGCGAAAACATTAAAAATCGTTTACGATGCAAATCAATTCTGATATCGATAGAAATAACAAAAAAAAAACTCGGGATTTGCGTAACAATGAGCGCACCAGGTGTTGAAGTCCCATTGTGAGGGACAACTCTATTGTGTGGCCTGATAGGAGAATAATTTTCACCAGGCTATCCATGTTTTAGTAATATCTCTGGTTTAGAATTGGTAGTCAAAGTACTGCTGTTAGAAATAGGGCAATGGATGTATTGGCTATCGAAATTATCATGACTATCCTGTAATGTTGTTTTGTTTTTTATTTTATGTATGGTATGCATTGGTTGTTTAGTATATTTTTTCTAGTTAGAATTAGCGCAGTGAATGATATGAGTACTGGAAATGTCAGTAGTTTTTATATGTCTCATGTTTCAATATCGGTTAGTCGTACAAATTGTGATTCATGCCGTAACTCTCTTGTTTATGTTAATGTTGGAATGTGAAGCGAAATGATTAACTGTAATTATAATAAAATCAGGAATTTGTGTGACAAGCCTATTAATTTGTTTCAAACAATTTAAAGTATTTTACTGAACATAAAAGGAAAATGCCAACCAAAACAACCTATTATGTTTTATAACAGAAACGTGTTAATTCATCTGAATGATGCCTTTGGATTGTAAACACCAGAAAATGTTCAGAAATGAACTTCCATCAATGAATTTCTAACTGTTTTGATACACTTCTTGAAAAAAATCTAGGGTAAAAACCTGATATAAGCTGATATTAGATAAAACTAGGGTAAAGAACTGACATAGTTACTTATACTGACATAAACATTCATGAGCCTTATCGTACAAGATCTTAAGGATAATACAAAACCTATCACATATATAAGTATAAGCTAAGCCAACGATAACGGCTTGTAATAACAATATTACAAGCAAGTACTATAATTAAATTGACAATAATTATAAATTATTGCACTTTAGGAAGTGAGTACCCGTTCGCCTTTGGTAACATCGTAAAAAGCGAAGTATCCTTGCGGTACTCCCGCAAACATTAATTTACATAATTAATTACTAGGACGTTAGTAAAACATTTGACACTGTACAGCACACATTATTATCGGTAGCGACCTTTAGGTGATATTAAAATTAAGTTTACTTTTTCCTTTACATCTAGTTGGTCTTGTTCTTATTGTAAGTCAAAGTAAAGTCCTAGTAAGTTTTTTATCAGGCTAGGCAGTTTCATCGGAATTTTTGTGAGGAACTCCCAGTTATGTAAATGTTAAAAGTAAGTTCAATACAATAATGACCACAGGCATGCTACAGCAGTATTAATATTTTCAATGTAGTTGACTTCGAGAGAGTTAATGATTTGAAGTTGTTTACAAATATAATAGTAACGTTATGGTCAATATAGCTGTACGCCGATCGGATAATTGAAGCAAGATATACGTCAATTGTACCGGTTGACTGTTATCCATATTTTATGATTTAACAGTCGGAACTGAATCGGTAATGAGTATCTGATGGGAACTAGCCTTTACCTGTCACGACATTGTCATTATAAATGTATTTTATTTTAGTTATGGTTGTGTGGCATCCACTTGTTTACTAATGATATGATCATGATACTAGGATCGGCAGTCTAACTTCTAAGCGTGTTGATTAGGCTAAATATTTCTATGGATAGTTTGACAATAGATATTTATAGATCTGTATATTTGTGTATTATTAAATATATTTCTTCTTCTACTTTCTTCTTCATATCATGAACGATGAGATTCGCTCTATATGCATAAAACGATTTTATCAAAAATAGTTTCGACCTTAAAATCTTTGTAGCCACAAAAATATTCAGATCACTTCGTATCGTTTACCGCATAAGAGAGGAAAATGTGGCTATAAACAACATTAACCTGAATCAGCCTTTATGTAAAGTGCGGTAAAATGTCTGCCTAAAACTAGCCTGATCTTTTTATCAAAGTCTTATAGGAGATGGAATATTAAACGGGTCTAAAAATATAGCCTCTTTGGATGTTGGGTGACCTAGAAGCCCACCTTGTTACTGTCTGAACATTTATGATCCTTATCTATAATGTTAGACCCTATATTTTCCAGATTTATATTTAATACGAATTGACGCATAGCCGTATATGAAAATAATTGATTGATGCTTAGATTTGTAGGTTGCTGTTTTGTCCATACTAGCTGATTGTTTTAAAATATCATTCATGGCCAATAGTTTTCTAAAGTAATTAGAGGGTTGTTTAATTCATCTAATAAACATGGTAAAGCAATAAAAATTAAAGTGATTGCTGGTATGATTAATAATAATTTTAAAAATTTTCTTTACATATTTGTAGAAGTAGCCTAATTTCATAATGTAAATTATAGTAATTTTAATACTGATAATCCAGGAGCATTTATTAGAAAGCAGAACGTTTTAACGTCAATAAAAACGGTGGAAAAAATAAAACATCTGATAGTTAAAGTTATATTCAGCTACTAAAATATTTATACCAATAATCTCATCGTAAGTAATGGGCCAGAAACTAGCGTCCTTTAGGTTAAGTGGAGCCAATTTCTAGGGTCCAACCAAATCATGTAGAAACTTTGAAGGGTCTATGACCAAATCCCTTTACACGTTCCGCAAATCTGACAACTTGTGGAAGCCGATAATAGGATGTACAATTCCAGTCCGTACACCGCTTCACAGATGTAAATCCTGTAACCAATGATTTTGGAACCCGTTAGTTACAAACATGCGCGGTCGACCCTTCCGCGCCGATGCTTTAATGTGTAGCTGTAGTTCTATAGGCTTGCGTTTGACTTTCGTTTGTGAAATAGTTTTGCGACGCTTTTGGACTTTGTAAAACTTTAAAAAAGAAATATGTGAAATCATGTCCATCCAAAGGTTGTCTGGAAGAAATCGCCTAGTGCGATAAGACCGCCCATTGTACATCTCTATTTTATAGTAATGGTTCTTGTTTGTTTTGTGTACAATAAAGGGTATTGTGTGTGAAACCGTTTCTAAATTGCTGTTGTCTTCCGATTGCTATGTGGAGGAATTTATGAAAGAGGTGTCTCTATTTGTCATTCAGGGTGGTAATTTGAGATAGGGCATGAAGGGCAGCTACCTTAACCATTGTAGCTACAAGAAAACGTTCTTAGCGTGGTTTCGTTAACTTTTGAAATAATTTCTATTTGCATTTACAGATTTTGAAAAAAAGTATATGTACAGTATAAGTGAGAAAAAGGGCAGTTTTCAAAAAACATTTTTATGATGCCAATCGATCTTATTTCCCATAAGTATTAAAAGACTCTTCTGGACCAACTGAGGTTGGAGTACTAACAACCTCAGATTGCAAAAAACTTATTTAAGGTAGGGTAGTAATAAGGGCAGCTACCTTAATCGTTGTAGCTACAAGAAAATGTTCATAAGAGTATGTCCAAATATTTTGAAAATATTTCGAACTGCTTTCTAAGATATTGAAAATTAAATATTTTCCATCCAATCACTCTTAAACAGTGAACACTATTTTTTTCTTCTAACCTAAAAATCTGCTTATCACAGTTTTTTTTTTGTTTTCATGATTGATATCACATGTTACCGGAAGGGGCATCCTCATACTGGCAACAACATAATATTATTGCGATCACCCATCCAAGCATGGTTATTGTATCACTATTAAACCATATCATTCATTGTATCAACGAAGGCCAAGGTCCTTCATGTTATGCGCCGTCTGGTCACGCGCATGACTCATAAAAATCGGAACAGCTAACTTCCGATGTCCTCAGACACGACGTGCAACACCAACCGGTTGTTTCGAGAAGATACCGCGTCATTGCGCATGCGTTGCGATCGCACCTTGGTCGTGCGCGTGCGACTTGAATACAAATGTGTATCAAGTTAAATATTCTTGATACGTAATGTTATTTAGTATTTTCCTGTAGTATTTAAAAAAACCGGCCAAGTGCGAGTCGGAGTCGCGCAAGAAGGGTTCCGTACCATTATCTGTAAAAACGGCAAAAAAAATCATGTCTGCTGATAAATAAAAAAAGAAATAAAAAAAAGTTTCTTTTTTCCCAAATATTTTTTTATGAGATAGAAAATTTCGATGCCATGTATAAATGAATGAAGGCACGGCGACACAGCTGACGGGCACGACTAGTCCGATATCGCTCCATACACTCAGTTAACTTGGGACGCTAAAATTACGCAGATACAGAATACCATGGTTCATTTTTTGAAAACTTTTTTTGTTGTTTCTGAAAAAAACCTATGCAGGGTCAATCAGTTTCACCAGTAGATCATGAGGTTTGAAGGAATTACACGAATTCGTTAACACCCTGTATACACATACCCATAGACAGGTATAAATTATTATGTTATTTATGTTTTTTTGTTATTAGAATTAATAAAATAGGCCTAAAGTGCTGAGACAACATTCTTAATAATTGTATGGGCAACTTATACTTTGCCTAGAGATTTCGTGCAATTAATTTTAAACAGATGCATTTCTAAGATAATATCTAACGGAAGGTCCTCTGCATATTTAAAATGCGTGCGATTGTCGATATCACTGTTGTCAGTTGATCGCGTGTCGACAGCCTTATCTAACATTTCCGAACGCAATATCGCACATGAACGCGCGATAGATCTGAGTGTTCCATACACGAGCCATTGTAAATGATGCGCAGTATATCAAAATCGTAGAGCCCTTGATAATAGCGATGTCATTGAGATTGCTATTATAAGATATATAAGAAGTAAGTACTAAAGTGGGTTTTTAACCGACTTCAAAAAGGAGGAGGTTCTCAATTCGGATGTTTATATTTTTTTTTTGTTTATATTCGAGCATAACTCCATCATACATACATACATAGACGGATTTGCAAATTTTTTTTTTGTTTGAAAGAGAATTCTCCCGAAATGATCCCATTTTAATTTGGTGAAGATCTGATGAAGACTCTCGGAGATGGACAATGGAACTCTTCAATGGATAACAGCAAATTACCCGCGATTGCTGTAATTGCATGTTTGTGTGTTGGTTATGCCACTAAAATAGAAAAACAAAATAACTTAAAAAAAAGTAAAACCCGACTTCAAAAAAACTAAAATAATTACCATAACATTGATAAAACTAACAGTTTCAGAAGTCGGTGCCTTCAGTTAGGTTCAGTGCAAAATTGCACCGACTTCTAAAGCTGTTAGTTTTATAGTATTATTTTACTCTTTTTAGTTTTTTTGAAGTCGGGTTTTTCTTTTTTTTTAAGTTATTTTTTGTGACACTAAGAGCAACCTTAGTACGGAAATTATAGCCATTTCTTAATGTTTCTTTCATAATTTGTGTTTTTTTATGCTTTTGGATACACCTAATGCACTGCTCTTGTAATTCATGAAACAGAATTTAAATTAACACCACATCATGCCTGTATTCTACAAAGGCTTGGGCACACGCTCGGCAGTCACGCTTGCAACCACTAGACGAATGAGGCAGTAATTTTTTTTTTTTGTAACTTTGCCTCCCTCTTGGATTTCTCCTTTATCGTGGGTGCGTTAACAGACACAAATCTCACATACACAAACGCCCAGACCCGAAACGACTATCTGTAGGCCATAGAAATATTTGTTCCCTGTGGGAATCGAACCCACGACCCCTTGCCACTGCACCAAACGTGCCGTCAACTTAGAACCTAACATAAATATCAGCGCGATAGACACTATTTTCTTGTAAAACAATAAAAAGTTTGTAAAAAAAAAAAATTACTTCGTATCTATGTTACGGCTAATAGCCGAAGTGTGGCTACACCTAGTTTTAGCCGGGTACAACTAGGTGCAGCCGGCCACATGCGGTTAAACTTAGATGTATCCTACTTATCCTCGGGTAGAACTAGGTTTACCCTTCATCATAGCGGGTAGAACTAGGTGCAGCCGCACACCGGTGGTTAAGGGGAACCCCGACACGGATAGGTTAGGTCCGAAGGGGATGACGGGGGCTAGAGTGAGCGAGCGAAGCGAGCGAACGAAGCCCCCGTCATCCCCTTCGTGTTAGGTTACTTTAAACCCTGCAGACAGAAATAGGAGCCCCGCTCTGCGGGGCTCCGTCGACTTAAGCTACACCTAGTTCTAACCAACTGCTACTGGTTGCACCTAGTTGTACCCGGCTAAACCTAGGTGTAACCGCCATTCGGCTTTTACCCGTAACATCTATAAGAAAAATAATTTCTAATTTTTGAGCAAAGTTATCTTTTCTGCGTGATATAATGCAGTCTTAAGCCGGGTTCGCTACACCGTGTTTTCGTGTTTGCAAATAGAATAACAGTGTTTGCTAACCGAATAGGGGCGTGGCCTAACAGTTTTGTTCGCAAAAACACAATAACATGTTAGCAAAATTGGCGCTGCGGACCCGGCTTTATGTAAAATGACGTTCAAAAACGAAGTAATTCTAGTCTATTTTGAATTGAGTTTGAGTTCGGTACGTAACGGAATTTAGATTTCTAAAGCAGTTTGGGAAGTCACTTCGGTCCAAAACACTGCACGAATCTAGCGTTGAAAGACCGTCAGCAGTGGTTAGACTGTGGCAACACTATTAATCTAGTGTCACCACTCAACATGGTGCACACAACGACAGGCGCGGCACGCGGCGTCAGCTGCACCGATCACATTCAACATTTAATTAACAATGATGGACTCATTCAGCTGAAAATAATAATGTTACTGTTTCACACTGGGTATTACGAATTGGCTATCAATCTGTGTTTTGCGTCCAGTTTTTGGTACGTATAGAGCTTCCTATTATTTTATGTATTTATTGTACAATGTTGTTTACAGATAACTTATAAAATAGCTATCACAAACACACATAGACCTTGTAAGGGTGTTGCAACGCATACAATAATAAATAACACTTGAAGGGTACAGGGGCAAAATAAGGAATGTAACAAAAAATTCAAATATAAATAAATGAAAAAAAGATATGCAGGATTGTTTGATATTAAGTGTGATAAATACCAATACGAGTCGTTTCTGTTGGTTCTGGGTTTTGGTTAAGTATATTATGAAATTTGCCTATTCTGCTTTGGAGTCGAATTTCCTCGAATCGTATTTACTCGGATTCAGATCGGACACAATCACAGAAATAACTTAGTTTTAGATTTCTGTGCACGCAATGCACAACCACTCTAACACAAATTGCATGGGAGTCTCTTTTCAAGTCTCGTATACGCTACGAGATAACATTAACATCAAAACTATTGTCGTTTTAAGTAGTATGTAAAAAGCATAAAAACGATCGTAGTCCTTCATATTGAATCTTCAACAATTGATATGTAAGACAAAATTATAAACTTTCAAAAATTTAAATATTAATTACACAAGATCTTGTATCAGTGGCATTCCTTGTTTTGCCTCTGTACCCTTCACTTAACATAAAACCTCAACCAATCTAAAATTAACATCACATTAAAATTAGGTTAGATTGGAAATTACATACATATTCTATTACTGAGGTATAATAGGTAAATTATTTTATACATAGGCACATAGATTAACTATGGACGTAATTTTCTTTTTTATTATTTCTTATAAAGTTTAGGTATTTTTAGAACTTCTCTTACATAAATTCTGTGATGGTATAATTCGTTAATTTTTACTATTCAAAATATCATATAAAAAATATCGAAAAATAATCATTTAAATGATTTGATCCCGTGTCGGTACGGCCTACTAGAATATAAAACTTCCCCACCGCACGCTGGTAATAAACGCGTGTTGTAAGATTCAACAAAACCCAGCACGCTTGGTGGTCGGATCTATACGGTCCGCCTGGCTAGCTACCATCCTCACATTAAAGTCCGGCGCCAAACAGTTTACTGTGTTCAATCGTGTGTATGTGAGAGTTTTTTTTATTATTTATTTAAAACATAAGTTTACAGTATTTACAACCAAATCACTTACATTTTAATTTAATACTTAATTAACATTAACAATAATAGTTTAACAACTATAACTAACTTTAACTTGTACAATATAAAATTTACTTAAGCATAGATATATATTTACAAATTTGGGATGGCTTATCATGGAAGATATCGAGATCAGCGTGCTGAGTGAGCAATGAGTTCAGCAGTGTGACTGCTCGGGCAGTGGGTGCAGCAGCAGCTCAAGTTAGAGGGCTATAGGGGAATCTCTCTATATTTTTGTTTTTTGAATTCATGTGCTCCATCTAAGTATCTGCGCTCACGATCAGGTGTGTCTAGAGTCAAGAACATCAAAGTCAAAGAATAAAAAAAATAACTTAAAACCCTATCATAGTTCCAAAATCACATTGGTTACACATTCTGATGTTTATGTGAAACGTGAATGCTATCAATCGGGCAATCCTTTGATAGTTATCTCTTTACTAACTTCTCACGATAAAAATCATGACAAATAGATCAATTCTCCGATCCTAATCAAAAAACAAATGTAACACACTTTTTGCACTTGAAAGATAAAAGAAAAGGCCTCCACACGTGACACGAGTTATAGTATCAAACACTTCAAGCACGAGGCCTCAATTAGTGAACCCCATTGTGCTAGTTACAAGAAAAGTAATAGAAACAATCCTTGTAATGTCAACATTTTCTCACATTTTGATACTTGCGTCATTAGCTGTTATTAATTGAATGATAACAATTACAATTAAAAGTATAATGATCGTTATCACGTGCGGTAACACGTTTTCATTACAAATGCAAGTTTTTTTCATTATGAAGCGATAACGAGACAGATCGTTGTGTTTTTAACTTTGATGTTAAAATAAATTAACAGTTTTTAGAAAGAAAGAAAGAAAAATTGTTTATTCGCGCCAAAATGACGCACGTAAAAAAAAAAACTGTTGGGTAAAATATGCCACATCCACGCCAACGTGTTTATGTTTAGTTACGTTTCACTCGCATGCATTTTTCGGCATTGCCCGTCTAGTTTCGGACCCAAACGGAGCCCTTAATCACGAGCTCACCACGCGGCGAGGTCGAGAGTCGAACGCACGTAAATAAATCGTAACTAATCATAAATATATGAAATGAATGTGTCCTACGAAAGTTATAATACAAATAACAATAGCCCAAAACAAAAAAAAAAATTCTAAATTCGTATTTACTATGCTCCATCACTTGAAACAGATTTGTATAAATAGTTTTTATCCCACTGCTGGGCAATGGCCTCCTCCTTGGTTTTGCACATCTCCGTGTTACTTTTTTTTACTTTTAATAATTACATTACATTTGTTTAATCATATTTCGTTTATTGATATCGCATCGTAACTGCAAGTGTACCACGCATTGAGTCGGCAGTTGTCACGCAGACGCATCTTAACTGCCCTCAAATTCTTTATTAGCCCCCCTGTTCTTTGTAAAGGGACTAATATTCACACCAGTGACGCCCGTAGATTAGTATGAAAAAATTATAACATGTAAAATGCCCTTCCAAACCTCATTTATCATCAGCTTTTGTATAACAAACGAAAATAAGAAAAAAATGTCACCCATTCTAACGTGAAGCCTATATTTCCAGAGTAATGCACATGAATCAGGATTTATCCAGTTAGAAGCAGATATAACTGGTTTAACAACGTCTTTGTTGCTAATGCTCGATTATATTTACATACGATTATATTTTTTATAGTAATTATTATGTGTCAATGACTTATGCAGTCTGATTCAGGGTCAATTAATTATGTCAGTGTACTTTACACTTTCATATTTATGTAAGTTAAATGAATGTCGCGTGGATTTAATAAAAAATGTGGTACCCTATCGTTTCCTGTAGGTTTCATAGTATAAAATGCGGAAACTGCCTTGTTGATATAGTGATGAGCGTGAGGTCTTGGGTTCGATCCCCAGGTCGGAAAATGTGTTATTGGGTTTTTCCGTGTGGAATTTCGCAGTAGCACCCCTTAGTCTAGATTTATGCCCGGTTGATGGCAACAGGCTCGCCCCCTAATTACATGGGACTTGCACATAACGGCGAAATGAGGATGTACTATACACCTCTGGCCAACGCTTCGGGAAATACTGGTATGATCTTATGTTAAGCGCTGAAATAATGAGACAAAACTATTAATGACTATTTATACAGGGTTCATTCAAATTGGGGGGTGCATGAAAAGAGCATCTACCAGGGTGCGCCGGACGTCTTTAAGTACCAACATGCTTAAGTACGTCCGGCCTACCCCGGGCATCCAGCCTTATAACCAACCTTGCTGACCGGCTAATCTTTTCACCCCGGTATGAGCTGTTCTCATAAAGCGCGTACCGATTTGAGAGAAGACTTTAAATAAATAACTGGCGAACTGAGCTGTCATTAATAGGACGTAAGTAATACAATAGCGAAGAGCGCGCGCATGCTGTAATTATCTTGTTACCTAATTACAATACGACCGACGTATCTTGGCGACTCCCACCACCTTCCCATGGCCCTTCCAACTTGCGTTATACGGGCCGAATCGTGGGGCGGCTGTGGACATAGCACCCTTTTTTTTTCAATATCGAAATCCTCATGGATGTCCTCCGCCCTGGGGTGGGCGGAGGGGTCTGTCAGACTCTTACTGACTAAAACCACCCCGGTGTTCCATCTCACACCTGCGCCGAGAGTCGCGGGAACTTATGATACTTCCGCAACCCCCGGCTGGTGCCGGTCCGCCACAGCGGGCCTCCTCGGGTTGGCGGGGGAGTGAGGTGTTAGACTCCCCCCGTGTCGTCTAAGAGAGTTCGCACCGCCGCCTCGGGTCCTAATGTGTGGGGTCGACAGACTTGCCCAAGTCCGTCGCCCCTGGACCCATTTAGAGGGGCTGGAAGAGAGCGTTGTCCACCCTCCGCCGACGCCCGGTGCGTCTGCTGCGGGCCGGGTGAGTGGAGGTGATCTCCCTCATCCTTTCCGCATCCTCCTTCTGCGACATGACCATGTCGCAGAAGGAGAACTTAGCACCCTTGGCTATCTTATTTCACCGTTCGCAGGCGCTTCTTGATCCCTTACAAGTTACCATGTGTGTCCCTTTGAGCATTCTCCCCGAATGGATTTGCTTAGCACAGAACGGGCTTTGCCGCCGGATCTCCTTATCTTTACCCGTCGCTGTTGCTGTTGTTGCTGCTGTTGTAGCTGTTGTTGTAGTTGTTGTTGTAGCTGTTGTTGTAGCTGTTGTTGTAGCTGTTGTTGTAGCTGTTGTTGTTGCTGTTGTTGTTATTATTTCTTAGGCTGCTGTTGCTGTCGTTGCCGCTGTTGCCGATGCTCCTGCTGTTGCCAGCATCTCTCACGCCCCTGGCCTTGTGCCACCGTATCTTGGCGAGTCTGAAAGTTAGTTGTTTGGCTGCGCAATGAATCTTTTAGAAGCAAAATTGTCTACTGCGCAGCTAATCAGCTAACTTCAGATTCGCCAAGATACGTTAGCCGTATTGTAACTAAACTTTATGTATTATTATGATAATGTGTTCTACTAATGATATTATCTTGTAACCCTATGAAGTTTCACGTATTTACCCGTTTTAATCATTGAAACTGATATGGAGAGCCTCTGAAGTGGAACCTCTTGATACACTTAGAGGTGACTTTGTCCTATATTTATAAACAAAACAATTTAAAATCAATATCATTAAGAGTTAATAATAGTTCTAATCTTGATACTTGACTAGTTTAATGAACGCAATAGTAATTTCAGTGTACCTACAACTGTACACACTGCAAAAGCGAAACAGAGCCTGAATAGTGTTAAAGCTTTGATTATTTTCTAGTTTCAGGAACGTTTCATTTGCAATGCAACTAAATAATTCGACAAAGAAGTGTAAACAAAGTTGTTTACTTTATTTTATGGAAACGTCACCTACTTCCTAATATGAATAAGCTAGAAGGTAATTTATATTATATCAAGATCTTGGAGCCCTTTTCCACCATGCCTGGAACGATCTACTCGTGGATGTAAGCCCCAGAGCTCTACTTACTTTATTTAGGGCTACTTCAAATTAAGTGGCAAGTCTTCGCAGGGTTACAAGATATAATTATTACAACACATTCAAATAAAAATTCCTAAACTTCTGTTAATAAGATAACAAGACACCTACTTCATTTACTACATAAGCGCTCTTCGCTAATGATTATTTATGGATAGATTATTTATTACTACTGAAGTAATAGGTACTTCTTAAATAGTCCAAAAAATACTTTAATTTGAATATGCTAGCATTCTTAGTTTCCGAGTTATTAAGGTTTATATTACCCGGATTCTACAGGGTGTAAACAAATTCGTATAATTCCTTAAAACCACATGATCTACTACTGGTGAAGATGGGCCCAGCACGGGATTTAGCTTAATTAAAAATAAAAGTATCTTTTTTTTCGTGTGGCATTGGGACATGATCGTATTTAAATCACTTAATAAGGATCAAAGGAATCAGTAAAAAAATAAGTACTTTTTTATGTCCATTCCTACTCATTTCTATGCCATATTATGAATGAAAGCACGGCGACGCGGCTGGCGGGCACGACTAACGTGATATCGCTCTTTGCAGTTAGTTAACTCAGGGCTCTAAAATGACTCAGAAATAAAATACCGGGTTATTTTTTGTTTATTTTTTTGTTTATTTTTAATAATACCCATGTAAGGTTAATCTTTGTCACCAGGTAGAACACGCGGTTTGAAGGAATTACACGAATTCGTTTATACCCTGTATCCTCCCAGGTGTAGTTAGGTATCTTTATTTCTAATTGACTGAAGCTTAGGTTTTTTAATGTGTTCTATTATGCATACTATTATACTTATACATGAATATCAGTATACCCTGTCGTATTTACCCACTATAGACCTTTCTTTGCTTGCATCTCGTGACACACACATGCAATACTTTTCGATTAGTTTAGAAGTGAGCGCTCTATTGTGACCGCGCGACCGTGCTGACGCGGCGAGAAGGCCGACGGGTACCGGTTATACTAAAACGGATAGTAACTGTAACGGGTAGTAAACGTACTGTTCTTTTGTTTACTGAGCTTATATAATGGGTATTAAGTGTTATAATTATAACATTATCGTTAAATATAGTTAAATAATCCATAACGGATCTAGATGCAATTTGTGTTGAAGGCCTTTTTGAAACCAGATTTCGAGTTAGGTAGGTACTAAAAGGAGTTAAATTTTATACCTTATACAAGGTACCCCTGGAGGTACGGATCAAATCGAATAGGGCATGGGCAATGTCATTTCCAAACTTTTTAATCCTGAGAATGTCGGTGCAATTTTTTACGATTCAAAAGTTATGACCAATTATTGTTTTTTTTTTCAATCACTTCGCATAGAAAAAATAATAAAAAACCTATCAGAGCTATCATTTTTTTTTTTCAGGACTTTGGCAAACAGTAGGCTTTTCTTGTGGTAATACTTTTACGCAGCTAGAAAACATTGTGTTCAATAAGAAAAAAACATTTACTGCAAAGGCTGTTTTGGTCTGGCAAAAATTTTACTCAAGTTTTTACTACTACAAGTTTTGAAATGACCTTGCCCACGCCCCTATTCGATTTGATCCATACTTCCAGAGAGACCCTGTATACTATAGCACGTTTCAGCACAATTACGCATGCTATAGAATGTGCAGCTAATGATCTAGCAATCTATCACAAGTAATGCCGATTTGACGACACGTTTGGTGCAGTGGCTAAGCGATTGGCTTCTACGCTACGGGTCGTGGGATCGATTTCCGCACGGAACAAATATTTGTATGGTCTACAGATAGTTTTTCCGGGTCTGGGCTTTTGTGCATGTGAATATTTGTGTCTGTAAACGTACCCACGATACAGGAGACATCCTATAGTATGTAAGTGGCAAAGTTTTTATTTAAAGAAAGAAAAATGTGTCTGATATCCAAGTTTTTGAGATAGTTACGGATTCATTGGATTATTTTTAATGTCCCAACGTCCGCCACTGATGGCCGTTGGGACAAAAAATAATGCACTGATCTAACGGCCACCACTGGTGCCTGTTTTAGTGGTGGCCGTTGAGAGTATACCGTTCCTAAGACGGTAAACTAAAACTCAAAACTCATTTATTCAAAATAGACTAGAATTACTTCGTTCTTTTTGATCGTCAGTGTTATAATAGACAGCCCACAAAAAAGCTCTCCCTTCACTTAGATAAGTACGTACCATTCAAAATAATAATTACATTATAAATCTAAACTAAATCTAAAGTAAAAACGTAGACTAAACTATCAATATAAACTAAAAGATTGCATCAAAGTATTCCTCCGCCTCGCCGTCCACTGGTAACGTGCCCAGAAGGCTGGCAGCGTTGCCACGTTGTATGGCAACGCTAATTCTCTGGCCGAAAAACAAGCCAGCCCTCTGGTCACGTGAAGTGTCGACCAGTCTTCTTCCTATTTCCTTAAAAAGAAGACGCGCACTTGGACCCCATGACCCGAGCGTTTCCACCCCAAACGGCTCAAAGTCATAATTTCCTATGATGTTACTATATTTGCGCCGTTTGAGGGTCTCCGCAGCCGCAGCGGCAGCGCCAGCACAGCCCGCCGAGCTAGGAAGATGGGATGGAGCAAGGGTGTCGACACAAGTCGCGTCCCACACCAGAGGCCTACCCATCTTCCATGGCAATAACGACATACCGTCAGGTCTCTTGCCATCGTCGCGTGCCAAGCCATTAGGTTCTAATACAGCTGGCACGCCGGCGGTGACAAGAGCGCGACGGATTAAGTCATTTAGGTTCGCGTGCCGTGCTATGCGACCTGCACTCCTGCAGCAAGACAGGCCATGGTGTCCGAGGCCATCGACAGCTTCGCCGCAGTGGCACCGATGCGGAGCAACACAATGAGCACCTACGCGTAGGCATGTAGCGAGCCGTAATTACATTACATTATATGTAGTACGATCTAATGTCAAGCAATGCAGTCATCAGCACGTCATCAGCTGTTATAAGCATGTGTACGTTAACATTGAGAAGTAAACTAGACCGCCTTCCGGAGTTTGTCTACACTCAGCTGATTTGGGACAGTGTTGTTAGGAAATGCACATTATTATTATGTGTACATACCGTCAAATTTAATTGATTGAAGAAACTCGGAAGTGAGAGATATCTATGATCTGAGGAGAATATTTAAATGTAGCAGTGATTTATTTATTTATTTCACTGTAATTAAAACGGTCTTCGTCCAATTACAATAATTAAAGATAGAAGAAAGAAGACGAATAGAAGAAGATACATACAATAGAAGGGAATGAACACTAGATAAGACAAGATTATAAAATTGTATGTTATGTACATAAAAGAAATAAAAAGAGACAGAAAAAATCATGATGCATTCCTCTCACAGTACTCCAGGCAGTGATAGCCTAGCGTTTGAACGGTTGCCTTCTATGCAGGGTCCGAGTTCAAATCTGGCCCGCATGCCAGCGTGGTGAACTAAGGCCTAAATCCTTCTCATTCTGAGAAGA
The DNA here is from genome assembly GCA_905220435.1 of Amphipyra tragopoginis. NCBI lineage: Eukaryota > Metazoa > Arthropoda > Insecta > Lepidoptera > Noctuidae > Amphipyra > Amphipyra tragopoginis. The sequence continues at coordinate 590,734 of HG992006.1, read as the reverse complement.
GGCCCGTGCCCAGCAGTGGGGCAGTAATGGGCTCATTTTGTTATGTATTTAAATGTAGAGCGACTTGGTCTAACTTAGCTAAGGAAAGATCACCCCAACGTTTCCGATCCGTGCCGTCGCTGTGCCATTATCAATGCCGCGCCGTCGCCTTACCATCGCCTTGCCGTCGCCATGCCGTCGCCGTGCCATCGTCTTAGTCGCCTTGCCGGCGCCCGGCCGTCGCCTAGCCGTCGACTTGCCGTCGCGTTGCCGTCGGTTTGCCGTCGCCATGCCGTCGCCTCGCCATCGCCTTGCCGTCGCCTTGCCGTCACCGTGCCGTTATCGATGCCGTGCCGGTGCTGGTGAATTGAAAAACGCGCATAAGATAAGATACCACCAGTCACGATCACTCCACTAGGCACGTTTATCTGTCGAGTTCATCGCATTAAATTGTATTGAAACTTCGCACTCAATAATATTTGTTTACGTGCAACACTTGATTGTAGTATCTGTAGTGAGATGGCCTAATTTAAATGTGTTTCAATGTCGTCTTCGGTTTGAAGTGATTCTTTTCTCACGTCTCAGCTAAGACCTGAGCGTGTTTCAGACAACTCGATTCTCGATTGTACTACGAATGCCTATGAAAGACGTCTTGGACGTTGGTAACAAGCCTGAAAGTCTAAATGGTCTGCCTAGCCTTTTCCCAACTACGTTGGGGTCAGCTTTTTTTTTGACGACACGTTTGGTGCAGTGGCTAAGCGATTGACTTCTGCGCTACGGGTCGTGGGTTCGATTCCCACACGGAACAAAAATTTGTATGGCCTACAGATGGTTGTTTCGGGTCTGGGCGTTTGTTTGTGAGATTTGTGTCTGTAAACGCACACACAATACAGGAGAAATCATAGAGTGGGGCAAATATAAAAAAAAAAAAAAACTCCCGCTGTAATGAGATGAATACTTTGAAGAATTGCTCCGTGCATGTAAAATTGAGCCTATTAGGCTAGAGCGCTCTTATTATGTTTCGGTTCGGAATATCACTGATAATTGGTTCGATTTTCTTTTGTAATTCACTTCGGAGGCGAAGCGGCGCGCAGGTATTTTTTCATAACTAAACCACGGAGCGACACAGGCCGGGTACTGGTAAAGCCTTTAAATATAGGTTTGTGTGTCCCCGATATAGCCCCTCCATCGGAACCCCCTAGTCGCCGCAGCGGCCGACTACAGTCCCTTTCTCATAAGTAAAGTTCGCCGTCCCAGGCACACACTTTTATAGAACCCAATGACGAAATTACCCTCCTCCAGGAGGCGAGTAAATCGACCAGCACACTACACAACGTCCGCCACCGTCCGGCATACCGTCCTCGCCGACGAAGCCCGTCGCGACGTCCCACCGCCGCCGGTCACGATCCACCGAGCTCTCCCGTCGTAGAGCCGGTCGTCTCTTCAGACTCCGCAGTCACACCGATAATTCAGACCTCATCAAGCTGTCCCCCCCCGCCTAAGTCCCCGCCAGCAACACCCTAAGCCGAAGTCCGAGTCCTATTAGGGGTCGCCCTTAGTGCTGTTGTTGCAGGTAGTCATGATGTTAGTGTAGTACAAGTAGCTAGCTTAGGTTAAGTATTTTACTTCCCCCCCCATTGGCTGGAGACCCTTCAGGTCTCGCCAATAACTGCTCGGTTACGTAGGAAGGGTCCCCTAGGACCACCGAAAGAAGCCCAATAGAAAAAAAAACCCCGATATAGACTTGAGAAGGCCAGATAACATATTCCTCTGCTTTTGGATAGTCTTTTTCGACAACCGTTTCTGCATAACCGGGCCATAAATGAAGAAAAAGTCACCAGGTAATGGGGGGGGGGAGTAAAATAGTTAAACTTTTTTTACTGTGTGAAAATCCTCATGTATACCTTCCGCCCGGGGAAGGCCAAGGGGTATTCTGGACTCTTACCGCCTAAAAACCCACGGCGTTCCTTCTCCCAACCTATGGCCGGGGTTGCGTCCTCTAAGCTCACTACTTATACTACACTAAAATTATGATTACTAGCAACAACAACACTGAGGGCGACCCCTAAGGCCCGGTTTCCACCAAAACGGAGAAGAGAGGAGACGAGAGGAGATGTGTTTTGAATAACCAATCAGATTTCGTTATTTCCACATCTCCTCTCCGCTTAGCTTCGGTGGAAATGGATCAAGCGGAGCGGAAAGGAGATTTCTCATTTTTCTATAGAATTTTGTGCCGCGAGCGAGCAAGCGGCGTGGCAGAGCGGAGATTTTAAATTAAATTTAAAAACTTTTATTGATTTGCACACATTTTACAAAGAAATTAAACCCACCAAACTGTGTGACAGTTTGTCAGCGGGAATAGCGCTCAATGAACATTTGGTAAAAAATTGGACAGTTTTAGTTCATAGCTATTAAATATATATTCATTATTCATGCAGTTTATCTAATCTACTCTCAAACACAATATGAAGAGGTAGCAGTGCATACTTATATATTATTATTTATATATTAAAAATTATAATTTTTATCTATTGAGATATGTGTAGTAAGATGTGTGTAGTCGGGTGGCCGGGCGGCAGCGGCGTTCGCGTTAGATAAAGATAAAGATAAAGATAAAGAATCATTTATTTGGACACAGCACAAAGAGACACAACATGTGAGTGCGTCAGTCATGCGTTCGCGCGCCCCTTTCACCGATGCCTTCTCGCCGCGCCTCGCACACCGGAACTGACTGATTTCGAGCTCTCTCAGGTCACATCTCCGCTACGCACAGCTCACATCTCCTCTCCGCTACGCATCTCCTCTCCGCTTTGGTGGAAATAACCTGCCAGCTTCGCAGCACATCTCCTCTCGTCTCCTCTCCGCTTTGGTGGATACCGGCCCTAATGAGACTCGGACCACGGCTTAGAGCGTTGTCATTTGATTATGCTCGAAGCTGACCCTGCTGATGGTTGAGAAAGAAGTCCAGGATGCTGATGGCTCTTTTTGCATACAAAGAACAAAAAAACCTACCAAAGCAAACGATTTACTATCAAAATAATAACGTTCAATGTTCACATGAGCCATTACGGACGTCTTTTAAAACAACAAATCATTGGACTATGTATATCAAATAATAATGTCTGCATATAAAGAAACAGAATGGTGGCATTATTTATATACACAAGCTTTAAATGTTTTTTTATTATGATTATAATCATTATATTGATTAAACATCACACAAGGTGACATAGTTAATGATGTTTTAACAAGACTGAAGTCAGTTTTTTGCGTCGCCTAGTTCAATTTGACAATGGCTGACACATCTATACAATGAAGATCTGTTTACTATAGAATAGTTGTGTGATCCGATGCGGAACCAAATAGGTACATACCTAATGTACTATTATGTATTGTGTGCGGACTGCGCATGCGTTCGAGTCTACGTGTTATAGTAGTCACTACTTGTGCCTGTTTGTAATTTGGAAATTATACCGGATGACTTTTTTTTACCGTCTGAAAAGTAATAGGTGAACGGAATAGAAGATTTTGGCAATTTTTTTTCTTTTACTTTTCATGAAATTGATATATTTATGAATACTAACAATAGAAACTCAAATCCTACGCTACGATTTGAATTTAGTAATTATTTAATCGATGTATTTACTTCAAAATATCTGTTTTTATTGATTTAATATGAAAATTTACTTCAAATTATTAGTAGTATTTATTGATAGATAAACAATAAAAGAAAATAAAAAAAAATGCCCTGGGTTTCTACTCCGTTTACCAATTATACCCATTTATTTCCAGATGGTACAAATAGTGATCCAGTATAATTATGGAATTACGTGTAAATAAGACGATCAGTGAAAAAAAAAACAGGCAAAGCAAATATTTGTGATTAAAATTATCCATCATCATATCTTGATTATTATTTCTGCCAGGAAACAAATAAATAATATGAATTGAATGTAGAGATTTAGCCAAAACCAGTGTAATTTGAAGGAGCATTTAGTTATTATGCGATTTTACTGGCGCCAGTTACTAGCCCGATCTACTATCACAAACAAGGTCGAGTGGACAGTAACAGTATTAAAGGTTATTGTTAATTTTGAATTTTATTTTAATTAATACCGCCTTTCAATGTAACTGAACTGGTATTCATTTAATACTTACAAACTTACTTTGTGTTGACTTTTGACTTTATCACAAAGTTTTAAGGTTGTTTTTAGTTTAATTTGTCGCTCTGTATAGTTATTTTGAATTAATTTGTTAAAAACCGTCTCTTATGCCCGGAATACACGAGGCTAGTTTTTCAAGCTAGGATAGCAAGCTAGTGTCAGTAAGCTAGCAAGCTAGTACTTCTGGCTTCGTATAAACAAAACTAGCTTCTTTTCTAAGCTAGTAAGCTAGTTTACAAGCCAGGATAGTTTTTAATAGGATGGAGTTTTATTTTTAGGGTAAGTAGCGCCCCCCACCACTGATTTTACTATCCTGGCTTGTGTACTAGCTTGATGTGGCCAGCGAAGCTAGTTTTCAGTTGGCTAGTAAGCAGGAACCACCCGTTTCGTTTCTTTTTCTCCGCGACGTGTTTTTGATATTTTAAGATGCCCAAACTAAGTACGCAGATTAATTATAAAGTACAACTGTACCGTGACCATGAATGTCTGTGGAAAGCCACTCTTCCAAGTTAGAAAGACAAGTCTAAACGTGATTCAGCACTACAAAAAATGTGTGGCGAATTAAAGACAGTGGGTATTGATATGACTACCAAAGACGTAAAAAGTAAAATAAAAAATTTAAAAGCAACCTATTCTCAAGAACTGACAAAAATTGATAAATCAACGCGCTCTGGAGCAGATTCTCAGGAACAGTCTCATGAAACATGAAACTCAGTCCGTTTTCGAAGTAACTGTTTCAGTCGAATAGTGGTCTTTTTTCGCACGCAGTTCATTTTGGACATGGTCACATTGGTCACCTTAGTCACTGCAATAGTACTAGCTTAACATAATCTGCGTCATGTAAACAGAACTAGCATGTTCCAAGACAGGTCAGCAAGCCAGGACAGTTTAGTAGAGAACTAGCGTGCTATTCTAGCTTGAAAAACTAGCCTCATGTAGTCCGGGCATTAGGAATAAAAATCATTTACATTACTACTTGTTTGAGGAAGCTGTTAATCTTATCAAACTATGGTATCACTTTCGTCTGAATTTATCTTCGAAAAGTAGGTCTAATAAGTACCATCAAGAGATAAAAAGGTTTAAAAAAAAGATGTATCTATTGATACAAAAACAAGTCTATTTTTTACCACATGTACATTAATCTGCATTGTTCTTACATTACTACAATGAAAATTGTCAAACCATTTACTTTTTTAAAAAGAGTGTCTATGGAGTTTCTTGCCAGTTCTTCTCCAAAGGACCTACTACTTGGAACCGAGCCCCTAGTGTTGACCTTTTGAAAGCACCAGGGATCTGGTCTACTTGAAATAAAAACTATTTGACTTTGACTTTGGAGTAGAACCGAAACGCAGTCACTGCAAAAAATTTACTTAAACTTACTTTAAAAGCACTTGAATGAAATGCTCAAAACTTTACTGTAGCAGATTTCTGAAAGAGATCGCTTAACATTATTATCCCTAATGCTTAAGCACAAAGACTGAATAAACGTGCTTACTAAGCACAAGTTAAAGTTGAAACGAGTCCTCTGGGCTTAGTACCTAGCGCGATAGTCAACACGATAATCTTGGGACCAACTACAACAGATAAAAACCGGCCAAGTGCGAGTCGGACTCAGCACGAAGCGTTCCGTACCATAAATAAAAACGGCTAAAAATCATGTCTGTTGTATGGGAGTCCCCTTTTAATATTTGTTTTATTTTAATTTAATTATTTATTTTTAAAGTAAGCTCGTGGCTAAATAATTACAGCCGCATAGATCGATCTTCCGGGTTAAGTCACGCTTGCCGAGGTTGGTCTGTGGATGGGTGACCATTTACCATAGCGAGTTTCCTCCGTGCCTCGGAAAGCACGTAAAGCCGTTGGTCCCGGCTGTCATTTGTAGATCTTTGACAGTCGTTACTGTTGGTCAGAAGCCAGAAAGTCTGACAACCAGTCTTACCAAGAGTATCGTATTACCCAGTTACTGGGTTGTGGAGGTCTGATAGGCAGTCGCTCCATGTAAAATACTGATATTCAGATGCATCCGGTTCGACTGGAAGCCGACCCCAACATAGTTGGGAAAAGGCTAGGCAGATGATGATTTTTAAAGTAAATATATAACCAAATACTCTGTGAATATTTCAAGCGTCTACCTGTTGCCGTTATCAATATCGAGCAAAAACGAGCAAAAAAATCACGTTTGTTGTGTGGGAGCCCCTTTAAATATTTATTTTGTTATGTTTTTTGGTATTTGCTGTTATAGCGGCAACATAAATACATCATGTGTGAAAATTTCAACTGTCTAACTATTACGGTTCATGAGATAAAGCCTGGTGACAGACGGACAGACAGACGGACAGACGGACAGCGAAGCCTTAGTAATAGCGTCCCGTTTTACCCTTTGGGTACAGAACCCTAAAAAAGCACTTAGATGTTATAAAGGAACTAAAAGGAATTTTCAAATGTCCCGTAAAATTTTAAAATGGTCACGAATGAGAAAATGTTTCACTCTCAGGAAATAACTCAAAGGCGCCGTCGTTCCAATGGTCACGCAATCGTGCGAAATATCGATCAAATATGATAAAGTCCGTAATATTTTCAAGTTGAAACTTTTACGATGGCATTTCAGGAAAATAATGTTTTATTTCAAAACCTAATATCTCAAACTTCGTAATATTTTCTAACTGAAACTATAACGACGTCTTTTTAAAAAAAAATGGTTATACCGGTTGAAATTGTAAACACTCGACAAACCAAAATGGGAGATTGTACTCATCACTATGAACAACTTTTACTATAGGACCAAATCGGAAATCGCGAAAAAAAAATCTGCTGTTCCCTACATTTTGACGAGTTATGCGAACATCAATGTAGGGAACATCTGTTTTTTTTCGCGATATCTGGTTTGGTCCCATAGTAAAATTCATAGTGATGAGTACAATCTCCCATTTCGGTTCGTCGAGTGTTTACAATTTCATTCTGTATTTCCAAATTGTAAATCAACAATATATTTGATTGAGTAGGTATTCTCACTATCGTTGCATCGCATCGATCGATCGCGCGACTGTCCGCCCTTTAGGATGACGCCTTACGGAACGATTTCATTGTAATGTTTGTAAATGTACCTACGATACAGGACAAATTCAGTGAGTGTGAGACAATTTTCTTATGCTGGGGCTACATTAGAGGACGAAGATTCGTGTCGCATTAGCACGCTAAAACATCGTCCACAGGCATACGCGATGTTCCTGTCTACATTAGCCGGGCGAAGATTCATCGTGCCGGATTGTGTTGTTCTCTATTGTGCGGCCGAGACGTAGGCTGTAATTCAAAATGGAGGAAGTAGTGGCGTTGCATTATATGTCGGTAAATTATTATTCATTACAATTGTACGAGTATCAGTTACAAAATAATATGAAAAAGAGACGTAGGTGTAGCCACCCAAGTGAATATTGTCGCGACAAATTCCTTTGATGCGCGCCAGTTTACCGACAGTGCCCCGATAGTACATCGTCTTTGCCCGAATACCACGCGATGCAACGATCTACCCGGCCACACTCATTGCGTTAGCACGAATATTCGCCGTAGCCCGCTAATGTAGCCCCAGTGTTAAAACGAAATTACAAAAAGAGTAAAGTTCTAAAAATATTATACTTAATTCAAGTTTATTCAATAGGTTACCTTTTCAAATAAGCTCGTCAATATAACGATCCCGGGGTATAACTATATTTTATTATCATAATTATAACAGGTAATTTTATTAAAAACTAAACTAGAAATTACTTTGGTCAAAATTACCAAGAGAATACTAACAAGTTAATGTAATGTCGACACGTTTGGTGCAGTGGTTGAACGATTGGCTTCTGCGCTATGGGTCGTGGGTTCAATTCTCACACTGACTAAAAATTTGTATGGCCTACAGACAGTTGTTTCGGGTCTGGGCGTTTGTGTATGTGAGATTTGTGTCTGTAAACGCACCCACGATACAGGAGAAATCCTAGAGTGGGGCAACGTTTATCAAAAAAAAAAGTTAATGATTTAACTGGTCGATTTATAATAATATATATGAGGTGCATGAAAAGAGCCTCCAGGAGTGACGATACTTCAGTACGTCCGGCGCACCCTGGCACCCTGCCAGTCAGCAAGGATGGTAGCGAGGCTGCAGTCAGCCTCGCTACCATCCTTGCTGACTGGCTAATCTTTTCACCACGGCATGAGCTATTCTTGTATAGCTCGTGCCGATACGATTGCAGAAGAAGATAATAATATATCATCCTATAACTGTCCCACTACAGGGCAAAGCCGTCTTCTCTTACAGAGAGCTGCAGGTTGGAGATTTCAAACCATCAAGTCCAGGTTTCCTCATGATGTAACACCGTACGGTGAAGGAAAACATCAGTGGTGTCTTAAATTAACTAAGAAAATTCATATGACATTGAAAAAGTCACATTGGTACTTACCTGGGTCTGAACCAGCAATCTGGTGCTTAACAAGCGGGTACGGACCCGCTTGTAAAGTCTAACCTCCGGATCACCACGACTTTCAATGTCGATTCATAAAAATTATAAATATTAAATGTTCAGATAAGCATAAGAATTATTTTTGACATATTTCGGCTTGTGTGTGTATTAAAAATAACATTGTATATCAATTAAATCGGTACCTTTGCTATAAAAATACTTGGGTCGTTAAAATAACATTACGGCAGTCTGTCAGCACACACTAGTCCCACATAATTAAAAGCCTGCGCTCGACTCCCCCTTTCATGTTTCAAGGACCAAGATAACGTTAGTCCCTGTGTCAATGTCCCCTACACTCAAAACGCATATCTTTTCAACTTTATCTTTCGCTTTCATGTGTAGTCGACTGTGCTCCTACCATTTCTAGGTTTTTTTTGTATTTAATTATGAATCTGGATCAAAGGGTTTTGGTAATCTTTAGATGACAGAAGTAGGCTTATCTAATATCGTATAGGTAGTAAAGGTTTTGGACGGGGCTGTCTGGATTCGAATCTTTGAAATACAAATAGAGGTTTTCTCTTTTGAAAATGGTTTTAAGATAAATAATTTATCTTTTATACAGTAGTAATAAACTTTAAAAAAAGTAAAAACCGACTTCAAAGAAATACTAAAAGGAGTAAAATAATTACCATAATATAAAATTAACAGTTTCAGAAGTCGGTGGCTTCTATTTGCTTCAGTGTAGATTTGCACCGACTTCTGAAACTGTTAATTTTATATTATGGTAATTATTTTACTCCTTTTAGTATTTCTTTGAAGTCGGTTTTTACTTTTTTTAAAGTTTATTTTTTATTAAATACGTTTTAGTGTCATAATTTTAACCCCCTCCTTCATAACCCTTCTTTTTGGCTTTGACGTAGTCGGGCATAAAAAGTCATTTCAAATGATACCTTACACGATATAATGAAAACATTCCAAAGGGGGGAGGGGGGGACACGCACCCCCTCCTCTTTTCCAGTAGTCAGTTCCCAACAACAAATATAAACAAAGCAATATTAGTAATTTGAGAATGTTGCTTTGATCCGATGAGGAGTTCCGTTCCATATCTCTGAAGTTCATGGTCTGATCATAACAAAATTTAAATGGGACCAATCGGGAAGTATACCCTTTCGAAAAAAAAAAAAATTTTTCAAATCGGTTCATAAATGACGGAGATATGAGGTAACACACATAAAAAATAAAAAAAATAAAAATAAAAAAAAAAATACAACCGAATTGAGAACCTCCTCCTTTTTGAAGTCGGTTAAAAATTGTTTATTTCATTATAAAATTAACCAATACTATGGTCCCAAACTAGGCTAAGCCTGTATTTTTTTATAACTGTCCATACAAATCAAAAAAATATTTTAATTGATTTGTATGGACAGGCATAAAAAAAATTGGCGAATTTCGAAAAGTTGTTGAACGAAAGTTGTTTTATCGATACCGACCAAAAAAATTCTAAGAGTTGAATTTTTAACACCATACACGCATTTTATTCAATTATTAAGAATTATGAAGACAACTAACGAACACTCTTTAAATAATAAATTCTGTTCATGTGTATGAGTTCTGAGTGTGTTCATGTGTATGTTTTTTATATGTATGAGTGTTCGATTGTGTGTCTATTTGACTATTTTAAAGAAATCGTTTTTTTATTCGGTTTATGAAAGTTTCAAAAACACGTTACAATAATAATTGTCAAACATCTAAAATGTTGGTCTATTTTCTTTAAAACCAAATCGTGTAATTAATATACTTTGCAGGAATTAAGTTTTATTTATTTTAATAACCATTTATTACTTCAAACTTAACATGACGTTGATTCCAAAAAGCCGTTACATTGGAAAGGCTTTTGAAATGAACCACTGACCGAAGCCAATCAAGACTAACAGGGTTTTATCACGAAACAAGAATGTGCAGAAAGTCCACTTCTAAACACGTTTTATACTCGGGGAGGTTCGGTTTAGTGATAGAAGCTTCGGTGGCGGTGTAAAACGAAAGGTGTTATTATATAGGTACAATGTTATTTTTAGTACATACAAAAACCGAGACACGCCAACAAGATTTTCATCAGAACTGCCTGAATATGTGTTTTTTTTTTAATAAATCTCCAAGTTACACCGTAGTTTATGTTGCGTTAAGTTCCCTAGTAAAGTGTGAAATGCCTGAGATGTGCTATGCAGGGGTTGTCTAATACACGGAAACCGACCGAGTGGACCATCTCAAGTCTCAAGGTGTCTATTCCCGTCAAATGTTATGGGTAGAAACAAAATTGAAATTTATGAAAAAAAAATGTGGTGTACCTACCTATAAAATATGTCAATCAATTCTCCTAGTGATTCTGAACAAACTAGTTTCAGTTTTAGTATATACTAAAACTAAGCTTGTATAAACTATCAAGCACACAAAATTCATACACTAAAGACACTTCCAAAAAGATAAGACACGTGTTACTTTGCTCTCAGGCTTATCCAGGGAGCCCAGGATTGAATACATCCCCGCTACAGTTTACTATGATAAAATTTGCCCGAATTGTGAGACTACCCCGATCTCACCCTCTACCAAGACAAAATTGAAAAGTCTCCATGTGAATGTATTTCACCAGCACCCATACCGTACAAACTGGAACACAGCAATGCTGCTTGGCGGTAGAAATAAGATTGCGGTAGTACTTTCCCGGACGAAGTCATTCCCAAGGAGCTAACTACTATTCTACTTCTATAACTACTACTGTTTTTGGGCAACGTTCGTAGATACTTATGCAATTGTAAACTATATTTTGCACATTGTTATCATCTCGCTTTTTTTTTTCGTCGTAAAATCCCCTTGGATGCCCTTCGCCCGGGGAAGGCAAAGGGGTATGCCGGACTCTTATCGGCTAAAAACCCACGACCACCACCAGACCCTTGGCCGGGGTCACGGGATTCGCAGCTGCATGCACCGCAACCCCGGCAGGCCTCGGTCCGCCAGCCCCTGGCAGACCTCTCCTACTGTGGGGCCTTGCCCCACTTCCTCGTGAGAGGCGCGCACGGAATACTGAGCGCCGCCTTCTCGGGCCTGTTACTGGTCGGGCGACGGGTTCCCTACCCCGCCGCCCGCAGGTCAGACACTACGGTGGACGGAGATCGTCGCTCGCCCTCCGGCGCCCCTCTCTTTCCTCTCTCAGTGGCAGCTGCCTCTCTCTCCCTCTTCGCTCCCTCTTTGGTCGCCGTCACCTCCTCGCAGAAGGAGGCGACGGCTTCCCACGCGCTCTCGCTCCTGACCATGGACAGAACCACGGCCGGGAGTCATCATCTCCCTACCCTTACCTCACTCTAGGTGTAGACACAACATGTTTTCCTCTTCCAATCACCTTTATCAGCCCTCATTCATTTCTTACCCATATCGTTCTTCTCACAATTAATCCATTTTTTCTTTGGCCTACCTCTACTTACAAATATGCAAATACTCGTACAATATCTAGCTTTAATTCTGCCAAACAAAATCGTTAGTTTGGATGCAGTATGCAGCACCACCCTCCCGCCTACAAGTATATGCATATGTAGAAAAAGTGAAAAAATAATGAAACACGCAACCGAACCAATACACGACACATGTTTCGCCCTTGCACGGGGCATCCTCAGAATATGTTGACTCCTCAACCGCTAGGACTCGCGAATTATAGGATTTGCGTCCTATATGTAACACTCTTCTGCAGTGCAATTCTGTAAGAATCTCACCTCGATCGCGACCGTCAATTAGACACTTGGCGTGACACAGCATGGATAACAAAACTACGCGTCATTGATTATACTACTGTAGTGTCATTCTGTAAGAAACTCACCTCAATATCGACGGTTAGCTCGATATCCATAATGTCACAGTATGGATAATAGAAGCAAATAACACACAGATAATCGACAGTATAATCAATAACGCGTAGTTTTGTTATCCACGCTGTGTCACGACAAGTGTCTAATTGACAGTCGCGATCGAGGTGAGATTCTTACAGAATTGCACTACTGGTAACATGACTTTCTACCCTCCGCATAACATGTCCATGTCCATTCTATTTCGCACATTGTACAGAACGGTATTTCTGAACCTTCCAATCTATTGTGACTATTTTATGCTTCTAGTGATTGAAGGGTCCTTGCCTATACACTGGGCTAGGGAGCTAGGCTATTGACGACGGCTAATTGCCTAGCCACATCCATTTCTAGGCTACTGAGCGTTGGACCCTCGAGGCCTCTTTGCTTTGTTGGCGTCGTTCTCAGTATTGGTACACTTTATCATAGTCTGATGAATGTAAATGGGAAGTGTTATAAGTCTTAATTGGTAACAGTTTTAAATGTCACATGCCACGATATTTTGTTACTTATTATTGGCTATTTAATGATGTTTATGCTTATTTATTAATGATATGATCAGTGCCTGTAGACAAATAGCAAACGATGATCGCTAGAGAATAGAAACGCCAATTAAATGTATGGAAATTACATAACAGATCGCTTGACCGGTCGAAAGTTTATCCAGTACATTTTTCTATTCTCTAGCGATCATCGATTGCCGTTTGTCTACATGCACAGGACTTTCAGGGAACACCGATCTCATTGATAATGAAAATTATTCAAATCCTCAACGCCAGTTAATTTTGAGTAGTATCCGAATATAAAAACAAACAGTTGGAAACTTTGTTTGATTATATTCTGTCATGATTTTTATTTGTCTATCATTTAAACGGCCTGTTTGTATATTGAGGTTTTTATCAGTGGAAATGTATAATTGATCAGCAATACACGATCAGCGGATAAAATTGCGTTATATTTAAGACAATAAGCTTTTCTACGTTTAAAAAAATACTTATAAGTTCTAACTTAATCTAACCAAGTTGGGGTACTTTGACGATTTTGGCTGGTGTTCCCAAACATTAAGTCTTTAGTTAAACAACCGTTTACTCTAAAAATGTACTAGCAATTTAGGTTAACAGTTGTGTAAACAGAGAAGTAATGTTGGTGAGCCTTAATCACTGTTTTTTTTTGCTGACCAAATATTTATATCGCAAATGACTTCTCATTTTATTTAAACACAAATAACCATTTCCGTGTGTTTCTGTACTAAGCAATAGTTGTTTCAGTAGATTGTTAGCTGTTTTATTTTCGGTACCAAACGGTTTTGTATTTAGATCAACAAGAAGTAAGAAATAGCAATTTATTTGGATCCCATTTGGGCTGTAACACAATGTAATGTAAAATGTATAGTCGAATTCGAGACACATTTAAGTCTATCCGTATGTCTATCAACAACAAGTTTAGGACTTTCTCTCTTTGTTTTTCAGCAAAAAAATAAATGAAAGGTTAACAGGAAATAAAGGAAAGTTCCCGACCTCCTTTCGTTGAATTGTTTTTTTGCAAAAACAGAATTCTAGGTTTCGGAAAATACGTAGTTAGCTTAAATAAATTGGTAAAGTTTGGTAATTTGCTTCTCTCTCGCTATACATAGACATAAATAAATGTGATTTAATAAATATGAGCTTTGGATTGGTAGTATTAACGAAAAAAGTTATATTAAGAAACTTGTTACTTTTGACGATTATTTTATGTGGGTTCTGGATGTGTCTATACGACCAAAGGCGGGCTAAGGGGATAGGCAGCAGCGTCCCCATGTCTGCTGTAAAAACATACTGCGATCACCAGTCCATCTGCCAAGCATGGTGATTATGGTTATTTATGTAAACGTCAACACGTTTACGGGCCGATTTATGTGCGTGAGTTGTGTGCGTGTGTGTGTGAGTGAGTATGCATGTGTGAGTATGAGTGTGTGTGTGTGTGTTTTTGTTGCATTAGCAGGTCAGTGATGGTCAGTTAATCAAGCGTTTTTGTTTTTTTTAGAAGAAACTTCCCCACACTAAGATTTCTCTTGTATAGTGGGTGCGTTTACAGACACAAATCTCACAAACAAACGTCCAGACCCGAAACAATCATCTGTAGGCCATACAAATTTTTGTTCCATGTGGGAATCGAACCCACGACCCGACGTAACGCGGTTGCCAGTCGCTTAGCCACTGCACCAAACGTGTCGTCTATCAACTTTGAACTTATTACATTTAATGATTAGTATTTTCAAGACTTCTTAATCTTTTAGTTAAATGCATCAAGATACAAGTTGAGTACCTATCAACACATTTTTAAAGACTTACCTCAAGCCAAACTAAAAAAAACATGGTTCCCATAATTTAAACAAGTAAACAATATTAAAATGAATCAGTACCATAACATGTGGTCAGCTGATGGCGTCAAATTGTTCAGCCCTGCTTTACAAAAATAATATTCAGGCCACATCATGGAGTTAAGAGAAATTTTTGTGGTGACACCCCTAAATTGCACCCTAAGCCGAGGTGAACAAAATGTGGTGAATATTTGGGTAATTTCAGAAGAATTTTTGAGATGAAACCGCGAATTCGTAAAATTTTATGGGTGTTTGAGTATTTTTGGACACAAGAATGTTTTAATATAGAGAACAGACGCTTTACGTGACTGCCTCGTTGGTCTAGCGGTCGCAAGTGCGACTGCTGAACTCGAGGTACTGGGTTCGATCCTCAGGTCGGGCAGTGATATTGGGTTTTTCTTTATTGGGTTAGTCTGAATATGTGCCTGGGTAAGGGCAATATATTCGCCCCCAAATACATGGGACTTAAACGTAAAGCCGTGTACGCATGAACGAACACAAACATCGCGAACACGAATCACTATGAAGGTGTTCACCAAACACACTGTTTGGTAATGGTACAAACATGCAAACACGTGTTCGATATTCGTGTTCGGGATTTTCGTGTTCGTTCGTGAATACACGGCTTAACGCCGAAATGAAGGTGTGCTATACAGCTCTGCCCAACCTTTCAGGGAATACAAGCGTGATATTATATTATGTTAAACACTTTATGTAAGTTGTACTACATCATTATTATTGATGAATATAATGATGAAATCCTTGTTGATTTCACGATTAAAGGCCACAGCTCATTAGAACCACCCGGCATCCGACCCGCATCGCCTCGCCTCGTGCGGTAAGTATTCTTTATACGAACTTGTATGGATGTGCGCTCACTACATCAACTCTGCAGCGTCACCGAATCGCCTCGGGCGTATACTGTCCACGCGCGGACGACGAGTTGACCACTCGGTGACATCTCGCTGCTTGCATGCTTGCCTTGCGTTGCTGCGGATTCCCGACGCACAAGTCCCGTGTGAACCGCGCGCTGCCATTGAGTGGACTCCTCCGACGACTCCTCTGGTTTACCACGCGACGTTTACTGGTGATAACGCGGCGTCCACCCGTGAACCACCTGCTGATAACGAATGGACGCCGAGCGACGAGGCGATGCGGGTCGGGTGCTGGTGGCTCTAATGAGCTGTGACCTTAACTCTCAGTCTACAGCAGAATCCCTATAGTACCGCTAACTTCATGAAAATATTTATTCATTACATAACAACTTACACTAGAAAATATCCTTAGGTATACCGGAATTAATTCTCAGTTGGAATGAAGAGAAATGCGACTGTAAGTTGAACTTCTAAGACACTGCGAGACAATGGAATGTGACGCCAGATTTCTCAGCTTTCCTGAGTAAGAAACCTAGCTAAAAGATAGCTTGCACTTACGGAACTATAAAGTGTAATTCAGACTACTCTATAATAAATAGCATAAAGCAAATATTGTGTAGCACAACGATATTTTATTTTATTTCAATAAGTACATACAGTGACAGACTACAGACTAATACAATTCAGCACAACTACGACAATATACAATAAATAAATCTGAAGTCCAATTATTACTGTACATAGCGTTCAATGTCTAATATGCTTCATTAGTGACAGTAAAGGTTTTCATAAAGACAGTTCAAGTTTAGTCATTCTACATTATGTAATATGGAGAAGATAATTACAATTTATGAAAAGAATTTCTAAATTCGTTAAAACTGTTAAAAACAAGTCTACCTTAGAGCATAGGTATTGTATTATATTGACTGCACATTCTGGACAACGGATTGTTTTCAGAAACATTATTATTATGTCACACAGTATACATTTTAAATGGACACGTTCACACAACGCTTTGCTATAAAGTATTGGCTTATGCTATAAAGTATTATGCTATAAACTTGAGCGATTCTCAGAGCTGTATCGTACGATTTTCCGGTCTCCGCCCGGCCACACTTCTACCCCGTCCGTCAAATAAATTGCCGTCCATAGTAGACCTGCTTGCCATAAAGCGTATAGTGTAAATGTCATGCTATATAGTTATAGCTTATGACGCAACATGCTTTACTATATAGCAAAATAGTATAGCGTAGTCTGAACTGCGCTTAAAAGAGATGCAACTTCTGTGTTCGCTTTTTAAAATGAAACCGTCGTCTGTGGCTTGCATTTAATAAATGGATATGTTTAAAATGATTTACGTCAGTTATTATTTTGTAGTTCCATTTTCAAACTGTTATCGTAAATCTTCGTGAATTGTTTTGCGTCATTGTTATGTAATAGGAATTTAAATTGTTTTCAGAACGTTTAATTTCTATAATGTGAGTTCCACAAAATAGCTAATGTGCTATCTTAACTAAACGTGGTCTAGGTTATAAAACGGAAGCATTGTTTGAAAACATTAGAAGAAAAATAAATTATGTAGGTTAATTTAGTAATTTAGTTACTACTGCTAAACCTAAATTCGTTTCACATAGACCCATACACACCCATGTTGCAATAATAATTTGAAAGAAGATGTTTGATTTTGGGCCACCACTGTGTACAGTATATAGAAAAATAGGAAAAAAATAGGGGATTACCATAAACATACAAATAAATTAATTTGAAAAAGAGTACAATTGTACTGGAATTATTATTTGGGAACGTTTTTTAATATGTTAACCCTTTTTTTCTGGTAGCCATGACAGTTATGTTTAACATTAACATGAGTTTGACAACTTTGACAGTCCTAGGTTTCGTGATGTGTATGTGACGCAATCGAGTACAACACCTGTAGTTCTATTTCATTTTAATTATAACGAAATCCAAGTATTTTTGTCTATAAACAATGTAGATAGGTTATGTAAGTAATAAGAAATAAACACTATGGCATCAGTGACATCTCAACAGTTGTCAAAATGACATTTCACATAATTTCGATCCACCATGTTTGTATGTGTTGTGTTGCTCTCCTTGGCCAAGTTAACTTGAATGTACAATTAAACAAAGTAAAATTATAGAAAATTAATATTAAAAAACGGTTACTTTATTGTATAGCTATATTTTCATATAGTGTACATGGTGCTAGCCCAGGCTCCATACATTTCTGAAACATCTCCTTTAATTGATAGCCTAACGGTTGAACGCTCGCCTTCCATGTATGAGTTCGATCCCGGCCTGCACCTCTGAGTGCTCGAATTCATGTGCGGATCTGGGGGCCTACTCCCTAAGTCCGTCAACGAAGTTAGTCGCCCGTCCGAAAGCAGCCCGAAACGTAAAAGTGAACAAAACAAGTGTCAAGTTCAACTTTTTGGACGGGCAGAAATACATCGGTGGTAGGGACAACTGTCAAATCGTGTTGTCATTCGTTAGGGAGTAGGAAACGCACGTAACTAAGGCCGAAACCACGGACTTAATGCTTTGGAGTAGACCCCCTGTATTTGATTATAACAACGGTTGACGGTGAAAAAAAATGGTGAGGGAACCTGCAAAGCTGAGAGGACTTAAAAAATGTTCTCGATGGTGTGTTATAAGCCAGCGTGGTGAACTTAAAGTCCTTAAAATATAGCTTGATTAGAATGACAGATGTCAGCAAAAGTGACGACATAACTTTGTAGTTACATCGAACGGGTGATTTATATTGGCACACGAAAAATCACTCACATAACTAGCATGATAACATTTTTTTTAAATACAGTCGCAGCACTGTGCTTCCCATATATTTCAAAATATTAAAAATCAGCTTGAAAACTAAAATAATTCTTACTGATTCATAGTCATAAAATATAAATCTTACGTTCTTCAAAAGTTATGTCATACTGCAAAAATGTTAGAGATGGGACACATCGATAAATGTAAATCGATTGAATAAAAAATTATTACGTTTGTGTTATTAAAATTTTATCCGATGGTAATAAATACCTACTTCGTACAATATTAAAAAGGTCTTTAAAAGTTTTAAATGTATGTTTTAGTTATAAACTATTGCGGCAATGATTATTCGTCATGGGTATCAAATCCAAAGTTTTCGGGTATGCTGATGCTGAAAATGAGGTCAAAACTCAAATTCAAAATTAGTGGCCATGAATATTTGCAAATTAGTTGTCATGGGTGTCAATTTCATGGTTTTTCCGGTGTGCTGATGTTGAAAATAAGGTCAAAATCCAAATCCAAGATGACGGCTACGAAAATATACGTATTATATTATCTTGTATCTCTTTGGACATCACGGCTCATCTGCGAAATCCGTGCGAAAGTTGTCCGGTCCTTTGGAAGGCATACACGGGGACACAGGTCCAACGCGCAGAGGCCCCTTTAAGAACTTTAATCTAAAATGGGGTGGGGCACCAACCCGGGACTATCCACGGCTGCACTATTGGAGTACAGTCATGGACCGTCCCAGGTGGGTGCAAGACTATCTGATCTATGGGAAGGGGTGTTAAGTGGACTAGATAAGTTCCATTGCCGGAAGAAAACGGCGTCTGCCTTTCAACATTTAAAATTGAAGTGTTGGCAGACGGTGACTCGCCAGCTCACTAGCTGGGCCCCCTGAAAAGCCGCCAGTACAGTATTATATTTATTTTTAATGATTTATATCGATTTGATCAGTCCTTTCCCATCACTAGTCACACCAGTTTGGCAGCTGTCATTCTAATCAAGCTATATTTAAGGACTATAGGTCTAAATCCTTCTCATTCTGAGAAGAGGCCCGTGGCCAGCAGTGGGACATTATGCACTGATTATGATGAATAATAGTTTTAATTTCAACATTTTGAATCTTATGTCACTGTCATAAAGGACAAATGTTATCTATCCCCTAAGTTGTACACAGGGTGGTAATTTGAGATAGGGCATGAAGGGCAGCTACCTTAATATGTAGCTACAGGAAAATGTTCATCACAAATAAGCTTTTTGCGTTTTCTGACGTTTTTAGTACTCCAACCTCAGTTGATCCGCAAGAGTCTTTTGATCCTTATAGAAAATACGATCGATTGCCATCACAAAAATGTTTTGTGAAAACTGCCCTTTTTGTAGCTGTTTTTTTTTCAAAATCTGTGAATGCAGATTGAAATTATTCCAAAACTTAAGGGTTTTTTTTTATTCCTTGACTTGGTCGCATTTGACCCTCGTCGCACCTGATGGTAAGCGCAGACATGGTCTAAAATGAAGCACATGAATCCAACTAACAGAGATATAGAGAGATTCCCCTATACCCCTCTGGCTCTCACATACACACAACGGAACACAGTAAACTGCTAGGCGCCCGACTTTAATGTGAGGGTGGTAGCTAGACAGGCGGACCGTATAGATCCTACCACCAAGAGAAAGGTTGTCACCTGATTAGCACCACCCGTGGACCACGTGTGGGGTTTCGAACTAAGGGTGCCTTCCCACGGACAAGGGTGACTCAGCCCCCGAAAGTGTGGTCTCTTCAGAACGTTTTCCTACAGCTACAATGGTTAAGGTAGCTCCCCGTCATGCCCCATCTCACATTACCACCCTAAACTGAATAACTACTGTCCAGAGCATTTTCCGTATAACCACCATCATAGTCACAACAACAACAGCGTTCGTTTCAAACCTACATTCAAAATAATTAATCGTTTAAATTGACCCATTGATGTCTTCCTACAGCTATAACCAGCTCATAATTAGCTATTGTTTACATTTGTATGGCAGAAGGTACAAAACTAAATAATTTTACCATAGGGAGGCTGATCACGTTCATATGAGCGACATTATTAGTTCCTATCGATACGTGCATCAATCCTACATCATTGGTCAATAGTAAATACTCTCAATTTGTAATCTGTCACGCTTAGCGGGTTATGGGTGGCTTGAGGAGTCAACTCTTAACGAGCAGGTGCACATAAAATCAGAATATAAGAATATTAAGGAAAACACTTTTAACCATACAATAATATCTATACTAATACTAATATACTAATACTAATAATAATATTATAAAAAGGTAGAATTTGTTTGTTTGTTTGTATGTAGGAGGTAATCTCCGAAACTACACATCCGATTTCAAAAATTCTTTCACCAGTAGGAAGCTACGTTATCCCTGAGTGCTATAGGCTATATTTTGGGATCAAAAAATTAGGGATCCATAAATTAACGCGAGCGAAGCCGCAGGCAAAAGCTAGTATTTTATAATAGTTACAAATTAGTTTAGTTTACAGGGCGTGGTTCTTTAGACAGTACGGTACGAGGAGTCCAGGGTCTTCAGGTGTAGTAGGTAGTACTTAACTAGGCTGTTGAGGCGCGAGAGAGGGCGAAGTGCAGCGTGCCGGCCCTTTTATAGGCGCACCCCGCTAGTCGCCACCGCTGCACCGTCACAAATCCATTGATACGTTATTATGAACTATAAAAAATCTCTTAAAAATAAAAAAAGCAATGTATGTCACAGTGTGCCTACGTGAGTTAACACGCGAAAGAGCCTGTTCTGTTTTTTTTTTCATATGAATTTATTTGTCTTCGCTATTGTTTTACGGTATGCATTGTTCAGACTTTGACATCATATGCTTTTGAGCCTTTGCTGTTCTGTTCAGCCTTTTCCCAATTTCCAGTATTACCAGATGCGGCTGAATACCAGTATTTTACACAGTTCAATCATGATTCGAAAGTCACGTGGCGCCATCTATTTTCATAATTTTGTTTTCCTCGGGAACAGTACTTTTTTCGAGATGAAAAGTACCCTATGTCTGTTTCTGTACATCTGACAACGTAGGTATATGCAAAATTTCAGGATGATCAGTTCAGTGGTTTAGGCGTGAAAAGGTAACAAACAAACTAACTTTCGCATTTATAATATTAGTTAGGAAGCTAGGATTAGGATTAGGATAGTTAGGATTAGGAATTATTTATTTATGTAATGTACACAATTAATGTAATGTAATGTTATGTTAAAGCTAGGCTTAAAACTATTGAGTACATGACCCTGTTAGGGCGCAGCAAGATAACTTAAAACTAGTAGTATTGCAGTAGAATAGGAACTTTCACAATAAAATATTATGTTAATTAAGCTTATATCTAGCTTTAAACATAAAAAAGGAAAATGTATAATAATTAACACATAAATATACATTTGGACTCTATTTACATTTTTTTTCTTCCACAAATTCTTTGGATAATATAATAAAAAATTTCTAAGAGCAGTGACTTTAACGTAGATTTAAATACACATAGTGTTTTGGTGGACCCTATATTTTCAGGTATTTTATTATATATCTGTATGCTTCGGTATTCTGGGCTATTTTTGTACATTTGTAGTCTAGGTGTTGATAGAATAAACTTAGTTTTGCGGCGCTCGTTCCTAGGAAAATTAAAGTCTCATTTTTTCTTAACAAAGATGGCTATTTCTAATATTTAAATGGAGGGCAGAGTTAGGGCGTTTGTGCACTACAAGGAATTTTACTGTCCGGCAGTCCGATTTTTTACGGTCCGATATGGCACGCCATAAATGTTTATACTAAGTTATGTACTTTGTGCACTATACGTAATTTTACCGTCCGACATTTTACTTTTCTCCATTCCGGACCGTTTTTCCGGTCCGAGATGACAGTAATGAAAAACGTGTTTATGCTTGTGCACTGCGTCCACGATCAGTATTATTAATGAGCGGGCTGGGCGTGTAGTTTCAAAGAGAGCTACCCTAAACTGCGCCGCACCGATCCGAGTAAAGACAGACAAGTGCATAAGCCAATCATCCGTTTTCCCACATCGGTCCGTAAAAAATCGGACTGGCGGACAGTTAAATTCCTTGTAGTGCACAAACGCCTTTAGTTAGGGTTAATAGCTGATTACCGTACGGTCTCTTTCGAGGCGGCGAGCCTCCTAGCCGGATCGATGCCCTGGGATCTGGAGGCGAGGGCCCTCGCGCTTAGATATCGTCAGCGCGAGGAGGCGCCTGAGCGGAGTGAGCTCCGCCAGATCCTAGTGGCCGAGTGGAGAGAACGACTTGCGCAACCCAGCGCAGGGCACGCCGCAATAGCGGCGGTAAGACCCGTTATGGAGGAGTGGCTGGAGAGGCGGCATGGCGCCCTCAGCTTCCGGCTGACGCAGGTGCTTTCGGGACATGGATGTTTCGGGAAGTACCTGTGTCGCATAGGCCGGGAGCAGACGCCCGGATGTCACCACTGCATCGACTGCCTGGAAGACACGGCGCTGAACACGTTGCAGGAGTGCCGTGCGTGGGCGACGCAGCGCCGTGAACTAGTCGCGGCGATCGGTGGTGACCTCTCGCTTCCGGCCGTGGTTCTGTCCATGGTCGGGAGCGAGAGTGCGTGGGAAGCCGTCACTTCCTTTTGCGAGGTGGTGATGGCGACCAAGGAGGGAGCGGAGAGGGAGAGAGAGGCGACGGCCACTCTCCCTTCCCGCGCCAGACGCACCGGGCGCCGCCGGAGGGCGCGCGACGATCTCCGGCCACCCTAGTGTGTGGCCTGCGGGCGACGGGTTAGGGGACCCGTCGCTCGACCAGTAACAGGCCCGAGAAGACGGCGCGCATGTGTTCCGTGCGCGCCTCTTAGGAGGACGTGGGGCAAGGCCCCACAGAAGGAGAGGTCCGCCAGGGGCTGGTGGACCGAGGCCTGCCGGGGTTGCGGTGCATGCAGCTGCGAATCCCGTGACCCCGGCCAAGGGTCAGGAGAAGGAACACCGTGGGTTTTTAGCCGGTAAGAGTCCGGCATAACCCTTCGCCTTCCCCAGGCGATGGGTATCCATGAGGATATGCAACGACAAAAAAAAAAAGGGTTAATAGCTGATAGCATTCTAGTGTGTTAATTAAAGTTTGTTGCAGTGAAATATTACAACATCTGGCAATCCGCCAACCTGCGGGCTAGCCTAGTGGACTAAGGCTTAAGCCCTCCTCATTTTGAAACGAGGCCAATGTCTAGTTCGGGGATAGATGCTAAGATGCTACTAAGACAGACAGACAGAGAACAAGATACTAGCTTTGGTAGCATTTAGTGAACGCCGTTGTTTCAAATGCTAATTAACACTCTCACTGCAGCAATATACGTTATTTTTAGTGTATCCAAAAACCGAGACACCCCAACAAGATTTTCATCAGAACTGCCTGAATATGTGTTTTTTTTTAATAAATCTCCAAGTTACACCTTAGTTTATGTCACGTAAAGTTCCCTAAAAAAGTGTGAAATACCTGAGATGTGCTATGTAGGGATTGTCTAATACACGGAAACTGACCGAGAGGACTGTCTCAAGCCTCAAGGTGTCTATTCTCGTCAACTGTTATGGGTAGAAACCTACTGAAACAAAATTGAAATTTACGAAAAAAAAAAAATGGTGAAAAGAATATGTCAATCGATTCTCCTAGTGATTCTGAACAAACCAATTTCAGGTTTAGTATATACTAAGCTTGTATAGTATGGTTCCAGTTCAGCAAGCCATGGAGTCCGCCGGCGGGTCCCAACGATTCCGCTGTGGTAGGCCATCACTCAAAATGAAATTGACTTGTCTTGATTTTTTTTTCAGCATTTATCTCACTGTATACGCACGCCAATACTAGACATGTTTTTTCCTTATTAGCAGGCCAGTAGTACAAAAATCTGTTTGAATTTAGGGGGTCACAGTGGATCCCACGGTGTGCTCAAAGCATTCTTAACTAGCCGCTGGCGGACCCCACGGCCTGCTG
Source organism: Amphipyra tragopoginis (assembly GCA_905220435.1). Lineage (NCBI taxonomy): Eukaryota > Metazoa > Arthropoda > Insecta > Lepidoptera > Noctuidae > Amphipyra > Amphipyra tragopoginis. The sequence continues at coordinate 566,235 of HG992006.1, read as the reverse complement.
TTAATATTTCTTTAAAATAAGGCCCTTTGCACTCGAAAACTTGGGGCCCACCAGCGGATCCCATGGCAGTGAGAGTGTTAATAGCTAAGTGTTATTTTCTTCACTTGTTTGAATTATTGCTTGAAAATCTACTTTACAGTATTAAAGCTTCAAAGGAAAGCAAGTTTTCTATAGCAGTTCACACGATTTTTCTTCTACAAAACTCTCAATACAAAACTCGACACAAAATTAAAACTGCATTTTACAATTGCTGAACAATTTTCTCGAGTCACTTTATATTTTTAAAACTACGTCACGCAATGCTGGCCACTGAAGTTAATTTTCAGATTCAGCATAAAAATGAAATAGCCTCTGTTACAAAAATGTTATTCAAGAGAAAATGTGATTTAATGCTTCGTTAGCCTGGCTAGGTCAGACTAAAAGTATTATGTGTTGTTGTTAGAATTCTTGACATACTAATATCAGAGAAATTATGGTTTGAAAAGGACAATATTATTATTTTTCTTTTATTGTGATATATGTGTAACGTACCTACGACTGACGTAAACAATTTTACGAATTACATCGCGTCAAGCGCAGTTCAGACTACGCTATACTATTACGCTATATACTCAAGCATATTGAGTCATAAGCTATAATATGCTATAGCATGACGTTCACTTGAAGATTTTAATGTTTATTTTATCATTCCATGTAATTGTTGGCATAAGATAATTATTTAAACACCAATTTCACAACAGAATTTTAAAGAGACGTGCACTAAGTACACAAAACTTTAAAATTTAATTTTTATTCATCGTGCGTCGTGAGACTGAATTTGAATACAGTACCAATTTTCTCTTCACCTCGATAGATGGCGTCTTACAGTCTCTTTGACTCGTGATATAATTTCGCTACGCAAATCCTTGGACTTGCTCTGACTGGCAGTAAGGAACGTAACATGTACAAATACTTGATAACTTTTTGGAGGGATGTGTACTGGGGTCAAAATACACGTCCGATAGTTGCTTCCGGGAGCCAGATCCGACTATCTGATCGGATTCATGAAATACACGTACGATTCTCGCGTCCGATTTTTTCTGGACGACGACGACGCCCGGACGGTGCTTACGATTCTGACATCCGATCCGATAGTCTGATCGTACGTGTAATTCATGTTCAAACAAATGTATGACGCGGAGGCCTTCAGATAGTCTGATAAGAATATCGGAACCGACCATCGGAGGCAAGTATCGGACGTGTATTTGGGTTCTAAGACTCGCATATGAGTCTGCAGCTCTTATTTATGATATCAAACTCTCTTGTTAGTGTTGCCGAAGTTGCAGGGTCATTTTTTGGCCCGCTATAAAAATTACACTGTCAGGGAGCTAGCAGAATCGTGTAGAAGTGAACATATAATTACAGTTGTAGCTAATATAATTACGTATGTCAGGTAGTGGTGAATATAATAATAATAATATAATAATAAATTCGTTTATTTCAGACCAATTAATGTCCATAATTTGTTAGTAACAATTTATCTTAAAAACTATGTTAGTATTTAATTTGTAAATTGAATAAATAGAATTGGAAATAAATTAAATTAAATTCACATAAGTAGACATTAATTAAAATCAGAAAAAATATTATTAAATAAAATTGATAATTGTGAAAACATTTAAACTCAAATTGAAACATAATTAAATAAAAATTAAATAAAATTAAATAATTAAATAAAATTAAATAATTAAATAATATAGAAAATAAAACCAACATAGACTCTCCATCACTGAGAGTACTTATATTTGGGTTAGTGGTTAGTTACATGAGCTAGGTCACAATTTATTAATTTACAAAAGAACAGAAAAAATAAAAGGACAAGCTATATAATAGAGACAGATAAATCTTGCGACAATGTATCATATAAATTGTATAATGTAATAAATTCATGAGTTTAATTTAATTTAAAGTTTATTTTCTTCTTTTTAGAGCATTCGAATAAAAGCTTGTTTTAAAAAAAAAAACTATTTATTTATTTTAATTTTTTTAGTTTTCACTGGTCTTTCCTTCTCCTAGACAGAGTGCAAACAATTTTTTTTCGTATTCTTTTCAGCAAACCTTTTTAATTAATGCCCAGATCATAGGGGTGCATAAAAAAATAACTAGTCCGCCATCTTTGGGAATCAGCAATATTGGATTTAGAATGACGTCACTTAGCTAACCATGGATTGTCATCCAAACTAAACGTGGATGCAAAATTTCAGCTCAATCGGTTGGGGATAACTGTTTTAAAGTTCAGTTGCAAGATGTGACCTAAACAAATTAACATACATATGTCGCAGAATCAACACAGAAGCACAACTATTAGAATGACTATTGATTATTGTTAATGTAGTAGGACGCCATCTATTATCGTTTGTTGGAAACGTCAAGCAGTGTGCTTGGGTGAGGTCGGTGCGGGGCGTGGTATGTCTTATTTGATGGTTGTCAGCAAGCTGTCAGCTGTCGGTTGTCAGCTGTCACCCTTTTTGACATTGCATGCATTTGATTTGAGTGAAGTCACTTTGGAGTGAGACACGAGGGCGAGAGGTCGTTTTGCCAGCCTGCACCGAACTTACCGCGTTTCCGTACTTTAATCTATTTCCATCGGTTTGATCATTAGAGATTTTATTATTTTGTTATCGAGAGTGAATAAATAGAGGACTATAATCAGTGTTGTGACTATTATTTCCTGCCTACACCAAGTCGAACTTGGACTCTGATGACGAGGTACCCCCAATGGGTGAACTACTCTCGTTACATACATATGTACAAACATTGCAAGTTATGAGCGTGTAACCCGTACGGCATTTGATACAAATTTTCAAGTCTTTGTTTTTCCTAATGACTGAATCGATTTTGATGAAACTTCACACACGTAAGCAGGATACGTGGGTCTAAAAAGTTAGTAGAAAACAATTCTAAATGTCTTACTTAAAAAAAGGTAAATAGAAATTTCTGTTTGTTTGGAAAATTTAAAATCGGTATAATTTAACTGTAACACTATTTTTCGAAAATGTTTTCTACTAACTTTTTAGTCCTATGTATCCTGCTGATAGGTATGAAGTTTCATTAAAATCGGTTCAGTCATATTGAAAAATAAATACTTGAAAATTTGTATGAAACGCCGAACGGCGTACACGCTCTTAAATTAAAGCTTGTATATTAAAAATAACGAAATTCTGATTATTTTTCGTGATAATAACAATATTGTAGTGCACCAGAATTTATTTAATAAAGACCTAAATGAAACAGAAGTACACAAAATTTTCAAATTAATATTTTGTGTAAGTTGAGATGAGCTCATTTATCCAACTCGTGCTGTGTTCAGTGAGCACGTAACAAAAACATTAATATAAATGAATGCAAGTGTTTTCCATTGCAGTTGCGATTCATGTGTTGTTTTAATGCAGCTAAGCCGACGACCGTTTGTATGTGCTATTATGAACGGATTAGAATAAAGCTTGCTGTCAACTACAGCGTAGCAAAAATATTGTACGCCTTCGACATACTCGTAATATTTGTTTATTATACTTCTATGCACTATGGTGGTACATAAGGCGGACCTAATGCCCTATGGCATTCTCTACCAGTCAACCTTTGGATTAAAAAGAAAAGCGTCGAAATAGGTACAGCAAAAAATAAATAAAAATGAGTTGACAATTTCGAACTGAATATAGTACGAATTCATAAGATAAATATGTCGCAGAATCAACACAGAAGCACAACTATTAGAATGACTATTGATTATTGTTAATGTAGTAGGACGCCATCTATTATCGTTTGTCGGAAACGTCAAGCAGTGTGCTTGGGTGAGGTCGGTGCGGAGCGTGGCATGTCTTGTTTGACGGTTGTCAGTAAGCTGTCAGCTGTCGGCTGTCATTCTTTTTGACATTGGATGCATTTGATTTGAGTGAAGTCACTTTGGAGTGAGACACGAGGGCGAGAGGTCGTTTTGCCAGCCTGCACCGAACTTACCGCGTTTCCGTACTTTAATCTATTTCCATCGGTTTGATCATTTGAGATTTTATTATTTTGTTATCGAGAGTGAATAAATAGAGGACTATAATCAGTGTTGTGACTATTATTTACTGCCTACACCAAGTCGAACTTGGACTCTGATGACGAGGTACCCCCAATGAGTGAACTACCCTCGTTAAATATAAGTTCCATAAAATATATAAATACAAATAATAAAATGTACAGACATTATAATATATATCAAATACAAAACATTATGAAAATCTAAATACAATTATGATGAAGACTAAATTAGATGATTAGGAGTAATATCGGTGCGACTGTGTCGTGTGGGCTGCAGCTAAGAAAATGTTGTCTAGACAGTCAACAAGAATGTACATTTAGGTAAGAGATAAGTGGATACTATGGGTACCCGTATTTTTGCCAAAGTATTTTACATCGAATTTCATTACGCCGACAACGATTCGCCGACGTAATCTTTGCCAAAGCAATTTTTACACTAATTTGATTTCGCCGCATGAATTAGCCACCATAATTATTGGGCCAAATAATCTATCAGAAATTTTGTTTAAGTCGAATACTTATGGCTATTGTTAATTTGCCAAATAAGTATTCGCACAACATTATTTTCACACAGCGGAATGTAATGTTAATCCGACTCAGCGCACCCCGACTACACGTGGTCAGACTCTGTCCTATCCCTAGAGTGTTATTTAAAAGTGTGGAGCAAACCCAGAAACACTTGCGTGTTTGCTTGCTTTCTTGCTTGCATGATGGGAAAGTGAGCCATCTAACAAGTGTAAAGTGGCCAATAATACAGTTGGCTAATGAAACAGTGGCCAGCGGACTAGTCGGCGTAACAAAAACTTACAAAACATAATTAGGGACTTTAATCATTCGGCGTTTTAATTATTCGGCGAAATGAACAGTGGGGAAAGGTTGTCGGCCAGATAAGAATCGTCTAATAATATTTCGATATTCCAACAGAGAACCCAATATAGTATTTTAAAGCGATAGAGCTTCGTATTTGGAGACCAAAATGGAACAGTAGTGTAGTGGCAGTTTTTTATTCTTTCGATCCACATGTTTGATTCTCAGATAATAATTACATGCACTGCGTCATTGATTAAGTGATCGCAAGCACGACTGCTGAACGTGAAGTCCTGGGTTCGATCCCCAGGTCGGGCAATGTATTTTTTGGTTTTTCCGTGTGGAATTTCTCAGTAGCAGCCCGGAGTCTGGATTTGTGCCCGGTTGATGTCAATAGGCTCGCTATTACATGGAACTTAAACATAGCGGTGAAATGAGGGTGTACTGTACACCTCTGCCCAACTCTTCAGGGAAATACAGGCGTGATGTTATGATATGATACTTACATGGCTTAAGATTTTATATTATTCTGAGTTTAGGAACAACCCTTTTCTGTATTTAATTTTCTTTGATTACAGTCTCGAGTCAATTTTTCAAAAGAAAGTGATTAAATGTCGAGGTTGACTCATTTAACGAATGACCAGATTTCTTGACGAATTCCTGTCCCTCTGTCTTACTTAGGCTCTTAAGAAAGATTAATACTCTTCATTTCAGTGTCATTCAATTCTCTAATTTAATTTCCCTAATTTCATTTCCAACTGCCATCTTAATCGGTTGTAATTTATGAACCACTTCCAATATTATTTACATCCATCAACAAAACAGCGTTCAAACGGCTGTTCAGACTACGCTATACTATTTCGTTATACAGCGTGTCCCAGAAAGTAGTGTCAAGCGGAAGTCCAGAGGTAGAACATCCTTTGAGGTACCCAAATCACCCCCATGTATGTTCCGCGATTTTTTGTAGTTTTCGAGTTATGAATGTTTTTCATGTTTTTTAATCAAACTCGGACTATAACGACATTTTAGATCATAGTGACGTGAATAGTTGAGATACATAAGTAATTTTTTTTTCTAAATTAGCTGATTAGTGACCCTATCGAATGCATAAACATTTGTAACCATAGATGTAACGAATGCGTTACAAAAAAATACTGAATTGTCATAAAGTTAAAATCTTGCATGTTTCCTAAATCTTTGTGGGTGATTTAAAAATAAATCTCCCTAAACTTTTTTCGTCAGATGTATTTTAAAAACTTATCCATTTTATCAGCTATTTACTCTGTAAATTTCATCTAGCTATCTCTACGACATCACAATAAAAATTTCATTCAAAGCTACAATATTGAGAATTCCAGTTGTAAAAGGGTGAATAGAAAATTGATTAAAACTAACTAATAACGTCTTTTTAGTAACCCTCGACGCAAAAAGGGGGGTGTTTTTAAGTTAAACGTGTGTGTTTGTGTGTCTGTTTGTGGCATCGTAGCTCCTAAACGGATTTTGATTTAGTTTTTTCTTTTGTTTGAAAAGTGACTTTATCGAGAGTGTTCTTAGCTATGATTCAAGAAAATCTGTTCAGCCGTTTGAAGATCATCAGCTCTTTTCTGGTTGTCGAAGGGATATGAGCAACTTCTACTGATCTGATCGTTTCGAAATTTACTATCCTGTGACTTCAATGATATTGATGACATGTGACAAGAAGAAGGTCATTACAACTTATCATAAACTTAAAGAATCAATAGGCACACAATACCTCTACTGTAAGTTGGGTATCATGCTGTTTCAGATGATGCTTGAGTATCAGGTCAAGGTTACCATGTTATTGTAATATCATTGAAGTCACAGGATAGTAAATTTCGAAACGATCAGACCAGTAGAAGTTGCTCATATCCCTTCGACAACCAGAAAAGAGCTGATGATCTTCAAACGGCTGAACAGATTTTCTTGAATCATAGCTAAGAACACTCTCGATAAAGTCACTTTTCAAACAAAAGAAAAAACTAAATCAAAATCCGTTTAGGAGCTACGGTGCCACAGACAGACACACAGACACACACGTTAAACTTATAACACCCCTCTTTTTGCGTCGAGGGTTACTAAAAAATACGTTATTAGTTAGTTTTAAACAAATTTTCATTCACCCTTTTACAACTGGAATTCTCGATATTGTATGCTTTGAATGAAATTTTTATTGTGATGTCGTAGAGATAGCTCGATGAAATTTACAGGGTAAATAGCTGATAAAATGGATAAGTTTTTAAAATACATCTGACAAAAAAAGTTTAGGGAGATTTATTTTTAAATCACCCACAAAGATTTAGGAAACATGCAAGATTTTAACTTTATGACAATTCAATATTTTTTTGTAACGCATTCGTTACATCTATGGTTACAAATGTTTATGCATTCGATAGGGTCACCAATCAGCTAATTTAGAAAAAAAAAATACTTATGTATCTCAACTATTCACGTCACTATGATCAAAAATGTCGTTATAGTCCGAGTTTGATTAAAAAACATGAAAAACATTCATAACTCGAAAACTACAAAAAATCGCGGAACATACATGGGGGTGATTTGGGTACCTCAAAAGATGTTCTACCTCTGGACTTCCGCTTGACACTACTTTCTGGGACACGCTGTATAGTAAAGTATATTGCGTCATAAGCTGTAACTATAACATGACGTTCACACTATACACTATATCGCAAGCCGGTCTACTATGTATAGCAAGTTATTAGACGGCCATCCGTCAGGCGACGGACGGGGTAGAAGTGAATCGGGGCGGGGACCGGAGAATACTACGATATAGCTCTGAGAATCGCTGAAACTTATCACGTACTGCAAGCCAATACTTTATAGTTAGCGTTGTGTGAACGTGTCCATATAAAATGTATGCTTAGCGATATCGTTATAAACACCGTGGGCCCGAGATACCCGAAAGATTTTAACCTTCGATTCCGATGCCTAATTGGAGAATAAAAGCTAGGATATAGTTTGTTGAATAAAGCTTAATTTTCAACATATTCATTATTCACGGAAATTCACAAATCGAAAAATATCTATGGTAACAAGTCCTATGAACGCGGCGTTGCGACTTTTGTCATAACACTCATAGCATACACTTCTCGCCATATGTCTTATTTGTCGGGGTGGGTTGTGAAGTGAGAAGTTTCTTATCCACTCACACAATAATTTATAAATGTTGTCAGTTCAACCTAAGGTATTGTTTACAAGGAAGTACTAAAGATAATTGATTCATAAGTACCGAAAATAAAAACGAAAAAAATGTTTGAATTGGACTTTCGTTGATATAACATTTGACTCATAATATCATCAGAAAGGCGTGGTTAAAATCTTTCGGGTACCTCGGACCCACGGCGTGTATCGTGCTATACAATATCTGCTATATGCTATACAGGGTGTTAACGAAATCGTGTAATTCCTTTAAACCGCGTGATCTACTGGTGACACAGATTAACCCTAAATGGGAATTTTCGAAAATAAACCAAAAAAAAATTAAAAAAAAATTTTTGTTTTCAATATCCGAGTCTTTTCAGAGCCTTGAGTTATCTGACTGCAAAGAACGATATCGCGTTAGTCGTTACTGCCAGCCGTGTCACCGTACTTTTATTAATTTATGCGTGGCATCAAAATGTTCAAAGAAATAAAATTAGTTTTTTGCAAAAAAAAAAAACTTATTTTTTTACTGAATCCTTATTAGGTGGTTTAGATATTATCGATAACAAAGCCGCATGAAAAAACAAAAAGATTTTTTTATTTTTAATCAAGCTAAATCCCGTGCGGGGCCATTCTACACCAGTAGTAGATCATGTGGTTTTAAGGAATTACACGAATTCGTTAACACCCTGTATATTATAGCGTAGTCTGAAGAGCGTCTAAAACACTTTAGCTATTTTGAAGCGCAGTTGTTTATCAAGAGAATCAGGTTTTTTGTCACAATTAATTTAAAGCTTCTCCGTTTATTTGTCACCGCTATCTCTGAGGAATACTGCGACCTCGCGCCTCTCGAGGACGACACTTGTAAAATGAGTTTCTAGATATAACGCATTCTGTCAGCGTCTGACTTTATGTGCGATGTTTGTAAATGTTTCGCGTATACTAGGTATTATTTTATGTAGGCTCTCATTTTTGTTTTATTGTAGTTGTATTGTAATGTCTAGGGAATGGTATTAGACTGTCGGTTTACGTGTAGGTTAGGTTAAATATCTTCAAAGGGAAAAGGTATAAGCCTATTTTCATAGTTGGTCTTTAAAAAAGAGACAAAGAATGTTGTATGTTAGTAAAAAACTTAATGTTTAGTTACCAGTTCATTGTTCGTCATGTATCTTTGAACAATGGCATTCAACAAAGAACAGTCGTATCTCCCTGCTATGGTCTTCAGGATGGAGTTGGAGCTGGCCCGCGCTCTGCAGAGCAACGAGGCAGATCTCTGTCTGACGATGGCATGAAGGCCATCGACGTGTGCCTGCTATTAGAATTGCGTCCGCATGATGATCATTTTGTAATAACGTAAAAAACTGCTGTATAGTTTGCATGAAAATAATGAATGAAAATGAATAAATCTATCTAATCTAGCTAACTTTTATCGTCATCAGCACCTGTCAGTCTTTTTAGCAAAAAAATCGGATTACAGGTAACCTTAGTTTCATCATATCAAATGCGATAGAGAGTACAGTACATCACAGGTTCTAAAAAAAGTGTATGATTTAAACGATATTAACTATTTATTTATTATTTATTTTCCATACCTATCAGGTTCATTTTTAAATGTAAATAAATATATATTTAATAATATAAAATAGTATTCCACCGGCATCAAGAACAGGGTCCAAGCTGCTGGTCGTCAGGGCTCCAGAGAAATGAACCTCCTCACTATGCATGCCATGTCGAGGAGTACCGCTCACTGTTCCAGGCCCTTGATCCAGTCGCATGACGAGAACCGCATAAGGTATTGATCGAGGCTCTTGGATATTAGGCCATTCGCTGCCGGTCGACAGGGCTCCAGAGGAATTAACCTCCTCACTATGCATGCCATGTCGAGGAGTACCGCTCTCTGTACCAGGGCCTTGATCCAGTCGCATGACGAGAGCCTCATAAGGTGTTGATCGAGGCTCTTGGCTATTAGGCCATTCGCCCTAAAGACTATCGTGACAAAGACTGCTGAGTTCACATCCCACAACCTCATGTGCTAGAACAAGATATTTTATTTGTTTATCTTTCTCAGCTTTAACGAGGTTCTCGTCATGGGGGTGATATCAAGAAATAAGAAAGACTCCAGACTTAATATTGTTATAGGAGGAGATTTTAATATAAATGTATTAGATAGTAGCTTAAAGACAAACCAATTCTTAGATCTCATGTTAGAATTTAATTTTGTACAGCATATAAAAGTACCAACGCGAGTGACCCAAACCACCTCAACGTGTCTAGATTTAATTTTTACAAATTGCAATATAAAATCACACACCACAGTGGAAGAGTTGGGCTTCTCTGACCATAGTAGTACAATAATAAAATTGGCTGTACCCCGGCAAACTAGACAGATAGTCTGGTGTGTTGAAAAGAGGCTGTTCAATAACAAAAACACACAATGTTTCAAATCTAAACTAAAAGAAATAAAATGGAACGACATAATCAAGCCCGGTAGGGACATTGATGAAAACTATAAATCATTTAACAATACACTTACTGACATACTTAATCAATCAATACCAAAGACAAAATTAAAGCTAAAAACAAACTATAAAAAACATTGGCTAACTAAAGGCATCAAAATTTCTTGTAAAAATAAAAGGCTTGAAAAAATACTCTCCATTAAAACAAATAACCTTTTAATTAAACAACATTATAAAATATATGAAAAAACTTTAAAACAAATTGTAAAAAAAGCTAAAAAACTACAGTATATAAATAAATTAATGAAATCTAATAATAAAGTAAAGACTATGTGGAAAATTATAAACGAACGAACGAATAAAAACGTAAAAAAGGTAAAAAAAAACATAACGCTACATCTAAATGACAATGCTATCTCGGACCCAAAGCAAACAGCAAATATATTTAATAACTTCTTTGCGTCTATCGGAGAAGGATATGCGCAAACCCGCAAAGAACCGCGAAACATCTCTGTGGTCCACCGCACAGAAAATACCATGTTCCTAAGTACAGTAGGTCCCAGTGAAATAAATTTAATATTGAAAAGCCTTAAAAACAAAAACAGCTATGGAATAGACGAAATGCCACCAACCCTAGTCAAACAGTGTGCAGATGAGCTGACCCTTCCATTCTACTTGCTAGTCAATCAGTCTTTTGAGGAAGGAAGATTTCCAAACTACCTAAAAAAAGCCATAATAAAGCCAATTCACAAAAAAGACTCAAAAACTGACCCCTCTAATTACCGCCCTATTGCTCTTTTACCTGCAGCCTCGAAAGTATTCGAGAAAGCAATGTGTAATCGCGTCTATTCGTTTTGCGAAAAATATAAAATTTTTAATGAATCCCAAAATGGTTTCCGAAAAAACCACTCTACAGTTCTAGCAGTATATAATTTTATCCAGGAAGCCATTAATATAATTGATAAGAAAAAATATGCCGTAGGTATACTGTTAGACATGACAAAAGCTTACGATAAAGTGCAATTCGACATCCTACTTAATAAGTTACAAGGAATAGGGATTCGCGGAAAATCTTACGAATGGTTCAAATCATATTTGGAAAATAGAGAACACCAAGTCGAAGTAGAATACTACAACGAACACGCAAAACAAATTCAATACATTCGGTCAGATAGCAAGCAAATTAACGCCTCAATCCCCCAAGGGAGTGTTATTGGATGCCTCTTATTTATCATCTATATAAATGACCTCCCTACAATCATAAATGAGTCATGTGTTCTATTTGCCGACGATATCTCAGTACTAACTTCTTGCCACGACAATACCAACTTAACCGAAATACTTACAGGTATACTCAACAAAATAATAACTTGGATGACAGAACATAACCTTGAACTAAATTTTGATAAAACTAAAATCATGTCCTTCTATCCACATCAGAAAACTCCTATAGACATAACATTTATTTACAATGACGCAAAAATAGAAACAGTAAAAGAATTCAACCTTCTCGGCTTATCCATAGATACACATTTAAATTGGAAATCACATATTAAAAAAATCAGGTCAAAATTGTCAAAATTTGCCTATGCCCTCCGTGAAATAAAAAAATCAACAAATTTCTCCACTGCTCTGGTTACGTATTATGCCTATGCATACGCGTGGTTAAACTACGGCATAATATTATGGGGAAATAGTACAGACGCACCAACACTTTTCATACTACAAAAACGACTGATTAGAATACTAGCCAATATAGATAGCACAGACAGCTGCAAACCCCATTTCCAAGAACATAAACTTCTAACCCTACCTTGTATATATATTTTGGAAATGTGTAAATTTGTTAAAAATAACCAAAAACTCTTCACTACACGTGAAAACATACAGACTCACTACACACTACGACACAAAAATAGATTAAATCAGCCAGCTTCTAAGCTAAAAATACACTCCACAAGCACTTTAGTAATGTCAGTTAAAATATACAATAAATTACCCGATGAAATTAAAAATGAACAAAAATTTAATATCTTTATAAATAAATTAAAACAATTTCTAATCCGTAAATGTTATTATAATGTACATGAATATTTAAATGATAAATTTAATAAATAAATAATAATACCAAAAAAAAAAAAAAAAAAAAACCGCAATAATAATCTATAATACCAATAATAATAATACATGTATAATTTAAATAAATATTAATGTATAAATCCATAATATAAGTACCTAGTAAAAATTATATGACACAATTTATGTACCTAGTTGTAAGCCCACCTACCTTCACAAAACGAACGAGTAGATAAATATTGAAGTTGTAAACTAATATTAATTTATAATAGCCCTCCTCCTAATTTGTATTTTGTTATGCCCGACAGGGCCCACAATGCCCTAAAACTACTGTATGTATATTCCATATGTACCTACCACCTAAGTTCACATTGTGGAATGCAATAAAAGTATTGAGTATTGAGTATTGAGTATCATCAATCATTGTGCGACGCTTCGAACGATCTATTACCACTATATCAGGCTTATAGGCAACAATAATCATGTCAGTGATAGAAAATCGATCCCAATACAACATGATATGGCCATTTTCGAGAAATGGGTCGGGCACATATACATCTATACTAATATTATAAAGAGGTAGAATTTGTTTGTTTGTTTGTTTGTTTGTATGTAGGAGGTAATCTCCGAAACTACACATCCGATTTCAAAAATTCTTTCACCAGTAGGAAGCTACGTTATCCCTGAGTGCTATAGGCTATATTTTGGGATCAAAAAATTAGGGATCCATAAATTAACGCGAGCGAAGCCGCAAGCAAAAGCTAGTAAATTATAAAATTGTTATAAAATGCAATTTCAACTTACTTAGGAAATTAAAAATCCAACCAAATAAATGCACCACTCCAATAAATATATATGGGAATGCTTTAAAAAATCAGGAAATTGAAGTCATAAATTGTGTCGGCTGTCGCCGAGCAAGTCTCGCGAGACTGCGAAGCACGGATGCGTCCATTATGAAGCCAAAACAAAACTTTCCAGTTGTATGCTTTACATTGAGGAGCCTGCTTCATTATACAATCATGGTGTTCGTACCCAGCGAGCTGTGAAATACAAAATAAAGGGAGCCACACGATGTATATTATACACGACGAAATTCAAGTAACACTGTCTGCGTTAGTGAATTTTAAAAAGCCTGTAAGAATGTCTTGATTCTTTATCAAATCATAAATTCCAATTTTTCGTTTCCTATGAAGACGAGCCGGCAAGAAACTCAATAGTTACTCTTTTCAAAATCAATATCTGTAACAATTTTTAAATACAGTAGATACTATTTAGGATAGTTATGAGAGAACAATGTAGTCTTGAACACAGATTAGTAAGTAAAGAAGAACCAATTCAAGATCGCAGGAATTAACAAAAAACACATTATGAAATATAATAATTAACAAAACATAGGTAAGCACCTAGCAGTCTACGAAGTTCTCACATTTACAAAAGGTAAAAGGAAGCTACACTGTAATAAAACAATCAACATAATTACTTAATTAAAAGTATCCTGTGTCATAATCTCCCAACGTATAATATTTTTTTTGTTTTAAATAGCATTTTTTTTTAAGTTTCATTTGATGTTATATGCAAAACTAAAAAGAAAATACACGAACAGAGCCGCAGAAAACACATACACCCACTTCTAACATAACCCTATTACAGATGGCGTGTGTTTTAATTTATGTAATGGAGCTTAGTGCCGCGGTGTCAATGCGTGTTCTTATTAAAAGCCCCCGTAATAAACACCAGTGAGGTCTTTGGGTAACAATACGCACTAGCTCTTCTAATCTTGCGATTTTAATATTATAAAAAGACTCTGAAACAACACTTTGTCTATGTGTAATTGATTACACTATGAGGAGGTGGAGGAAAGAAGGTGGTTCTTTGCTTGAAGTTGCGACTGGAGATTAGCTTACTGACTTAAAATAACCTGTACATTACTTTATTAATTTATATTTTATTATTTTTTAAATTCAAATACTAAAAATTTTATATTCCCATTAAATTTTTATTATTTATTGTATAATACTCTGCCTAAATAGTCTGATATTATTTTATAATTATAATAATATCATTTTCCAATCTGTAAAGTTTGAGCATCATGCAGCAATTCATGATACACCTATAATCATCATATCATATTACTGCCTATTGTCTGGTAGTATGAGTCTGTCGTGCTCACTTAAATGCCCTGCTGATGGTGGCGTTGTATATCCGGTCGTTGGGTTCCCTGCAATATGGTCGAGCTAAGCGATGCGGATGTGCACGTCATGCTCGTGAACGGGTGCTGTCTGTCGGGATTGGTCAGCCCTTAACTGCTGTGACAATCCTAGAAGGCACATTTTTCTATTTGTTACTCTGTGAGTTTATTTCTCACGTTAACCTGCATTATTCTCATTCTATTTCTCACACTATTGTAATGGAATTGTCATGAACTACTTTTTTGAAGAGAGTATTCATGGAGTTTCTTGCCGGTTCTTCTCCGTGAAACCTACCTTTTGGAACCGTGCACCTAGTTTTGACGTTTTAAAAGTGCCTGTAATCTGGTCTATTTGAAATAAAAAACTTTGACTTTGACTTAGCCTTGGTTTGATTCGCATTTGCGGAAGTGTCGTAAGTTCCCGCGACCCTCGGCGCAGGTGTGAGATGGAACACCGGGGTAGTTTTAGTCAGTAAGAGTCTGACAGACCCCTCCGCTCACCCCAGGGCGGAGGACATCCAAGAGGATTTCCAACACGAGAAAAAAATAAAAAAATGGTTTGATTCGCATGTTGAACAAAAAGTTATTAAAATCTGTTTTAAAATTATCAGTATTTGAAATTAGTTAGTACTCGGGGTCTAGGGTTGCGGCATTTGTTCGAAAGAGTTACCGCGGCCCTGGAACGCAAAAGGCATTAGAAGGAACACAAATGGGTTTTAGTCAGTAAGAGTCTGACACTCCCTTTCGCTCCGCCCAGAGCGGAAGAAGTCATTTAGTGATTTCCCATCCAACCTGGGGTGTGGACATGCTATTTTCAAGGCTCTGTGCTTGGACACAGAATACAAGCTTCCTTGTCTCTTGATCGAAATTAATATCCTAGAAGATACTAAACTGTACTAACTCAAACTCAAACTCAAAACTCGTTTATTCAAAGTAGACTAGTATTACTTAGTTCTTTTTGAACGTCACATTTTGGTAGTTACAATTGACTGCACCCCCAAAGCTCCCACCCTTCACCGCTTCCTAGTGTTTATGCTGTGAAGAAGAAACGGCGCAACAAACTCCCCAGCAACACAGTTCAGTCTGTCAAGTGAATAATTAAATGAGTCTATACACAAAAAAAGTAAAATATTAATTACATTGATTAAATTATGCAAGTTGATGATGGTAAACAAAATATTTACCTAGAACAATTCTGGATGAATTGAAAACAAAAGTAAAAGTATCTAAATATAGATAATTCAACATAACGTAAACATACAATTATATACCTACACTCAATATACAGGGTGGTAATTTGAAATGGGGCATGAAGGGCAGCTACCTTAACCATTGTAGCTACAGGAAAACGTTCTTAGAAGACTACCCCTAACTTTTGGGATAATTTCAATCGGCATTCACAGATTTTGAAAAAAAAGTACAGTCAGCGAGAAAAAGGGCTGTTTTCACAAATCTTTTTTATGATACCAATCGATCCCATTTCCCATGAGGATCAAAAGAGTCTTCCGGACCAACTGAGGTTTCAGTACTAGAAACGTCAGAAATAACAAAAAACTATTTGAGATGGGTTAGTTATAAGGGCAGCTACCTTAATCGTTGTCGCTACAAGAAAATGTTGATAGGAGACTGGCCATAATTTTCGAAATTATTTCGAAATGCACAAAAAAGAGAAAAAAAATATTTGGTACAGTCAGCAAAAAAATGGTCGGTTCTCACAAAACTTTTTTTATGATGCCAATTGATCCTATTTCCCATAAGGATCAAAATACTCTTCTGGACCTACTGAGGTTAGAGTACTAGAAACATCAGAAATCACGAAAAACAACATTTCGTTAAAAATTACGTTCACGCAGAAAAAATAAGAATTTTTTATTTTCAAAATCTGTGAATGCAGTTCGAAATATTTTCAAAAATTATGGAAAGTTTCTTAAGAACATTTTTCTGTAGCCACAACGATTAAGGTAGCTGCCCTTATTACTACCCCATCTCAAATAAGTTTTTTGCGATTTCTGACTTTTCTAGTACTCCAACCTCAGTTGGTCCGGAAGACTCTTTTGATCCTTATGGGAAATGGGATCGATTGGCATCATAAAAAAGATTTGTGAAAACAGCCCTTTTTCTCGCTGACTGTACTTTTTTTTCAAAATCTGTGAATGCCGATTGTAATTATCCCGAAAGTTAGGGGTAGTCTTCTAAGCACGTTTTCCTGTAGTTACAATGGTTAAGGTAGTTGCCCTTCATGCCCCATCTCAAATTACCACCCTGTATATAGACTCTATATATTCCAATACATTATTATTACTACAGTTAATGTGAGAATAATGTAGGTCAATGTCAGTAGTACAAGAATAACAATGAGAAATTGCCTTAATGTTGTCATAGCATGTAAGAGCTGACCAGTCCCGACAGACAGCACCCGTTCACGAGCATGACGAGCGCATCAGCATCGCTTAACTCAACCATATTGTCAACTATTCAATCAATCAACTATTTGAGAACATCATCTAACATTATATTCCTTTGTCCCCAGTGAGTCCGGTCGGCATGCGCCACGTAATGGCACTCCTCATGTTCCTGGCGACGGTGGTATCGTACGCCACGAGGGTCTCCATGAGTGTCGCCATCGTGGCGATGACTTCCAACAACAGCTACAACTATTCGGTGAGTTGGAACGAACGTTTATTGTATCAGAATGACACATGAATTAATTTTGTTCAGAATTGTATTAAGCGTATCTCCGCTAAGTGGGTTTGTTATTTTTACAAAATCATTATCATCAATAGCTGGTAAATGCATGTGCAAGATATTGGCTGCGGTACTTAAAAATATGTTTTTTATACCATATTTATCTTTGTGATTGGGACATTTTTATAGTTCTAATAGGTCCGATTTGACACCTGTCAAAATACCAAGAGTGTCAACACTAGAAATAATTACTCCAATGCGTGGCGTTTAGTTTCATTTTATCTTGAAGATCCAAGGATGCTGAATGCACTCAACGCTCTCCTGGAATCGAATCCTTCACTGGATCTATTTGCTGATGAATGGAAGGTGATATTGTTGGAATGCTTGGTATTGCGAGAAGACTGAGTGAAAGGGTTAATATTTTTGATTCTATTTAGATTAATTAATTTAAGTACTTATGTTATGAGTAACTATCAGTGTAATTGGCTTTATGTCGTTCTGATTTTTAAATAAATAAATAAATTGAGAGGGCTACGTTAAGATAAATAAAAAGGCAACTTTCTTTAATATCGAAGGTGTACAACGTCTGTACACATTTATTTTATGATTTTATGCAAACGTCAAATCGAACCTATTACGTTGTTCGAATTGTAACTCAATTAAATAAATGATAATGAGATAAATTACAGTATTTAAGACAAAATTACAAATGTGACCTAGATTCCACTTTCTATAAAGCAGCAACGTTTACAAAAAAATCTGACCATCTTTTAGTAGCAGCAGAGCTCTCTGAAACAGAGTTTTTCCGGGGAACTACCAAACCTATTTCTGCTACAATTTCTGGTGCCGGTGAAATTACAGGTGGATAGACTTTTCAACTGTCTCTAAGATTGATAAAGCATCAGCAATCCTCTTGGTATTGTTGGTGTTTATAGGCAGCGGTAACCACTTACTATCAGGTAGGCCGTCGGCCTGAGAGCTAACCTCGATTACGAAAAAACTGCATCGATGCAATTCAAATGTCAACGATTTTGAATACGCATACGTTGTCCTTACTTGGTCGTTGATAATGGTATGTTTCTTCAAAGGAATTAAATTAAATTAAGGTTATTTCACCACTTGCAATCTAGAAAAACAGTAAAATTTTCAAATTACTGCTATCCTTAGCTTTATACTGAAAATTAAAAAAACCTTAAAGAACATTTTCGTAGCCCGAAATTCAACACTTAATCCTGTCATCTAATAACGCCATCTGGACGACTTGAAACAAAACACTTCAGGGAATTATCGTTCCAATAGTCCTTTTGAATTCTTTTTATCTGGCAAAGGCTTTTTTGTGGAACTCTTTATGTATACAGCGTTCAAGGATTCAGGGCCGTCAGTTGTGATCTGACTCATTTTGAAAAATAAAATTATTAGAACTTAATGAAGGATCTTGTAAAAGGCACAACAACATAATAATTTACAGGTGATTCCATCATTACAGCTACAGCCAATACCAGTACTTCAGGATTGCGAGCAAGGTAAATACAGTGAATAAAACCAACATAGACTCCCCACCACTGAGAGCCCCTGCATTTGAGTTAGTGTTACGAGTAGTAACATGAACTAGATCACAATGCAATACTCCACACAATTATTACGAGATCATAAAATAAGGACAGGCTAGTCATCAGATATAAAAGGTCAGACCTCTTCAGCTGATTGACACAGTGTGCTCTTGCTTCGTCGAATGACCACCGCCTTTACAACATCGGGTGCGTTGATCCATATCGACGACTACCTTCCTTTGTCAACATTACCCAGTGCTACCCGCAACCGATAACACTAGTAGGTACTATCTTGTTTGATGATTAAGTTATGAGGCAATAGAAAAAACATGGAGATTTAATTATTGTGATACGTACCAACGAATTCAAATTAAAAACTAACAATACATGTAATAGTGGAAACCCTCACATACTTTCTCTCACAGAACGACAGACATACTTGCATAGTTGTACTCCGTCCAAAGCACAATTTAAAACACAATTAACTAAAGCACATCTCGCAGTACTTGTGAAGATGCATAAGCATGCAGAATTGTACATCCATTTATCCTTCGAGACAAAACGTTCTCTTCAAGTAAATTAATATTGTCCATAGAGTCAACCCTAAGAAAGCGATCATTAAACAGCAAAAAAATCCCGCAGACAGCTTCAGTGTTATTTTTACAAAAGTGTCATTTGAACGTAGCACAATCGTTTAGGGCACGTCTTACTAACGATGCACGTACGACTTGTCGCCAAAACGTCATGTCCACCGTTTGTAATGGTTTAATTGTTTGAGATGGCAGGTCTTGGAGGTATGATCGGGATAGGATAGCTAGCCGTTTTACTGTGGGATAGGTTTTATCTGGAATCGTTTGTTTTTTTTTTTTTTTTTTTATTTTGTGACCTATTTCGTCTGCCTACTATCATTCTTTCTGTATTTCTTTTGTTGCTTTTTTTCTCATATTATTCAACTTTTGTAACTGTGCAAGACTAAAGTTTTTTTTTCGTTCTTTCTTTCTCTTTCTTGCCTCGACTAAGCTTCTTCTTATTCATAGATTTCTACAAGTATCGGTACTGTTCTACGCTGCTTGTAGCGAACGGCTTCCCGCTACTATGGAAGCCATATTACACTAAATAAATTCTGACTTCTAAAATTGTTAGTTTAATATTGCATAACATAAGAAATTTCAATTCAATTCATAACTTTAATATTTGTACGCCTTCTATGGCATAACATGTAGCACCTTATTATTTTTAAAACCATTAATGTGTAGTGTTAATGCAAATATATTGATATTTATCTTCATCTTATCTTTATCAAACAGCATTAGATCCTGAAAAACGTTTATCATAATTATCAGTTTACCACACATGTCAACATTCTATGTTACGTGTTTACCGCCTGTTTTTGATGAATGTATAAAGCATAAATCGTCAATATTGGTGCTTTCACTTGTATAATATTCCAATAATATTCGTCAATAATGGCTATTATTTAAATGTGTACTACATTTTATTACCTAAGCCCTGTTTTCAATGGAGCCATTACGTCAATGTTATATATAAAATTGGTACTTATTGATATGTCTTTAACATGATATTGTGTGGTTTCGAAAATAAAGAGTTATTTAATGATAGATGAATGAATAATAGTTTACAATGATGACAGATAATAAAAATCCAGGACCTATAAATAATTTGGTCGCACATAAGACTGTCTCTTAATTTTATATCATCATCATCATTCAGCCGGAAGACGTCCACTGCTGGACATAAGCCTCCCCCAAAAGGGCGGGGGGTTTGACGTAATCGCCACGCTTGGCAGGCGGGTTGGCGATCGCAGTATGGTTGTTAAAGTACTCAGAGAACGCTGCTGCCCATCCTCTAGAGAAACCCTTAGTCGTCTTTTACGATCGACTCACGGGGAGAGATGGGGTAGTGCTATTCTTTAAGTACTACGAAACTAATTAATATTATAGTAATTTCATATTATAATCCTGTTTTTTGCCTACATTACTTCTTTGTTTTATGTTCATCAACACTATTGAAACCAATAATCTCTTTCGTTTCATAATCTTTCTAACCCAAATTATTTCTAATTCTTCTAAAACCTTCTTATTTTGTATTCTCAGGTCTTCGACTGGAGTCGCAGTACACAGGACACGGTCCTATCCTCCTTCTTTTGGGGCTACGTCGTCCTACAGATCCCGGCGGGGTACCTCGCCGGGCGCTTCGGTGGCAAGTACCTGATGCTTATCTCCATGGCTACTACTGGTGTCCTCAACTTAGTGATGCCCATTGCTGCTGAAAAGGTAAAGACTATTATTTTTATCGTATTCTTCTTTTTCTATTGTGTCGGCACGAGCAATACAAGAATAGCTCATGCCGTGGTGAAAAGATTAGCCAGTCAGCAAGGATAGTAGCGAGGCTGACTGCCCAGGGTGCGCCGAACATACTGAAGTATCGTCACTCGTGGAGGCTCTTTTCATGCATCCTATTCCCTTTATCTCTTTACCCACTTCCCTTAATTAAAAAAAAATAAATTCCCTTAATCTCTTTACCCACTTGTGAATGTCATGAAAGTTACATACCCGCTTGTTAAGCATCAAGTTGTGGGTTCAAACGCAAGCATGTACCAATTTGACTTTTTCAATGTTATAATGTACTTTCTTAATTAATCTAAGACGCCACTGACATACGGTGAAGGAAAAAATAGTGGGGAACCTGGACTTAATGGTCTGAAATCGCCAACCCGCAGTGAGCAAGCGTGATGATCAATGCTCGTTCCTTCTCTGTATGAGATGAGGCCTTTGCCCAACAATGGGATAGTTACAGGTTGCTTATTTATTTATATATCATCCAGCTTATCAAAAAACTGACTAACGACTATATTATATCAATTAAACAACCAACGTCGCATAGTAGCTAGAACTAGTAGCGTACGAAGGAACAATCGGGGTTGTTTCCGTTTTTAACCCGCATTTTCTACGCATGAATATTTTATTCCGCTTCAGAAGGTTCAAATTGGAATTATTACCTACTGTTAATTTTAGCTCGTGGGTAGAAAATGTGGGTTGAAAACGGAAATACCCGTAGTCGTAATTCGAGTTTTTTTGGAACAGTTTTGCGTTACCAAATACTCTCTCTCACTTACAACTCTCTCTCATTTTAGGGCGGGTGTAAAGGATTATCCGTTTACACCCGCCCTAAAATGAGAGAGAGTTTACTTTAAAAAAAACTGGCTCCAAACCGTTTACTTCCTGCAATGCAACCGGGTTGGATCGATCGTGAGAATGGAGAGATATCGTCATGATCGATCGATGCGTTCTCAGAAAGTAAACGGTTTGGCGCCAGAATTTTTTAAAAGTGAAAGACACTCCTTTTTGTGCGGGTCTAAAGGGATAATAACAATGGTAAGTGTTAGATATGTATGTGTGCGTGCGCGCACCTCCCGCGCGCGCCTTGTCCTTCGATTGTATTCGAGAATAAATCAGTGCGTTACGAACCAGTGTCCGTTTTACTTGTACTCTCCTTCGTCCGCATACCTAACAGTGGCGACGAGATTCCCGCGCGATCGTGTTATTAGAATATTTGTAATAAAGTAAACAGTGCTTAAAATGTCTAATACGCTATTTGGGATACTTCATTCCTTTGACCACAACTCGCAAACGTGGCGGACATACAAAGGTCGAATCGGCCAGTATATTGTTGCTAATGAAATCAACAAAACAACGGATCCAGCTGGCGAGAAGAGGAAGGCGATCCTCCTCAGCGCACTCAGCGAAGGCACCTACAAGCTGGCCACAGATTTAATATTGCCCAAGGATATTGAAAATGTGCCCTATGAGGACCTGCTGTCGTCCTTGGATGGGCATTTCACCCCGAAGTGTGTCGGGTTTGGAGAGCGGCATAACTTTTACGCGGCCGCTCAACAAGCGGGTGAAACGTATTCCCAATGGGCGGCAAGATTGAGAGGGCTGACAGAGAAGTGTGGGTTCCTAAATGTCGAAGAGGCGCTCCGAGACAAAGGACATGGAACAAAACGTACCCACCTTGTAGCAAATTGAGACTAGTACCATTGGAAAGGTCTTTAAAAATACATATTTATATTGTATGGCGACAACTTTGTAACTCACGGGAGAAAAAAGTTATTCAACTTTGAAATGTGCTGAAAACTCTTCGTTAATTCACCCCGCGCGCCATTCAATCATACCCTTGAACTAGCCCAATATCCTGCTATGAGTCCCGTACGGTATATAGAATTACCCTTGAACCATATAATTGTCTACAGAAAGCATGGTTCACCGTTGAATGGTAATACGAAAAAACTATGAGTCGATGCCATTATTTACAGACAGCACATTTCGCAGAAAAACGCTACAAAGAATGAATGATTGGCCGATACCAAGATTTGCCGATGTCATGGTTTGCCGGAACACGCTTGAACAAGCGTCGATTAAAATGCATTAACTTCTACTAACATGCGTTTATCTTGACTCCATACCAAAGTTGCGACAAGCAAATACACGACAAATGTTAGGGCGACAGTACGATATGTCAACCATCAGTGGTGCGACAGCACATCAGCTCGACGTACATTAGCGCGGCTGATTATTTTCTCGAAAAACCATAGGACGATGGAACTTTTAATCGACGAACGTTAGCGTGATACAACTTTCGCTTGACAAACTAAAGGCTCCTAAAAACAGGCGCGATATCGCCTAAAAGATTCTGGAGCCAAGGTAGACGGAGCCCCGCTGGGCGGGGCTCCTATTTCTGTCTGCAGGGTTTAAAGTAACCTAACACGAAGGGGATAACAGGAGCTTCGTTCGTTCGCTTTGCTCGCTCGCTTTAGCCCGCGTCATTCCCTCCGACTCTAATCTATCCGTGTCGGGGTACTTAAAAGTCCCAAGCTCGCTTCGCTCGCTCTTAATGCTAAAATAAAAAACACGCGGACGATATCGCGCCTATTTTGTAGGAGCCTTTAGTTTGTCGAGCGAAACTTGTGTCGCGCTAACGTTCGTCGATTAAAAGTTCCATCGTCCTATGGTTTTTCGACAAAACAATCAGTCGCGCTAACGTACGTCGAGCTGATGTACTGTCGCACCACTGATGGTCGACATATCGCGCTGTCGCTCTAACATTTGTCGTGTATTTGCTTGTCGCAACTTTGGTATGGAGTCAAGATAAACGCATGTTAGTAGAAGTTAATGCAATTTAATCGACGCCTGTTCAAGCGTGTTCCGACAAACCATGACATCGGCAAAACTTGGTATCGGCCAATCATTCATTCTTTGTAGCGTTTTTCTGCGAAATGTGCTGTCTGTAAATAATGGCATCGACTCATAGTTTTTTCGTATTACCATTCAACGGTGAACCATGCTTTCTGTAGACAATTATATGGTTCAAGGGTAATTCTATATACCGTACGGGACTCTGTTTATTTTGTGTATCTTTATAAATAAAAAAACTGTACTTAATTGAATTGATGGCGTTTTAATTAATATTTTCCGTAGCAAAAAGTAAACCTTAGGAAGCTTGGTCAGTCTCTCTTTATGAAACAGAACGGCTGGTTATTCATTGGGCCTATAAAATAATTATTATAACACTACATAGATGATTGAAAATGCAAAATAGAAGTGATCATAACTTCGGTCTCCCATTCATTCATTCATTCGTTCATTCATTTTTGAGTTGTTCACTTAAGCTTCTTCTAAATGACACCTAGTCTAAAATGCTACAAGGTGGGTACGGGTTCCAAACAAAATTACCCATTGTTCTTTATTATGGGCATGCTGCCGGGAAGAGAGAAAGAAAAGCTGTATACAAAGGACCTGGCCGACCTCACGCTGGCCAAGGTCGTGGAAATGGCGGAGAACTTGAGCCGCGGGCGCGCAGCCGCCGCGGCTAGCTCAGGCGCACCAACGACGCAAGCGGCGCCTATGCCGGAGCAGCTTTTTAAAATCTCAAACTACAAAGGGAAAAATGTGGAGAAAATGAAATGTAGTGTGTGTGGGTACTCTAATCACAAATCTGCGGAATGCAGATTCGCAAATTATGTGTGTCGGAAGTGTCACGTTAAAGGCCACTTGCGTAAAATGTGCGGGAAAGTTAATAATTACGTAAACGTGGATGGCGGTGACGAGAGTGAAGATGACGGTGAGCTATACTATATCCGTTCATTCAGGGGGGAACCCATGGTAGAAACTGTTACAATTAATAAAAATCCATTTAAGTTCGAAGTCGACAGCGGGTCCGCGGTGACGGTGGTGTCAGAAGTTTTTTACAACACTCATTTTAAAGGTGTGCCGTTATCACGAACTCACAAGCAGCTGTTAACGTACAACGGGGGGAAAATAGTATGCCTGGGAACGTTGCGTTTACCGGTAAGCTACGCGGGTGAAACACGTGATCTCGCAGCATACGTGGTCCGAGACGGGGGGCCGCCGCTGCTAGGGCGGGATTTCATATGTTTATTTAGTTTACAATTGGCGCCGGTCAACTATTGTATTGAGTCTGATGTTAACGTAGAGGATCTGAAAAAAAAATATTCTAACCTCTTTTCGGATAAGTTAGGAACGTTTAACAAATATAAAATTAAACTACCAATAAAAGAAGATTCAAAACCCGTTTTCTGTAAGGCACGCCCCGTAGCATTTGCGTTACGTGTTATGGTTGACAAAGAAATCGATAGGTTGCTCGAGTTAGGCATTCTAGAACCCATCGAGTATTCAGCATACGCATCTCCGATAGTTCCAGTATTAAAACGAAATGGAACCGTCAGATTGTGTGCTGACTACTCCATAAGTATAAATAAACAGTTGCTAGTTGAACAATACCCGCTACCCACAACTAGTGAGTTATTTTCAAAAATCCACGGTGGAGAACAGTTTAGCAAACTCGATTTATCGATGGCGTATAATCAATTTGTTTTAGACGACGAGTCAAAAAACTTAACATGCATCAATACGAACCGCGGATTATATAGATTTACACGCCTAGTGTTTGGGTTAGCCAGCGCGCCGTCTATTTTTCAGCGTGCGATCGAGGGGGTACTATCTGGTATAGATGGAGTCTTGTGCCTGCTCGACGATATTTTAGTGACTGGTAGAAATAGACAAGAACATTTAGAAAAGCTGAACGCTGTTCTCAAACGCTTAGAAGACGCAGGGCTAACATTACAAAAGGAAAAATGTAGTTTCTTTCAGGACGAAGTTAGTTATTTGGGTTATATTATCACAAAAAGCGGTATCAAGAAATCACCAGAGAAAATTAAGGCAATGGTAGAAGCACCGGTTCCCACCAATGTTAGTCAGTTGCAATCGTTCTTAGGTTTAATTAATTATTACAGGAATTTCATACCAAATGCTTCCACTACTCTCAGTCCTTTATATAATTTACTAAAAAAGGATAGCATCTGGGAATGGACTGATTTACATGATACGGCTTTTAGGGAAATTAAAAACTTAATAACATCGGACCAAGTTCTTGCTTATTTCGATCCGAATGCAAAAATAGTATTAACGGTGGACGCTTCTCCAAGCGGTCTAGGAGCGGTTTTGTCACAAATAGATAAGGATGAGGTTGAACGGCCTATTTCATTTGTTTCACGTACTTTGAACTCCGCGGAAAAACGTTACGCTCAGATCCAAAAAGAAGCTACGGCTATTATTTACGGCGTGAGGAGATTTCATCAATACCTTTATGGTAGATCCGAACCATTTATATTAAGAACGGATCATAAGCCGTTGCTATCCATATTTGGACCCTATAAGGGCATACCAGAAATGTCAGCAAACCGACTACAACGGTACGCGTTGTTCTTAAGTAGCTATAATTATAAAATAGAGTACGTACGCAGCGCTGACAACAGTGCGGACTATTTGTCTCGCGCGAGTTTACCGCGATCAAGTCACGAGTGCGCGTGTACCGAACAATGCAAGTGTTGTGATTGCGAGGTAGCGTATGACCGCGCGACTTACGTTTCTTTCGTGATGGACGGAAGTATGCCCATAACTTTAGATAGGCTGCGTGAGGAAACGAAGGGAGACGTTGTACTGAAACGAGCAATAGATTTTATTTTGAAGGGTTGGCCGCCGAAGTTGAACGACATTCGGCTGAGGCCATATTACTTGTGTAGGTCACAATTATCATATGAAAATGGTTGCGTAATGAGAGGTCATAAGGTTGTTATACCTACGAGTTTACATCAACCTATTTTAAAGGAATTACATTCATCTCATCTAGGCATAGTCAAAACCAAGGCCGAAGCCCGATCCAGGTTCTGGTTTCCCGGGATCGACCAAGCTGTAGAAAAAATGATAAGTTCTTGCGACGTGTGCATACAATTACGCCCCTCGCCTCCGCGCGTTCCTCTGGCCCACTGGAACTTCCCACCTTGTCCGTTTGACAGAATTCACATCGATTTTTTGGGTCCAATTAAAGGGGTTGTTTATTTGGTAGTTGTAGACGCACATTCTAAGTGGGTGGAGACATATAACATGAATACTATTTCTTCAACTGCAGTGATCGACAAACTTTGTGAACTTATGTCAAGGTTTGGAGTCCCCAAAACAATCGTGAGTGATAATGGCACAGCTTTTTGTTCACGGGAATTTCAACTATTTTGCGCAACAAACGGAATTTCTCACATTACGTCACCGGTCTATCACCCGTCTAGTAACGGCCAGGCCGAAAGTTTTGTTAAAATAGTCAAAAAAGGTATAAAGTCCTGCGTTCTATCGGGTCACGGTGCGAAAGATACATCATTAAAATTACTCAAATATCTTATGGATTATCGTAACTCTGTTCACACTACCACAGGGTTGTCCCCTGCTCATTTGGTATTTGGTCACAAGTTGAGGTCGCGATTAGATTTGATTGATCCACGGTCATCGGCACCCTCGTCACCGTCTGTATCTAATCGTGTTACAAACCAACAGTGTACGCAAACTAAACATAGTGGGAAAAATAAAACAAACAGTTTTAAGAAAAACGATTTTGTATTGTACAAAAAATTTGTTAATAAAGCAAAGTATACATGGAGTAAGGGAGTAATTTTAAAAAGAATAGGAAAAGTATTGTATTTAGTGAAAGATCTAGAAAACTTAGAAAGTTATAAAAGGCACGTAAATCAGCTGATGCTGTATAAAGGGACAAGTAACAATCAAGGAAATAAACAATATTCGAATGCGTACTTACCTGGGTCGTGTCCTTCACCGTTACCGTCGCTGCCCACGTCGCCAACGCCGCCTCCGCCGTCGCTGCCGTCGTCGCCTCCGCCGCCTCCGCCGTCGCTGCCCCCGTCGCGAGCGCCCCCGTCGTCATCAGCATCATCGGAATCTCCTATACTCCAACCCGAACTCTCCTCGCCCAACCGTATATTGGTTAATTCATCCACCGGGAGAAGGGCCGAATTGTACGAGCCTCGTACTCCGCCAGGGGAGGAAGAATGTGAGAATAACAGTCAAGAGACTGATGCAATTGACACAGAGGAGAAACTTTCGAGCCCCGAGGAAGAGTTTCACGAAGCGGTCACTGAACCAGAGACCCCACCCAAGAGGTTGTTACGCAAACGTCCCGTATGTTATAAAAAGTATTTTTAGAAGTTATCTCTGTTGTATTTTTACTATTTAGATCTATAGGTTAAATTAAGTTGATTGATAAAAGATGTGTCAAACAACTAGAGGGAGGAATGTTAGATATGTATGTGTGCGTGCGCGCACCTCCCGCGCGCGCCTTGTCCTTCGATTGTATTCGAGAATAAATCAGTGCGTTACGAACCAGTGTCCGTTTTACTTGTACTCTCCTTCGTCCGCATACCTAACAGTAAGCAAAGTGATTTTTATTTTAGCACACTTTTAAACGAAGATAGTATATGTAAAAAATATACAAAAGCCAGGAAAAATAAATTTTCAACATGACAACTGTGCCAAAATCTTTATTGACAATTAAACATGCATTAGTTACTCTGAAAAAGGACTCGTGGCTAATTAACAACCGCGCGGATCATATGATTTGCAAGGTTAAGCTGCGCTTGCCGCGGTCAGTCCGTGGATGAGTGACCATTCGTTACACATCGAGACCCCTCCGTGCCTCGGAAAGCACGTTAAACCGTTGGTCCCGGGTGTCATATGAATACCTATGACAGTAGCTACGGGTATTCAGAAGCCCGAAAGCACAGTAGACATATAAGCTAAAGCAGTACCTCAACTTACTATAATCTCATGAATTGAAACACTCACACAGACACGCTCTGTATACTGAGTCGTTTTTTGTTTTCGTATGGAACTGTATCCCGAAAATACCTTATTTGTCTTGTTGCAGTGCGTGTCTGTGTGAGTGTGTCAAATCGGACGATTGTAGGTAGTTGAAGTACTGCTTTAGCTTATATGTCTACTGTGCCGAAAGTCTGATAACCGATCTAATCTTAGGATTGCCCAGTAACTGGGTTGCAGAGATCTGATGGCAGTCGTGTAAAATACTTGTATTCAGCAATATCTGGTTAGAACCCTGCGTAGTTGGGAAAAGGCTATGCAGAACAGTTACTATAGAGAAGATTCTTGTCTTCTGCACTAAATAGCCAACAACTTCTATTATTCAAGAACAAAATCTTCAACAATATACATAATATATTAAATAACCTAAGCCCCCATTAATCCCAAACTTCACGGAGCCACAGGTGAGAACGCTTCAAGGAACATTTGGCTCAGTGCCAGCTTCATAGCGATATTATCACAAACTGCTTCAAATATAAGCCGTTAACAAACCTCCTAGCGTTTTCATTACGTCTCCTCCTCTTGGCACCGGAACAGTTCTGTTGCACTACTTAAGATTATTGCACATTCTAGAATTTAATTTGGTTGTGCTTATTCGAGTTGCGGTGAAAATTGTTAAACCAGTTTAGGAAATAAATAACGTACTTAAGGGAGTATTTCCCAACCTATCATTAACTGTTCATTAAGCTTATTCAGTCTCCAAACTTTGCAATAGCTAAAGCCGGGTCCGCTGCGCCGTGTTTTCGTGTTTGCAAACAGGATAACATTGTTTGCTAACCGAATAGGGGCGTGGTCTAACAGTTTTGTTAGCAAAAACACAATAACATGGCGCAGCGGATCCGGCTTATCATTTACATTTCAAGACATATCAATAGTGATATTGACAAGATTATTGAACACATAAATGTCGTATTTCTAGGTCACATTTAGCTTACCTGGTCAATAGTTACGGACTACTTATTGATATGTTGGTGAAACACTCCCTGAGTTTAATTGTCAGTTATATCTTAGGTTTTTAAAATGATTGGGGATGGTCTAAGTATGGTAGTTCACTAATGAAATAAACAGTGTTTGTTTCAAAACTACTTTCTTTTAACATTGCCTAATGCTTTAGCTATTTCTGTATACTAAAATACTAGTAAGTACAAGAATAACGTCATAGGAAAACAACGCAAAAATGATTTAAAATAAAACCCGCTTATTGAAAAATCACGCTCTAAAAAGTATGAAACGATAAAATGTTTTCATCTGAAATTGTTATGTCCATAATATTCAATATTCATCGTGTATTAAATAAACAACTTACACGTAATATATTTAAATGTATTTAATACATATTCATAGTGATGTTCAGAGGATAGCCGTGGTCAGTGGTCGTATGCCACTTTGCCCTAAAGCTTATGATCACTTACTACTGTTAGAATGTATTGTTTTGTTAGGGTAGGTCATTAAAAATATTTCTCTAGTTCCTGACTCTACAGGGTGTTAACGAATTCGTGTAATTCCTTCAAACCGCGTGATCTACTGGTGACACTGATTAACCCTGCATAGGTTTTTTTCAGAATGAACAAAAAAAAGTTTTCGAAAAATGAACCATGGTATTCTGTATCTGAGTAATTTTAGCGCCCCAAGTTAACTGACTGCGTGGAGCGATATCGCGCTAGTCGTACCCGTCAGCTGTGTCGCCGTGCCTTCATTAATTTATGCATGGCATCGAAATTTTCTATCACATCAAAAAAAAAAATTGGGAAAAAAAAGTTAATTTTTATTTTCAATACATCTAAATCCCGTGCGGGGTTAATCTATACCATTAATAGATCATGTGGTTTGAAGGAATTACACGAATTCGTTAACACCCTGTATATCCCCTAGAGTGCGCCATATTCAATTTAATGTAAAAGTCACTTACATTTCGTTTCTGAGTTGAGAATTCAGGATTTTAAAGCATTATTTTGACAACTCCATATTCAAATGTTACTGAAGTACTGCTTATCCAAGAATTATATTCTTAACTCAGAAACCGGGTTTTAACCTGTAACCAGCGAACAATCAAGACGTTTCCAACGATACCTTATTTGTCAAATTATGATAAGTAGTTTGGAAGTTATGAGGGAACAGATGAACATTAGGGTTGTAACGGAGGCCTTCTTAGCGGAGGCGGAGGCGGATGCGGAGGCGACGAGTTCTGCCTCCGCGGATGTAGAGGTTAGCGGAAGCGGAGGTGAAAGTGGATTTGAAAAAAATACAAATTTATGGTTTATTGAACGTCAAAAAAATATATTTCAAATACGTACATTCATAGTACACTTAAATAAACATATAAACATTACCTTCTAGTAATCAAAATTAAGGAGGCAACTTATATGTATTTTACAGTTTGACATTAATTTTACAAAGTAAACTATAATTGTCAATTTGGTATACGCCCCCGCTCTCACGCAAACCGCGTTGCCACCGCGCACACCTTGATTCTTGTCAAGCGTCGCTGCTTACGCGTTATTATTCTATGATTGTAACGTAAATAAAACTCCGTTACAACTCCGCAAAAGTTTTACGGAGGTGGAGGCGAAGGTACGATTTCTTGCGGAACTTCCGCAGTAACGGAGGCGGAGGCGAAGTTCCGTTAAAACCCTAGAACCCATTCATTCACCACCCTCCTTTTTGCTTCGCCGTAGTCGGGTAACAAATGCGATGCACCAACATGGGTGTAAATTGTACACGAGCATAAGTAACTTAAATGGACATTTAGGTCTAAGTTACAACAGTCATTTAGCAGGACATAATTTAAACCACGCATATGTTAGTGTCGGAAAAATTCCACAACATTTTAATTTATGTTTGTTGAAAATGTTAGTGCGAAACTGCGAAGCGACGAACGGTCTGCATAATTAATTCTACATCCGTAGCTCCCGCAGACTCCTGCAGCTAGAATATACTAAAGTTAGTTAGAAAATTTTCCACACTATAATTTATTGAGAGTAATTTTAATTTCGCTCCATATATTTTGGTGCACAATTTTACATAAAACCGAGATATATTACGCGTGAGGCGCGTAAAATTATAAGTCTCGAGTTAATAGGTACTTTATGAAAGTAGCTGCAAGTATTATATAGGAAGAGATTATGACGTATGTGTGAAATGTATGTTATGTGGGGTGGTCACTGCCTAGCTTTGTGCATGTGTGTGTATGTGTGTGTGTCTGTATGTGTGTGTGTGCATAGGTTGGTTTGAGCGCATCTGGGTTTGTTTTACTTTGTAATTTTGGATTTTGACATAGTAAAGGAAGTTTCCTATAAAATTCTTCAGACAACACCTGTATTGAGGAAGAAAACATTACTAACATAACATAGCATCACGCTTTGTAGTCCCCGAAGGGTTGGGCAGGCGTGTATAGTACACCCACATTTCGCCGTTATGTTTAAGTCCCATGTAATAGGGGGCGAGCCTGTTGCCATCAACCGGGCACAAATCCAGTCTGGGCTACTACTGAGAAATAGGCATGTTGACAGCATCAATAAATTGCAAATCTAATTATTCCGCCAGTTAGAGTTTTGAAAAATAATGGACACGTATTTTTTCTTTTGTTAAATCTATGAATATTTGGAAAGATAAAACGCATCAAAACTCGAGAGCGGGGGCTTGTGATTGTGACGTCAGAAGCAAGTAAAAATTGTACTTGCTTGTGACGTTTTGCCAATTTTAAAAGTGTCGTATCTTCGTCAATTTTGGTTTACGTAACAAAAGAAAAAATATGGGTCAATTTTTTTTTGATAATCTAACTGACGGACTATTTAGATTTTTTCAGTCAAATACCCTATCCCACAAGGAAAAACCCAATAACACTTTGCCTGACCTGAGGATCGAACCCAAGACCTCACGCTCAGCAGCCGTGCTTGCGACCACTTGACCAACGAGGCAGTCAGTCAGTTGAGGAAGAAAAGAGACGGAAATGAATAAAATGTTGAAATTGTATGAGATTTTCGTTAAGTTTTTTATCATTTGTCAATACAAAACCGCGGAAAAGGAGAATGACCATATCAACATCAAAATATTATAGAAATTATTTTCATAATTTTTTACGACATTACGCGTCGGGGATTTGATTTTTGAACGGGGAATTTAATTTAAACTAAAAAAGTGTTGATATTGTTTTATTCCCTTTACATGACGTTCCACTTCACATGATTTATGATTACTATAACTTTGAATTTTGAAAGAGTCATGATCACATCTTTCAAAAAACATGTAAAAAAATATATTTTGCCAATTCTACATTAATTAAAAACAACTAGAATGGATTAGAATTTTTATTTAAACGATTCTCATTTTTTTATCTATGGTTAATTGGCCGTTCACAGCCGGTCATAGAGATGTAGAATGCAATACATGCGGATTACTGTTTTTTAGAGCAATAATAAATCGTGTATGACATGTCCACATTGTCAGGTTATTTAGATTATTTCTAAAATCTCCGAAACTCGCGTTTTGTTTACAAAAAGAACTTTTGTAGGAGTTAATATGATAAGTGTAGTCTATAAAAAACAAAGTTTGACTTTGATGCAGCATGGTACGGGACTCCATACATCCATGAGCATTGTCCTTTAGGTTCCCGTTTTATAGTCCGGTAAAAATCAAACAGTAATATCAACACCGGTCCCGATTTTTTCGTGAAATATTCGCGTAATGTATACATTCGTGTTGATTCAAAAAAGTTCCATAAAATCAGTGCAGATTGTGTTTACATTTTTGTAAAGGCACACGGCGCACTGTGTTTGTGGTTTGCTCACGGAAACGCTTCATAAACATCGGGTAACTCAATCAAAGGTACAGTAGGTGGATATGATACTTTATCGCTGTTTTATTAATTTGGTGTAGGTATAACTGTGGATACTTTATTTGATAATTTCTGAAGTTAAAGAGTAAAAATATTATGTAATTATGTTATTGTAAATGACACAACAACATAATCGTGTAGGGGTGTTTCTATCATTACAGTTATAGCTAATATCAGTATGTCAGGATTGCGAGCAAGGTAAATATAGTAAATAAAACCAACATAGACTCTCCACCGCTGAAAGTACTTGTATTTGGGTTAGTATTAGTAACATGAACTAGATCACAATATAATACTTTACACAATTATTACAAGATCATAAAATAAGGACAAGCTAGTCAGATATAAAAGGTCAGACTTCTTCAGCTGATCTACACAGAATACTCTAGACGAGTGTTCCGTCGTACGGTCCAAGAAGCAATCCGCCGGGCGCACCGAGCGAGCCGGTCTCCTCCCTCCAACGAGCAGTGGTGGTCCGATGTTGACGTCACGGTTAGTTAGGTGGCGGACAACAGATGGCGCTCACTTCACGAAGTTCCCGACACTAGTGGGACTCGGACCTCGGCTTAGGGCGTTGCTGGCGTGGACATGGGGGGGAGGGAGACAGCTTGATGAGGACTGAATTATCGGTGTGACTGAGACAGACAGCGGGAAGCCACTTTGTTTTATGCTATGTAGTGATGGTCAAATCAACAAACATAGCGAGTTAAGCATAGCTTTAACAAAGAAATATCCATGTTTTGTTTTGTTATTTGATTTGAGTTTTTAAGTTTTTGTTTGCTCAACTTGCCTTCTTTCCGTAAACCATTGCTACGTATCATGAAAACTGGAGTATCTTAAATCCTTAATTAGTTAAGTTTAACTTTTAAATATTTTGTAACATTACTAAGAAAATGTTAAATACGTGATATATTGCACAGGATGTAATAAATCATTATCCAAACAAAACTAACCAAAAATCAATCGTGAAAAGCATATAGATCAGTTAGTCAAATTGATTATAAGGCATATACATCAAAATCCAGGATCTAACAACGCTGCAATATTTTCCTGTGCCAATTAATTCCCAAAAGCAAACACGCTTCCCTGCAATCAAATGAGGGTAGTTATAAATTAAGGTGGTAGACATATTATTGGTAGACGTTGTATCTGGTGTCAAGCAGCCAATCCGAACAAAACGGTCACATTTATTACCAACGTAGATACGGGAGAACAAATTATATGAATTCATTTTACATTACATAGAATCACGCCTGTACTCCCCGAAGGGTTGGGTAGAGGTGTATAGAACACCCTCATTTCGCCGTTATATTTAAGTCGCATGTAATAGAAGGCGAACCTATTAGCTAGCCATACACGCGCGGATTTGACCGACAGGCGCATCTCGGATCCGATCTGTGATTTCGGCACAAACGTACAGATTTGACCGTCGGGCGCGACTCAGATCGGATCCGTGATTTCGTGTACACTACCAAAGCATTAGTGCGCGACTGAGGCGCAATTCGGCGGGCACATCCGTCGCTACGCACACACGCACAGTTGGTACTCTGATCTGCCTTCCCCGTACCCGATCCGGTTGTTTTGAGCACGGGCAGAGGGCAGACATCCGGCGAGCATATCCGTGTCCGTTCTCACCATAGCACGGATCTGCCCGCCAGACACGTCTGTTGGGCAGATCCGGCGGGCATATTCGTTCGTGTATGGCTAGCTATTACCATCAACCGGGCACAAATCCCGACTCCGGGCTGCTACTGAGAAATTCCACACGGAAAAACCCAATAACACTGCCCGACCTGGGAATCAAACCGAGAGCCTCACGAACGTACCAACGAAGCAGCCAAATTCCTCGATTTTACATTCATTTCAAATACCCGAAAGCGCAAGCCAGAGGTGTCATACTCTACAGATTTGGTATGCAGATGACGTAACTAGATGCTAAATGGTAAGGCGAGCCACTTGTCATCACCATACTACTGACCTCGGTGATCGCAATTGCGAATAATATAAGAGAAAATCTAATTTTTGACCTAATAAATAAGTTCACGCTCACTTATCTGACAGGCACGTTTGCTGGTTTTAACGAGGTGACAGGATTCACGACCACACTGAGATTTTGCTAAGTAAAGTAAACATTTCATACGATTATTAACCTTAATGTCATACTCATAATGTTCATACTCTTTTGAAACGCTTACTTAACAAAGTAAAATATAAATGCAGTCTGTGCATCTCGCCTTCATAGAGTAGAAATAGAAAAATATTTATTCAAGTGACCATGGCTCAATAAGTTAGTAATGCTTAAAAACTATGCTGCCTCATCCCATCCCATGAGAGATGGCGCAACAGCGACCCACGTATACGCAATCAAGTCTGCTTGCGATCATGTTTAGGATACTGTTAGAGCTGGCCCGCACCCTGCACACCAAGGAAGCACACCTCTTACGCATCGTTGCGTAGAAGCAATCGACAGGTGCGTCTGCTAACATTCCCGATGCGTTACAGAAGCGGGGCAGCCCTACCAGGTACCAGCACCCAAAACGCATTATTGTATGTTATGTTATGACAAATAAATTATTTTGATTTGAACTGAACTTGGAGTGCTTAAGACTGTATTTACCGATACCTTGACTATGGATGACTTGGATTTAAGTTTGAACAAAGCTAATTTACCTATTCCAAAAACGAATTTTAACAAATCATTTTACAACAAACTTATTTAACTTCGAATTACACCTCACTCCTTTTTAAGTGATTAACTTAATACGAGTAACAATAGCCCGTGAAATAAGAAAGTTGTTCGTGACCTGAGTTTAACTTAAGGTTAAAATTGAGCGTAGGTGTTGCATTATAAGTTC
Organism: Amphipyra tragopoginis; assembly: GCA_905220435.1. Classification (NCBI taxonomy): domain Eukaryota; kingdom Metazoa; phylum Arthropoda; class Insecta; order Lepidoptera; family Noctuidae; genus Amphipyra; species Amphipyra tragopoginis. The sequence goes on along the minus strand of HG992006.1, from coordinate 529,280 downwards.
ACGGATTAAATCTGGAGCATAATACATAGTAATAATGCCTCATAGTTTTCGCTCCGAATTAGTTAAATCTTTAGACTGGAACTTGTGTCTCTATCTTCGTTTTCTGCAACTTAAAACTTGTTTGCGATTTTCCATTATCTTTTAATGTTACAACTATTAACACAATATAACATTACGCCTGTATTCCCCGAAGGGTTAAGCAGAGGTGTATAGTACACCCACATTTAGCCGTTATGTTTAAGTCCCATGTAATAGGGGGCGAGCCTATTCCCATAAACCGGGCTCAAATCCAGACTCCGGACTGTTACTGAGATATACACACGGAAAAACCCAATAACGCTTTGCCCGACCTGTGGATTGAAACCACGACCTCACGCTCAGCAGTTGCACTTGCGACCACTAGACTAACGACTAACAGCTGGTTTCTGAGTTGAGAGTTCAGGGTAAGCAATACTTAAGTAGTATTTGAGTACGGAGTTGTCAAAAAAATGCTTGAAAATCCGTAATTTTTTTGACAGCACCGTACTCAAATGTTACTTAAGTGCATATCCTAGAACTCTTCACCCAGAAACCGGAGGTCAGTCATATTTAATTATACCTAATAGTATTCGTTCCGGATTAGTAAAATATTGATGCAAGTTACCAAGAAATTTAATAGCTTTATTCACGAACAATTAAGGGGATCTGGCGCTCGGCGGCCGCTACCGCGGCACACTCGCTTCGTTCGCTCGCCTTCACGCGTTATTAGTCACTGTTCTAACCTAACCCAAATCAAATCGTTCAAATCGTTTATTGGTTCAAATTATTTGGCAAGTTTTGGACACTGTCACCTAAACTAGGAAGTCCTGTGTTTTAGGATGATGATTAAATATAGGTACTAAATAGTAAACTTTCGCAGTAACGTGCATCGATATTTTGTGCGTCGAAATTCCGTATCCAGTATCGTACCCTTTTTTATTGCAATTTTCCTTTGGCTTTCAATGTTAAATTATTATTATTACTATTGAATTGAGTTTAAATCCTTTTTTTAATTCATCAATGCTCAACAATAACCTTAATAATCCACAAAGTCCATTTAAATCATAATTGTTGTATTCTTGGGCATAAAAATTCGTACCTTCAACGTTTTCCCCTACCCTTAACAAACAAAAGTCAAGACGGATAGCAAGGATCTCACATTAGGATGGTTTATTAGGGCACCATTTGTCTGAGGAGCCATCCCTCACGCCGATATCATCAGACAATATAATTCTACGAAATGGAATGAACAATGTTTTGTTGAACGATAACCTGGTCCTTCTCCTCTATTTACAATTTTTTAACGTACCTCTTTACTGTTTAGTTTGGGAGCGAAAATAAAATAGTTGTACAGTCCGTCTATAAAGTTATGAAAAATTGGGGGCGCCACTAGTAATAAATTATAAAAGGGGATAGATCCTTTGTGGCATAGCCCCCCCGCTGCCATTTTGTTTTTTTTTCCAAGTTGCGGCGCACGATTACACTAACATATATGGGTAGAGGACACTTAGACAAACAAAAAGTATCAGGGATATGGTGCCCTAAAGTGTCACGAAAAAAAATCTTTGAGTCTAAATATCTCGGCAACGTGACACTTTGGGGCACTATATCTCTGAATATTTTTTGTTTGTTTGAGTGTCTTCTACCCATATATGTTAGTCTCATCGTGCGCCGCAATTTGGAAAAAAAAAATAGCGGCAGGGGCCTATGCCAGCTTCCATAGAAAAATGTTCAAACCCCTTTAAACTGTAAAAATCACTTCTCTTGCAAAATATAACACAGTTTTACTCATCTTAAATCAATTTGCGCGTATTTAGACATGATTATCACTTGATGTTACACTAACTGACAAAACACTGGGAAGGATTAAAAATTAGTTCCATTTCATGACTTTATGGACAGACTGTAATAAGTATAAAGTGATCTGAGGGCCTACTCCCTAAGTCCGTCAACGAAGTTAGTCGCCCGTCCGAAAGTAGCCCGAAACGTAGGAGTGAACAAAACAAGTGTCAAGTTCAACTTTTCGGACGGGCAAAAACACATCGGTAGTAGGGACAACTGTCAAATCGTGTTATCATTAATTCTTAGTTCGGGCCCCGAAATAATGGTATGTCCGTAAGTGATAGGGAGTACGAAACGCTCGTAAGTAAGGCCGAAACCACGGACTACGCGCTTAGGGAGTAGACCCCCTGTACACTATGGTATGACGTATGTCAATAATGAAGCATCGTTAGTATGTTGTTTGCCCCAGGAAATCCAGCATTGTTTTATTCCCTTTCCCGTATACTTATTGGCGACGAGGTATACTTTTTCGTAAAAATAAGTACCATAGTTTATCTTCCATTGGACTTTATGTCCGACTGAATTAAAATTACTTTTAATAAAACGTTTTTTATGGTCCTTTGGTCCGAAGGTTGTCTGTCTAATGTATTGATTTATCGTTTTTCAAGCAAATATATTCCTAAACCTGAAATTCCTTTCGTAGAATTGAATGATAACAGTCTATTCATCCTTGCTAGAAATCTTATTGGATTCTGCAAGAAACAAAAGATAAACCAAACAGTTTTTTCCTAAGGACTGCTTGCCCAAATACAAGCAAAGACTAAATAAGTCCTCTTAAATTTAAGAAAAGTCCGCCAACTATATAGACGACCATTACGGCTACTATTCTTAACTATAAAGACTTAGAAGCAAAATTAATAATAACATTACCAAAATTAGTAGACACCCTTAATACTTTCACCTAGAGTTAGGTACTTGAGAATTAAAATAGGGACTAATTGTTATTTCAGGCCCTATTATTACAAAACTTGTAGAGAGAGGTTTTAACCGTTTACGAAAAACAATTATAATTTAGGTACGAATTAGCTAGTAACATTTTTTATAAACAGAATTTATAAGGCAGATGCCAGTGGAAACGCCAGTAGAGGACGCCCTATAAGGATATACATCGATGTTATTGGTGATGTTCTTCAAAAAGGACAGGTGCGTAGTACTTTCGACCAGCGTGCGTGTATGATAAGATGTATGAACGTGGACGAAGCGAAAGGAGTATGTGTAATGGTGATATTACACGGTTCACTTCTGCCTTTCAATTAGGATGAAGCAACCAAATTGAACTATGTAAACATAAAGGTGAATCATTCAATATCATTGATCAATAGCATATGCTTTCATTTTTGCACCTTTCAACCAAAATGAATCAATTTGGTTGAACCGTGTAATATCACCTAAGGATCGTAGCATGTGGCGTTCCATTCTGCCTACACAAAAAAGGCGTAAGTTTATGTATGTGTGCTTATTATAAACAGAGTACTTAAATAAAAACTTGATGTTATCTTCTAAAAAATCTTAATTTAAGTTTGAAGTCAGTACCGAAAGATTGTGAGATAAAGTTTAAAATAAAATGATTCTTTATTAATACTGGCTTCTACCACAAAGAAGAACAACATTACTTCTCTAAAACCTTCCAATAAAACAAAGAACGGAGTTCATAACACAAACAAACAGATAATAAATCTTAGAATTAACTTACGCGCTTGTTCGTGCACTTTTATTGATGAGTGTCATTACTAACGCGTCAGGAGGAAGGACCGCCATTCTTTACGCAATGAATACGACGAGGAACGTTGACAGTGCTGCCGTGCAGGCCCTAAAACGCAGTAACAGGTTTTTTCACGTTTTTGAGTTGAATATTGAACCTTGACGGTCACGCTATAAGGAACACAGTGATATTGCCGGCTTTTAGTTGGGATGTTCTAAACGGTTAAAAAGACGAATTAGTGAAAGCAGTAACTTACTTTTGCAGGTCTAAATATGTCATAAAACTAACTAAAATACAGTAACAGCTGTTACGTCTACCACGACTCGTCACTTTACCTACTTAAATGCAGTAAATGTCTTTATTACCACTAAAAATCTGTATTCTACACTCAAACAAATATTGACGCATATAAATTAAAACGCAGTAAGTAGTTTTTGTACCAACAGTATTAATACTGCATGGTTGATCACTAATTTATTTCAGGCGAACTACTGATTAAAACGCAGCAAAGTACTTGTATGTGGTATTTTATTTAGTTTTATTCAAGTAGGTTCTTAGAGTGAAAACCAAATAAAGTGCAGCAAAATTAAAATTCTTTCTTTTACTGCTTTTGTTTTAATCGCAAATCACGTTCGAGTATGAATGCTACTGTTTAAATTGCAGTATATGATCATTATTTACTGCAGTATAGTCGGTATTATTTTAAAGGTGAAAATAACTTAATGCTAATTAAATAGCAGTATGAGTAGCTGTTACTGCATTATAATTGGTAACTTGAACAATGCTACTTCATTCCACTGCAATCGAGACCATATTTTACTGCGTTCTAGTTAGGATCTGTCGCTCGCTCTCTCGGTCAATCAGTCGTGTCGAACGCTGCCGCGGAAGAAAGACGTTTGTGTCCGCATCGTGCCGGTGGTGTAGGTAGTGAATACTGCCGTGCAGGCCCTAAAGTGCAGTATGAGAGAAAAAGCGGTTTCGAGTAAATCGCGAAAAACTTTTTAACGTTGTTTTTTTTTATATTATTCATTTGTATGGTGGATATTTTTATTGCCACGAGGACTACCTGAGATCAAAGATTATATCTACGAATAGAAATATGAATTTAGTTTATTAAGTTCTAAATAAAATGATTTTTCCAAAATCATGGCAGTTACTGCACGCAAAAAGGTACACGTATGCAGATTAAAATGCGGTAAAAATACTTGATACTGCAAAATCTTTGATTTATTTGCTACTTTGCAGAGTAATTTGCAGCATAATACCTTTTTTACTGCATTTTAATTTGTGTCTTGAACTAATTGCACGTGTAGTATGTAACAAATTTTCCAACTTACGAATTATGTCCTAGGTAGGAATTTACAGAATAAAACCATTTTATGTGTGTAATAAGAATAACGTTTATTTTTAACAATTTCTGCTAATATTGTTACTTATCTTTAGGCGTTTCGAGCACATGCGGCTATAAATATACTTAAGAAACAATATTAAATAGTAAGAAACTTTTTGCTTTCGCAAGAAACATGAGATCTTTTACTTAAATGGCACATGGTTTATACCTATCTAAAAAAAATCACAAAAATCTTAGGTATCAAAATAACATAAAATAAATGCTCAACATTCGGTTCATGTTTACAAGGCATGCATAATCATAAAAATAATAAAATAGGGTATATGATACGCGTATCATTTACTCGGTATTATTAGGTAGGTAGGTACCAAAAACAAAAGATATAAGTAAATAACCAAGGGTAACCTTGAGTAGGAATGACATTGTAAAAGCTGTGTACCGTGTCGTCCATCTTGCAAGAGAGGCAAAAGACTTTTAATTTATATTTTATTTATTGTATTTTTTTTTTATATTCTTTCTTGTTATGCCTATAGTATGTAAGAGTATGTGTATGTATGGTATGGGTTTAATAATTGCCTGAAATAAATGATATTTAATTTAATTTAAAAACACGAATGTATCAAAAAAAACACAAGTCCTCAACATTACCCGTTTTATAAGACGGATATTTAGTCTGAACGGCCCAAAGCGAATGGACCGCAGGCCATTCGACCGTAAACAAAAATCGTCTGCGTTTCAAAGGACCGGGTGATAAAAAGTATATCAAGTACCTACATTCGGGTGCAAAAGTTAAAATAAAGGGTCATTGTTAAGTCGTGCCAACCGGTTAAGATAATGAAAATTCAAAATCATTTTATCACCGGTCCTTTGGAACGTAGACGATTTTTGGTTACGGTCGAATGGCCCGCGGTCCATTCGCTTTCGGCCGTTCAGACTAAATACCCGTCTTATAAAACGGGTAATGTTGAGGACTTATGGTTTTTTTTGATACATTCGTGTTTTGTTATTTACTTAAACCTTTTGTTTTTGGTACCTACCTACCTAATAATACCGAGTAAATGATACGCGTATCATATACCCTATTTTATTATTTTTATGATTATGCATGCCTTGTAAACATGAACCGAATGTTGAGCATTTATTTTATGTTATTTTGATACCTAAGATTTTTGTGATTTATTTTTAGATAGGTATAAACCATGTGCCATTTAAGTAAAAGATCTCATGTTTCTTGCGAAAGCAAAAAGTTTCTTACTATTTAATATTGTTTCTTAAGTATATTTATAGCCGCATGTGCGCGAAACGCTTAAAGATAAGTAACAATATTAGCAGAAATTGTTAAAAATAAACGTTATACTTATTACATACATAAAATTGTTTTATTCTGTAAATTCCTACCTAGGACATAATTCGTAAGTTGGAAAATTTGTTACATACTACACGTGCAATTAGTTCAAGATACAAATTAAAATGCAGTAAAAAAGGTATTATGCTGCAAATTACTCTGCAAAGTAGCAAATAAATCAAAGATTTTGCAGTATCAAGTATTTTTACCGCATTTTAATCTGCATACGTGTACCTTTTTGCGTGCAGTAACTGCCATGATTTTGGAAAAAAACATTTTATTTAGAACTTAATAAACTAAATTCATATTTCTATTCGTAGATATAATCTTTGTTCTCAGGTAGTCCTCGTGGCAATAAAAATATCCACCATACAAATGAATAATATAAAAAAAAACAACGTTAAAAAGTTTTTCGCGATTTACTCGAAACCGCTTTTTCTCTCATACTGCACTTTAGGGCCTGCACGGCAGAGTGGTTCTCATCTACAGACGAAAAGGAACAATGTACTGTTTATCTTTGTAAGTGACTCTGGCTGGACTTATGGTGTCGTGTTAAGAGCTAAATGACCTTAATTCTGGTTAGGCATTTTGAGAGAAAAACCACTTTAAAAAGCCCTCAGTAAGGTATTTTATGAATCGAAGGTTCTTTTATTGACATTGAAAATATCTGCAGATCATTCTAATTTTTGGTCCTTGTGGAATAGATTGCAACTATCTAATAAATTGCAAAAATCTGGGCATTATTAGCAAAATTAGGTTCATTTTCAGCCCATTGCGGATCTTAAAGCTTAGAGCAACCAAGGCTTTTTCAGAATAAAGAACGTAGTACTTATACTATATCACTATTTTATGAGAGCAACGCGGTTGACGTCTCATTCGTCAACCGCGTTGCTCTATTACCGGCTTCCCATGGTGCGTGATAGCGCGCACCGCGACACACGCGCTCGCACCGACGCACCATGGCGCACCGCGACACACGAACTCGCACCGACGCACCATGGGAAGAGACTCGTCCGTGGTAAAGCGGACGCGTGTGGAGCGGTGCGCCGTATCCACATCACACACCCTCATAATGTGACTTCCCACGGTGCTTGATTTTACGGATGATATCACGCACAGCCGATGCGCTCTACCACGCACCGTGGAAAGCCAGCTTATGACTTAAAGAAAATACAGCAAAACAATTGACAGTTGGATTAATTTTAGCTGTGATATAGGGAAGCAAAACAGATTCTAGAACTAAAAAAAACGGATACTGAGTACAATTTCATAATTGCTACTCTTGACAAATGTAGTACAATTTGCGAGCCACCCTTAGCCAGAGGCGAGACGTTGTGATACTATTATACATTTATCAAGAAGTAAGGGTTGCTTTTGAACATGGTAATTTTTAATACAACCAGCACCTTATTTATTTTAAAATGTATGTACACACAACAATATGTTTGAATTATAACTTTCGTTGGACACTATCATATTAATGATTAGTTTCGGTTTACTCACGTGCATTTTCGGGATTACCCGACTAGTTTCGGACCCAAATGGAACCCTTAATCTGAGCTGAACACGCGGCGAGGTAGCGAGTCGAACTTATAATGACTTAATATAACATAAAAAACAGGGGCCCAATTCTCCTAAAATAAATTGTTGCCAAACGCAATCGAACCACAACGGTCAGTCAGTTTTTGTTTTCGAAAACTTTCAAAATGATTGATTTTGTTTTTTGACGAAAACAATTTGATAGCTTTTGAAATTGAAAACTGTCTGAATGAACGGTTCGGCTTTGGTTCGGTTGTGATTTATCAAGATTTATTTTAGGAGAATTAGGCCCAGTATACAATTATGATAATACCATAGATAGAAGTGATATGTATACGTAAGGCTGGGCGCTCATTTTGACTTTTTGTTACCAAGTCGAATTGTATGAGAATATGTATTTGTCACCGTAATGGCACGTCACCATAGTGAGCGCACTCCCATATATCTTCATAGCATTCAACTTGTTAAAAAAAAGTCACCGTGACAAAAAGTCACAATGAGCGCCCGGTTTATCACACCCACAATAGCTGTCATTTTGACAAAACAACAATATTCATTGCGTGTTATGCACCAATTTCGTCGACTAGGTACATGGATTGTTGTAATATCAAAATCAATTCTATTGCGATTGCGTTTCCCAATTAGGGTGCTAGCCCAGGGAAAACACTAATCGCCACACGATCATACACAACAGTATCATTTAAAGTAATTATTCTTTCTAGGGTGACTATGTAGCAGTATGCGGGTGCCGCGTCGTGATGGGCCTCGCTCAGGGTCTGCTGTACCCCAGTCTTCACGGAGTATTGGGGCACTGGGTGCCGGTCACTGAACGCAGTCGACTCGGGACATTTGTATATTCTGGTGAGTTAATATCTTTTGTTCTTGGCTTGATAACCATCTACCAAGTCCATAGTGGCTGGTTCCATATGATACATTGCACAAAAAGTCTCTTCAAAAGGCTTCAAGGAGGAATCTATAACACTCTTAAAGCTTTACTGCATCCATACATAAATTAACACGACTGCCTGACGACAATTGATCTCATAGTCTTAACTTTACCACCTGTTAAAATTACATTATGGAATGCAATAATGATAAATATTATATTTTACTCGCGTATTCAGTATTTTTCGGGATAAAAGTAGCCTACGTTTTTTTCCAAATTCTAGACTATCTCTGTACCAAGTTTCATCAAAAACGGTGCAGTAGTTTAGGCGTGCAAGTGTAACAAAAAGACAGACAGAGTTACTTTCGCATTTATAATATTAGTAGAAATTGTTTGAAAATTGTTTGGAAAAACTATTCTATTCCAGTGTCAGTGACGCAACATCCCTTTACTCGCAATAACATTTACAGAAGTAATTATTATTCAAATCAAGTTCTTTTACTCAACTAAATACTTAGAAAATCACTTTACACTAAGTATTTCTATGTTATCATTTAGAAACTGTGTCTTTCAAAACATTACAGTTGTTGTTCTAATTGCATGTCTTTCCCTTTTCAACATAATTGCTGTTATTGATAGAAAGTCGGCTGGACCACTTGAGTTCAAGTACCCAGACTTTCAAGGTTGGACAATGACCATTAATGAAAGATAAATTCATTTTCTAGTTTGAATTGTTTAATAATACTTTAGTCTAGTTTCAATTCCACCGAGAGTACTAACAAGTTTTAAATCACTGTATCAATTTCGGTGGAATTCTGTAAAAGTATTTGGCCTCGTGGATTCAGTTCAAATAAATTAATGTTCCCTAAGGTTTCTGGAGGTCAGCCGTTAGTCGTAAATTCAAAAGCTTGCCAAAATTTGAATGGAATCGTCTTAGTATTCATTAGCACACTGGTAGTTCATTTTGGCATAGTGGACACTGGTACCTACAAACTCTAACATGAATCGAATCAAATTGTTAAAGCAAGCGAAAACTAATGTTTTAACTTTATTACATGACAGAGTAATGAAAAGAGGAGCTCGTGGCTAAAAAATTACAGCCGCATAGACCGATCTTCCGGGTTAAACCACGCTTGCCGAGGTTGGTCTGTGGATGGGTGACCATTTACCATAGCGAGTTTCCTCTGTGCCTCGGAAAGCACGTAAAGCCGTTGGTCCCGGCTGTCATTTGTAGATCTTTGAGAGTCGTTACTGTTGGTCAGAAGCCAGAAAGTCTGGCAACCAGTCTTACCAAGAGTATCGTATTACCCAGTGACTGGGTTGTGGAGGTCTGATAGGCAGTCGCTCCATGTAAAATACTGATATTCAGCTGCATCCAGTTCGACTGGAAGCCGACCCCAACACAGTTGGGAAAAGGCTAGGCAGATGATGACATGACGGAGTAATACCCATCATCATTGTATTGTGAAATGAAATGTCCAATTCTTCACCAGGTGCTCAACTCGGCACAATCGTCGAGCTGCTGACGTCAGGTCAACTAGCAGCAAGCTCTTGGGGCTGGCCCTCGGTGTTCTACGTGGCTGGCATCTGCTGCATCGCCTGGACTGTCTTGTGGCTCATATTTGGTGACTCCACGCCTGGAACTAGTCGGTGGATCTCCAAGAAAGAAAGAAAGTATATCGAGATGAACTCTGGATCGAACGAAATTGGACATAGCGTAAGTTCGAACTTAATGGTGTTTATTTTTTTTTATGAAAATAAGCTGGTTAAAAGATCTCAACAAAATATGAGTTAAAGCTAATGATAAATTACAATTCCCTCTTCCAGAAATCACCAACTCCCTGGATGGGCATCCTGACATCGCTTCCGTTCTGGGCGATCTTGCTGGCTCACTCCGGTCAAAACTTGGGCTTTTGGACACTTCTTACCGAACTGCCTTCTTACATGAAATACGTTCTGGATGTGGATATCAAACAAGTGAGATTTATAACTTTTATATATCTATTTTATTTTATATAACTGCATTAATAATTGTCATTTAGTTCTATACTTTCGTTTGGGTTTTAATTAAAAGATGTATTTTGTAAATAAACATACTGTTTCAACATATTCATGCCAGAATAATTTTTCAGAACGGCACATTATCAGCCCTGCCATACGTCGCCATGTACATTCTGAGTTTCTTGTTCAGCTGGCTTGCGGAGATGCTTGTTAACAGGAATATCATCAGACTTGTCACCTCCAGAAGAATATTCAACACAATCGGTAACTATCATTATATTTTTTGAGTCAGGAATAGGATCGCTATGCAACTTTTATGAAAGGATAATTGTGCAGGTGTCAATTTTATAATGATTTTTCTCGAAATTCAGACTTATCTGACTAAAACTATTAAGGTTTAAAGAAACTTTATTCTCAATGAAAACATAATTATATTCATAATTAAAACAAAACTCCGACATCACCAGTTACAGACTAATTAACAGATCGGAAACCCGACCCACCCAACGCATTTATTTTTCCAAATGTAACACACTGGCTGAGCTGAGTTTTGAATGTATTGAATGAGTGCACATTTCTTATTCGTGAGGGTATTTTATTATACAGTTGTGCTCCTTCAAATGTTAGATTTTTTTTTGCCATAGTTGGTTCTAGCCTTTGGTAAATCCAGTAAGCTTTCTCGTCGTGTTTGACTTGTATTGACTTATGTTGATTTGACTATAACTAATATAGAAATAGAACTAGACTACAGACCTCGTCTATACTTTATACGAAAAGATTTTGTATCTGAAACAAAAACCAGGGTCATCATAATACTAATATAATTTTTTCCAGCATTCTGGGGTCCGGCTGCGTCTCTGCTCGGTCTTTCGTACCTCCCGTCCGGGAACTTGACGTTAGCTGTCGTGATTCTGACCATCACTGTTGGGTTGAACGGCGCTCACTATGTTGGATTTATGGTGAGTGTAAATACATAAACATCACGCTGATAACCCCTGAAGGATTAGACAGAGTTGTTGTAAAAAGGCATTAAGTCTTGTGTAAGGCACTTGTTCCACCGCCGACGATGAGCGAAAAGCGAGTAGAGCTAGAAACTAGAAACGAGTTGGCGAGAAGCGAGTGTGTAGTTCCGATAGTTTTGTCGCTGGGCTATAAGCAAGTGTGCGAGTGCTACGGGCGATTACTCGCACCACTCGCAAATGACCGCTGGTTGGTCTCTCGGCTTGAGTTTTGACCATAAAGCGAGCATCGCTGAGCAAGTATCGCTGAGCGAGTATTATCTTTGTTAGCTCTTGTCGCTCAGCGACAAACTAGTGGAGCGAGTCCTCGCCGGCACTGTAAACAGTCAGCGATCAACTATTTGTATATGCATCTCTTTTGTTTACGTGGAATGTATATCTGTTGTACGTTTCTTGAGGGAGAAAATAGTTGATAGTTAGTCGCTTCCTCGCCGGCGGTGGGACAATTGCCTAAGAGCGCTGCTGCCATTTATGAACAGTAATTCTGATGACGTGCTAACCATTGAAGACGTAGTTGTTTATTGAGGGATCCGTGGTGTAATATTTATATTTTTCTTCTTGTTTTGTTCATTGAGATATCTGACGGGTAACTTACTTCATTTTAGTTGTCCCATATTGACCTGTCTCCAAACCACGCGAGTACAATGATGGGCTTCACCAACGGCATCGGCGCTATCTTCTCCATCATTGCACCACTCAGTGTCTCCTTTGTTGTTAAGGATCAGGTGAGCTTTTAGTCTTATTATAGTACTTAATCTACTATCTGCATCAGTAAATTTGTTATTTGTTGTTGTTTAAAGTTTATTGTTTTTCTTTATGTGTTTCTTTAGTGTTAAGAATGAATGTCTTTAATCAAATAATTATTATTTTTTTAGACGGACGCAGGAGACTGGCGGAAAGTATTCTTTATGTCAGTAGCTTTCTACTTTTTGTCCAACTTGTTCTACCTGCTGTTCATATCTGCTGATGTGCAGGACTATAATGACTCCGAACCTTCAAAACCTATTGGTAAGATTTTAATTATTTTTTTTATGTTTGTGGTAAAAATATTATGTCGTAATAATTATGTACCCAAGAACTAACTATATTTATTTTACTTAAGTTCAAGCACTTTTTGGGCACGTATAAGTAGTTTTGATCGTGAAGACTCAGAAAATCAAAATTTTAAATTAGGCATAATAAATATTTTTTCTCGTTTTTTTTTGGAATTACATCTAAATTGTTCCCAATGAAAATCATTGATATCGATAGTGTTAAATTATATCTTACAAAACAGGTTTTATTATTAAATAAATACAATAATTAAATGTTCTAAAAAGTAAAAATAATTTTGAACATATTATGGAAACCATAACCGTTGGGGACGATCAGTTGATCAAAGTTACTGTTCAATAGGCTTTTAATTTTAAAAGTAACATGAAACCAAGCCGTTATTTCTTAATTTGTTATTTACAGAAGATGGAGTCAAGAAGGTAGAAGAAATGAACCCAGAAAGAAAGCAGAACAACGTAGGAGAACACAAGTTCTGATGCTAAGACTAACGGTAATATAAGAACTAGTCATAAATATTAATGATGTAAGATTTGTGATACGCGCAAAGATTTGTACCTCACCGAGTGAAAGACAGTACCTAGTGATACGAAATCTATACTAATATTATAAAGAGGTAGAATTTGTTTGTTTGTTTGTTTGTTTGTTTGTATGTAGGAGGTAATCTCCGAAATTACTTATCCGATTTCAAAAATTCTTTCACCAATGGGAAGCTACGTTATCCCTGAGTGCTATAGGCTATATTTTGGGATCAAAAAATTAGGGATCCGTAAATTAACGGGAGCGAAGCCGCGAGCAAAAGCTAGTGTAATATAAATAAATAGCACAAGTGATTGTAAAGTACAGGAAACTGCTGGGCAGATAATATTATCATAATAATATAATTTAAGCCTTATGCTGGTGATAAATTTGGTACAGATCAATCGCAATTGGCTAGAATCGTTCCAGTTGAAGCAAATAAATAAATAAAGCCATGACTGTTCGTTGATAGTACAGGTCACAGAGGACTGTGATGGCGGGCAAGCTTATTGTCATTTTATGAAGAACAATTTATCAATCTTGTATGGCGTTCAAAAGGAAAAAGCATTTTCGTAAGTACTCAGTATTGAGCTCAGAGTCTCAAGCAGTTAGAAGTTGAACGATACAATGACAGCTGACCAAAATATTGTTGAATCAGACACGTTATTCACAAAGTTGGGATTCTGCTAAACCTGAATTAAAATAAACATCAAACTAAGTAATTAATTTTGACACTTTTATAAAATTCTTAATCATTAACAATTCAAAACATCGTATTTAAAAACGGTTTGCTCAAAAATTTGTATGGGCCAACTTTCCAGTGGCGTATCGTCCCCAATTATAAGTTAATATAATTGCTTACACGAGGGCTCACGTCCCTTATTAAAATATGACAAATTGTGTTGAGAGGAACTGTCTGAAGTTTTTCGCAATCCAATTTTAGGAATGAAATTATAATTATTAAAATTACGAGTACAGTTGTCATCCACGGTATTAAATTAAAGGAGATAAAATTTGTGTAGTCCATGAATTAAAAATGAGTTTACTTGACAAAGGCATTAAATTAACTTTAAAAATAATGGTTCCCACTTTATAAAGACTTAGCTTTTAAAATAGTTTGTACTTTCATTTTAATACCTACTTCTAACTTTACAAGTCTTCTTTAAAAATAATAGTTTGCACTTTAATTTAATACTTTTAGTTTTCAAAGTCCCCCGCAATCTATAAAAAGAAAGGTCCTGGCTGACTGACTCATCAACGCCCAGCCCAAACCCTTGAACCTAGAAAGCTGAAATTTTGCACGGAGATTTCCTTTATAATGTAGACAAGGAATAAGGAAGGATTTTTTGAAATTCAACCCCTAAGGGAGTTGAATGAGGGGATGAAAGTTTGTATGGAAAATCGTCACTTAACGCGTTCAAAATTTCACGCAAGCGAAGCTGCGGGCAAAAACTAGTAAGAAATAAAATGACAAACAGAGAGCCTTAAAGAAATGTAGATTATAGGTTATGTTAGAACTGTGACCACTAAACGCACGAGCATAGTGAGCGAAGCGAGCGGTGCCGTGGAAGCGGCCGGTGAGTACTAAAAACTACGCTTCATTGAGCACTTTCACTATTCATTTAGTGGGTGCGTTATGAACCAAATAGTGTTTGATTGATTATAGTGCGCATTAATATTATAGTGGAAAGCATTATTTTTTAAGTTTGCCTTAAACATTTTTTGTTGTTATTTTTATTAATTTTAAAGTGCTTCTGAATACATTCACTCACAAATAAGTAACAATTTATATGATTTTAATACAAATATTCTATAGTTTCTGCCCATTCCCATGGGGAAAAGGCGTGAGTTTATGCTTATGTATGTATGTAAAAGACATGAAAAGCGAATTTGTGATCGTGGCAATGTTGAAATGATGCTCCTATCCTGATACAATGCCATAGGCCAAAAAACGCATAACTAAATAGTAAGGAAGTAAATATGTTTCTATTTTTCGTGCTGATTTAATTAGTTTTGTAAATATTTAAAGTTATAATCAGTAGGAAAACATAATTAAGTTATGTGTAATATTAATATATAACCAACTGTGAAATAAAAAGTTAATATATCGGAAACCAAAGAGGATTCTGTAAACGTTGTTACCAGTGCAGTGCCTTCAATCTATGTAATAATTTATTTGTGAATATTTATTACATTAACTATCTTTATTTTAGATTAATTAAATAAATATATTTTAAATTGATGTGATTTTATTTTATTCTTCAAATAGCTGTACCCGGCATGCGTTGCAATGCACTTTTTCTTACTTACTAACTACCTACTACTTATCTAAATATCTACCTTCAGGAACAGAATCAAAATCCTAGTCACAAACCCCCTCATTACAAAAGATGGTTTAAACCAAGACTAAGGTAAACCCAGGTTTAAAATATACCCATCACTTTCTTATGTCATACAACAAAAAGAGACGGGGCTACCCTAAAACCAGGGTTTTTCTTAGACCATCGTTTGTAATAAGGCCCAAAAAGTTCAAACTATCTTTATGCATGCGGTAAACAAATGAAGAATATGGACATACTGAGATAATTTCGTTTTAGTTTTAAATATCAAAATTTTCTTTTATGAGAACCTTATCCAGACAATAACAAAAACAACAAAAAAAAATTGCGAAATCAGCAAAGTAAAAAGCAAAGTATTAGAAAAAAGGAAAAATCATGTAACTTATGTTACAGACTTGTACGACAAAGATTGTATTTGGCAAAATGAGACCTTAAAGGACAAAAGAAAGGAATATAATGGCTTCATAAAGAAACTGCCTTAATAATGGAACAGGAAGTCTTCGTTATCTCGAGCTACTGCGCGGAAAAAGAAAAATAAGTCCGTTAAAGTCTTTTCTAAAATTAGAATCAAGTAGTATTTCCTAATGAGCGCAGTGTTTGAGGACCCTTTTTTGTATTATTACTTTGTTGAGACATATTCATATATTTAACGAGGGTAGTTCACTCTTTGGGGTACCTCGTCATCAGAGTCCAAGTTCGACTTGGTGTAGGCAGGAAATAATAGTCACAACACTGATTATAGTCCTCCATTTATTCACTCTCGATAACAAAATAATAGAATCTCTAATGATCAAACCGATGGAAATAGATTATAGTACGGAAACGCGGTAAGTGCGGTGCAGGCTGGCAAAACGACCTCTCGCCCTCGTGTCTCACTCCAAAGTGACTTCACTCAAATCAAATGCATCCAATGTCAAAAAGAATGACAGCCGTCAAACAAGACATGCCATGCCCCGCACCGACCTCACCCAAGCACACAGCTTGACGTTTCCGACAATAGATGGCGTCCTACTACATTAACAATAATCAATAGTCATTCTAATAGTTGTGCTTCTGTGTTGATTCTGCGACACGGCCATCTTGACAATTCACACGTCCTCGTGTGAAGTATCTGAAACAAGAATCCATGGAAAGTAAAACGTTCTTTGCTCGGCCTTCCTGACCAACATGTCGGAAGATAAGGTTACACAGTTCAAACAACAATTTTATTTTGAACCACTTATTCCCATCAAATCTTATCTCAGCATTTAAATCTCTTCAATAACCATTAATTTTCAAATCAGTTCGTGAAACTTTCCGACCAAATCTAGTATGCAAAACTCTATTGGGACCTCCATCCGGTACCCAACCTCAACACATCACATTGCCTCCATCCGGCAACCTTGGGACCTCCATCCGGTACCCAACATCAACACATCACATTGCCTCTATCCGGCAACCTTGGGACCTCCATCCGGTACCCAACCTCAACACATCGCCTCCATCCGGCGGTATCATCAGCGAGCACCTACATATCCAAGCCAAACGCACGCCACACACCATCGTGGCCGCACTGAGACGGGAAATGAGGCCCGATTTTACACCTACGCCTACGAATGGCATGGACATGTATGCGATCTGAGCGACTTGCATACTACATTTACATCTTTTATTCTCACACTTAAGGTCCAACAATTAACAATCTTGTTAAAGTCAGAGTCAGAGATAAGCGGTAATGAAAAACGGTTAGGTAAAACGTGGAAAAGAATTTCAAAAATAATTCCATCGATCTCAACAGTAGTCATAATTTGTACAGTCGACCTTACAGAAGTCTGTCCAATACCAGTCAATGTCACATTTTCACAAAGTCGTTTGCGACTAAAACAGGATACAGATTCTTTAACAAGCGAACATTACGCACCAAAGTCATAATAAAAATCGAATTGCTCACCAGAGTGCCGTAAGGATCCAGCAGGCGCGTCTACCAGGCACACCTCAACTCGCTTTTCCCTGGCGGGATCAACCGCCGTGCTGCTGCACGTCTCCTTGGCGTTCCTCTGGACAGTTGGATGCGTAGTGTCCTTATTCAAGACAATTGAAGCAAGTGATCCAGTCGGCTCTCCCTGTTGCCAGCTATGCACGCGTCCGTTTTTCGGGGTCAAAATCCGGAAGGCGAACATCCACAATCGCAGGAGGTGTTTTCATTGCTTGCACGATGGCCATAAAATTTTTGTTTTGCTGCTCTAGCAGAAAACACAATTTTTCCGTTACAGTGTCACTTTCAAACACGCGCGCATTGTCTTTACGGTTTCCTTGGCTAACCCTATCACTTACACCACGTGAGGCGTTCGAGTTGCATCCCACTTCTGATAACGAGGGTAGTTCACTCATTGGGGGTACCTCGTCATCAGAGTCCAAGTTCGACTTGGTGTAGGCAGGAAATAATAGTCACAACACTGATTATAGTCCTCTATTTATTCACTCTCGATAACAAAATAATAAAATCTCTAATGATCAAACCGATGGAAATAGATTATAGTACGGAAACGCGGTAAGTGCGGTGCAGGCTGGCAAAACGACCTCTCGCCCTCGTGTCTCACTCCAAAGTGACTTCCAAGTATATTATTATCCTCTATGGTGACTTCACTCAAATCAAATGCATCCAATGTCAAAAAGAATGACAGCTGACAGCCGTCAAACAAGACATGCCATGCCCCGCACCGACCTCACCCAAGCACACTGCTTGACGTTTCCGACAATAGATGGCGTCCTACTGCATTAACAATAATCAATAGTCATTCTAATAGTTGTGCTTCTGTGTTGATTCTGCGACATATATAAAATGCAAATGATGTTCACATAGGATGCGGGCTGCGTTCGATTTGACCGGACCGTAGGACGCAGAACGCATCCAGTGTGACAAGTTATGAAAGGTGTTATGTTAGTACTAAACTTATATTCAAAAAGTGTAACATACTAAAATAATAATGAATAGTTGCTCGAATACTCTAGTTTTAACAGAGACTATTTGAAGCACATCCCTGCAGATATTCCATTATGATTTAACCTAACAACCAAGCACGTTACAAATCCCCCAGTGAATGTAACATCGACTATTGCAAATGCGAATCGCAACACTATTGGCCGAACATCCCCGACAATCCCCGACAATTCCCGATTGACCCGATAATCACTGTGCCCAGAGGCCATTGATTAGCAATCACGTTGAGCGAAGCAATCATTATAATAAACAATTAATTGTGTTCATGCTCATTCAATTAGTTTCCCTTATTGTTATTAGTTTTGGTGAAATGGGTAGCATGTCATTTCCGGATGTCATACGAATACCTATGAAAGTTGATACGGGTAGTCAGAAGCCCGAAAGTCTGAGAACCAGTTCAACGTTAGGATATAGTTTTTTTTTTTGGTTTTTTTTTTGGCTGTTGTCGGAAATCCTCATGGACAATCAAGCCACCTCACGGATGAGATGGCTTGAGTAGTGTCGGACTCTAACCGACTAAAATCACACTCCTGCCTTACAGTGATTCCTCCAACATGGAGATCTTATACAAATTTTTTTCTTCTGACTTTAGTGGATATCGGTATCGTCCAGTATAAGATGGCAGTCGCTCCGTGTAAAATACTGGTATTCAGCCGCAGACTGAAAGGTGACCCTAGTCATCATCTGCCTAGCCTTTTCCCAACTATGTTGGGGTCGGCTTCCAGTCGAACCGGATGCAGCTGAATATCAGTATTTTACATGGAGCGACTGCCTATCAGACCTCCACAACCCAGTAACTGGGTAATACGATACTCTTGGTAAGACTGGTTGTCAGACTTTCTGGCTTCTGACCAACAGTAACGACTGTCAAAGATCTACAAATGACAGCCGGGACCAACGGCTTTACGTGCTTTCCGAGGCACGGAGGAAACTCGCTATGGTAAATGGTCACCCGTCCACAGACCAACCTCGGCAAGGAGGGCTTAACCCGGAAGATCGGTCTATGCGGCTGTAATTATTTAGCCACGAGCTCCTCCAAAGCTGACCCTAGTATAGTTGGGAAAAGACTAAGCAGTCGTTTCCAATGGACAAGGCTACCCCTTCTTCACCCATTGTTTTTAACCGACTTCAAAAAGGAGGAGGTTCTCAATTCGGCTGTATGTTTTTTTTTTTTTTTTTTTTTTATGTTTGTTACCTCATATCTCCGTCATTTACGAACCGATTTGAAAAATTCTTTTTTTGTTCGAAAGGATATACTTCCCGATTGGTCCCATATAAATTTTGTTATGATTAGAGCATGAACTTCAGAGATATGGAACGGAACTCTTTATCGGATAAAAGCAAAATTCTCAAATTACTAATATTGTTTCGTTTATATTTGTTGTTGGGAACTGACTACTGGAAAAGAGGAGGGGGTGCGTGTCCCCCCCCCCCCCCCCCCTTTGGGAAGTTTTTATTAAGTATATCGTGTAAGGTATCATTTGAAAGGGCTTTTTATGCCCGACTATGTCAAAGCCAAAAAGAAGGGTTATGAAGAGGGGGGGAGGGGGGGGGGTTAAATTTATGGCACTAAAACGTATTGAATAAAAAATAAACTTTAAAAAAAGTAAAAACCGACTTCAAAGAAAAACTAAAAGGAGTAAAATAATTACCCTATAAAATTAACAGTTTCAGAAGTCGGTGCAATCCTACACTGAAACAAATAGAAGCCACCGACTTCTGAAACTGTTAATTTTATAGGGTAATTATTTTACTCCTTTTAGTTTTTCTTTGAAGTCGGTTTTTACTTTTTTTAAAGTTTATTTTTTATTGTAAAGATGTTTAAGGATTACGTATCATAAGGATGGGTGGCTACGCTCCATTCTGTCATTAACAACACTCCACTTCTTCACTGAAAGTGCATTGGACAGAAAACTTCATCGCGGTTTTTATTAAAAGCATGTATGTGTAAGGCTTGTTTCACACTTACCACAACTACACCACAACAACAACATGTGGGCGGGCACTAATTTGTATGAAAATGAATAGTTTAATTCACACGGACCACATTTTGCTGCCAAATTCAACCGTGTGGGCGATACAGACCACGTCGCAACCACCAGCGACACTGCGTACTAGCCGGCCGGCTACCTCGCAAACGCAACCTTGCGTCAACGCAACGACACTGCGAGCATGCCTGCGCCCTCCCACTAGCCACAACGTAACCACATCGCAACTACTAGCGACAACGCAATCACATCGACATTTTGTAGTTACCACAGTTTATAATTTTGTCAATTTATTATTAGATTATGGGACAATTTAATTCAAATTTAAAATCTATTGCTTAAATGTTTAGTTTGTGGGACAATTGACAACATTTCATATTTTTAACCTGTATGTATTATTACGTTATACAAAAGCAAATCCAAATCCAGAACACCCGTATTATTCGAATTTATGTATTTTTCATTCATAATTTCAATTTTGAAATTCGGCGTATTCTAAAAAGACGTATGCGCCAAATGACGTCATACATACGGTGGAATGGCAATCTAACCTTTGCTTCACTGTGAGCCGTCAAAAAAACTGTTAGTTAGATGTCACTGTCATAGAACACTTGTCTTGTTTAACTTCATAAGTGACATTGACATGTCTTGTTTGACATAATTTTTTTTCATCTAAAACATTGGAACGCATAGGCAAAGGTAATTTTTCTCATTCCACCGTTTATGTGACGTCATCACATGTTTTTTGATTTTCATTTTTTTTCTCAGAAATGAGGTAATGAAAAAATATAAAATATACATATTTGAACTCAGGACACGAAAATAAATAAATGGTATTTTTGTTTTAAGGTCGTGTAAGTTTTGAAATGTTGTCAATTTAATAATGTTTTTAACTTTGTTTAAATAATAATGACTTTTCTTACCTTTAAAGTATGCCTTATAGGCCGAACATGACGGATCTTTTTTATTTATGAACAACCGCATACCTTGCCTTAGTCATGTTTCTACAAATAAATGTCTTGAATCTTGAACCACAACGCAACTGCAAGAAGTTGCAGCGACACTTTTCACACGTAACCACTACGTGACCACTTTTTGTTGCTGCGATGTGGTGTGGTTGCGTTACGTGTGTATTCTCCCAACAAGCTAGCTAATGGTACAAAAAGTTATAAACGTTCATTACTGAGAACAAGCCGATTGTCTTTCACACGTTCTGTATTGCGTTTAATATTCGCTCCAGCGTCCCGTGAGGATCCAAGTGTTTTCATTCCAATCTCCCTCAACAATTTAACGTAGGGAAATTACGATCGACACGCCCGAATTCTTTGAGCTTATTGTGGAGTGAAAATACGTGACGATTGTGCGATCGTCGCACGACTATTGCTACTGTTAGTTAAAGTAAGTTCTCCTCTGATGCTTTGATTAGTGACGCTCATTTTGGATGGACCTAGTTTCTTATTTCAAAATGGATCAATCAATGGGTAACAGATTTTTACTTTTAGACATGCTTTCTTTAAATCTGATCTGGATTGTATCTTATAAGACATGTTATATACAAATCACGCCTACTGATGTTACCTACAAAGCTATTCTAACTTCCTAACTAATATTATAAATGCGAAAGTAAGTTTGTTTATTTGTAACCTTCTCACGCCTAAACTACTGAACCGATCATCCTGAAATTTTGCATATACGTTGTCAGGTGTACAGAAAAGGACATAAGGTACCTTTTATCCCGAAAAAAGTACTGTCCCAAAAGAAAACAACAATAACGTTAATAGATGGCACGTGTCTTTCGAATCGTGATTGAATTATATTATTATAGAAACTTTACCTAGTAGTGTGATAAGAGTTGATTGTCAAATTCTTAACTCTGTAAGTCTAGTGGTAGTTCAAATTCTGTAAGTCCATAAAAAACATACTTATAATAATAATTAATACCTATAATAACACGTGACAGAATTAAACAGGCTTAATATTTGAGATCATGATCAAATTGACCGCCCGTACAATCAGAACTACAAGCAACCGGTCGCAAACACATAATAAAGTCATAACTTTTTCCCATTTTGCCACTGTTAAATATTTTGGGACGAGGAAGGAGAGTGAGGTGTGTTCCGGGGGAGGAGGGGGGGAGGTTCTCGTGTATTACACAGATAATGAATCGGAACTGTTTCAGTATCATATTTCATTGGGAATCAGTTCGGCGATATTATTAAATGTTGCTAATATTATATTTCTTTTATTTGGATATCGCCGATGATGAAACATGTGTTCCTGGAATTGCTCATTAGGTAGAAAAACAACCATTGTTGTTTATAAAATCAATGTTTTCATTGACAACTTCCCAAGAATTTAAAAAAAATGTTTACCTAGTTATAAATTTTCTTATTTTTTGTATAAATAACACGAGTTTATTAAACATTGTACAATGTACTGAATTAATAGTGAACACCCAAAATGCCATTTGTCAAATATGAAAAGTTCTTTATAATGGGTGACTTTTTAAACCGTCTGGAAAAAAAATTTGTATAATCGGCGCACGGAGTAGTAGAACACCGTGGCATAGTTTTTTTATTTTTTTATTGCCTATTTTGGAATTTATCTTTCAATAAATACACTATACTACTAATTTGAAGTAAATTTTCATACTAAATCAATGAAAACAGGAATTTTGAAGTAAATAAACCGATTAAATAATATCTAAATTCAAATCATACACACCTGAGTACGAATTGAGTTTCTATTGTAGGTATCTACAGACATAACAAACAGAAAAAAAAAATGAAGAAAAAAACCAAAGCGTTTTACTTCGTTCACTTATTATACCCAATTTTTTTCCAGACGGTAAAAAAGTCACCCAGTATTAAGAAGCTATTGTCATTAACTGGACATAACTTTAAGTGTGCGTCTTGAGTAATGACGCACGGCACAGGTGGAATGAACAGGGGCCTAATTCTCCTAAAATAAATCTTGATAAATCACAACCGAACCAAGGCCGAACCGTTCATTTAGACAGTTCTCAATTTCAAAAGCTATCAAATTGTTTGACACAAAAAACAAAATCAATCATTTTGAAAGTTTTCGAAAACAAAAACTGACTGACAGTTGTGGTTCGATTGCGTTTGGCAACAATTTATTTTAGGAGAATTAGGCCCCAGCGCATTAAACAAATGTTCGAAACATTTGAATGTTTATATTGACATTATTAAAACCAAAGTAAAATGAATGCAACACTACACACGCGTACGCGTCAACTTTCCCGCGTGCACTAAGGACAGGTACCGTACTGGAAATCCGCTCCGCAATCCGCCATACGCCCGTGCGCCGTCACTCAGGACGCACACTACAGACTTATCTACTTCTTCTTCTTCCTGCCCTTATCCCATGTTACTTGGGGTCGGCGCAACACGTTTTCTTCTTCCATTCCGTCCTATCACCCGTCATGATATCACTGACACCCTTCTCTTTCATATCATTCTTCACACCATCCATCCATCTTTTCTTTGGCCTCCCTCTTCCTCTCCATCCATCCACATTTATACTCATAACTCTTTTTGTCACATGCGTTTCATCTCTCCTCTTCACATGCCCATACCAAGACAAACGGTTCCCTTTCAACTTTTCTGTCACTGGCGCTACTTTCAAACTTCCTCTAATATACTCATTCCTGACTTTATCCATTCTGGTCACTCCACACATCCATCTCAACATTCTCATCTCCGCTACATGCAATCTTTTTTCATCCGTCTTCTTCACGGCCCAACATTCCGATCCATACAGTACGACAGGTCTTATCACGGACTTGTAGATTTTCCCCTTTAACTTGAGAGGCATCCGTGAGTCGCAAGTTATTCCAGTGACCTGTCGCCATTTCATCCATCCTGAGTTGATCCGGTGTGTAACGTCTCGGTCTACTCCGCCATCCCCTTGGACAAGCGACCCGAGGTACCGAAAGTCGGAGCAGGTCGGTATGGGCGTTCCGGCGAGAGATATTGGCACAGAACTAGAGAGACCGCCAAAATCGCAAAACAGGTACTCTGTTTTGGTTCTGCTCAATCTCAGACCAACACTCTCCAGTCTTTGCCACCACACCTCCAATCTGCTCTGGACCTCTAGGCCACTCTCGGCAACCAGCACAATGTCATCGGCAAACAGCATGCACCAGGGGGCCTCTTCTTGGATGTTCGCCGTCAAAGCGTCCATTATTACCAGGAAGAGGTAAGGGCTGAGGGCCGACCCCTGATGCAAGCCGACAGCCACATTGAAGCTGCCAGTAGTGCCCACTGTAGACCGGACTTGGGTACGGCATCGACTGTACATTGCTCGGATCAACTGCACATACTTCCCAGGCACACCTTTCTCCTTAAGGGCCCACCACAAAACACACTTATCTACAGACTACAGACTTATCTACTTGTGACAGTATAAATAAAAATAGAATAGACGCGACGCTCAGCAACCAAGTTCAATCCACCCACATCTCGTGATACTTAGGTACACGAGACACGATTAAGCTATAAATAAACACTAAAATCACCTTTATGGACCCCAACCCTCTAATTCGCAATATAAAGCAACTTCATAAAGCTTCTGTGATAATCTTCGTATACACTCCGCCGTCAAAGAGTTATACTCTCAATGTTAAGGTGTGTCCAGACCTGGCAAACGCGCCTCAAATGCGCCGCTTGCGAGCCACTTGCGAACTGCGCGCGTGCTTTTCATGTTCGTATGCAGCCCCTGCGCTGTCCGCGCACCGCCTCTCGTGCGCATATTATGCGCCGTACACGAGAGGCGCGGGAGGGGCGCGCGTGCCGTCCACGGTGCACCTCCCTCGCCCCGCCCGCTTCTCAGTAATCTCGTTGTCGCAGCAATTATGCTAACGGCAGTCGTATGGTCCGACATCTTCGGAAGAAGCAAATTCACAACTGAGGCTCATAGTTCAAACGCGAAAGAAGCTATGTACTCACGAGAAGCGCGTACCACTCGAGCTTTGCCGGAGTTGCACTAGAGCGGCGCGGCGGCGCACCAAACGTAGGCTGTAACTTCACGCGAGCAACACGTGCTCAGTTCGCAAGCGGCTCGCGAGCAGCGCATACGTGGCGCATTCGCCAGGTCTGGACGCACCTTTACATGGAAAGCCACTCGCCTTGGTAAAGCTCCACATATCAGACTCATGTGCACCGGCCGTCAAGTCAAGAGATTTAAATAATATTCTCTCGAGAAAATATTTTTCGAGTGTATAAAATAGAATTTCTGTTGACAGAACGTTTGTTATTCGAAGGTAAACTCAAGTGAATGGGTAAGGGTGAATGCTAATATTATCAAAGTCACACTTCCCTATCATTTGATTGATTCGTATTAGCGAATTGATAACAAAATAATATTTATTTATATTATAAATTCAATTTACTGCCTCGTTGACCTAGCGATCACAAGCGCAACTGCTGAGCGTGAGGTCCGGGATTCGATCCCCAAGTTGGACAAAGTGTTATTGAGTTTTTCAGTTTGGAATTTCGCAGTAGCAGCCCAGAGTCTGGATTTGTGCCCGGTTGATGCCAATAGGCTTGTGGCAGCATCACGTCGGGGTCATCCAATGTGGAGGAACTAGGTGTGGTGTTCCTCCAACCAAAGGGAGGATCCTCCAACCAGGCGGAATCTTGTGCCTGGCGGGCTACTGCCCAACAGTTGATGTTGGGAGATTGTATATATACTATCTGCGTGTTCAATCTTGATATCGCGATGTAGGCTTGAATAGTTCGCATGTGGCGTGGATAGATGAAGCCACAGGCTCGCCCCCTATTACATGAGACTTAAAGGCAAAATGAGGGCGTACTATATACCTCTGCCCACCCTTCGGGAAATAAGGCGTGATGTTATGTATATTAAACTTACTCTTGTCTCATATTTGTGCATATTTAATATGAATGGATGAGCCCAGATAAAGCAATTGCTAATGTATCTAATTGCAATGTCACGATGAAACATTCAAACATGGATTCGAAGCACGCATAAAATGTCCATCAACCGTCTAAACCAGTGATGGGCAAAGTACGGCCCGCGGGCCAACTCCGGCTCTCGAAACGCTTTAATCTGGCACGCTAACACCCGTAGCACGTCGTAGGAACCTTTCGAATAGTCTAGAATAAAAAGTAGATACGTGCGTTGTGTTTTGAGGAGCTCGTGGCTAAATAATTACAGCCGCATAGACCGATCTTCCGGGTTAAGCCACGCTTGCCGGGGTTGGTCTGTGGATGGGTGACCATTTACCATAGCGAGTTTCCTCCGTGCCTCGTAAAGCACGTAAAGCCGTTGGTCCCGGCTGTCAGTTGTAGATCTTTGACAGTCGTTACTGTTGGTCAGAAGCCAGAAAGTCTGACAACCAGTCTTACCAAGAGTATCGTATTACCCAGTTACTGGCTTGTGGAGGTCTGATAGGCAGTCGCTCGATGTAAAATACTGATATTCAGCTGCATCCGGTTCGACTGGAAGCCGACCCCAACATAGTTGGGAAAAGGCTAGGCAGATGATGACGTGCGTTGTGTTTGCGTCGACATAAATCAATGTATAGAAATTTTGGCCCCCATAAGATTGACTCGGTTTTTTTGGCCCTTGATAACAAAAGTTTGCCCACACCTGCTCTAAACCAACATCTAAGCTGCAGATGACTCTAATAGTTCCCAACTGTTGTTCTGAAAAGTGTCACACCGATAATTCAGCCCACATCAAGCTGTCTCACTCTCAATCTCCCACCAAGAACGCCCTATGACGCGAACCGAGTCCCATTAGGGGTCACCCTTAGTACCGTTGTTACTACTTTACTAGTCAGAAACTACAACTTCAAAAGAAAGGCTGCAAGCCCTGACAAAACTTCACACTAATTTGGAATAAATAAACATAGTAAACTTTCACACGATCAGGGCTGCCACAAAGATATCAGGTAAACCGAAAGAAACTTTCCAAGTGTCATCACCTCGGTTAATGAGACCTTTCTGACGCTCGGGTCAGACAGACTTAATGGTCTTTTTTTAGTAAGTTCTACTTTGTTGCCTTGATATTAAATTGTGATCAGTATAGGCGATAAGATTGCTCTTTATACAACGTTTTAGTGAAATAACGAAAAACTTCAGACATCTCAACAGAGTTTTATTGTAATCAATAGATCCAACTCTAAAACATATTTATTTTATAAATGATGTAGTGTAATTATATTCCTATACAGTGTGTCCGGTCATGGACTAGCGATATTCTAGGTACTTATATAGCAACTATTCTAGTACACAAATACACTACACACTAGGGTCCAATCCACTTCCCCACTATTTAGCAGCCATTTTGCTTTTTTCTTGTGATATTGTCTACAACTGTGTCTTTATGTGAACCCATTGTATCGTAATGTAAACAATAGAAAATATTGTTGCCCTCCGAATAAGCCTACTTTTATCTCAGTAGGACCAAAACTTTGAGAGATATGATTTTTTTGTACACACGTACAGAAAATCTCAACAAAAAAATGGATGCGGATTGGACCCTAGTGTATAGTGTATTTGTGTACTAAAATAGTTATATAAGTACCTAGAATACCGCTAGTCCATGACCGGACACATTGTTTTTTGTGAGGCGTGAAAGAAGTGTTACAAAATCAATTAAAGCCGTGTGACAGCCCTGCAAGCGCTTCACACACATGCTGTAAACATGTCCGGGCTTGTTCGTACACGTTACGAGCGCACACGGATTTTTGAGAGAGGTGATAATCTATTAGAGCGAGCTCCGATACGTCCCGCACCCGTCACGACTTGTTGACTGCAGCTTGTATGGGGCTGTTGAGGGTATTTTACGATATTGGGGCAGTGAGGAATGGGTTGCGAAGTTGTGTTGCTTTCAAACGTAAGCAGGTTAATAGCTAGCATGTGAGTTTTCTTTTTTTACAAAGTATTGTAAAAGACACAACAACATAATCGTTCAGGGGTGATTCTATTAATACAGTTATTGTTAGCGACACTACAATTTAATCGTTAAGGAGTGATTCTATCATTACAGTTATCGCTAATATTGATATGTCAGGATTGTGAGCAAGGTAAATGTAGTAAATAAAACCAACATAGACTCTCCACCACTGAGAGTACTTCTATCTGGGTCAGTGTCAGCAACATGAACTAGATCACAATAAATAATACTCTACATAATTATTACAAGATCATAAAATAAGGACAAGCTGGTCAGCCACAAAAGGTCAGACTTTCAGCTTTTCAGCACCGAATGCTCTGCTTCGTCGAATGACCACCGCCTTTATAAGATCGGGCGCGTTGATTCATATCGACGACTACGGACCTTCCTTTGTCAACATTGCCCAGTGCTACCCGCTACCAATAACACTATCTGTAAGAGACTAGAAGTCGCTCGCGGCTTCGAATAATATAATAATGATAATGATCATCATAGGCGGTTGCCCAGAATTCCAGGCTGTACGTTTTCTGCCTAGAAGACCTAAATTTGACATCTAGTTTAATCTTGGGATATTTATATCCCTCAGTAAGTTTCGATCCTTAGGGCGTCTACCAATTATGATGTTTATAGAAAAATCTTGATAACTGTGTATTGTATACAAGGTTAATCAGAAAGGGGGTACTAATCCGAAAGGGTGTTAAAGTACCCATAATAATAAATAACTTTTGTTCTACCACTTTCCCCAAAAGTCAATAGTTTCAGAGAAATAGCTGTTCGAAAATGACATAAAAATACGCAAAAAGCTATCGTTTTTTTTTGCGAAAACCTTCATCTATGCTCTTCGGCCGGGGAAGGCAAAGGGGTATGCCGGACTCTTACCGCCTAAAAACCCACGGTGTTCCTTCTCCTGACCCTTGGCCGGGGTCGCGGGATTCGCAGCTGCATGCACCACAACCTCGACAGGCCTCAGTCTGCCAGCCCCTGGCGGAAGTCTCCTTCTGTGGGGCCTTGCCCCACGTCCTCCTGAGAGGCGCGCACGAAACACTGCGCGCCTTGTTCTCGGGCCTGTTACTGGTCGGGCGACGGGTCCCCTAACCCGCCGCCCGCAGGCCACACACTACGGTGGCCGGAGATCGTCGCGCGCCCTCTGGCGCTGGAAGGAAGAGTGGTAGCTGTCTCTCTGAGCTCCCTCTCTATCTGTTCTCAGCTATGGTTAGCTATGTTTAAATGTTTTGTCATATTTCGGGTCACGAATTAGAAACTCCATTTTCTGAATTCGGAACTAAAGCAGAGATGAAGAATTTCTGAAAAAAAAAATTATACGTGGAAACAAAAATTATGGAATTTTGAAATTTTAACACTTGTTTTAAAACCGTCATCAATGATACTTTAAGTGGCCTGCAGATTAGTACCCCCTTTCCGACTAACCTTCTATGTATGATTTCAGTAAAATATCTAAACGTTTACTAACACAGAACAATTTCTACGGGAAATAATAGAAGCAGAAGCAATTACAGTGTAACCTACACGACTAAAGAAATAAATCACGATTAACGGTCCACAATCCAATAACTAAATATGATCCATTAATTTCATAACAAATGACACGAAAATACGTTCAATGTGATTCTTCTTTGTCGAAATGGTAGAATTCGTACAACATTACTACAACGACGATATTCTAAACTTTTATTTCAGAATATGAAAAGTTAGGCGTCTTGCACTTGTTGCATCACACTGCGGCTTTCTGTATCATGGGTACATAGAATACAATTTATATTGGCTATTTGACTTTTAGCCACATTGTAAGATTTTTTCTGACCAGAAATTTTCTGACGCGCGCATGAAGGCTCTTTGCGCAATATATTGTACTATACTCTGTTCACCCAAAGATAAGTCATGACAGCTCGGTAATTTCGTAAATTGTAGCCGTCTACTATCGAAAAAACGTAAATCACATCATTAAAAACTGTAAAACGACGCGCAAATTCAAGTATTCAATTATTTTGATGTATTTTTATTGCTATGATGTCTACGTAACCACAGACTAAATATGCAAATGTGATTTGCATAGATTACAAATTAAGTCATAGTTTTATTTTTTATTGTTTTGTGGTTGGGTTGCCAGGCAATTATATGTTTAAACTAGCTTCTGCCCGCGACTTCGTACGCGGATCCTGTTGCTTATGCCAGTGACAACGGAGTCGTCAAAATCGAAGATCTGAAACGTCTGATGTTGAATTCTAAGAGCCCGAGGACAGAAAAACAAAGGGATGCGCGAGACGATTCGAGACGTTCCAGATCTTTCATTTTTGTAAGTCAACAGGAAATGCCCATCAGACTAAACAACTTTTGCTAAGACGTCATTACTATATATGTTATAGTGTCGCTGGGCTTTGGTGTTCACACATAACAGGTGTTCCAAATCTTCAAATTTATTCTCACAGCAGAAAATGCTCTTCACGTGGAATAATTTTTGCTATGGAACCATTTTTGTATCTCTCATACTTTAGCTGGTCCACATCCGATTCTCCAGATGATATCGACATTCTGTCGAGAGAGAATCAGAGAATGTCGAAGTCTATCAGAATTCAAACGTTCGTTGCGCTCTTCTTCTGTCTCTTCATGCCGTACTCCAGCAATTCTTTCTCTCCCACTTTCTAACTGATTATGAATGTTTTGTTGTGTGCGTGTTCGGGACAATGTATGATAATCTCGATCAAAAGTTAGTCGCATATCCCGTTCATCACTCGTTTCAAAAGGCCTGTTAGTAGATGTACGAATACGCTATAAACTTAAGCATGATTCTGTATCGGTAAACGTTTCCGATTCGCGAGACAATGCATGTCGCTCACGATCAGCGGACAGTCGCGCATCACGTTCCGCACTGGTCTCTAGAGACCTGCTAGAAGTCAATGCGTAGATACGCTGAGAACTCAAGCGCAATTCTCTATCCGTGAACGTCCCCGACTCGCGAGACAATGCGTGACGTTCACGATCAGCGGTCGGTCGCGCATCACGTTCCCCACTTGTCTCTAGAGACCTAGAAGTCAATGCGTAGATACGCTTGGAACTCAAGCGGAATTCTCTATCCGTGAACGTCTCCGACTCGCGAGACAATGCGTGACGTTCACGATCAGCGGTCAGTCACGCATCACGTTCCCCACTTGTCTCTAGAGACCTAGAAGTCAATGCGTAGATGCGCTTGGAACTCAAGCACAATTCTCCATGCTTGAACGTCTCCGACTCGCGAGACAATGCGTGACGTTCACGATCAGCGGTCGGTCGCGCATCACGTTCCCCACTTGTATCTAGAGACCTAGAAGTCGATGCGTAGATACGCTTGGAACTCAAGCGTAATTCTCTATCGTGAACGTCTCCGATTCGCGAGACAATGCATGACTTCCACGATCAGCGGTCAGTCGCGCATCAAGTTCCGAACTTGTCTCTAGAGATCTCGAAGTCGATGTGTATATACGCTGAGAACTCAAGCGTAATTCTCTATCCGTGAACGTCCCCGACTCGCGAGACAATGCGTGACGTTCACGATCAGCGGTCAATCGCGCATCACGTTCCCCACTTGTCTCAAGAGACCTAGAAGTCAATGCGTAGATGCGCTTGGAACTCAAGCACAATTCTCTATCCGTGAACGTCTCCGACTCGCGAGACAATGCGTGACGTTCACGATCAGCGGTCAGTCGCGCATCACGTTCCCCACTTGTATCTAGAGACCTAGAAGTCGATGCGTAGATACGCTTGGAACTCAAGCGCAATTCTCTATCCGTGAACGTCTCCGATTCGCGAGACAATGCATGACTTCTACGATCAGCGGTCAGTCGCGCATCAAGTTCCGCACTTGTCTCTAGAGACCTCGAAGTCGATGTGTATATACGCTGAGAACTCAAGCGTAATTCTCTTTCCGTCAACATCTCCGACTCGCGAGACAATGCATGACGTTCACGATCAGCGGTCAGTCGCGTATCATATTCTTCACTGGTCTCTAGAGACCTGGATGTAGATGCGTAAATACGCTGAGAACGCAGGCGTGCTTCGCGATCTGAAGAGATTTCCACGGAGCGAGTTGCAGCCTGATGTTCTCAAACAGCATCAAGTCTCTCCTGACGCTCTTCGGTAGATTCTTGGGATCTTATGATCCTCAATCTTTTAGCTCCTTTGGAACATTGGGAAAGATTTGACCTCTTTTTAGGCATGGTTATAGTTTTATTGTGAAGATAACTGATCAATTAACATCTAAGTGACTGCTCCCCTGCGTTACCGGGTAGGCTACCGTGTTACGAAAATAAAGGGAAAAGGAAATTAAACACTCAAATAACATAAGCCCAAAGGCATATTTATTCGATAAAATAAAAAAATAAATGGGAGTTTTGGCTAGTAGAGTCAAACTTTCAATGATATACCATCTTCATCGAAAATCAGTTCTAAATTGTTACCGCCTTCACCGCGTGGATGTACTCCCAGTTTATGTTATTTTATAATTATACAGTGAAATTAGTGGTAGCTTTGATTTCCACATCAGATGGTTCTGATCTTCGATTTTTATAAGTCAACAGGAAATGCCCATCAGACCGAACAACTTTTGCTAAGACGTCATTCCTATATGTGTTATGATGTAGCTGGGCTCTTGGAGTTCCACAACAGGTGTTCCAGATCTTCGATTTTATAAGTCAACAGAGAGTGCTCATAAGATTGAACAACTTTTGCTAAAACGTCATTCCTATAAATGTTAGTGTAGCTGGGCGCTTGGAATTCCACAACAGGTGTTCCAGATCTTCAGTTTTTATACGTCAACAGAGAGTGCTCATCAGGTTGAACAACTCTTGCTAAGACGCCATTCCTATATATGTTATAGTGTAGCTGGGCTCTTGGAGTTCCACATCAGGTGTTCCAGATCTTCAAATTTATTCTCTCAACAGAAAATTCTTATCATTTGGAACAATTTTTGCTATGGTACCATTTTTGTATCTCTTATAGTTTAGCTGGTCTGTTGCGGTTCTGCATCAGGTGTTCAAGTTTCCAAGATAAATTATAGCCTATATGTTGCCCAGATTTAATACCTATACAACAAAAACAAAAACATTCAAATCCGTCCAGTAGTTCCGAAGATTAGCGTGTACAAACAAACAGACAAACAGACAAACAGACAGACTTTTTTTTTTGGATTCGTGCTCTATTACTGTTTCTAAACCCCCCTCAATCATTTTTTTTTTAATATATTCAATGTACAGACACAGTTTTTTTACTGTTTTATTATATGTATAGAAGATTTAATACCTATACAACAAAAACAAAAACATTCAAATCCGTCCAGTAGTTCCGAAGATTAGCGTGTACAAACAAACAGACAAACAGACAAACAGACAGACTTTTTTTTTTGGATTCGTGCTCTATTACTGTTTCTAAACCCCCCTCAATCATTTTTTTTTTAATATATTCAATGTACAGACACAGTTTTTTTACTGTTTTATTATATGTATAGATTAAGAAATTGTTAGTTATAAGAATAATTATGTTATTAATTATAAGTATGCTTGATGCTTGTGCGTCTGTTTGGACGTAAGAATAAATACTTTTTCTTTCTTTCTTTTCTTTCTAAAATATGTTTTGTTTTTTTAAATATTTGATATTCTTTTTATATTTATGTTATATTTTTTGTTTACGTTTCTCTACGTCAGAAATCAACTTACTTAATCACACTCAGAATTTGCCGGATCCGGCAGCCTGTGGATCTGGTACAAAATGTAAGCGCAGAGAGTCTTCACGCACGCGTCAGAAATTTTCTGACAGTTTCTTATAACATGCGGCCGGACTTAATTGCGGGAAACGAATTAACAAGCTTTAAGCACGAAAGTCTTTACCACAGTAGATATACAAGGTTAGTCGGAAAGGGGGTACTAATCCGAAGCCCACTTATAGTATCGCTGATGACTGTTTGAAAGCAAGTGTTAAAATTTCAAAATTCGATATTTTTTTTTTCCAAAAAAAATGATTTTTATTTTAGTTTTTTCAAAAATTCTTCATCCCTGCTTTAGTTACAAATTCAGAAAATGGTGCTTCTAATTCATGACCCCAAATATGACCTAAAATGTAAACACAGCTGATCATAACTGGGGATAGATAGATTTTAGTTTTTTTTTTTGAGATTTTTGAACAACTGTTTCTCTTAAACTATTGAGTTTTGGGAAAAGTTGTAGAACAAAAGTTATTCATTATTATGTGTACTTTAACACCCTTTCGGATTAGTACCCCCTTTCTGACTAACCTTGTATAAGCTAAAGCAGTACAACTGGCGATGCGTAAGCTGAACTTTGCATTTGTGTGAGTGCACATAGAATCGATTGCTAAAAAGCAGCATAAACCGGTTTAAACCAAGCAAAGGACGCGTCTGCATTCATTCTCATACAAATGCAAAGCTCAGCTTAGGCCTCGCGGACGGTACCTACCTCAACTATATATAATCGCCTTGAATTGACACACATTTACCTCTAGTTACGGTTCAGATGTAGTTCAACTAGAAAAGAAGCCCGGAACGGTATTGAAATTGCTCTGAATGTGTACCGTAACCGGAGCGACACCACCCGGGCTTTGAGTCTTCAAGTAATTTCCGTGAGCTTTTCAATTCTACACTATCTTCTCTTCTCTTCTCTTGTGTCAGCACGAGCTATACGAAAACAGCTTATGCTGTGGTGAAAAGATTAGCCAGTCAGCAAGGTTGGTAGCGAGGCTGACTGCCCAGGGTGCGCCGGACGTACTGAGGTATCGTCACTCGTGGAGGCTCTTTTCATGCACCCCAATTCAGCCGTCCCATTTCAAAACCTAGTAAGGGCTTAAAACGAAATTTAACAGGAAAGCACATAAACATTAAATCGGTCAGCCTTTGAAAAATATTTATGTTAGATATAACCATGTGGTTAAAGTGACTTACTAGGTTTTAAAATTATCACAGCACTTACCTCCTAGGTATCGATGCTTAAATATGTCTGCTTATTATTTGAGTTTTCAACGCTGGTGTTTTTGTATTTGGTAGAGACTTTCTAGGTTAGCAAGATTATGCAATAAAACGATTTTTATAAAAAGTATCCCTTACTAGGTTTTGAAATGGGACAGCCGAATTCTACACTATAAAGAAACCACTTGAAAATGTACAAAATAACCTATTTCTAGCAAAGAAAGTAAGTGTAAGTGACAGCGACGGCAATCTCGGTAAATCTTTGCAGTTGTGCGCGCACGAATTCCCGAAACTAACTCGATTTGGAACAAGCTGACTGTGATCAGGCCAGCGTTAACACATAAGTCACGTTTTGCTACGTCGCCTGGGTATACACTGTATAAAAAATGCCCAGCATCCCCCGGGCTTGACGAACGAAGAAAAAATGTGGCTTTCAAAGTTATTTGTGATTTTATCGTTTGTAGGTCATGTTTTTCCCCGTGTTACCGTGGGAGTTAAATAAAATGTATTGAAATGGTCGACGCCGGTAAAGTCAAAACTGACGGATGACGGGTATTGTGTATCGTGCATAATATTAAATGTAACAAGAGATGGATAAAATTGATAAAACAAGTGCGAGTCGGACTAGCGCATGAAGGATTCCGTACCATTATCTATAAAAACGGGTAAAATCTAAAAATCATGTCTGTTGTATGGGAGCCCCTTTTAAATATTTGTTTTATTTTAATTTAATTATTTATTTTTAAAGTGAATATATAACTAAATATTCTGTTAATATTTCAAGCGTCTACCTGTTGCTGTTATCGATATCGAGCAAAAACGAGCAAAAAAATCACGTTTGTTGTATGGGAGCCCCCTTAAATATTGATTTTATTCTGTTTTTTAGTATTGTGGCGGCATCTATCTCGCCACATGCGAACTAGCGAACTATCCTACATCGCGCAATCAAGATTTAACACGCAGATATTAATACAACTTCCCAACATCAACCGGAGGGCAGTAGCCCGCCAGGCACAAGACTCCGCCTGGTTGGAGGATCCTCCCTTTGGTTGGAGGAACACCACACCAAGTTTCTCCACATTGGTGACCCCGACATGATCGTCACAGACAGTGTTTCCACACTGGTGACGTCACACACAACCTTCGCAGCCTCGGCAGCCACATCATCATTCCCTCAGCAGCTCAGCATTCAATCGAGCAGCAAGCAGCGAGTCCCACAGCCAGCCAGCATCCTCGGCTTCAACGGGTGATGTGACCACTAGCCTGCAGCGAACGCGCAAGCCTGGTCACGACCCTCAGCCCACTCCAGCATCATGGCGCATCATACTGCACTTCGGCCGGTCAACTAGCAGAGGCACTTCTCTCCTGGTCAACGCAGTCCACAGCCACCACTCACACCGCTCACAGTTTCGACTTAAAGGAACCCTTCACTGGCCCTGGCAAGTTCTCAAGACTGCTGACTCATCAAGACGATCGACCTCCGGTCTCAGGGGGGGAGTGATGTGGCGGCATCTATCTCGCCACATGCGAACTAGCGAACTATCCTACATCGCGCAATCAAGATTTAACACGCAGATATTATATATACAACTTCCCAACATCAACCGGTGGGCAGTAGCCCGCCAGGCACAAGACTCCGCCTGGTTGGAGGATCCTCCCTTTGGTTGGAGGAACACCACACCATAGTCCCTCCACAGTATTAATTTGTTGTTATAGCGGCAACAAAAATACATCATCTGTGAAAATTTCAACTGTCTAACTACAAGAGATACAGCCTGGTGACAGACGGACAGACAGACGGACAGACGGCCAGACGGACAGCAAAGCCTTAGTAATATGGTCCCGTTTTATCCTTTTGGGTACGGAACCCTAAAAACGTCTCCAATAGACTATTTATTATGGACATTTTTGAAACATCACTACATAGTATCAAACAAAGTCGCTTTCCGCTGTCTGTCTGTCCCTATGTATGCTTAGATCTTTAAAACTACGCAACGGATTTTGATGCGGTTTTTTTAATAGATAGAGTGATTCAATAGGAAGGTTTATATGTGTAATACATGCATAATTTATAATAGAGAAAAACGCGGAATACGCGATAAACGACATCCACGCGGGCGAAGCCGCTGGCGACCTCTAGTACAAAATAAGAAAGCGTTCCAAGTTTTTATTGTATCATATTATTTGAAAAGTATTTTGATAACTATTAAAGCGCTCCCTCACTCGATTTTGAGTATTATCGCCAAGCAACAATGCTCAAAATTTTATCTTGCATTGTTACATTACACGCGAATGCTTCCGGTGAGGAAGCGCCTTCATAATATTTTTCCTTTTTTAAATCGTAGCATCAAAAGTTTCTCTTAGAAAACTTGTTGTTACTGTACAAGAATTTTTGCTCAAAAATAAGATACTTTGGTGAACATAAACCGTTTATAACATCGTTAACTTTTTTGTCATCGTTAATTAATTCTAGTCTATTTTGAATAAATGAGTTTTGAAGTTGGAGTTATTAAAACGAGCCGCTATAAAAAAGCGTACCTACCGCAGTTTCTTTGAACCGAAGTTCTCGCTTTTTGTTAAATGTGAGAATCGTTTACTCATAATAAGATACAAGTTATGATCAGGCGTAAGTATATAGGTTCAACAACAAAATACAAGTTATGATCAAGCGTAAGTATGTAGGTTCAACAACAAAATACAAGTTATGATCAAGCGTAAGTATGTAGGTTCAACAACAAAATACAAGTTATGATCAAGGGTAAATAGGTTCAAAAACAAGATACAAGTTATGATCAAGCGTAAGTATATAGGTTCAACAACAAAATACAAGTTATGTTCAAGGGTAAATAGGTTCAAAAACAAGATACAAGTTATGATCAAGGGTATACACGCTGACATTTAATTGGTTGTTTTGCTAGAACAAACGTTGTTCAGACCATGGTCCACTACAATTAAAATGCATCAAATAAAAAAAAACGTCATTGGTTTTTAAAAAAAAAAAAACTTTAAAAAAAAGTAAAAACCGACTTCAAAGAAAAACTAAAAGGAGTAAAATAATTACCATAATATAAAATTAACAAATTCAGAAGTCGGTGGCTTCTATTTGTTTTAGTGTAGAGTTGCACCGACTTCTGAAACTGTTAATTTTGTATTATGGTAATTATTTTACTCCTTTTAGTTTTTCTTTGAAGTCGGTTTTTACTTTTTTTTAAAGTTTTTTTTTTATTAAATACGTTTTAGTGTCATAATTTTAACCCCCTCCTCTTCATAACCCTTCTTTTTGGCTTTGACGTAGTCGGGCATAAAAAGCCCTTTCAAATGATACCTTACACGATATAATGTAAACATTCCAAGGGGGGGGGGGGGGGGGGGGGGCACCCCCTCCTCTTTTCCAGTAGTCAGTTCCCAACAACAAATATAAACAAAGCAATATTAGTAATTTGAGAATTTTGCTTTGATCCGATGAGGAGTTCCGTTCCATATCTCTGAAGTTCATGCTCTAATCATAACAAAATTTATATGGGACCAATCGAGAAGTATATCCTTTCGAACAAAACAAGAATTTGTCAAATCGGTTCGTAAATGACGGAGATATGAGGTAACAAAATTAAAAAAAAAATAAAAAAAAAAAACATACAGCCGAATTGAGAACCTCCTCCTTTTTGAAGTCGGTTAAAAAACTCAAAAAAGACACCACCAAAGACACAAGGAGACCTGCGCAGTCGGCGCCATGATGGTTCAAGTTATTTGCCGGGAACTTCACCGCGATTGCCGCGATGAGTACTTTAACGTTACGGTTAATGTTTGAACACGAGCAAGAAGACTTTTTAAGAACGATAAAATTTATTTTTTCTTTAATAACATTTTTTGAATCTGTGCAATGGTAGTGGACCATTGTCTGAACAAAGTTTATTCTAGTAAAACAGCGTGTATAGGTTCAACAACAAGATACAAGTTATGATCAAGGGTAAATAGGTTCAAAAAGAAATACAAGTTATGATCAAGGGTATAAAGGTTCTACAACAAGAAACAAGTTATATTCAAGGGTAAATAGGTTCAAAAACAAATACAAGTTATGATCAAGGGTAAATAGAGTGCGTAGGAAGCTTCTTCTTTTTAGTCTGTGCATTGACTCGATTATTCGTTTGAACTATAGTTTAAATGTGAATTATTATTAAATGTTGTGTCTTTATAAAGATAAGAAAGAACTATAATTTAAATGAAAATTGTTATTACATGTTGCGTATGTCTGGCTGTACTCAACACCTTAAAAAAATGACAGTAGTAACATAGTATACATATTCTTAAATGAGAGTTGTTAACTCGGTTTTAAGATCTTACAAGAAACTTCGAAAATTACTGTGTATATACATGTTGTTTTTTTATTGTTTTGTTGTGTATGGTATTATTAATTTAATGTCATTACGTCATCCCCACTTTCTATAATAAAAGAAATTTACTGATTGCTAGCTAGATTGTATTGCATGAAATATTTCTAGGATAACTTCTATTCCTCATTTCAATCCTTAAACATTTTATGGAAGTTTATTACCTCGAAACACATCTGCAGTACGTATCTCCAACAAAAAGTTTAGCTAGTTTAAAACTGTAAGTACGAAACTTTTGCAATACACACGTGTTCAAATTAAAATGGCCGAAGTGGAGCAAAGTTGTGTAATAAAAGTTTGTGTATGTACTCTAACAGAGTCTCCGCTCTTATTCTTAGTTAATTCAGTGTGTAAAAGCCTTGTAAGATCCGAAAGCGTGTTAATACTTCGCTATCGAATTCAACTTTTCATAAGCGCCTGATATGGATAAAGTGAAAAAAAAAATGATTTTGTTTTTGATAGAAATACTAAAGTTTTACACAGTCCCCCTCCATCCGAACCCCCTAGTCGCCGCAACGGCCGACTACAGTCCCTCTCTCATAAGTAAAGTTCGCCGTCCCAGGCACACACTTTTAGAACCCGATGACGAAATAACCCTCCTCCAGGAGGCGAGTAAATCGACCAGCACACTACACAACGTCCGCCGCCGTCCGGCATACCGTCCTCGCCGACAAGGCCCGTCGCGACTTCCCACCGCCGCCGGTCACGATCCACCGAGCTCTCCCGTCGTAGAGCCGGTCGTCTCTTCAGACTTCGCAGTCACACCGATAATTCAGCCCTCATCAAGCTGTCTCCCCCCCCTAAGTCCACGCCAGCAACGCCCTAAGCCGAGGTCCGAGTCCCACTAGGGGTCGCCCTTAGTGCTGTTGTTGCAGGTAGTCATGATGTTAGTGTAGTACAAGTAGTTAGCTTAGGTTAAGTATTTTACTTCCCCCCCATTGGCTGGAGACCCTTCAGGTCTCGCCAATAACTGCCCAGTTACGTAGAAACCGTCCCCGAGGACGACCTACAGCAGCCAAATAGAAAAAAAAAATTACACAGTCATTTGAAACAACAATCAGAACGTATTAAAACTACTCAACAGTTTCAGAAATAGGTGCAATTTTATAATGAACCAAATTAAAGGTTAGTCAGAAATGGGGTACTAATCCGAAAAGGTATTAATATACCCATAATAATGAGTAACTTTTGTTCTACCACTTTCCCAAAAAGTCAATAGTTTAAGAGAAATAGCTGTTCAAAAATTACATAAAAAATACGCTAAAATCTATTTATCCTCAGCTAGGATCTGCTGTGTTTACATTTTAGGTCATATTTGGGGTCTCGAATTAGAAGCTACATTTTCTAAATAAGGGATGATTTTTTTTTGAAAAAACTAAATTGAAAATAATTTTACATGGAAATAAAAATATCGAATTTTGAAATTTTAACACTTGCTTTAAAACCGTCATCAGTGATACTTTCAGTGGCATGCGGATTAGTACCCCCTTTCCGACTAACCTTGTATATGACAGAGTTATGCCAGAACATACAAGAAAAAAAAAGACATCCTAATTGAGAACCTCCTCCTTTTTGAAGTCGGTTAAAAAATAAAAATAAATACACAATATTAGCCTGTAACTATCCCTCTGTGGATCAAAGGCCTCTTCTCATACAGAGAAGGACGGGCATAGATCACCACTCTTGCTAACTGCAGGTTCGGGATTTCAGACCATTAAGTCCAGGTTTCCTCACGATGTCTTCCTTCAGCGTATGTTAGCGGTGTGTTAGATTAACTTCTTAGTTACTTCTTTTCTTTTTAGT
This sequence comes from Amphipyra tragopoginis, assembly GCA_905220435.1. NCBI lineage: Eukaryota > Metazoa > Arthropoda > Insecta > Lepidoptera > Noctuidae > Amphipyra > Amphipyra tragopoginis. The sequence continues at coordinate 487,596 of HG992006.1, read as the reverse complement.
ATTTTTCTTAAAGCACATAAAGCCACTACAATCTGTCCAATTTCTTTAATCAATTTTCATATTTCTCGCAAAAGTATTAGGTTCAAGTTTGATTGGGAAAATTTGACACTTTCGGGTAGCTTGATGTATAACTGGGGTCTGTACTATATTATTTTCTTGGTGTGGCTATACATGGATCGCAGTCTCTTTTATTATTTTATACATATAGAAGCTTATTACAACTTTATTCACGGTATACAATTAAATAACATTTTCCATACAAAAATATTTTTTGTAAACACTGGCTTCGCTAAAACTTCGTGAGCACGTTACTCCGAGTTAGTTGCATGTTCTAATAGTTGTACTACAAAATCATTATAATATTATATGGAACTAAACGATAACATTAGCATTATGCATGCTTTGCAATTTTGTCTACATAATATTCTCATGTGTTGTAGGTAGAGATGGGGTTTTCCTCGAATAAATTGTATATATCTTTATTATATTTCGGGCCAACGTCGCTTTTTGGATCCAATACTGTGAATAATAATATGAATACATGACTGTCTCGTTGGTCTAGTAATCGCAAGCGCGACTTCTTAGCGTGATTTGATCTCCAGGTCGGGTTTTTCTGTGTGGAATTTCTCAGTAGTAACCCGGAGTCTGGATTCGTGCCCGGTTGATGGCAATAGGGTCGCTCCCTTCTACACGAGACTTAAATAACGGCGAAATGTGGGTATACCATACACCTCTGCCTAACCCTTCAGAGAATACAAGCGTGATGTTATTATGTTTACTATCTATTTAAGTATAAATAAAAAGAAAAGTCCTGACTGACTGACTGACTCATCAACGCCCAGCCCAAACTCTTGGACCTATAAAGCTGAAATTTTGCTCAGAGGTTTCCTTTATAATGTAAACAAGGAATAAGGAAGGATTTTTCGAAATTCAACCCCTCAATGAGTTAAATAGGGGATGAAAGTTAGTATGGAAAATCGTCACTTAACGGGCTCAAAATTTCACGCAAGCGAAGCTGCGGGCAAAAGCTAGTGAATAATAATTATGCTGAATAATTTTCACGTGTAATCTAACATAGGAATGAATAATGTGAATAATTTTCGCATCACTACGTAGCACGATCACTTGTAGGCCTGAGCAACTTTAATTGAGGATCAATTACCTAAAGGTATCGTAATCGAAGCAATTACCATGATTTATGTAAGCCTGGTATCGGCGCAAAGTTTGTAGCCAACCTTAATTGTAATGGCGCTCAGATATCAGCGAGTGTACGATCAAATTAGTGGTGGGATCATTAGTCTGACGTGTACGTGTAATAGTAAATATTAAAGTGTAAACGTTATATAATATTTAAAAGATGACCACGGCATTTAATTATGATAATTGAAACGTGGGCTGCACATAGGCCTTCCAATAGGGTATTTGACTGAAAAAATCTAATTAGTCCGTTAGCTAGATTATCAAAAAATATTTGACCCGTATTTTTTCTTTTGTTACGTAAACCAAAATTTACGAAGATACGACCGTTTTAAAGTTGGCAAAACGTTACAAGCAAGTACAATTTTTACTTGCTTCTGACGTCACAAGCCCCACTCTCGAGTTCTGATGCGTTTTATCTTTCCAAATATACATAGATTTAACAAAATAAAAAATATGTGTCCATTATTTTTTTAAACTCTAACTGGCGGACTAATTAGATTTGCAATTTATTGATGCTGTCAATATGCCTATTACCGCTAGAATGAACAAGTGAGACATGCTTTGGTTCAAAATTTACCATGGGTAAGTGACTGAGACTGCCTCATTGGTTAAGGGTCGCAAGCGCGACAGCTGAGCGTGAAGTCCTGGTTCCATCCCAAACCCCCTACATTTGCGTTCGTCGGCTTGGTGTGTACATACTATAACACACAACTATTGACAGGCGTGTTACTTATAGATTGCGGTAATAAAAAAAGTTCAAACAAAATATGTGAATCAATCACATGCAGATTCGTTCCGGATTCCAACCAATTTATTTATTCGACGATAGGGCTACGTGATAATTTGTTGATTGGTTAATAAGGTTGTTGCAGACAAGGTAAGGTAAGGTATAACGGGCTGGTATCCGCAACTCCACGTCTAAGCGCGTATTTTGCGTGATGGGTGGTAAGTATAATTACTCGATCCACCCTAACTCCCCGAAAAAGTCCAGCACACCCTTGATGTTACTGGTGATCTCTCGGAGAGTACCTGGGTTTCCGAAGTACTTGGCCCTGTATGTGGCGACCTCAGGGCAGTTTAGTAGCACGTGGGCTGCCGTCTCGTCCTCTTCCATGCATGCTCTGCACAGTGGGCTGCCTGTAACTCCAATGACAAAGAGGTGTTTGTTAAATGAACCATGGCCAGTGATGGCTGCTGTGACTGTACGTAGTTGTTGCTTTGACAGCCGGAGGGCTATTTTCAATGGCGGGAAGCGCCTCCTTGGCCTACCTGTTGCAGACAATAGTCATATTCAAAATCAAAACCACAAGTGTACTGCATATCCAGTCGGCAGTTGTCACGCAGTTGCACTGACTACATCCTAATTGCCTTCAAGCTGCATCTGACAGTAGCATAGTTTACAGTTGCGACTAGACGTGCAGTCTACTTGCAGGTTACGATTACGAATTTGAAACGAAATATGTTTCAACAAACGCAGCGTTCTCAGGCTCCAGGCCGCTGCTCATTCTCTTGATATAATAATTCCTATGGGTGGTTCTCTTAGGCCGGCTATACACAGGCAGCTTGAAGCATTCAGGATCGACTGTTTGAAGCTGCAACTGCATAGTAAACTACAGCCTTCTACGTACGTACATACACGAAACAGCTCGAGCAGTTGCAACTGCTTCGGGCGGTTGGCGGCACGGCGTGCGGTCAAGTAGTCGCCAGGCATACACTGACTGCTCAAGCTGTCGACTGCTCTCTCGCAGTTATGCTGGTTTCACACGAGGGTAGAATAGTGAGGCAGAGCAGTAGACAGCGCAGTACTGTTACTGTTTGAACGCATACGCTGCCAACAGTATTGTCTTGACAGTAGCCGACCGCGTAAAGTTGAAGTCACGACTGTATGCAGTTAATATTGACTTCACACGACTGCAGCCGATCGCGTGAAATTGATATCACGACTGAACGAAGTCAAACGTACCTAAAAATGCATGCAGTTGAATATATCGACTACGCGCGATTGCTGCGATGCAGTCCGTCTGATGGCAGCCTAACATTGAAATTGCTAACTGCTCGAGCAGTTAAGGTAAAGATATCAATGGCAGCTTCAAGCTGTTGACTCTGACTGCAAGAGCGGTCTGTATATGTTTATCACTAACTGCTCGAGCTGCTCGTGTATGGCCGGCCTTAACCAATGGGTTTGGTGTTGTTGTTTTTTTTTTTGCTGAAAACCCTGTAGCATATATCCGATATCAGAAGTTATTAATAACCTATTGTATTCGCTCAGGCTGAGCAAATACAATTATAGGCTACTAATTACTGTATGTACAAAGGAAATACGGATTATTTCCGTATATGTACAATACGATGAGGTCAATGAGGTGTTATATCAAATTAAATCAATAGGTATCTAGGTAATAGAATTAAATTAAGCAGTGAACAGAGTGAGGACTATCAGCTCATATGTATGGACAATGAATTACTTGAGAACAATATTAAGCCTCACGAACAATACGTTCAAGTAGCAAAACGCCCAAATACGCAAAACGTCTATTTAGCAATACGTCTAATTAGCAAATTGTCATTATAGCAAAACGTCCAACTATCAAAATGTCTATGTAGCAGAACGTCCAATGAGCAAATCGTCTAACTTTTTTTGAGTACAGTCGTAATCGTAAACAATATTTCTTAACCAATAATCTATATATACATATAATAAAACAGTAAAAAAACTGTGTCTGTACATTGAATATATTAAAAAAAAAATGATTGAGGGGGGTTTAGAAACAGTAATAGAGCACGAATCCAAAAAAAAAGTCTGTCTGTTTGTCTGTTTGTCTGTTTGTTTGTACACGCTAATCTTCGGAACTACTGGACGGATTTGAATGTTTTTGTTTTTGTTGTATAGGTATTAAATCTGGGCAACATATAGGCTATAATTTATCTTGGAAACTTGAACACCTGATGCAGAACCGCAACAGACCAGCTAAACTATAAGAGATACAAAAATGGTACCATAGCAAAAATTGTTCCAAATGATAAGAATTTTCTGTTGAGAGAATAAATTTGAAGATCTGGAACACCTGATGTGGAACTCCAAGAGCCCAGCTACACTATAACATATATAGGAATGGCGTCTTAGCAAGAGTTGTTCAACCTGATGAGCACTCTCTGTTGACGTATAAAAACTGAAGATCTGGAACACCTGTTGTGGAATTCCAAGCGCCCAGCTACACTAACATTTATAGGAATGACGTTTTAGCAAAAGTTGTTCAATCTTATGAGCACTCTCTGTTGACTTATAAAATCGAAGATCTGGAACACCTGTTGTGGAACTCCAAGAGCCCAGCTACATCATAACACATATAGGAATGACGTCTTAGCAAAAGTTGTTCGGTCTGATGGGCATTTCCTGTTGACTTATAAAAATCGAAGATCAGAACCATCTGATGTGGAAATCAAAGCTACCACTAATTTCACTGTATAATTATAAAATAACATAAACTGGGAGTACATCCACGCGGTGAAGGCGGTAACAATTTAGAACTGATTTTCGATGAAGATGGTATATCATTGAAAGTTTGACTCTACTAGCCAAAACTCCCATTTATTTTTTTATTTTATCGAATAAATATGCCTTTGGGCTTATGTTATTTGAGTGTTTAATTTCCTTTTCCCTTTATTTTCGTAACACGGTAGCCTACCCGGTAACGCAGGGGAGCAGTCACTTAGATGTTAATTGATCAGTTATCTTCACAATAAAACTATAACCATGCCTAAAAAGAGGTCAAATCTTTCCCAATGTTCCAAAGGAGCTAAAAGATTGAGGATCATAAGATCCCAAGAATCTACCGAAGAGCGTCAGGAGAGACTTGATGCTGTTTGAGAACATCAGGCTGCAACTCGCTCCGTGGAAATCTCTTCAGATCGCGAAGCACGCCTGCGTTCTCAGCGTATTTACGCATCTACATCCAGGTCTCTAGAGACCAGTGAAGAATATGATACGCGACTGACCGCTGATCGTGAACGTCATGCATTGTCTCGCGAGTCGGAGATGTTGACGGAAAGAGAATTACGCTTGAGTTCTCAGCGTATATACACATCGACTTCGAGGTCTCTAGAGACAAGTGCGGAACTTGATGCGCGACTGACCGCTGATCGTAGAAGTCATGCATTGTCTCGCGAATCGGAGACGTTCACGGATAGAGAATTGCGCTTGAGTTCCAAGCGTATCTACGCATCGACTTCTAGGTCTCTAGATACAAGTGGGGAACGTGATGCGCGACTGACCGCTGATCGTGAACGTCACGCATTGTCTCGCGAGTCGGAGACGTTCACGGATAGAGAATTGTGCTTGAGTTCCAAGCGCATCTACGCATTGACTTCTAGGTCTCTTGAGACAAGTGGGGAACGTGATGCGCGATTGACCGCTGATCGTGAACGTCACGCATTGTCTCGCGAGTCGGGGACGTTCACGGATAGAGAATTACGCTTGAGTTCTCAGCGTATATACACATCGACTTCGAGATCTCTAGAGACAAGTTCGGAACTTGATGCGCGACTGACCGCTGATCGTGGAAGTCATGCATTGTCTCGCGAATCGGAGACGTTCACGATAGAGAATTACGCTTGAGTTCCAAGCGTATCTACGCATCGACTTCTAGGTCTCTAGATACAAGTGGGGAACGTGATGCGCGACCGACCGCTGATCGTGAACGTCACGCATTGTCTCGCGAGTCGGAGACGTTCAAGCATGGAGAATTGTGCTTGAGTTCCAAGCGCATCTACGCATTGACTTCTAGGTCTCTAGAGACAAGTGGGGAACGTGATGCGTGACTGACCGCTGATCGTGAACGTCACGCATTGTCTCGCGAGTCGGAGACGTTCACGGATAGAGAATTCCGCTTGAGTTCCAAGCGTATCTACGCATTGACTTCTAGGTCTCTAGAGACAAGTGGGGAACGTGATGCGCGACCGACCGCTGATCGTGAACGTCACGCATTGTCTCGCGAGTCGGGGACGTTCACGGATAGAGAATTGCGCTTGAGTTCTCAGCGTATCTACGCATTGACTTCTAGCAGGTCTCTAGAGACCAGTGCGGAACGTGATGCGCGACTGTCCGCTGATCGTGAGCGACATGCATTGTCTCGCGAATCGGAAACGTTTACCGATACAGAATCATGCTTAAGTTTATAGCGTATTCGTACATCTACTAACAGGCCTTTTGAAACGAGTGATGAACGGGATATGCGACTAACTTTTGATCGAGATTATCATACATTGTCCCGAACACGCACACAACAAAACATTCATAATCAGTTAGAAAGTGGGAGAGAAAGAATTGCTGGAGTACGGCATGAAGAGACAGAAGAAGAGCGCAACGAACGTTTGAATTCTGATAGACTTCGACATTCTCTGATTCTCTCTCGACAGAATGTCGATATCATCTGGAGAATCGGATGTGGACCAGCTAAAGTATGAGAGATACAAAAATGGTTCCATAGCAAAAATTATTCCACGTGAAGAGCATTTTCTGCTGTGAGAATAAATTTGAAGATTTGGAACACCTGTTATGTGTGAACACCAAAGCCCAGCGACACTATAACATATATAGTAATGACGTCTTAGCAAAAGTTGTTTAGTCTGATGGGCATTTCCTGTTGACTTACAAAAATGAAAGATCTGGAACGTCTCGAATCGTCTCGCGCATCCCTTTGTTTTTCTGTCCTCGGGCTCTTAGAATTCAACATCAGACGTTTCAGATCTTCGATTTTGACGACTCCGTTGTCACTGGCATAAGCAACAGGATCCGCGTACGAAGTCGCGGGCAGAAGCTAGTAAGTAATATAACACAAAAAAAAAAACAGTTTTTTTATTGTATGTAGGTTTCCAGTGAAAGTCATTTGAAAATTTAAGTAATAATACCCTACATAACTATGAATTCAGACTCCTCTTGATATGGCCAACATTTTTTAGAAAACCTAGTGGAATATTAATTTGTTGAAGTTGTATGTTATTACATACATAAATACATAACACATAGCATCACGTCTGTATTCCCTGAAGTGGTGTGCAGACGCGTATAGTGCACCCTCATTTCGCCGCTATTTTTAAGTTCCATGTAATAGAGGGCGAGCCTATTACCATCAACCGGGCACAAATCCAGACTCCGGGCTGCTACTGAGAAATTCCACACGGAAAAATCCAATAACACTTTACCCGGCCTGGGGATCAATCCCAGAACCTCATGCTCAACAGTCGCATAATTTGCCAACAAGGCAGATTGTTTGTTCATTTGTACGTTAATTTATGAACGCATTATTGATGTGTTTATAGATATGAAATGCTACCAAACCCAGGATTCCCGATTTCCCCAAAACCTAGAGCTAGAGCGTTCGACTAAAACTAACTAAAACAAATATTATAAGAATAGTGTATATAGGAATTGTATATATTATGTAAATGAATAAATAAAAATTACTAGTACAAAGTCACTAAAACTAGAAGTTTAACATTTATGGTCCTTGAAAAAACCGTCGTGTGTTTATAACCATTTATATCGGGTTGTTCGCATGCTGCATGCGTCCAAGCATGTCTACCGGTGATTTTTACCGACAATCCCAGATCCTCTTTATAAGGTCCATCTATTCATACACTAAATATTTTAAGGTATACATCTATAGATGGTAAAGAAGCCACATAAATAAAAAAAAAATAAAAAAAATGTTAAAAAAAAAAAAAAAAATTTTTACTTGATACACTTATAATACTGGCTCATTACTATTTTCAACATCCATTACGCTAGTTTCTTCGTAGTGTTTATTGTCATTGAAGCGGGTAATTTTTTTTTCTGCAAAATTTCTCTGGCATTATTACAAAATAAATAATAATTACGTAAAAAAAAACGCTTTTCTATTGCTTCTTTACCACCTATAGATATATCCCTTAAAATATTTCGTGTATGAATAGATGGACCTTATATACGTAGAAGATGGTAGTGGACCTTGTGAAAGAGCTCGACCAAGGAAGTACTGCCAAAATACCTATTTCTGCCCTCAAGCAGCATTCCTGTGTTCCAGTTTGAAAGATGTAGATGCCGGTAAAATTACAGGCATATGAGATTTCCTGAGTTTGTCTTTAAGGGCGGCAACGCATCAGCAATCTTCTTGGTGTTGTAGGTGTAATGACTTACCATCAGGTAGTACGTCAGCTTGTTTACCAACCTATTACAAAAATTAATAAATAAAGCTTACCTGCCTCGTTGGTCTAGCGGTCGCAAGCGCAACTGCTGAGTGTGAGGTCCTGTGTTCGATCCCCATGTCGGGCAAAGTGTTATTGGGTTTTTCCGGGTGGAATTTATCGGTAGTAGCCCAGAGTCTGGATTTGTGCCCGGGCGATGGCAACAGGCTCGCCCCCTATTACATGGGAGTTAAATATTATATAACGGCGAAATCTGGTAGTACTATACACCTCTGCCAACCCTTCGGGGAATACAGGCGTGAGTTTATAAGTAAATAAATAAAGATGAGTTCAAAAGGGTTTTATTAAGATCTCACATTCTCACCCTCTTTTTTTTTTATTCCTTGCCTTGGTCGCATTTGACCCTCGTCGCACCTGATGGTAAGCGCAGACAGGGTCAAAGATGGAGCACACGAATCCAAGTAACAGAGATATAGAGGGATTACCATATACCCCTCTGGCTCTCACATACACACGACGGAACACAGTAAACTGCTTGGCGCCGGACTTTATTGTGAGGGTGGTAGCTAGCCAGGCGGGCCGTAAAGATCCTACCACCAATCGAAAGGTTGTCACCTGATTGGCACCACCCGGGGACCACGTGTGGGGTTTCAAACTAAGGGTGCCTTCCCATGGACGAAGGTGACTCAGCCCCCAAAACGCCTCTTCCGAAGAATCAAGAACCCTTTGAAGCTTTCCCCTGGAAAATAATGGCTTCTTGAATCTTGGCAATGTAGCTTATGCTCTACAACCAATTTTCAGGTGTACCACGTAATTAAAGCTGTTCCACAATAGCCACACATCATTCACGGATGTTTGTGGTCAATGGCCCGGCTCAGCCCGGCTGCTCCGCGCGGCCATTATGAAGCGGCCGGCATATCGCGTAGAAGTAACACGCCTGCTGCAGACGCCCTCTGGCAGGAGATTTATGTAATTACGTGGTGCTCGTAAATATGGTATGAGTTATAAAATACGTGCGATGAAGTGATTTTAGAGGCAAGGTAGGAGAATCTTAACTTAAAATGACAAAACAAGCTGTCAAAATGACATGGTAATTTGAAACTAGATGCTTCGCGGAGAGAATTTGTACGATGTGGGTATGTGGCTGTGATTTTAGCGATTTTTACTTAGATATAATACTTCTAACAAATTGTAATATTAATTTATATTTTTTAGATATTAAGAGTAGCGTTTATTTACAATAGAATAAACGCCACTCTTAATATCTACACATTAAACAAACAGGAATGCAAAAACAAACTGTCCCACTTCCTGCGATCATCAAATTGACAAGGATCTTCTAAAATTTAAAAAATAAAAATAAATGCTTTTAATGATACGCTCGCACATTTATCACGCACACACACGAACCCAAACAACTCACCCTAAAGGCGTTTGTGCACTACAAGGAATTTTACTGTACGGCAGTCGGATTTTTTACGGTCCTATGTGGCATGAAAAAAACGGATAATTGGCTTGTGCACTTGTCCGTCTTTACTCGGATCGGTGCGGCGCAGAGTACACGCCCCGCCCGCTCATGAATAATACTGATCGCGGACGCAGTGCACAAGCATAAACACGTTTTTCATTACTGTCATCTCGGACCGGAAAAACTGTCCGGAATGGAGAAAAGTAAAATGCCGAACGGTAAAATTACGAATAGTGCACAAACTAGTATAAACATTTATGGCGTGCCATATCGGACCGTAAAAAATCGGACTGCCGGACAGTAAAATTTCTTGTAGTGTACAAACGCCCTTACACACATTGTATAGTGCTAAAAATGGCTCACAACTTTGGGGAGAGCACTGTGACCTGAAATATAGGCTCAGCCTTGCTCAGGCGCAGTTGCACAACTATTATGTATGTACAAAGAATAATAACTACAATGTATGCTGTTCTACCTGTCACATTTTATATGGATAAATAGACAATTTTTATCATTAATTCACTCTTAGGTGATAAGATATTAATTTACCTTAATCCAATTAAACCTAGAAATAATATTCCTTTAGTAACAGTCAAATTGAAAAAAACTATTAAAAATAATTATTTTAACAATTTTTAATTATCATCACTGTCTATAATAGATAAAATCTTTTTTACAGAATTATCTAACCTAATTTAAGCTTAGTATCCACTTGAAGTCAAATTAATCCTCACTTATTACTTTTTATTAAAACTTGATTTAATAATAGCCTAAAACTAATAAGAAATCTGAAACTTAATCAAAGATCAACGGAGCTCAATATTAATCCGGTAATTAAATTAATTATACATTCCATAAATTGTGCGCTAATAAAAAATTCAATGAATAAATTGTCAATCCATCGCTGGGCCAATTAGGGACGTCGTTGGGAGCGAGCAACTAATTACTCAAAGTAATCATCAAAATTACTTTACAAAACTCATTTACAATATCTATTGTGAAACGATAACGTGGTTGTTTATGTAGTTATAATAATAATAATAAGCATTTATTTCGGGTAACCCATAGTGTTAGTAACAATTTTAACTTAATAACTAGTGTTAGTACAAAGGTAGGCACATTAATTTATTTATTGAGTGTGGAGTTTAATCCAATGTCGCAGCATTGGAGACTCCCATCTGTCTGTAAACACACTCAAGATAGTGTTGGTACTGCTGCGGAGACGCGCGAGAAGTGAAGCACATATTTTACGCATAATGGCTGCAAAACCATCTATACGTCTGTCTGCAAACATTTGTGACGCGCTACATCTCCACGGCAGCCCCAGCAGTATCCGGAGTGCGTTATTATACTGGACCCGTAGATCGCTGTATGTACGCAAACTATAACTGGTCCACAGGCCGCACGTGTAAAACGACTGGCAAAATGCCTTAAACAGAGTAATTTTGACCGGCTCAGTACACCGCGCAAACCTGCGGGCCAGCATGTTACATCGTATCGACAGCGATCTACGTTCCCTGTCAATGTCCATATTGTCTGTTAAGAACTCTGTAACCCAGTGACCCAAGTACTTAAAACTGGTCACCCTATTATGGTTATACGTTGGTTATACGTGTTTGTTTTTCTTAAAGCTCAGGCCATGTGCGCGTAATTTACGGCGCGCAACATGGTTTCCGCAATTTCGGCTATGTTCAGTTTCATAAAATTTTGGGATTCGTGCCAAACGACGACGCAAAATGTATCCGAAAAATCCTTCCTAAAATTACGCCGCGTTTTTTACGTAGCGTAAATTACGCCCGCCTTATGGTCGACACAGCTTGTGCAACATGCAATGTATGCACTGCTGAAATGCAATATTTTATCGACGGCATTCAAAGTTCACAAATTGTATTTGAACAGTGCGTGATCATCATCTCTGCCTAGCCTTTTCCCAACTATGTTGGGGTCGGCTTCCAGTCGAACCGGATGCAGCTGAATATCAGTATTTTACATGGAGCGACTGCCTATCAGACCTCCACAACCCAGTAACTGGGTAATACGATACTCTTGGTAAGACTGGTTGTCTGACTTTCTGGCTTCTGACCAACAGTAACGACTGTCAAAGATTTACAAATGACAGCCGGGACCAACGGCTTTACGTGCTTTCCGAGGCACGGAGGAAACTCGCTATGGTAAATGGTCACCCATCCACAGACCAACCTCGGCAAGCGTGGCTTAACCCGAAAGATCGGTCTATGCGGCTGTAATTATTTAGCCACGAGCTCCTCTGAACAGTGCGTGATATTATCATCAATTAGCAAGATGATAAAGCTAATAAAGTTACAAAACATAACTGATTATGTGCACATTGCATATTTTACAAATCCATGCCAACCCTGGAGGCCTACTCCCTAAGTCCGTCAACGAAGTTAGTAGCGTGTCCGAAAGTAGCCCGTAACGTTACGTAGGAGTGAACAAAACGGTGGACGTCTTATATTTCGATTTCCAAAAGGCGTTCGATAGAATCAATAATGACATATTGTTAGACAAGTTAAGTGCCATAGGTTTCGCTCCCAGTCTCCTTCTGTTGATCTCAGATTATCTTCGTGATCGCCAGCAGTATGTGCGGCTAGGCTTGTACAATTCCCGATCATATGACACGCGTTCAGGAGTAAGTCAGGGGTCCATATTAGGACCTTTGTTATTCCTTATAATGGTTAATGACATTCCACAAGTACTGAATCATTCCAAGTGCTTACTTTATGCTGACGATTTAAAATTGTACTTTGAGATACAATCCCAGTCAGACTGCGTGGCACTTCAACAGGATATTGATGCTATAAGTGAATGGTCTGTAATTAATAAAATGGAATTCAATCCTTCTAAGTGTTGTGTACTGAGTTTTAGTCGTTCGCGAAATCCTATACACTATAGCTATAGCATAAATGACGTTGAACTAGCCAGAGTAATGACGGTCAAAGATCTTGGTGTAATTTTTGATCACAAACTCACCTTCCACGAGCACATTACTTCTGTGGCCAAAGATTCATTCAGGCGGCTAGGATTTATTCTTAGAAATTGTCGTGAGTTTACTAACCATCAAGTTATCAGACTCCTTTATAGCACACTTGTTAGAAGTAAACTTGATTGTAGCTCTTGCTTGTGGAATCCTCATGAGAAATCGTACACACTTATGTTGGAAAAAGTACAAAAAGCATTTTTAAGATACTTCTACAAACGTAAGTTTGGATATTATCCGTATCTATATCCGACTAGATTTTTGCTGGGTTGTTTGGGCTTTAATTCACTCCAAGTCAGGCGAGCCTTCGACCAACTTGTAACTGCTTGCAAAATTATACACGGAGCCATTGACGCACCTAATTTGCATGGTGAGCTGTGTGTCTTTTTTGTACCTGACAACTATTGCCGGGCAAGACGGCATAATTTGTTTGCGCAGCCGCGTTGTCGCACGATTGCGCGATCTATGTCACCCATTCCAAGGATGCTGAATGCACTCAACGCTCTCCTGGAATCGAATCCTTCACTGGATCTATTTGCTGATGAATGGAAGGTGATATTGTTGGAATGCTTGGTGTATTGCGAGAAGACTGAGTGAAAGGGTTAATATTTTATATTCTATTATCTGTTATATTAATTAATTTCAGTACTTATGTTATGTGTGTTTATGTCGTTCTGATTTTTAAATAAATAAATAAATAAAAAACAAGTGTCAAGTTCAACTTTTCGGGTGGGCAAAAATACATTGGTAGTATAGGGATAACTGTCAAATCGTGTTGTCATTCATTCTTGGTTCGGGCCCCAAAATAATCGTATGTCCATAGGTGATAAGGAGTAGGAAACGCTCGTAACTAAGGCCGAAATCACGGACTTCGTGCTTAGGGAGTAGACCCCCTGACGTGCCTAAATAGTTTTTCAAATCAGAGTATTTGTTAAATCGGCCTTCGACACAAGAAGCCGCAACTCGTTCCTGGCTCCCGCTACTAAGTACTTAATCAAATTCTTCAAAAATATATCGGGTGTAAAAAGACCCTTAACGATAACGAAAACCACGTATTCTACACATCATTGGGATCATTTTTTTCGAACAAACCATACCTGGGAAACCATTAGTTTTGGAGATATTGAAGGTCAAAGTACACATTTTTTTTTTAGTTTTTTCCAGAAACGATTTCCTAGTCATAATACTAAACTTTCTTCCATACAAACATTATCAAAAATTTCAATTATTCCTAACAAATTCGCATTTGAAGTGACAAAAGCGCAATGAATATCAAACGCACACGATCGCCTTGGCTCAGCTGTGTGGCCGCTGCACGCATGCAAACGCGCGGCATCGCCACAACCACACATTGCGCGCTACAAAAAAAAGCGTTTTTTTTATGCAAAAAAATAAAAGTCATTTCCCAGCAATTATTTTTGGTCAATGTAATTTAATTTGATGTACAGAGTGCGTAGATTTCGGCTATGTGATGGTTCTTTTTGCACCCTGTATAACACTACCCGTACATGTAGGTGCTAGAAATCTATTTTCTTCAAATATTCTTATATTAAATTTTTCACAAGAAACTGTAGAACTAAGAAAACTAAAGCTTGAAAATTCAATTTAAGATTATCCTTATGTGTTTTCAGTGCATCATTGAAGATTTTCTATAGAAACGCTAATAAGATTTTGCGGTTCACTGTTTCCTCTGACTGACAATAGTTTGTTTTCGATTTAACAGAAAGTTAAATCGAAAACTGAAGACAGTTTTAAAAGTTGAATTCTAAATAAAAATATTTCTGAAAGTGTTAAAACTTTAGGTTGTTAATACTTTATACAAACGAAAATTGCAATGGTGTTATTAGTTAGTCAGTTATTATATTTAGGTTTTTTTGAATTAAGGTTTCCAAATTAATTTGGTATGAAATGATATTTAATTATTTTAAATGATATTGAATTCGACTAAACTAATCATCGGAGCCTTGATTACGTACTGCGGACAACAGGATAATCATGCATTATTACTTAGTATCAAACTACATTGACTTACTGTACTGCATAGTAATTAAGTACTCGTGTAAAGCGATTACTGACGCAATTACAAACCTAATTAAACGCATGGTTAACTCAAAATGTAAAGCGACGCGACACCGCATGCGATGCCGCACTAGCACATTACAATATAATTAGTTAATCCCAAAATTCCGCAGCAGATGCCGCGGCAGTAACCATAAGCTGCGGTAAATATAATAATATAATATTCGCGCCTTTTTATGACCACGGGACAGTAAGAAGTATTTAAAAAATGGCTTGAAAACGCGTCAATCATGTAGGTTAGGTTTCTTACTAAATGTACCAGTTGAATTCACCTATAAGTACATGAACCAGTTGAATTTTAAACAACTAAGGTTGGGTTCATACATACCATAACTGCACCACGACCACAACCACACCACAACAGCAACACGTGGGCAGGCACTAATTTGTATGAAAATTAATAGTTTCATTCACACGAACTACATTTTGGTGCTAAATTCAACAGTGTGGGCGATACCGACCATATTGCAACCACAACGCAACCACCAATGATACCGCGCACTAGCGGCCGGCCACCTCGCAAATACAACCTCGCGTCGACGCAACGAGACCACGCGCACGCCCTCCCCTCCCACAAGCCACAACGTAACCACATCGCAACTACTAGCGACAACGCAACCACATCGACATTTTGTAGTTACCACAACGCAACTGTAAGAAGCTGCAACATTATTCACACGTAACCACAGCTTGACCACTTATTGTCGCTGCTATTTGGTGTGGTTGTAGTACTTTTGAATTCTCCCTAACCAGTACAATAAAAACTTCAAAGCTGTCAGAATTAAGGTCCAAAATTAAACAACAATTACTGTACAAGATTCGTCATTATTCTTGTAATATGTTTTGTGGAATTGTGCCCTTGGCTATTTATACAGGCCATTCAAAAATAAACGAAGTAACAACGGCTTATCTTTACAAATTCAACCAAAATTATAACAATACCAGAAATTATAATCTGTTTCAGAGACAAATCTTACTAAGTATAATAGATTAATATTAATATTAACATTCAACAAGAACAAAGATCAAAAGAAAATTTTGCAAGAACGCAAAATTGTAGAAATTTTGGGCAACGAACGAAGTAAAATCTTAATTCAATTAAAAGTTTCTGAGGAGATCTCGACCTTTGGGAGATCTGGTACTTTGCTGTTTAACTAAAAATAGATCAGGCTATCAAATTGTGAAGATGTCATAAGAAATGACGAAAAGATTACAATTCAAAGCTGGCAGCATCGACCTGCGTTATAATTTTAATATAAGGAACATTCTGCTTTTCCACCAGAGATGTGTGTTACGGTTATATGTCAAATCTACCAATAGGATCGCTTGATTTTCAAATATGTGTCAAGGTTAGTGATCATATCAGAAATGATGTGATCCGCAGGAGAACCAATGTAACTAACATAGCTCCAAGAATTGCCAAACTTAAGTGGTAGTGGGTGGGCCGCATTGCTCGTAGAACGGATGGCCGATGGGGCCGAAAGGTTCTGGAGTGGCGACCACGTACGTTACGGGCGTGGGTAAGCCTCCCACAAGTTGGACTGATAATCTGGTGAAGGTCGCGCGAAACCGCTGGATGCGAAAAGCATAAGACCGGTCGATGTGGCGATGCTTGGGGGAGGCCTATGTCCAGCAGCGGACGTCTTGCGGCTGAATGATGATGATGATGATGACGTCAAAGTTAGTAAAATAAAGCGATCCTATTGGCTGGTTTGAAACACCGATCCGTAGCACAAATCTTTGTCGGAAAAGTAGCCTTATTCGAAAGCTGTGATAGCCCAGCGGTTGAGTGCTTGCCTTCCGTGCAGAAGTGTTTGGGTTAGATCCCGGCCCGCACCTTTGTCTTGTGAATAATTCATGTGCGGATCAGAATTTAATAATCAATTGCGTTAGGGCGTATACACAAAGGAAGCAGGTAACTAGCGCCGACCTACCAGCGCTTGTCGGTACTGGTCTGTGCAGGTAACCGCTACATAAAGGAAGCGGGTATGAGCAGGACTGGCATTTTTTGACAAAATACGCCTTGTTCCCTTGCACACACAGCACCAATTGACGTTCGGAGCTTGTCGGCGCTGGTTCGCCACACAGTATAGAGACTACCTGCGCCAACTAATTATGTGGACCACAAGCGCTGGCAGATCGGCGCCAGCAACCCGCTTTCTACGTGTATACGCACTTAACGGTGAAATAAAAACAGCGTGAGGTCACCTGCACATCTAAGAGGGCTCCATAAAGTTCTTGATGGGGTGTGTAGTCCGCCAACTTGCACCAGGCCAGCGTAATGGATGTAGACTAAGGCCTACAGATGATATAGAAGTTATAGAGAGTAAAGAGATTCCTTGAAAAACCTTCAACTACCTCTTGCATGCCAAAATAAGCCAGTGCACACAATGACAAACAAAAAATTATCTTTAAACTCAAACATGAAAACGAATTTCTTCCATATAAACTATTTTTTTCCCTTCATTCCCAGCGTTTAGTCTGGGAAGAAGAAACGGTGCAACAAACTCCCAAGCAACACAACTCGGCCTGTCAAGTGAAGTAACTACTAGAGTGTATACCAAAAACTAAAAGTAATATTATTGTATTTTCTCTTCTTATCTTCTCGAGGGAGGAGCTCGTGGCTAAATAATTACAGCCGCATAGACCGATCTTCCGGGTTAAGCCACGCTTGCCGAGATTGGTCTGTGAATGGGTGACAATTTACCATAGCGAGTTTCCTCCGTGCCTCGGAAAGCACATAAAGCCTTTGGTCCCGGCTGTCATTTGTAGATCTTTGACAGTCGTTACTGTTGGTCAGAAGCCAGAAAGTCTGACAACCAGTCTTACCAAGAGTATTGTATTACCCAGTTACTGGGTTGTGGAGGTCTGATAGGCAGTCGCTCCATTTAAAATACTGATATTCAGCTGCATCCGGTTCAACTGGAAGCCGACCCCAACATAGTTGGGAAAAGGCTAGGCAGATTGATTTCTCTTCTTATCTTCGTATCAATTAAAGAAAATACAGATATTCGATATCCAGTTGAAATCGAGCTAAAGTAGAATAATAGTGAGAATCCACTAATTCAGTCAGATACCCTACCCCGTCTGCATGTAACGAGATCATACGTTACTGAGTGGAGTGCTCGAATGTTCACGTATGTGCAACGAATGGTTGTATCGACTAGCATGTAACTAAGGGTGGTTGGATACGATGAACTGAAAAAGTAGTTTTTTTACGAATGAAAAAAATCGAATGTCGAGTATGAATTAGAAATGCAGGCGATGTCAAACGACTGTCGGCAATTATGCCTATACAGATACACCGTGGGCACAGTAGACATATAAGCTAAAGCAGTACCTCAACTTACTATAATCTCATGAATTGAAACACTCACACAGACACGCTCTGTATACTGAGTAGTTTTTTGTTTTTGTATGGAACTGTATCCCGAAAATATCTTATTTGTCTCGTTGCAGTGCGTGTCTGTGTGAGTGTGTCAAATCGGACGATTGTAGGTAGTTGAAGTACTGCTTTCGCTTATATGTCTACTGTGCCGTGGGCCTGAGGTACTCGAAAGATTTTAGCCACGCTTTTCTGGTGCTATTAAGAGTCAAATGTTATGTCAAAAAAAGTCGAAAAAAGTTTTTTTTTTCTTTTCCTAATGGATAAATTAACTTTAGTGCTTCCTTGTAAACAATACCTTAGGTTGAACTGGCAACATTTATAAATTATCGAGCGAGTGGATAAGAAACTTCTCACTTCACAACCCTCCCCGTTAAATCAGACATACGGCGAGAGGGGTATGGTATGACAAAAGTCGCAACGCCACGTTTCGGGGACTGGGACCATAGATATTTTTCGAGTTGTGAATTTCATTAAATAATGAATATTTCGAAAATTAAGCTTTTTTCAACAACCTACATATAGTTTTTCTTCTCCAATTAGGCATCGGAAACGAAGGTTAAAATCTTTCGGGTACCTCGGACCCACGGTGTATAGAGAAGACCTATATCCAGCAGTGAACAGAAAAACGCTGACATGATGATGAAGTTTAACTTATTACTAGTTAATAATATAAATACTAATTTACAAGAGGATTGTTTCTGAAAGCAAGGCTTCTACTAACTAGGTTTTTTTGTAGGGCCTCCTTTTATTTCTACGTAACCGGGCAGTTATTGACGTGACCTGAAGTGTCTCCAACCAAACTTTGACTTTCTCAGCGATGAAAAGAGAAATAACATGAGAGTCATTTTAGAGCCCCAAGTTAACTTATTGCAAAGAGCGTTATCGCGTTAGTCGTGCCCGCCAGCCCCGTTGCCGTGTTTTCATTCATTTATGCGTGGCATCGAAATGTTCAATCTCATAAAATTAAATTTCCGAAAAAATAAAAAAGTCTGTTTTTTTTGCTGAATCCATGACGTTTTTTTTTGCTGAATCCTTAATACGTAGTTTAGATACGACCACTTACCCCTACCGCATGAAAGAAAAAGATTTATGTTTTGAATCAGGCTAATTCCCGCGCGGGGCCAATCTACACCAGTAGTAGATCATGTGGTTTTCAGGAATTACACGATATTTTTTACGCCCTGTATACTTGAATCCAACGTCTACTAAACATAAGCAGTCTATTAATGCAACTAAAGAACAATGATCACTCGCCTAACATGCTTGGACTAGTAAAATCTAACAAAACGTAACTTGATGAAACATAATGTCGTTTCATTCGCCTACATAAATATAAATAAGTACAGCCTTCAATATATTTTTAAAAGGTCGGAGAGACAAGATATTTTGCCACTTCCATTAACAGATTCAAAACGTGATGCAATTCCAAGTCCATTAAACGAATGCCAAGTCAACAAGAGTAGAAGATCAATCGGAATCTGTAAGCAATGCAAAAATATAAAAAAAAGGGAAAATAATATAAAATCGCACAGAACACCAAAGAATATTATAACAATAAGCGAGGAGAACACAGTCGTCGCCGAAACTACAACGACATGGTTACCATGGACACGGTCAGCGCAGAAAACCACAGATTAGTTAATAGTAGCTAGCTACAGAAAACCGTCAATTTATTTTTACTTGTCAAGAATAGGGAGGGACGTAATCAATCGGTTTATGACAGTATCGATTTTTAGATGTAAAATCATTAGTTTTTTATCTAATTCATGGCTTTATTAAAACAATTTACCACGAAGTAACATCAAATTCTATTACTGGCTAAGCTTAGTATAATATTGATGTGAGTTTATACGGTTGACATTGCCTGGGATTTTATTTCGATTTATGATATAAAATCATAATAGACTAGAAAAAGTATGGACTTCTCTAGTAACGTAAGTAATTACGGATGCGTTCGAAGTTAGATATTTTATACAGCGTTCTGATAAATGAAATAGTGTTTTTTAAATAAGATTATCTATATTTCCCCATCTTTTAAAAATAAACGAAGATATCCAATAAATACACTAACAATGCACTAATAAATTGGTGACAGTTTCATCTCGGGAACAATTTCTAGTCCAAAGTGACCATTGTTCTTTCCGTATCAGCCCCACCTTTCCGGATGTGTCCGTAAAAGTTAAGTGTAATTCTGTCCGTCAATAAACTTCAAAGTTGGTTTAGCTAGGTAAACTTCGATTAAGAAATGAAGACTTGGACTTTATTACCCGTGTTTTATGATCGTTGAGGAAATCCTTCCTCAACGATCGTCGAGAGCATCCGCTCTACAGTGTACCTATAACTATGTCACATTTTATGTGATTGAAAATAGAAGATGCCCACAGTTTGGTGTACACCTTTATAATGTTTTCAAGGTAATTGGTAGGTATATTTGCCACAAGCTATGTCTACACCAGTGCGCTTTTATGTTCATCTTGCGTCTTTGTCTGAAGCATGCGTGAAGCGCCATAGCGCATGCCTTAATACTAGTTCGACAAAAGCGCATGCCCCTAGCGCACGCTAATCCGTCTATTGTATGTCGACTGACGACTGATGACCGTGGCGCACCGGCGTAGACGATAAGCTGCATGCGTCTTATGGCAATCAATATTGCATGCGTTTGACGCAAGAGGAATTGAAAGTTGAAAGCGCAAGATAAACATGAAAGCGCACTGGTGTAGACATTCCATTAAACTAACCACCATGCTTTTATCAAGTTTTCTGTTTATTGATTATTACTGAGATCCCAACTATTCTTCATGGTCGTTTTGCCATTCAAGAATTATTATTTTCTTCCCTTACAGTTGTTGTTACTTCGATAACCTTATTATTATAAATATCCTTTGCCATCAATATTGCTATTTTATTATTATAACTTTCGTGAGACACATTCATATTTATGATTAGTTACGATTATACGAGTACGGTGGACACGGCTCGTAGACGACCGGCGGGAACGGAACGTACTCCTGCGTTTCACCTTTTGTGCGAGGAGTTACCGACAAGATAGGTCACCTGTTACGCCGAAGATATAGCATCAGGACGATCTATCGGCTGCCTGGACAACTGCGGCAGTTATTGCACTCACCGAAGGACAAGGATCCGCTAGGCGATCCTGGCGTATACAAGATACCGTGCGACTGTGGCCTGAGTTATATAGGGGAAGCTCGCCGCAATATCGCAACCAGACTTAATGAACACATACGGAGTATGGACAGCACTAGGTCGGCGGTGGCTGAACACGTCTGTAACTCGGGTACGGCTCACTTCATGCGTTTTGATAAGGCTACCGCACTAGCGAAGGAGAAAAGTACGTGAAGCTATTGAAATCAGCCGTCATCCGAATTTCAATAGAGACGGTGGTTGGACACTGCCACCTGCCTGGAGACCAGCTCTGAAATCTACGTCATATAAAAGTGAGTTAAGTCTAGAGGGCGACACAGTAAGCGCGGTATGTACCGGCACTCAGTATTACAACAACACGGACACGACAAGTGACGAAGATGCACGAGCAATACCGACACAGAGCGCGCCCCTCTCGTCGCGGGCGCAACGCTACGCGGCGCGGTGCAGCGCTAGTTCGACTCGCGACCTCGCCGCGTGATCAGCTCATGATTAAGGACTCCGATTGGGTCCGAAACTAGTCTAGTTGATTGGCAACACCGCGTCAAACTCTCAATATCGACTCCGACTTTTAATTTTGTTAAATATTTTATTTATGGTGTTTTTAATTATAAAACAGTGTTTAAAGTTGTTATTATATATCCCGTGTTACGTAAATTTATGTGAAATAGTTTGACAAGACGTAAATACGGAGATTTTCACTACGCCGGTATACAGCTGACAGAGGGCAAAGGTCAACCGCTTTCAAAAAATTTCAACTGGAAACCTGGGGAGTATTGCTTTTATCTTTGTAACAAAACTGTATTATATATATTTTGGACACTATTACCAAAAGACTTACATAATCTAATGCATGCAGCAACGCAAGTCACACGCACTTTCTTTGTCTAGTTTTATTTGACAAAAAACAGACATACTTTGCTCTAAAGTTTTAAACAACACATTACACATACACAGTGTTGAACCTTTAAGCGAATATCGCTTTTTAATGAAAAACCACATAATTATCTTATATTTACATGTTTATATCATAATAAATTATAATCACTAACACAAAACAAGACGATCTTTTGTTAGTATTATATCAAGTCACCTTACTGCTGGAATTTAACGAGAATATACCCTTTGTTGTGCTCCCTATCTAACCATAATTATAAACTATTTTTAATCACAAATATTGGCATTATTCTATCTATATTTCTCAAGTTATCTTATCTTCATCATTATCATTATCTATCTTAATCTCTCTCCACATATCTACTTATTTATTTTTCATTTAGTTTTCCCTATAATTATATCCTCATCATAAACAGACTGCCTTTTTTGCTATTGCCTTTCCTAAGCTTTGCACATTAAATTCCAGGTGCAGCCTTGGAACATAGAACAAAATGAATACACGCAGCATGTCCAAGGTCCTTGAACTGGAGAAAAAACTTAGCAACACCCTTCTCGAGCTGAAGACCAAGTCCACCTTCTGCGACCAACTGCTGGAGGAACGGGAGGAAAGCGAAATTGAGGCAATTGCTGTAATTGATAAGAACACCGCTCTGAAAAATGAACTAGTTGAGCTCAATAATCAATATCAGAACCTACTAGGCCACTGTGAGACGCTTCAAAAGCAGTTGGATTTCTGCGACAACTGTCAGAACAGCTATGAAGAAGCTCTTAACCGTATCACTCACCTGGAACGGGAAGTAAGTGAAGCTCAGGAACAGATCCAGTGCTATGAGAAGGAACAGCAAGCAAATATCACCAGCAAAAATATTAGTTTGTACGATGAGTTGGTAGGATGCAGCCCAAGTAATATTACAAATAGTAGGGTAGTTTATAGTCATAAGAAACAGAAGAAGCTTAAGAAACTAAATAAATATATTTTTAAAAAGTCTCAAACTGTTAGTAGACTACGTAAATGTAACAAAAATTACTCTAAATTAAAACAGCAAAATTATACTTTAGATAACAACTTAACATTATGCAATTTAGAGTTGACTAGGTATACATCAGCTTATAAAACTGACACACTTAAATTACAGGCAGAAATAGAGTTATTACAGAAATCTCTGCAAGAGGTTACTAATAAATACACTTCTCATCAAAAAAATCGAAACACTTCCGAAATTATCTTTGTGGCGACAATGAAACAAAAAACAAGCATTAATTCATTATAGAAAAAACATAATTTAGTAGCTGGAAGTTTGGCCTTTACAATGGTGTACGAAACTTCCAAAAAATTGTTTTTTTTTTTTCAATTTTTATCCTATAAATGAATGGAACATTGTTTTGAGATAAACGTGTGTTTAGAGTTGGAGTACATTTGTCGTGCAAAAAACGCAAAATAACGCATTAAGTACTTTAAAATTTTCTGTTTGTAATTTGTTGATTAGGCTCTGTGACGTCTGTTAAAAAGTTTTTTTTCTAACACACATGCATACTTCACCCGCAGCAGCCGCCCAAGAAGTGGCATTGCTGGATTCTGGGACTAGTCAGCGTGTTGTGGCTGCAATCTTGCATCTAAGCCTCTTGTCTGTTCATAGAGTGTACCAACGCTATCGGGAGACTGGTTTATTTACGCGCCATCCAGGATCTGGTAGGAATCGGGTCACTTTTGAGTGAGACGGCCGGTTTATTGCAACCATTTGTTTGCGAAATCGACGCCTTCGCGCTTTTCAACTGCAGCAGCAGTTCCGAGTAGTTCGAAGGGTGACTGTAAGTGGCTCTACGATTTGAAAAAGATTGAAGGAACGTAGACTGGTACCACACAAGCCAGCTAATGGGTCAAAATTAACACCAGACCATCGAAGAGCTCACCAAAAAAAATCGAAACACCTCGCAAGTTTTTGTTTTGAATGGATTATTAGAAAAACATGTTTTTTTTTTAAATAAATACTAAATGCCATTTAATAGTAGGTAGCATAAGGTTTAGAATTCCTTATTGTGATGCTCCATAATTTTACTCTCGTCAGAAAAGAGATCCTTGCTCATTTGTAGGTTTGAACAATTTAAGTGCACAAGTGCAAAGTTAAGGCGCGCTCTTCGATGGTCTGTTGTTAATTTCGGCCCATTAGCTGGCTTGTGTGGTACCAGTCTACGTTCCTTCAATCTTCTTCAAATCGTAGAGCCACTTACAGTCACCCTTCGAACTACTCGGAACTGCTGCTGCAGTTGAAAAGCGCGAAGGCGTCGATTTCGCAAACAAACGGTTGCAATAAACCGGCCGTCTCACTCAAAAGTGACCCGATTCCTACCAGATCCTGGATGGCGCGTAAATAAACCAGTCTCCCGATAGCGTTGGTACACTCTATGAACAGACAAGAGGCTTAGATGCAAGATTGCAGCCACAACACGCTGACTAGTCCCAGAATCCAGCAATGCCACTTCTTGGGCGGCTGCTGCGGGTGAAGTATGCATGTGTGTTAGAAAAAAAACTTTTTAACAGACGTCACAGAGCCTAATCAACAAATTACAAACAGAAAATTTTAAAGTAATGCGTTATTTTGCGTTTTTTGCACGACAAATGTACTCCAACTCTAAACACACGTTTATCTCAAAACAATGTTCCATTCATTTATAGGATACAAAATTGAAAAAAAAAAACAAATTTTTGGAAGTTTCGTACACCATTGTAAAGGCCAAACTTCTAGCTACTAAATTATGTTTTTTCTATAATGAATTAATGCTTGTTTTTTGTTTAATTGTCGCCACAAAGATAATTTCGGAAGTGTTTCGATTTTTTTGATGAGAAGTGTATATTATTTCACAGAAGGAAATAAGTGAACATATTGCAGCTGCCACACAACTTGTAGATTTGTGTACTTATAATGAACAGCGAGTACTGTCATTAACTAGTAAATATTATGACTGTGCACAAACTGAAAGTTTGTCGGAGGGGCAGCCAATATGTGTGATTGACCAGTCACCTTCTGTGCAACTGTCTGACCATACCACAAACCAGATAGTTAATGAAAATACTATCATCTTTTCAGACGGATTAGGTATAAATATGGGCATTTTATTAAATAGATACATTACAGGTTCAATTATTAACTATTGTATGCCTGATGCTAATTATACACAAATTTTAGAAAAAATTAAAAGCTGCAACTTATCTAAAAGCAGTAGAATAGTTATTTTAATAGGAAATAGCATCAACTTGTTGAAATCAGACATAATAAATACAGTAGAATATTTGGTTAGAGTAGGTGTAAGTAAGGCAATACTCTGTGCTATCCCTTATAACAGTTCTAACGGTTGTTATGAGAACAACGACAGTATTCAACGATTGAATACCCTTATGTATAACTTGACTTGTCGTCATAGTGACACATTAATGTTTTTTGATACAAATAAGTTTATTTGTGGATTTAAATTTACTAATAGCACAATGTACCTGCATAGTAAATATAAAAGGCTGATAGCTTCATTGTTAGCATATAACATAAATTTATTGATTAGTAGCACATGTGCTATAACAAATTATACAAATTGTACAAAGGAGGGTCCATATTTGGAACCGATAACTTCAAAGGTCACCACCAGTAATCTAGAGTATTCTCAGCATAGTGTGGGGCCTACAGGATGTAGGAACTCACTGACTGATGATGACCTTGGAGTTGTGGGTCTAACTCCGGATTATCATTTAAACTAGTCAGTAAGACAACAGAGGATACCATAACCACTGATAAATTCAACCACTCTGAAAAAAAGGTATCTTCTGGCGACCCACTATCACATTGTAGAAAAAGGGACAAGCAGAATACCTTGAAATTATTTCATCAAAATATTCAAGGATTCTCTTCTAAATTGTTAGAGATTGAAATGTTTTTAGAAAAAATAATGTATGACGTCATTTGTTTATCTGAACACTGGTTAAAGGATTACCAAATGCTAATTAATTATGAAAACTACAGTGTGGGCAGTTGTTTTAACCGCAAGTCCATGCTGCATGGGGGTTCACTAATATTAATTAAAAATTGTATAAAATCAAAACAGCGTAAAGACATAGTTGGACTATCGGTTGAACATGTCATTGAATTATCCTGTGTTGAGCTAGATAAGCATGTTATAGTGTGCGTTTACAGACCCCCAAATTATCAAAACTTTTCTTTATTTGAGTCGGTAATGGAAGAAGTTTTGACAAAAGTTTTTACTTGTAACAAATCCATAATAATATGTGGCGATTTTAATATTAATATTTTGGAAACTAATATAAATAGTATCAGATTGTTAAGCCTTTTTAAATCGTTTAATTTGAATAATGTTTTTTTAGAACCAACTCGAGTAACTTCGACTTCTGCTACTTGTATCGATAATGTTTTCTGTAGTTGTGATTATTTAGATAAAGCCATTGTTAATTACTTGCCTTCCGATCACAGTGGACAAACTGTCACTTTTAGCTCATACTCACCTTTGCAAAAAATACAGATTAAATATAGGCAAATAACATCCAGTAATTTAAATAGATTTGATAATACCTTAGCTAGTAAGTTACATGTTCGTGGCCATGATATAGATAATGTTAATAAACTTTACACGGATTTTTTTTCGGTAATGCAGATGGAATTTAATAACCATTTTAAAATGAAAATAAAAAATATTTTCCCTAAATTTAAATTTAGCGACTGGGCAACTACAGGTATTAGAAAGAGTAGGGATAGACTATTTGAGCTATATGGTCAAAAGCCCTATATTAACACTGACACTTTCAATCAGTATGTTGCGAATTATTCCAAAACTTTTAAGACTATATGCAAGATAGCTAAAGCCCTATACGTAAGTAACAAAATTAAATCAGCTGATAATAAGATAAAGACTACTTGGAAAATAATTAATAGTGAAACTAGCAGGAAAAAAACATTTAATAATGATTACACTCTAGAGACTCCACGCGGTCCCATAAGTTCTAATGGAGAAGTAGCTCAGGAATTTGTTAACTTTTTTACTGACATACCCTTTAAAACCACAGAAGCTTTAAATTCCTCACCGGTACTTTCTATTTCTTTACTAAGAGATAACGTATCAGTCTGTCCTGTGGAATTTAGGTTTGACCACATAAACCCAACGTCCATTATAAAAGCTTTTAATTCCATTAAGATCAAATTGACCGAAGATCTATGGGGAATGTCTGTTAAGGTTTGCAAATCCGTCATTGAAACTATAGCGCCTTATTTAGCCTTAATATTTAACTCGTGTGTGGATCATGGAGTTTTCCCGGACCTAATGAAATATAGTAAAGTAATTCCACTTTTTAAATCCGGGGATAGTAAAGATCCCAATAATTATAGGCCTGTATCGGTCTTACCGGTTCTCAGCAAAGTGTTTGAAAAAATAATGCTTAATCAAATGCTACGTCATTTTAACACTAATAATATCCTACACGACCAACAGTACGGTTTCACCAGAGGACGTTGCACAACAGACGCCGGTATCACTTTATTAAAACATATTTTTAACGCGTGGGAGGAGGCACATGATGCTATTGGAATCTTCTGTGACCTCTCGAAGGCATTTGATTGCGTAAATCACGAGACTATTGTTGAAACTTGAGCATTACGGACTTTGCAAAACAGCGCTCAGTTTAGTAAATTCGTACTTGAATGATAGGCAACAGCAAGTTCAAATAAACGGCGTGAATTCTTTAGGTTTAAAAGTAAAAATGGGGGTACCGCAGGGTTCAATATTGGGTCCGTTCCTCTTTTTAGTGTATATTAACGATTTACCCCATTTACTGCAAAATCAACCAAATATGGTGCTATTTGCTGATGATACATCTTTAATTTTTAAAATAGATAGACGTGCTAACAATCTTGATGACGTGAATAATGCTATTTTTCAGGTCCATAATTGGTTTACTGCAAATAATTTAGTGCTAAATGGAAAAAAAACGAAATGTATACGGTTTGCTTTACCTAACGTTAAAAGTAATAAATGTGACGTAGTATTGAACAAGGAGAACCTAGACTTTGTCGATGAAACTGTTTTCTTGGGGATCACGCTTGACTCTAAACTACAGTGGGGCCCTCACATAACATCTCTTGCAGGGCGGCTAAGCTCGGCTGCATATGCTGTGAGGAAAATCCGACAATTAACAGATGTAGATACCGCGAGATTAGTCTACTTTAGTTACTTCCATAGTATCATGTCTTACGGTATTTTACTATGGGGACGAGCTGCTGACATTGAATGCATCTTTATTCTGCAAAAGAGAGCTGTCAGAGCTATATACAATCTCCGCAAACGCGAATCTCTAAGGGAACTTTTTAAAGAAATAAACATCATGACAGTGCCTTGTCAATACATTTATTTATGAAAACATTATGTATGTCAGAAAAAATCTTCATCTATTTCATAAAAGATGTGAAAGACATCATTACATAACTAGAGACAGAAATAAGATAGTGCAACCTCGCTTCAGATTGTCAAAAGTACACACATCTTTTATGGGGTACTGTATAAAATGTTATAATAAAATACCTGATAATGTTCTTCAACTAAATGAGAAGAAATTTAAAATTTGCATAAAACGCACACTATGCAAACAAGCATATTACAAGTTAGAAGATTATATTACACATAAAAATGCTTGGAAACATGCTGGTCCTGCTCCACAACCACTTGACTAATGGATTCTTAAAGAGATCTCCATAAGAACGTTTTTATTAAATATGATCAATTGTGACATGTGTACCATATTTATTGAATTTTTTTTTATTTCATTTTTACTCTTTTTTTTTTTTTGACATGATATTATTATACAATTTAATTATTATTATTTTTTTTTGACATTTACGAGTACATATACCATGTATCGATATTCCTCTCTGCAGTCACGGCTCATCTTCCGTGCGGAAGATGTCCGGTCCTTTGGAAGGCATACACGGGGACACAGGTCCAACGCGCAGAGGCCCCTTTGAGAACTTTAATCTAAAATGGGGTGGGGCACCAACCGGGGACTATCCACGGCTGCACTATTGGAGTACAGTCATGGACCGTCTCAGGTGGGTGCAAGACTATTGTAAAATGTGGTGAAAAAAAATCTGGTCTATGGGAAGGGGTGTTAAGTGGACTGGATAACTTCTATTGCCGGAAGAAAACGGCGTCTGCCTTTCAACATTTAAAATTGAAAACTGTTGGCAGACGGTGACTCGCCAGCTCACTAGCTGGGCCCCCTGAAAAGCCGCCAGTACATAGGCGAAGGGGGCAACAAACGTGTGAGCGGCTAAGGGTGTAGAGAGGTGTGGCCCCGGTTTCGCCGTCGCGGGTCTAAAAGACCCGGAGTGGGTTTCCCCGCTATTACGCCTTTAGACACTTCCACCCCCGAACATATAGCTCTGGCGGCCCCCCTCTGGCCGGCCGATAAAGGCAAGACAGAGTTGAGAATCCTGCGGGCACTCTTGGGGTTCCACTCCAGCCAGCCAATAAAGGCAAACTGGAGACGAGGCCCTGACCGACTCTCTGAGGCAATAAGGTACGCAGTGTCGCCACTCACCAACAGCTCGCCACAAGCTGCCCTGCGGTTTGTAAGCTTTTCAGAAGACCTCATCTTACATTTTTTATTATACGATGGGGTTGTAGAAAGCTAAGTATCGATATTTATTATTATTATCCGTGTTTTTTTTTTTTGTGCCAACAGCAATTTTTTTTTTTTGTATAATTTTTTTGCCTTAGTACCGATTGTAGGTACCTACATGTGAGTACCATGTAACCATTTACCTAACTAAAACTTTACTTGGTGTCTGGCGGTTAGAGCATGTCATGCTCACTCAAATGTCCCGCTGATGGTGGCGTGTGTGTTGGATCGTGCGGTTCCCTACAAAATGGTTGAGCTGAGCGATGCTGATACATGCGTCATGTTCGTGAACGGGCGCCGTCAGTTGGGACTGGTCATCTCTAATCTGCCATGGCAAATAAATTGTAGTTACTCTTATTAGCATAGGTACCATATCTTACATTGTTCTCACATTTATTTTCTTATTCACAATGTAACCAATTTTTGTAACTATTTGATGGAAAAGAGTAACCATGGAGTTTATTGCCCGTTCTTCTCCATAGGAATCTACACTTTGGAACGCGGCAGTAACTTCTTTTTTTTTGTCTCGACAATTCATAAGTGCCTGTAAATGGTCTAATTGAAATAAATGATTTGACTTTGACTTTGAGTCGGGCAATCCCGAAAAATGCACGTGAGTAAACCGTAACTAATCAAAAATATCAATATTGCTGTATCGTTTGTGGACGACCTACTTTCTCAATAAAAGGGGTATTCGCAACTTCCATTAGAAAACGTTTCCTAGCGTTACAATGATGTATCGGACCCACAACCTCGCACTTGCATGCACTTCCATTACAAGAGTGGAAATTGTGAATGAATCGCACAATATATTTCATGTTTAGATACATGTTGTTAAATGTAGTTGATGATGGGCACAAATGTATGGAGTCTGGTACTGGCACCAATCGGAATGAATGATGCACCGTTGGAAAGGTATTTTTGTGTAGATTATGAATAACCATGGCGCTAGTCCCGATTCATTGTCCGATCGAAGTAATCCTGCTTGAAAGTTATTTATTTTTGGTACATCCTATTAATTACTCAAGTTACAGGTAAGTGGAATTTTCTTAAAAGGGAAGCCGGACCAAAAAATGCTTACCTTGCTCAAGTGTGATGCGTGAATTCCAGTAACTACTCGTTTCGAAAGGGAAGCCGATAGGAATCGAGTTGTATGGAGCCTTCGCCACTGGTGCCTACTGTAATTATAGACACAATAGATAAACAAGTACACATACTTCTAACTATTGTTAATATTTTTCATTATCTAGGTAAATGAAACAAGTTCGAAGTAAGTTTTATCATTTATTGTATGTAAGTATACAGGGTGTAAAAAGACCCATTACATAGCCGATATACGCACTCTGTACATCAAACTAAATTACATTGACCAAAAATAATTGCTGGGAAATGACTCTTATTTTTAGGCATAAAAAAATCGCATCCGATTTATTTAATAGATAGATCACCCTTAACTGAAAAATACTAAATCGATTTTATTGTGATTTTCATCCGTTAACTGAATTTTATTTAA
Source organism: Amphipyra tragopoginis (assembly GCA_905220435.1). Taxonomy (NCBI): domain Eukaryota; kingdom Metazoa; phylum Arthropoda; class Insecta; order Lepidoptera; family Noctuidae; genus Amphipyra; species Amphipyra tragopoginis. The sequence goes on along the minus strand of HG992006.1, from coordinate 456,040 downwards.
CTCAAAATCGGTGCAAATATCATCAAAATCGGTCTAGCTAAACCGGAGATATGATTTTTTAAAATTCTATTTCGAACTAATTATCCAGTATCTTCTGAAGACTATATTTCAAAACAGACAATTTATACGGGTTTGTTGCTATAGTACTTTTGTGTACTCTTAAAAAGAGCTATCCAACGATGGTAAATTCATTTTGATTGGACATGAGTACCTACCAATACGCCCATCATCCTTTGTAAGATGATGAGAACAATTTTCCAGATAATTGTTATACCTATAACTTTGCTACCCCATTCAAACTTTTATAGCAGGCATAAACTCTTATTTTTTATCATATCTAGCTTTATGAACAGCTGTCTCTTCAACTAAATGAAAAAATCGCAGCCCTGATCGAATATTATCGTTATCGTAAAATTTTAATTTTACAGCAGAAATAAAAAACGTGTTTTTAGGTGTTTTTACCCGACTACGGCGAAGCCAAAAGGAAGGGTAATGATTTTGGTAGTCTATGTATGTATGTATGTTCCACCGTAGCGCCTAAACTACTTAACCGATTTTAATGAATGAGGTGTTGATTGATTCGTAATATTGACCCGGGTAACATAGGCTATATAAATTTTATCGAAATTTTATGTGACGGAATTTAAACCTAAGATTCTAACCTCGAAAAAAATAAACTGAGATAATCATCACGTGTTTGGAAATTTATCAAAAGAAAGGTCTTGGCGAGCACATTACAAATAATATGTGTATATATGATATTGTTTACATACCATGTCTTAATTAATACCATTATTGCTGCGACGACGTAGATATTACACGGCTAGTGTATATGCGATCGGGAAACGGAAAAGTATTAAATGAAAAATCAAGTTAAAAAAACTATAACTCAACTACGTAAAAAAGGCATCTAAAAAGGACGAAACAAGAAAATAATTCAAATAGAAATCCAAAAATGCATAGGTACAAAAATGGTCAAGGTAGAGCCGTGGTCGCACTTACTGTATACCTACTATGATCATGTGGGTGCCAGGAACACTTCCATTAAACAGACATGGTAGGTATAGTATACAGTGGGTGCGACCACGGAGACACCTTGACCATTTTTGTACCTATGCATTTATGGATTTCTATTTGAATTATTTTCTTGTTTCGTCCTTTTAGACCCCTTTTTTTACGTATTTGGGTTATAATTTTTTAACTTCATTTTTTTAGGTAGTTATATTTTAACAACCGGCCAATGTAGGAGGATAATTTTTATACCAAACGAAAGTTATTTTTTTACCATGTATTCTGTATTAATGAATTTAAATTATTTATTACGCAAATAGAGTTAAAAATGAAAATAGCGTGGCTACTGCCTGCTAGGCAGCGTTACGATATTATTCGGGTAAAATCTAAGTAGCAGTGTGTATATTAGTAGCGTATCTCTATTTTATTCGTCAAAGTATACTGACAAAAGACAAAACAGTAATGTGCTATAACTAGGCCATTTAGGGACACAATGCATGTTATTTAATTTGCTTATACTTGAACAAAATCCTAAATCGTAACACACGGTAAGATTCGGTCATTGTAAAATCCGTAATTGCCTGTCACTCTTTTTTTAAGTATTAAAGTGTATTTTTATTATAAACGAATAATAAAGTTAAGTTCATTGCGATGTTGCTAATTTCGTAAATAAAAATAGTAAAAATCCAAACAAAAACACAAGATGTAGTTCTAAATAATGAAAATGCTATAAAACGCAAAATATCGTAATAGTGTATTACGATACTATTCGATAAGGGCAGCGAAATTTCAACTAGGCTGTACTATCATTTCATTTATTTTAGCGTGATTTTAGTCTCGTTCAAATCCCTTGAACATTGTTGTTCATACCAAGAACCCACCTTTAGTTTAGTGGCATCTAGCGGGCTTTTCCAGAACTAGTAGGAATCTGAGTTGCCTTACCGTTTTCCTCCACAGATGTTCGCAACTTCGAAAACGTTGTCTTTCTAGACACATTTTTGCTCTAGAAACTTTTGTACTCTAAAATTGGAAAGATGGCGACACTTGTATCGAATTAGAGATCTTCTTCTCTCGTGTCAGCACGAGCTATACGAAAACAGCTCATGCTGTGGTGAAAAGATTAGCCAGTCAGCAAGGTTAGTAGCGGGGCTGACTGCCCAGGGTGCGCCGGACGTACTTAAGTATCGTCACTCGTGGAGGCTCTTTTCATGAACCCCTTTTATGATTAACAGAAAACTATTTCCTGAAAAAGGTCACATTAGAAATAGGAAAAAGTTATTTCCAACAAAGGAAATCTCAGGGGATCTTCATCCTTCTTATGTTGAAAAAAAAAAACTCATAAAAAGAATAGAAAAAAGAAAGAATGTAGGACAAATTAAAGGATTAAAGTCTAGAAAATCAATATTATAGCTTCAGTTAAAGCTGGATGGGCGAAATGTTTGGAAGCTGGTCTACCCCTCTTCTGGCAATGAGTGATATGTCATTAGAAAAATCTTTTTAAGCAAAACATTTGGTACTGATACAACTAAAGTCGAGTGTTAGTATTTTCGAAGTTATAACACATTTAAAGTGAAAAATCATTACTTCCACACATTTTCTTTTTTCTTTTTTGTTACGTATTCTTGAGTATCGCTACGTTCTTATCATATACTAGCTTGTGCCCGCAGCTTCGCTTGCGTAAAATTTTGAACCCGTTAAGTGACGATTTTCCATACAAACTTTCATCCCCTATTTAACTCCCTTAGGGATTTAATTTCGAAATATCCTTCCTTATACCTTGTTTACATTATAAAGGGAACTTTTGTGCAAAATTTCAGCTTTCTAGGTCCAAGGGCGTTGATGAGTCAGTCAATCAGCCAGTCAGGACTTTACTTTTTATTTATATAGATTTGCAAATATTAATTATAGTGTGAAGAAACCAGACTTTTATATATTTTTTCAATAAAATAGTGTAGAGATCCCAAACATCATAAATATTATGGATACCATATTATGGATATAAAATGGGCACAACTACCAATGATACGTGGGTGTACTTAACACCTCTGTCTACCCCTTCAGGGAATACAGGTGTGATGTTCTGTGTGTTACTTACTTAAATAATTATTATGACCAACCTCGTATGGCAAATCGTGTAAAAATATAATAAATAGCAATATTTTACCGTTAACATATTTTCTAATTGGTTACTTTTATTGAGCTTCAACTCCATAAATACGAATAATTAACAGGAGTTGTAGTACAAAAAAGAATCTACTTACAAATAACCTTTATATTGATATATCAGTAATTTACTAGAGGAGGGGTAGACCAAAACGCCCATTCTCCTTTAAAAATTAAACGAATCTATCTTTCGCCAAAGCCAAACGTTGCTCTGTTCCAAGATATACAAAATGCCAAAAACAAAAGAAAAAGAAACAGAAGCACGTTTCTTCTACATAATTTAATTCAAGAACGCCACTAGCCGTTTACCTACTCGCCATCTTTCATTCACAAACTTTGCAGAAAAGAAGTGTCCGCTTTTATAGTTTAATTTCATTCTCCTGAGAATTAAGGCACGTTCCTTAGCTTTAAATCAAGAGGAAAGTCTGTGTCCGCCTTCTTAATATGATAGGTATTAGATAAACATTACACACACAGCAATTGTCAACATATCAAAACTAACACGACCTTAAAACAAAAATACCGTTTCTTTATTTTCGTATCCTGAGTTCAAATATATTTTTTTTTTTTTAATTTCCTCATTTCTGAGAAAATAAATGAAAATCAAAAAACTTGTGATGACGTCACATAAACGGTGGAATGAGGAGTTACCTTTGCCTATGCGTTCCAATGTTTTAGGTGAAAACATTTAATGTCAAACAAGACATGTCAATGTCACTTAAGAAGTTAAACAAGACAAGTGTTATATGACAGTGACATCTAACTAACAAAGAAATGAAGCAAAGGTTAGATCGCCATTCCACCGTATGTATGACGTCATTTGGCGCATACGTCTTTTTAGAATACGCCGAATTTCAAAATTTAAATTATGAATGAAAGTACATAATTTCGAAAAACGGAAAAATACGGGTGCTCTGGATTTGGTTTTACTTTTATACAAGGTTAGTCGGAAAGGGGGTACTAATCCAAAGCCCACTCATAGTATCGCTGATGACTGTCTGGAAGCAAGTGTTAAAATTTCAAAATTCGATAAAAAAAAAAACAAATAAAATGATTTTTATTTTAGTTTTTTCAAAAAATCTTCATCTCTGCTTTAGTTACAAATTCAGAAAATGGTGCTTCTACTTCATGACCCCAAATATGACCTAAAACGTAAACACAGCTGATCATTACTGGGGATAGATAGATTTTAGAGTTTTTTTTTTGAGATTTTTGACCACCTGTTTCTCTTAAACTATTGACTTTTGGGAAAAGTTGTAGAACAAAAGTTATTCATTATTATGTGTACTTTAACACCCTTTCGGATTAGTACCCCCTTTCCGACTAACCTTGTATAACGTAATAATACATGCAGGTTAAAAATGTGAAATGTTGTCAATTGCAGCAAGCCATCTTGAATATCTGATTAGTGTTTCTAAGAATTATAAATTAAAATTGTAAAAATTAATTGACATTGGTGCCGATTCTCTTGTTCACCAACTTAAAATTAGAGAATTGCTATCTTTTACTAACAGATAGCGCGAGAAAAGGACGGTGATAGACAACAACTAAGTTAGAGATGTCAAATTAGTTTACGCCTTGAACTTCACCGTGTTTTTAGTCGACACGTTTTAAATGTCGTCTTATGAAACTGTTAGTTCAACTAAATTTGACAGCTCTTATTTACGTCTGTCTCTTTCTTATTTTATTAGAGTGAAAAAGATGGAATTAAGCCTAAATTAAGTTTAGTTTGTCCATAACAGAATCGGCACCATTTGTATTGTCTGTAGTACCTATTTTTAGAGATTTGAAGCATGGAAGAAAATTTATGAGACCTTGGGATAAAGAACCTTCGAATGAAGAATAAAAACCTTCAACATGACAAATGCAAGACCGTCACTAGCCACTCCAAGCGCCATCTTTCATTCGCAAACTTTGCAAAAAAAACTCTCCACTTTGATTATTTAATCTCAATCTCTGGACCTTCGTCCTTCACTTTACATCAAAAGAAAAGTTTGCGTTCGCCTTCCAAACATAGTATTTGATGAACATGTGACAAAATATAAAAGCAAGCTGCCTAGAATGTCTGTTTTGTAAATAAAACGGTGGTAAAATGAATTTTAATCGAGTGAATTAATAATTTTGAGATTGTAATACCTTAATAGAAGAAAATAGAAGAAAAGAATTATACAATGTGTCCGGTCATGGACTAACGATATTTTAAGTACTTATACAAGGTTAGTCAGAAAGGGGCTAATAATCCGAAAGGGGGTTAAAATACCCATAATAATGAATAACTTTTGTTCTACAACTTTTTCCAAAAGTAAGTAGTTTAAGAGAAATAGGTGATCAAAGATCTCAAAAAAAAAGCTCTAAAATCTATCTATCCCCAGTTATGATCAGCTGTGTTTACATTTTAAGTTATATTTGGGGTCATGAATTAGAAGCACTATTTTCTGAATTTGTAACTAAAGCAGGGATGAAGAATTTTTGAAAAAACTAAACTAAAAATCATTTGTTTGGAAAAAAAAATATCGAATTTTGAAATTTTAACACTTGCTTTCAAACAGTCATCAGCGATACTATAATTGGGCTTCGGATTAGTACCCCCTTTCCGACTAACCTTGTATAACAACTATTCTAGTACACAAATACACTAGGGTCCAATCCACTTCCATTTTTTTGTTGAGATATTCTGTACGTGTGTACAAAAAAAGTCATATCTCTCCAAGTTTTGGTCCTACTGAGATAAAAGTAGGCTTATTCGGAGGGCAACAATATTGTCATCATCATATCAGCCTATTGCCGTCCACTGCTGAACGTAGGCCTCCCCCAAAGATCGCCAACCATCCCGGTCTTGGGCAGCCCACATCCATCCGCTGCCAGCCACCTTTTTCAAATCGTCGGTCCATCGTGCCGCAGGGCGTCCCACACTACGTTTGCCCAAACGCGGTCTCCACTCTAACACGTGTCTGCTCCATCTACCATCTGTTCGTCTGCAGACATGGCCGGCCCACTTCCACTTCAGGGTGCTAATTCTACGCGCAATGTCGGTGACTTTAGTTCTCTGGCGAATGACTTCATTGCGAATTCTATCCACCAGAGAAACCCCGAGCACAACGAACAATATTGTCTATCGTTTATATTACGATACAATGGGTTCTCATAAAGACATACAGTCGTAGACAATATCTCAACAAAAAAGCAAAATGGCTGCCAAATAGCGTGGAAGTGGATTGGACCCTAGTGCGTAGTGTATTTGTGTACTAGAATAGTTGTTCTATAAGTACTTAGAATATCGCTAGTCCATGGCCAGACACACTGTACAATTTATTTAAACTTTGAGTGCTATTTCCATTTAAAATTATCTAATTTAGGCATCCCACACTGTTTGTTTTCTGTTGCATACAATATTTCTATTGCATTCCTATAGTTGAGGGAGCACATCGATTTTTGTTCTTGTCCTTTATAATATAACATACAAGGTGCATTCTTTGTTGAAGATCCTAACAAAACAAGTAAATATTTTCAGATTTTTGTATCCTAGAAGATAGTCTATGACCATTAAGAGCGTGTACGCCGTACGGCATTTCATAAAAAATTTCAAGTCTTTGTTTTTCGTAATGACTGAACCGATTTTGATGAAACTTCGCACACATAAGCAGGATACTTAGGTCTAAAAAGTTAGTAGAAAACATTTTCGAAATGTCTTACATGGAAAATTTAAAATCGGTCTAATTTAACTGTAACATTATTTTTCGAAAATGTTTTCTACTAACTTTTTAGTCCTATGTATCCTGCTGATGGGTATGAAGTTTCATTAAAATCGGTTCAGTCATATCGAAAAATAAGGACTTGAAAATTTGTATGAAATGCCGAACGGCGTACACGCTCTTAACAGAATGCAGGTTCAATTTAGTCGCCTGTCATGCTTACCCAGTATATTGATATGTCCTACTCTTTACATAAAGTTAAGTCTGTCTTGCATAGGGCAATGACATAAAAGTGAAAAAGGTATATTGTAGTTTCTATTGTCCTTTTCATTTCCATAAAAATGTTTTTGAAAATATTTGTATTGTTTTTTCTTTTTCTTATTAAATTAATCGAACCAATCCAAGCCAGCATTAATTAATTAGTAAGTTTTCATTAATTTATATTTGTATGTCAGATTTATGTTACAATTATCAGTAATTAACTGTATTTATGTACCTAAATAAGTAAATAAATAAGTAAAATCTGTTCTCTAACTACACTTGCTATTCCTGTGTTTAATGCATGCCGTGGCAGCCTTTAATTAGGGCTACACTTTAAAATGTAAAAATAATATAGTACTGTCATGTAATTTTGGTGTATGCTTTGTTGGTTGTCCTTAAATAAATAAATGAGACCTTTTCTTACGGAACCCTTAAAACGAAGAATAAAAGCACCTACAACATAATTAAATGCACGACCGTCACTAGCCACTCCGGACGCCGTCGTTCATTTACAAACTTTGCAAAAAACTCCCCACTTTGATTGTTTAATCTCATTCCCCTGGGTCTTCATGCCTTCACTTTACATGAAGAGGAAAGTTTGTGTTGGCTGGCTATTCACTCTAACTACACCAGGGAGTTTACTTTAAATGAGGAAGTTAGAACTTTTAGAAACGTTATTTTTTGAAAATATAGTAAAACTGCAGGTATTAAAATGTAGCACTGATAATTATGAGAGGTAAACTAAACTAGTGTAGCGACACTGCTGACGCATAAGTTTTGTATACTGAAGTGCACCATTGTATTAGCGCGGCGCAACAGTCGTCTCCCCACAGTCATACAGTTAGGTCGACATTATAGTGTAGTATGTAGTTTATAATTTGGACACTTGTACCAGGGGCCTAATTCTCCTAAAATAAATTGTTGCCAAACGCAATCGAACCACAACCGTCAGTCAGTTTTTGTTTTCGAGAACTTTCAAAATGATTGATTTTGTTTTTTGTGTCAAACAATTCGACAGCTTTTGGAATTGAGAACTGTCTGAATGAACGGTTCCGCCTTAGTTCGGTTGTGATTTATCAAGAGTTATTTTAGGAGAATTGGGCCCCAGTAAAGTTATAAACAACCTTATTTTTACTTTATACGAAAACCGAGACACCCCAACAAGATTTTCATTAGAACTGCCTGAATATGTGTTTTTTTTAGTAAATCTCCAAGTTACACCTTAGTTTATATCGCGTAAAGTTCCCTGAAAAAGTGTGAAATGCCTGAGATGTGCTATGCAGGGGTTGTCTAATACACGGAAACTGACCGAGAGGACCGTCTCAAGCCTCAAGGTGTCTATTCCCGTCAACTATTATGGGTAGAAAACTACTGAAACAAAACTGAAATTCAATATTTATTAATATCAGCCATTTCTGTCCCACTGCAGGGCAAAGGCCTCCCTTCTCTCCTTCCATTTATCCCTTCAATAAAAAAGAAATTCAATAAAAATAAAACAATGGTTTAAAAAATATGTCAATCGATTCTCCTAGTGATTCTGCACAAACTAGTTTCAGGTTTAGTATATACTAAAACTAAGCTTGTATATCCTAACATGTGACCATCATTGAATAACCATGCAACTTCCTTCGTACCCCTACAATAGTTACTTAGTTCTTATTGTTAAATGCTAACTTATTTACACTTTAAAGAAAAAGGTTTTAGCTTACAAGATAATTAAGCTAGGTTTCCGAGAATTAGAACTGGAATTTACGATAAAATAGATGAAAATGAACAGTTTCCTTTGTTATTCGACTTCGTAGTAGTATTTCCTTCTAAATTACTTTATACAACATCTGTTTATAACCCAGCTCAGTTCTTAGAAGGCGATCTAGAAAAATTCCTCGGTGTATTATGGGATAAGATAAATCATTGGAAATCTGTCATTCTATTCATGAATAAAAAATATTTTGGCGGCACGGTGAGACCGATAAAATTATGGTACCCTGGAAAACCCTAATATCAATCATGTTATATATTATGGAATTTTATGAAATTATGTTATGGAATTGATAATATGAAATCTATACCTACTACCCTCAATATCGATATCTTAGTGCACAGCTGCAGTACAGTCTGTTCACTCAAAGATGATTCCTCACATAGCGGTCATGTTCAAAATTGTAGCCATAAGGAGATTGCTATCATAAAAACGTAAACGACGTAATTGAAAACCGTTAAATAGCTATAAGATGCATGTTTTGTTTTTTAAAAATGTTTGATTTTCTTTGTATGGTAACGTTTTGTAGAGAATCGCCAGGAGTCACCTTACGGTGAAAAGGTTATATTTTTTATTATAATTATAATTTATATATATACAAGGTGTAACATAAATAACGCACAAGCTCTTAAGGGGTCACTGTACTAATCATTATGAAAAAATTTTACTATAGCACCAAAACAGAAATCGCGAAAAAAAACCAGATGTTCCCTACATTTTTGTTCGCATTACTCGTCAAAATGTGGGAAACAGCAGATTTTTTTGCGATTTCCAGTTTGGTCCCATAGTAAAAGTTGTTCATAGTGATGTGTACAATCTTCCATTTCGGTTTTTCGAGTGTTTGCAATTTCAACCTGTATATTATAATTTGGGGTGCATGTAAAGAGCCTCCGCGAGTGACGATACGTCAGTACATCCGGCGCACACTGGGCAGTGAGCCTCGCTACCAACCTTGCTGACTGGCTAATCTTTTCACCACGCATGAGCTATTCTTGTATAGCTCGTGCTGACACGATAGAAGAAGAAGAAGAATTGTTTTTTAATATTAATTGTTAATTAACATCAAGGCTAACCAAAGGACTAGTGTAGTGAATAGATTAATTTCTCCGTTATTAAACACTACTCTTGAACAGTTCTGTCTGAATATTAAAAAATCCTATTAAATTGACTATTCTGTACTTAAAACATTTTGTGAACCAAGCCATCGTTATGAAACCTAGAATCATTAACCAAATAGTGTTCTGCCAAGAGCAAAGTTTTAGGTGATTATTACTTAGTTGTACGTAAGTAGTGGCAAGTAGCAAGTCTATTATATCGTCCTCTAAGTTTATCAAAGGGTCGTAGTTTTCTCATCAAAGTAAAAGAAAAAGTATTACGAGAAGCCTCTGCGGGATTATTGGCAATACTTTAGGTTTAACACGAAAGTAATTGCGATGCTGTAACGCTATTGTTAATATCGATAGTATTTGGTACAGTACGATAGTAATTATAAACTTCTTTGATCGCTTCAGTCGATACTTATAAGTTACTATTGTGGTTTCTAATTAAGAAACTGTAATCACTTGGTGGTTTTACATCGAATATTAAACGTAGATACAACCCTTTTACTTAAAGAATGGGATTGAAAACGGCGGCGCTACTGTCACTATTTGCCTCTCGCTCACCCACGTTTTCTGTGGGTGAAAGGCAAAATAGTGGATCTGCCATTTCTTATCCCATTTCAGTAATAACCAGCTTGAGGCGTTGGAGTCCATTGAGAAGCATGCCAAGAAGCTCACTCCAAAGTCTTGAGCATCGGCGCAAAGTTGCTAGTCCATCGGTTTTTCATCGGATACATTTCGGAGTATGTACTTCAAATCTACATGATCTAATTTCCCCCTGCCCTTTTTTCTATAGGACAGCAGAAGCACGAAAAAGCGCCATCGGTTCATGGTTGATATACTAAAAACTCGAACGAAGCGATTTGATTCCACTTTCATTGTGAAAACCGCCAAAAAGTGGAATGCGCTGCCCGAGTGAGTGTTCTCCGACAGCTACAATCTGGGTGTCTTCAAGTCACGAGTGAATCGCTTAACATCAGGCGAGAGGGCGACGAAATGAAGGCGTTATACAAAATAATAAATAAAAAAAGTTGTCGTTTCGTAAAAGTACTTAGGCTGGCTGTTCAGCAACATTTAACTTTATCCTCTAGTTAAACAACCGTTATCTCGAAAAATGTACCATAACTTTTGCTAAATTTTTGTTTAACCAAAGTTTATTGGGGAATTTATATAAAATACCTATTTACTTTCAAGCTCAATTGTGTATTCAGTATAGTCTTTTAAATATAAAATATAACCTTGAAGTATGAAATCCCCAGTCACCTCGACAATATTCGTAAACGTACATTCACGTATTTTTGTCATATATCTTACATGACACATTTTTCTCTTAGTAAGTTATACAATTCAGTACCTATGTCCACAATTTATTACCTCAAGGCGGATTTTCTCATTTAACTCCTTCAATTTATTCAACCAGAAAATGTTTTGCAAACACATAAAATTTTACCGTCTTCATAGTATAAACAGGGATATCGTTTTGTTCCAAAATGTGTAGTAATAAAATTTTAAGAGTACTTGCAATATCGTAATCGGCACTTGTGTAACATAAACGAGTAATTTACTTATTGCAAGGACGCCTCTCTATATTTCGTGTTACAATTCTGGTAAAACAACACAAAACGGATAATTAAAACGAGCATTAAAGATATTATAGTTTCACGCACTTATGTAGACATATGTAGCGTCGCCAAGGTTGGTAACAATTTAAAATTGTTCACTATTATAATTATATAGACACACCTTCGGTTTCGGAATTGAGAATTCTAGGATGAGTAAGTACTTATGTAACATTTGAGTACGAAGTTGTCAAAAAAATGACAGATTTGAAAGCATTTTTTTGACAACTCCGTACTCAAATATTGCATAAGTATCTCGAATTCTCAAATCAGAAACCGGAGGACAGACATCACTACTAAGGGATGACGTCATTCCACAAAAACTTATTATAGACAGGCATTTTATCTTGGCCGCTGTGAACTTCGTGCCGGTCGTTTTGAAATAGATTATTAAGGTACAAAATAGCTTCTATTTAACACTTAATTAACACCATTTAGAATTGACCATTAGTTAAGAAAAGTTTATTTAATACTTTACATAGAAACTGTTTCCTTTCTGAGTATACATGCGCGAATTTCGGGGAGCCTATGTTCAGAGTGGCTAACATAAAATGGTTTGAAACTTCCCATCACTCCATACAATGTACGGTCGGCTCCATAAATGCAGTTTCACCTTACGAACAACATTAGCTTGCGCGCGAGATGTGTGTGTGCACGTGTAAGCGTTTAAAGCTGAGCAAGTCGCCGCATACGATTATTTTGTCGAACTGACACTGCATAAATGAAGCCGATAGTACAAGAAATAATAATAATGTTCTTTATTGTCAAAGGGTTTTACACGTTCTTTTACAGGGTTAAAACTAGGATTGTACTATTTAACTTAATACTTTAGTTGAGAACATGTTGAAAATATTACCACAGACCTCGCTTGCACTAGGCTGGGCCTGTCCCGCAGGAAACAGGACAAGTACTGAAAATGACAATTCCAGAAAGTTTAAAAGCGTGTATGCTCTTTCTACATTCACGTAGAGATCCTTCAGGGATCACAATATATTTTCTTGAAGAATGTTATAATCTAACTCGTATTTCTTTTAGGTACAAAATTTACGTACGCTTACAGAACTACGCAGTGCTTGAAGTCACGTACAACGAGAATTTATTAGATTGAAGATTGATGTACCTGTCACGAAAGTTGCCGACTATCGTTAATATGGAAACTGATATTGATAGTACTTGAACTGTGAAGCCTAAGCCTTACCATTAGTTATCCTTACCGCGGCGGTCCGTAAATATTATACGATTGACGTCTAATGTTCAGTATGCTCGTTTCATTTGAAGGAGTAAGCAAAGTTTCAGTATCGAAGTACTTTTTAACCGACTTCAAAAAGGAGGAGGTTCTCAATTCGGTTGTATGTTTTTTTTTATGTTTATTACCTGAAATCTCCGTCATTTATGAACCGATTTAAAAAAAGATTTTTTTGTTCGAAAGGGTACCGATTGGTCTCATATAAATTTTGTTATGATTAGACCATGAACTTCAGAGATATGAAACGGAACTCCTCATCTGATCAAAGCAAAATTCTCAAATAACTAATATTGCTTTGTTTATATTTGTTGTTGGGAACTGACTACTGGAAAAAAGGAGGGGTTGCGTGTCCCCCTCCCTCCCCCCCCTTTTGGAATGTTTTCATTAAATCGTGTAAGGTATCATTTGGAAGGGCTTTTTATACCTGACTGACTACGTCAAAACCAAAAAGAAGGGTTATGAAGAGGAGGGGGTTAAAATTATATCACTAAAACGTATTTCATAAAAAATAAACTTACAAAAAAAGTAAAAACCGACTTCAAAGAAAAACTAAAAGGAGTAAAATAATTACTATAATTTATAAAATTAACAGTTTCAGAAGTCGGTGCAACTCTACACTGAAACAAATAGAAGCCACCGACTTCTGAAACTGTTAATTTTATATTATGGTAATTACCTATTTTACTCCTTTTAGTTTTTCTTTGAAGTCGGTTTTTACTTTTTTTTTTAAGTTTATTTTTTATAAAATTTAGATAGATAAAATGCACTATTTATGAAATATAATACAAATGTTACAGGAATACCGCAAAACCTCAAACACCTCAATTAGAATATTCAGTTAAAATCATAATGAGTACACTGAAACTTTACTTTTGTGTGCTTAAATATTGTTTATTCAGGAAAATGGTACTACTTTTTATTGTTAACTGCATTTAAAATTCACTCTTATGGCCTAAACATACAGCTTAATTTTCTTTATCTCAATTTATTCATTAGTAAAAAGCACAATTCAAAAAATTTACATACAACGTTAGTCGGAAAGGGGGTACTAATCCGAAAAGGCGTGAAAGTACACATAATAATAAGTAACTTTTGTTCTACAACTTTCCCCAAATATCAACCGTTTAAGAGAAATAGCTGTTCAAAAAATTCATAAAAAATACGCTAAATGCTATCTATCTTCGACTATGAGCAGCTGCGTATACATTTTAGGTCACGTATTAGACGCTCCATTTTCTGATTTCGTAACTAAAACGAGACGAAGAATTTTGCATGGAAATAAAAATTATGGAATTTTGAAATTTTAACACTTGCTTTAAAGGCGCGATTCCATTAGGCAAGTCTTGCATACAAGTATGACGTCACATCTGTGTACAAGTATATATGTTACCGGCCAAACCCGATTTCAGGACAAACTAGTTTTGCCTAGGCTAAACTAGTTCCTCCTATACGCGGTAGGAGTAACTAGTATAGCCTAGTCTAAACTAATTTGGCCCAAGCCCGATAGGATAAACTAGTTTAGGCTAGTCCAAACTAATTTGTCCTAAGCCCGATGGGATAGACCAGTTTAGGCTAGGCCAAACTAGTAGATCCTGATATAAATACGCACACTCTAGGATAAACTGGAATGGCCTAGTCTAAACATTATAGTATATCTAGAAAGTCAAAATAAATAGATAAACTGATTGAAATACTCCGTAATTGGAAAAATAATAATTTTTATTAAAACCATACTGATTCGTCGTTAAAAGTTATGGATAATTGGTAATACAAACAATCATACCATAACAAATAAGAAGTGTTTTTTTAATAGAAGCAATAATCATATCTCAATTATTAAAATTGTTTTTTATTTTTACAATTTTTACGGTTTTTTTGGTGGCACTTAGAATTGGCGTATTATTTTCCAGGTGACTAATAACTTAAAAGGCGACTAAGTGTTTGCAACTAATAAAATGAGGCGAGGAGCTATAAATAATGACTTGGCGACTAATAATGTTAGCAGGGTGGTTAAGTAGAATCCCGACATGGATAGGTTAGGTTCGAAGGGGATGACGGGGGCTAGAGTGAGCGAGCGAAGCGAGCGAACGAAGCCCCCGTCATCCCCTTCGTGTTAGGTTACTTTAAACCCTGCAGACAGAAATAGGAGCCCCGCACAGCGGGGCTCCGTCGACTTAAGCTCCACCTAGTTTGAGCGACTTAAGCTGCACCAATGATGTTTCTGAGATCACCTTTGCCTTCGTCAAATGACATGTTTGCTCAATTACTTTCGACTCTGCAATTTTTTTTTGTTTAGACTGTTTAGACTAGGCCATACCAGTTTATCCTAGAGTGTATGTATTTATATCAGGATCAACTGGTTTGGCCTAGGCTAAACTGGTCTATCCTATCGCGCTTAGGACAAATTAGTTTGGACTAGCCTAAACTAGTTTATCCTATCGGGCTTGGGCCAAATTAGTTTAGACTAGGCTATACTAGTTACTCCTATCACGTATAGGAAGAACTAGTTTAGCCTAGGCAAAACTAGTTTATCCTGAAATCGGGTTTGGCCGGTAACATATATATAGTAATGTAAGCATACATTGGAAACATGTTTCCGAGAGTGTGCAAATTGCATGCAGGTTTTACTTGCATATAAGTGGAGATGTTCAACAATTGAGTTGGACATCATGGGTATCAATCACTAGTTCGCAATTCGAAAAGTGCAACTAACGTTTGCGCGTTCAATTTGCACGTCACTTGAATAAAAAATGTACAATTTCAAACTACCTCATACAAGTTGTAGCTTGTATGCAGGTTTGTTCAAGTTGTATGCAATTTGCAACTTGCATACAAATAACTTGCCTAATGGAATCGCGCCTTAAAACCGTCATCAGTGATTCTTAAAGTGGCCTGCGTATTAGTACCCCCTTTCTGACTAACCTTGTTTATTCAAAATGGATGAAATCAATTCAGTAGCCGATTGTTAAATAAATACTTTCAGGGTTTGCGTTTATTACGTAACGCGTTGTATACTCCACATCGCTACATCAGCTTTATTTATCTTATGGCCAACTTTATTGCAACTGGGCCAGTATTTTCCGTATTTATTGTTCTAGTTCCAGACATGGTTAGCAAGAGTTTGTTATAGTTTTACTCTGATAAGCGTTTTTACTGAACTAACTTCTGTTTGCAACTAACTCATCCGTGTGAGAATAAAAAAGGTAAGGTAAGTTAGATGAAATAAAAATAAATAACTTTTACTGGCAGCATACTACAACAACCATTACAAAAATCCAGCAAATGTGTGACTTATCTTATGCAGTACTATACCACAAGCACCGTACCACAAACACTGCACCACAAGCACTGCACTACAAGCACTGTACCACAAACACTCCACCACCAGCACTCCACCACAAGCACTGCACTCCAAACACTGCACCACAAACACTCCACCACAAACAGTCCACCACAAACACTGCACCACAAACACTGCACCACAAACACTGCACCACAAACACTGCACCAACAACACTCCATCACAAACACTGCACTACAAACACTGCACTACAAACACTGCACCACAAACACTACACCACAAGCACAGCACTACAAGTACTGCACTATAAGCACTGCATCACAAGCACTGCACCACAAGCACTGCACCACAAGCACTGCACCACAAGCACTGCACCACAAGCACTGTACCACAAGCACTGCACCACAAGCACTGCACCACAAGCACTGCACCACAAGCACTGCACGACAAGCACTGTACCACAAGCACTGCACCAAAACACTGTACCACAAACCCTGTACTCTTTCGATCTGACGTTCATTGCACCAACGATCTTTCGACCTAACGTTCATCGCACCATCGTTCTTCGACCTTAAGTTACTCACCCAAGCACTGTACCATACGTAGTGATGCAACGAATACAAATATTCGTCCTCGCAGAATATCAATATGACTCATGTGATCAAATTCATGTGATCAATCATGAATCAAATCAAATCAAATCAAATCAAATGGTGTATTTGTGAAACATAGGTATACAACAGGTCATACATAATACAAAAATAGGACGCTATGTTTTGTCTTAAGACATACAAATATCATACATGCAGAATAAATATGCTAAAGAAAAATTACATTAATAAAAGGAAACAATACAGAGATCATAATAAAAAAAAAAAAAAAAATTATTAAAGATTACAGATATCAAAATTTTTAAGTGCAACATTAATAGTTATAATTCTTTGTCGTTTAAAAACTCGTCTATTGTGTAATAGCATTTGTCATGAAGAATTTTCTCCAGTGCTATTTTGAATTTTGACAATGGCATTATTTTTATGGAATTAGGAATTTTATTATATATTCTAGGAGCAATTCCAAAAAAGCTTTTGTACATCAAGGCAGTCTTACATTTTAAGTTACATAATTGATTTTTGTACTGCGCACGCAATTGAGTTTTCTTGACTGCTGATAGTTTAATAAATAAATGCGGGTTTTTTCTTACAAAAAGTGCAGTTTCTAATATGTGTAATGCCGGAAATGTTAACAGTTTTAATGATTTAAAGTAAGGCATACAACTGTCTGTGGTTTGTAGACCGCACATAGACCTAATGCAACGCTTTTGCATCCTGAATACTGTCTCTCTATCAGTTGATTGTCCCCAAAAAATAACACCATATCGAAGAATTGAACCTGCTAAACCATGATACGCTGTCAACAAGGTTTCAATATTTACTTTTTTTGATAGTTGGAAAAGTGCGTATGCGGATTTACTCATGCGCTTACATATATCTTCTACATGGAGTTTCCAAGTGAGTTTATTGTCGATAGTTATACCTAGAAACTTACAACTAGTGACCTCTTCTATCAAACAGTTGTTATATGTAACGGAAATTGTTGGGTTTGCACGACGTTGATGGAAATGCATTATTTTAGTCTTGCTTAAATTTATTCTTAAATTATTCTTATCAAGCCACTTTATAATTTCGCCTACAGCGCTATTGATTTCATTTTGGTAGTCATTAGGATTAGTACACTCTATAATTGCTGTGCTGTCATCAGCAAAGAGAACCATTTTGTGTGTTATCGCTTTTGGGAGATCGTTAATGTATATAAGGAACAATAACGGTCCCAATACACTGCCTTGAGGCACACCATATTTTACATGTCTAGATTCAGATGTGTATAAAGATTCTATCTTACTGATTGGGCATATTCTAGTGATTTCTGTACACTGCGATCTATCACTAAGATATGATTTTAAGAGTTTGAGGATATTTCCTCTTATTCCATAGCCGTGCAATTTTCGAAGTAGGATGTTATGATCAACAAAATCGAAAGCTTTGGTCATGTCAGTGTATATAGCACATATAGGATTCCTTTTATCTATGGAAGTCAAAATATTAGATATTAGGTCAAAAAATGCCATATTGACTGTAGTGTTTTTTCGAAACCCTTTTTGTTCAGTGCAGAACAGTTTATGTTGTTCAAAGTAATTATACACAGCATTATATATTACTTTCTCTATTATTTTTGAGAATATCGGAATTTTGGCAATTGGTCTGTAATTTTTTACATCTGTTTTGTCATTCCGCTTGAAAAGGGGTTTTATAACAACTTTTTTTAGACAATTTGGAAATGTTCCCTCCGTAATGCAGTTATTGATAATGTGCGCTAGTAGCGGTGCAATTATTTCCTTGACATATTTAATAACTTTTGTAGATACGCCGTCGTAGCCGACAGTGTTCGTGTTTTTTAAGTCATTAATGATTTGTATTATGTCAATGTATGTAGCTGGTAGCATAAATAACGAATGAGATGTCAGATTTTCAAAATTATTATTAGCGGCAATGTCTGCATGAATACCATTTTCAATTGTATCAATAAAGTAATTGTTAAATTCATTTGCTATGTCAATTGGATGCGTAAAATTCAAATTATCTCTTTTTAATAATGATACTGATTCTTGGGGAAAATTGAATTTAGTTTTGTTAATTATTTGCCAAGCAGCTTTAGATTTGTTTTGGGAAGTCTTAATAAAATGATTATTTTGGGCTTTCTGTGTTAATCTTATTATTTTTCTATATTGTGCTGAGTATTTTTTAAAAGCCAGTTTATTTTTTAAATTAGGATTATGTCTGTACTCCCAAAGTAGACATCTTTGTTTTTTACTGCATATTTGTATTCCTTTAGAGATCCATTTAGTCGATTTGCTGGTTTTTATAGTTATGCATTTTTTTGGAAAGCATAATCTATACAGGAGTAAAAAATCATCCATAAAGTATCGAAAAGATTCATTTGCATCATTGGTATCATAAACTTGCTTAAACGATAAGCTTTTCAAGTACGATTTAAATTTAATTAAGTTTTCTTTCGAAATATCTTGCTTTTTTGTTTTCCAAAATTTAAGTTTACAAGTTCTGTTAATAGGTACTTTTAATATTTGAGAAGTGTGATCAGAAAGAATTAAATCTTTAACTTCAGCTCTGCAGCCCGCTCGATAGTTATGTGCAAAGTTATCGATGCATGTATTGCTCCTCAGTCTGGTAGGGGTATTCAAGGCTAATTTTAAATTATATTGTTGGAGAAAATATTCAAGATCTAATGTCGTTTTATTTCTTTTAAGGACGTCAATGTTAAGATCTCCACATATAACAATATTTTTGTTTGATTTAGAGCAAATTTTTTTTAATATACTCTCTAACCTTTCGTAAAATATTGTATAATTGTTTTTTGGTATTCTGTACACGCATACAACAATAATGTGATGTGAAACGAGTTCTATAGCACTGCATTCGAAAACGTTTGGCACAGATTGCTTTGCTACGTCCGATATTCCCCTATACTGCAAGCCCTTTCTCACAAGAATACAGGTGCCTCCTCGTTTGGCATTTCTTGAGAAGCAAGCTGCTAGACAGAAATTGGGTATTTGCAAGAAATCTTCATATCCTCTTTCCATAAAATGTTCTGTTATACAGATTACATCTATAGGGGTTCCTGTATTATAGAGTTCCTCTAATTTAACTATAAAAATATCCAACTTGTTGAGTAGCCCCGCTATGTTTTGGTGAAGAATATTTAAAGAGTTAAAGAAAAAACTGAGAATTGTTCTGTTCCTGTGTGTCTATCAAAGTTTGTTGTTTTTTTTGGAGACTATCAACTTCTAAGTGAACAGCACTCAGTAAGCCTAAGCTTTGAATGAGATCTTGCAAGTGAGATACAATAATTTTTTGACCTTTGTTATTCAAAGTTCCGAAACGTTGATTGTATGTATCGTTAGTGTAAGGCAAATTTAGGTTTGAATCTAAGACAATCGCATATTTACAAGTCTCAACATCCATGTACAGTAAATTATTGAAAATTTCTATTCGGCTATTAAACATAATATTAGAGTTGTTCATGTATTTAAATGTTGGTAGACAGATTATAAAGTTAGTATGACACAAAGATATTAATTTTTCATGGATAAATTCGACAAGATGCTTATAATAATGCGTCTTCCGGAAGTCTTCCTCTCCTATATAGATAACACAGTAATCAGACTTAGTAAAATTGCGTACTTTACCATCAATATTGTTTAAGATACATTTTATTCCACATTTGGGTTGACGGTAATGACAGATTTCATAATTACATACTAGCGTCTCTTCCATTAAATTGTATAGCCTGTTGGAAGTTTCACTGCTGACGAGACATACTTTGTGCTTCTTACTCGGTGCTGAAAATGGTGATGGGGAGTCTGTAGTTAAAGGGCTAGTGAGTAGACTCATTGAATTCTTGGAGTGAAGACACATTTTCTACGCTGAAATATTGTGTTGGATTTTTTTTCTCCATAAAACCATCCACCGTGCCTCAGAAAGGCTATTTTCAACAACTGGCATTACACAAACCGAGAAAACAAATCGTTTGTCAAAAATTTAACAAATGTTACACTTTAAACTTTTTAATGTACCTTTAATAGAGGTCAGTGACCTTTAATGTCACATCTACTTTTTTATTATTATGGCGATATTTTCGACGACGTCATACGAACTTATATAATATTGTTTTTGTTACATAAGCTCTAGCCTAGTCTACTTTAGGGAACTTACTTTCGATATCCATATAAAGATTCTTATTTAGATAAACTGTTGTCGTAAATCTATGTTCCTGTGAACGTTCAATACTTTCAGTTCAAACAATCCGTGTAAAGGGCAGTTCAGACTACGCTATACTATTTCGCTATTATAGTAAAAGATATTACGTCATAAGCTATAACTATATGGCATGACGTTCACACTATACGCTATTTCGCAAGCCGGTCTACTATGTAGAGCAAGTTATTTGAAGGCGATCCATCGGGTTGCGGACGTGAGGCGGGACGGGACCGAAGAATCGTACGATATAGCTCTAAGAATCGCTGAAGTTTATCGCGCATAGCAAGCCAATACTTTATAGCATAGCGTTATGTGAAATTTTCCATATAAATTGTATGCCGTGCGATATCGCTGTGCTATACAGTATTTGCTATAAGGTATACAACGCTAATTTTAGTACAAAAAACGAGACACCTCAACAAGATTTTCATTAGAACTGCCTGAATGTATGTTTTTTAAAAATAAATATCCAAGTTACACCTTAGTTTATGTCGTGCTACGTAAGGGTTGTCTAATACACGGAAATTGATCTAGCGGACCGTCTATTTATTTTGTGCTCAAGGTGTCTATTCCCGTCCACTGTTATGCGTAGAAACATATTGAAAGAAAATTTAAATTTATGAAAAAAAGGGTAAATATAAAGTGGTTTCAAAACTATGTCAATCGATGTAGTGATTCTGAACAAATTAGTTTCAGGTTTAGTGTATACTAAAACTAAACTTGTATATAGCGTAGTCTGAACTGCGCTTATTTCGATATCTATGTTTTAAGAGTAAAATATTAAATGTAGGTACAGACATCATTATAATATCACCCGTGATATGACGTAATAGAGCTAGATTGCTGAACTACCCAAGGCTAGAAAAGTAAGGGAATAAGCTGTTTACTTTATTTAGGACATAGTACAAAGGGCGCCACATAAAATATAAGTAAACACCATATATTACGGCGGCACAAAGGGACGGAAATGGCTTCCCTTCGGTCTGTCGGCGTCGGAAGTAAGGACAATGACAGATGTTGCTCTGTGTCATGCGACCGCGTATCGCGGGCCGGTTAGTATGACGTATGACAGATTTGCTTCAGGCTAGCAGAGGACGGTGTGCGGTATTTTCACGGTAACATGAGCAGGAATTTGTGAAAAAATTACTCAGAGTAATAACAGGAACACTGGAGCTTTTTAGGGTTCCCTAACAAGGAACCCTTACAGCGATTATGCACTGCATCCGATCCGGATCCGTGAAAATAAGAATGTAAAAAACTCGGACCGAATTCAGATATTACTTTGCGCACTGCATCCGATCCGAATACGTGAAAATACAAAGTCTAAAAACTCGGACCGAATTCGGATATCGATTACGCACTTATCCGATCTCTGATCCAAATTCAAACAATGCAGGGGCCATCTTTGGCATATCCATTTGGCGTCCGATTTGAATCCGAGGTAATGCGAAAGCGTTCATACAAACAGTACTACGGCTACTTCGGTCCGTCAATTTTTTTTCCGAATCAGAAACTCACGGATGACGGAGAGAAATCGGATGACGAAAGTAGGATCTAGTGCGTAAACTACCATACAAATAGTTCTACGACTACTTCGGAACGTATTTTCTCAGATTCGGATCGGATGCAGTGCGTAACCGCTCTCATAGTTTCGCCATGTCCGTCCGTCCGTCCGCAGCTTAGCTCAGAGACTCTTAGTACTAGAAAGCTATAATTTGGCACGGATATACATATAAATCACGCCGACAAGATGGTAATTTAAAATCGTGAAAAATATTTTTTTTGAGGGTGCCTCCTATCTAAAGTGGGGATGTTTTTTTTTCTCGTCTACCCCATCGTGTGGGATGTTGTTGGATAGGTTTTTCTAAAATATTGTGAGTTTGTGAAAACCATTTTTCGATTAAGGGATCCGTTTCTGAAATATTAAACTTTAAAGTGCTAATTTTTGTTAGGGTCAAGTGTCCCCCCCCCCCCTGCCAGCTAAACGGCTAGTTTTGGATATGTAAAAAAATTCACGGCAGTAGTGTACACAATGAAGTTAAAAGGACAACTATCACAGCTAAGTAGGCTTTACAAGTTTACGAGTAATGGTCGATCAACCGGAAAAGTAAAAATTTCGTACAAATTCCATTGAAAAATTACTAAGCCCTCTTCTTAGTCCGCATTATTGTGCAACTGCGGAACCCTATTACTGCGCGTGGCCCAACACGCACTTGGCCGGTTTTTATTTAATGATAATGACGTACTTTGTTGCATGTAATCGTATTTTTGAGACCTGAAGCTCGCGGGGCCGCGAGCGACCTGTATTGAATAAATCATTGAGAACTTAATGTTCGTAACTCAATCACGAGGATTTAAATGTTTACTTTTAAAGAAATAATACATATTTCCTAGTACGCACATACTTTCCTCCCCAAAGAAGACTCTTTTCACCCGCCCGACTACGACCTACTAGCTATTTAATAAAAACAAAGTAAACAGTTTGTTTTCCCCATAGACAGGCATATTATATTAAGGGTTTTCCTTGATATTCCCAGTCTTGGTATCTTTAGCAATAACTATAACTATTCTCGTATGTCGCGAGTGTTGCGACCCTATCGTTTAGCCGAGTTGCTTATCTTGTAGTCATAAAAGTAAAGTAAGGAAACTATTTGCTAAATGCTATTCATAAAACAAATGTTATTGAAGTGGTACAAATACTGAATGTAGTGGATATTTGTATGGTGTTGACATTTTGATTAGAGGTGTTGTGCGATACGTGTCTTCAGCAATATCCGGTGGCATCACGCGTACGACATGTGTAGCAACATCACATAAGACGAAAATATTGCGTTAACAATACATGTATGGCGACGTCAGCGGATGGCGACACATGTCGCGTCGCGTGACATTGGTCTCGTAATGGATACGCAGCTTTATTTCTAACACGATTTAAGGCGCGATTCCATTAGGCAAGTCTTGCATGCAAGTATGACGTCACATTGTCAAGTTGCTTACATTGGAAACATGTTTTCGAGAGTGTGCAAATTGCATGCAGGTTTTACTTGCATACAAGTGGAGATGTTCAACGACTGAGTTGGACATCATGGGTGTCAATCACTCGTTCGCAATCCGAAAAGTGCAATTAACGTTTGTGCGTTCAATTTGTACGTCACTTGAATAAAAAAATGTACAAGTTCAAACTACCTCATACAAGTTATAGCTTGTATGCAGGTTTGTTCAAGTTGTATGCAATTTGCAACTTTCATACAAGTAACTTACCGTATGGAATCGCGCCTTAAGAACAAGTTACATGTTTTTCCTCATTGATGTTATTTACTCGTATCATAAAGTACGTGAAGGATTTTTTTATACTGATTAAATAGCTTCTAAACAGTTAATAACTGCTTCTCGTCGTCATGTTGTTAAGTCAATTTCGGGAATCAAGTTGAATGTGAGAGAAAATTCGAATGCAAGAGAAAAGCCGAGTGCGAGTCTTTAGAGGATGATTTAGTTGAGTGTGTATCTTTATAGTGTGATGTTATCGAGTGCAGGTCTTTGAAAGAGTGATTTAGCCAAGTGCAAGTCTTAAGTAGAGTGATGTAGTCGAGTAGGAATATTTAGTGGTGTGATTTAGTCGAGTACGAGTATTTAGTTGAGTGATTTAGTCAAGTGCAAGTCTTCAGTAGAGTGATTTATATTAATAATAATAATAAATCTTTATTTCGGACCCATGATCCATACACAATGCACAATAAATGAAAAATAAAAAAATAAAATATATAAAAAAACAACAAAACACTTATGCAGCTATTTCCAACCACCGTTTATAGGTGTTGGTAGCATACATCCTATCAGGAAGTTCCTTAACTATACTGTTTGTACACGTACCAATTCTGCTTCTTTGAATGGCATTAAACGCGTTCAGCCGCGCCTCTACGAACATTCCAGATGCACTACAGTAGCGCTTCAACCCCAATAGGTGTCTGAAGATGTTATTGTACTATTATTTAGTCGAGTACGAGTATTTAGTGGTGTGATTTAGTCGAGTGCAAGTCTTTAGTACAGTGATGTAGTCGAGTACGAGTATTTAGTGGTGTGATTTAGTCCAGTGCGAGTCTTCAGTAGTGTGATATAGTCAAATTCGAGTCTTTAGTAGAGTGATTTAGTTGAGTGTAAGTCTTTAGTAGAGTGATGTAGTCGAGTGTAAGTCTTTAGTAGAATGAGTAGTCGAGTACGAGTATTTAGTGGTGTGATTTAGTCGAGTGCAATTTTTTAGTAGAGTGATGTTGTCGAGTGCGAGTCTTTGGTCGAGTGATTTAGTCAAGTGCAAGTCTTTAGTAGAGTGATGTTGTCGAGTGCAAGTTTTCAGTAAAGTGATTTAGTCTAGTGCGCGACTTTAGTAGTTTTTAGGTGAGTGCGAGTCTTTTATAGAGTGATTTAGTCGACTGCGAGTCTTTAGAAGTGTGATGTAGTCGAGTATGAGTATTTAATAGAGTAATTTAGTTTACTGCGAGTGTTTTTGTAGAGTAGTTTAATCGACTGCGAGTTTTTAGTAGAGTGATCTAGTCATGTGCGACTGTTTAGCAGTGATTTAATCAAAAGTTATAAATAGTTGTTGTTATAACTTCAAAGTCGTTCAAATCAACCAAGTTAAAAGGTTAATTATTGTACTAATAGTTAGACGATGAGTTGCAACCTGTCACTCACTGTAATACTAATGACTTGAATTTACTAAACGGGTATTTGTAAATATCATCGCACCTGTATTCCCCAATGTGTGTACTGTTACGTCCATATTCCGGTGACCTCGTCAACATCATGCATCGCGGTCACATGCAAGAGCGAGCCAATCTTCATTTATTGGCACAAAGGGTGTTTGAATATTATTTTTTTATTAGAAATCTCTAAACTGTTTCAAAAATAAAAAGCAACAGTGAAAATACCAATGATATATTTAATAAAATGACAAAGTTATAAACGGTTTAAAATGGTTCACAAGACAGAGATAACACTACTAACATATTATGACGTCATACCTTAAACACTTCATAGTGACTTGATGACA
Source organism: Amphipyra tragopoginis (assembly GCA_905220435.1). Taxonomy (NCBI): domain Eukaryota; kingdom Metazoa; phylum Arthropoda; class Insecta; order Lepidoptera; family Noctuidae; genus Amphipyra; species Amphipyra tragopoginis. The sequence continues at coordinate 430,009 of HG992006.1, read as the reverse complement.
CTGTGTACAATATCCATTTCGCGCGACAAGGACAGAAATGCATCCTCAACAAACTTCGAAAGCGTATATCACCTATATGAATACACAAGGTGTTATATAAATAAGTATATAACCTCTTAAGAGATCACTGTACTCATCATTATGAACAACTTTTACTATCGGACCAAAACTAAAATCACGAAAAAAAAATCTGCTGTTCCCTACGTTTATGTTCGCGTGTCGTCAAATTGAAGGGGTCTGTAATTGTACAGCTGATTTTTTTCGCGATTTCATCTTTGGTTCCATAGTAAAAGTTGTTCATAATGATGAGTACAGTGACCCCTTAAGAGGTTGTACACTTATTTATGATACACCTTGTATATAATAAAAAACATTGATTTTATTTATTTTTGACACACCGTGTTCTTTCTATTACTTTCTTTCAAATAATATTAAATTTTTGTACACGTTTTCAGAGTAGTCAATACTCTATTCTAGGCTCTGAGTTGTTAGTGAGAATTATCTAACAGAAAAACCTAATAACACTTTAACAAAATAAGCCCTAGATCTCACGCTTGGCATCCGCGATTGCGATATTCGACATAATTGTAGAACTACCTAGATTTAGAATCTGGTTATTAAACATTCTTCTAGACTCATGTCACTCCGTCAGCAATTCTAGTAGCGGGGACATGATGACCTCTGCGCTGGTATCCGCCTTCGTATACTTCAATTCATCTTCAACGGGCCAGATGACTCGACCACAAGGTCCATTACCACCTAATTACGTGTTGGGCCTGGACGGGACCGAGGAGTGACTTGCTGAAGTCTACGTCATCAATCTTCTCGTCGAACCTGTGACGTGTCAATTAAAGTAGGGACCTTGGGGTTACACGTCAATTTGAAAAGGGCTGTGTCTTCTGTGTAGGTATTCTAGTCACAAAAAAATAAACAAGGTATCCCAAAAATTGTGTCAAGCAGAAATCCAGAGGTAGAGCATCCATAGAGGTACGCGAATCACCTTGATGTGTGTTCCGCGATTTTTATAGTTTTCAAGTTATATTTTTTTTGTTGACATGGCTTTTTTGATCTTATGGTCGTGAACAGTTGAGATAAATGTTTTTTTTTTAAATTATCATATATCTCATCGTCTAATAAGGTTCATCTATTCATACACGAAATATTTTAAGGGGTACATGTATAGGTGGTAAAGAAGCAAATTAATTTAAAAAAAAACAAAGTGTATTTTTTTTTATTAAATTATTTTAATTTACTTGTTACGGCCTCTCCACGTCACGACGTCGTTAACGTGGAACGGTGCGGTGACGTGACACGGTGCGTTAACGTAACGTGCAAATTTACGTTACCGTGTCGTAAAAATGCACGTCAGAATCATTGTTAGATTTATCGTTAACCATGTAGATTCTGCATTTTAATAAGAGAAACAGTAAGGTATGGTTTTAAAGCATCGGAGCACATAGACGGCGACTAACACGCGGGCGTGGAGAGCGCGGGCGGAGCGCTTATACGTGTGCGCTTGCGGCTAGAGGTGGAACGTGGTTTTGTTTGTGATTCGACGACACTTTTGGTGCAGTGGCTAAGCGATTGACTGCTGCGTGTCGCGGGTTCGATTCCCGCACGGAACAAAAATTTGTATGGCCTACAGATGGTTGTTCCGGGTCTGGGCGTTTGTTTGTGAGATTTGTGTCTGTAAACGCACCCACGATACAAGAGAAATCTTAGTGTGGGGCAACGTTTTTTTAAAGAAAAAAACAAAAAACAAAGTTATTAATAGCGCGGTTCAAGTAGATGACGGATAAAACGACCAGTAAAGCAGAAGAAGACGTCTATTTACTTTGACCTAGATTTCTTTTCTGATGTATCAAAAATAATATGTTCAGCATAGTTCCGCTTTATTCGTCTTTTATTTGAACAATATTTCTTGCAATATCCTTGTTATGTCCCACAGTATAACCTCCAATATAAAAGTAATTTTTACAAATGGCTCCGATTTCTTTCAAGTGAACAAGATCGGTCTGTACAAATGAGGTACCATTTGATACGTGAAGACGGCCGTCGGTGTTTCGTAAAAATATTGCTCGTATATTTCTTTTGATGTTGCATTGCAGACTTGTTTGATCTTAATGCAGAAATAATCTTACTTGAACTTCGCATAAAGTGGACACTTTGTGTCTTTGTCCGAAGTTCAAGTAAGATTTTAAGAAGGAATTTTCAAGGAATATACATACGAAATAGATAAAGAAATATTTATCTGCAATGTTAAAATTATGATAAAAAAGAAAATTATGCTTATAATAACATATCATCACGCCTGTATTCCCCGAAGAGTTAGCAGAGGTGTATAGTACACCCTCAACTTGCCGTTATGTTTAAGTCCCATGTTATAGGGGGCGAGCCTATTGCCATCAACCAGGTTCAAATCCAGACTCCGGGCTGCTACTGAGAAATTCCACACGGAAAAAAACCAATAACACTTTGTTCGACCTGGGGATCTAACCCAGGACCTCACGTTCAGCAGCCATGATTGTGACCGCTAAACCAACGAGGCAGTCAAAATAGAAATAGTAAATAGAAATAGATAGAGAGACATTTATCTGCAAAGTTAAAATTATGATAAAAGAATAAAATTATAATCATTGTATTAAAAAAACTCCCAAAATAAGCCTCCCCAAAAACGGTACGTATAAATATATTTTTTTACATCAATATTCCTTGCTATTGTCATGAAAATTTACATAATGACAGGAGAACATTTCACCCTATTGAAATATCAATTTTCCTTTGCGCAATAAAGTTCCATGTCTTGTATGGAATAATAAACAACCCTGAAAGTATTATTCGGAATAAAAAAATTAGAGTGCTGCATGTTGGCTTGGTTTTACGTTGTGACTATACTTTAGAATCGTAATTATTTTGCTATCAAGTGTTCCCTGAGTTTCTGTTTTAATCTCTGTTGCTATTCGTGAAAACCTGTAATTGGCTTTATGTCACTTACTATGATTGCTCATTCCATTTTTATAGCTGTTGGTTTTCCCAAGAAAATAAATTAATAATATTCTTGCTATTTCCATATTATTCAGATCTAGCAAAGAAACCTATCACACCAGCTAGTTTTAAAGAACTCCTAATAAAATAGGCAAATAATGCAAAAAATAGCGCTGAATTAAAAAAATAAATCTACTGTTATCAAGGTACTTAAATTGCTAAGGCTCTATCATATACTCACTGATGCGCTCGGTTAAATAACCTGAGTACGCTTACCTTGTCAATTAAAAATACTCATATAAAAACTTTACATAAATACTTAAAGTTGTTTCTGCGGCTTTACAACTTTTAACATACTTCCTTGTCCCAATTTCCCACATTTTTTAGCGATCTTTATCCTTCGCTAAGTCAAAATCGATTACAGTACTTAACTGTTGTTGTATCTTAAGGCGCTTCCCCCAGCGAAACTTCAGAAAAAAACATTATTTCTGTCAACATACAACTTATTGAAATTTCGTACGTAAAACATTTTAGTCAAGTCTTCGATCAACAGTCAATGAGTCAAGTGTTGTAGGAATTTTCGAACAACAAAAAACAACACTTGACCTGAACCTAGGATAGGTTAGAAGTTTTAGTAATTAATGCTCAAAACGGCCGTTTTTGGTACTTATCGCTAAAACTTCGAATCCAGAAGCTCTAGTGTTGATATCTGGTGTTCGAAAATTTCTACAACACTTGACTAAAATGTTGTACCTACGAAATTTCAATAATATGTTGTGTGTTTACAGAAATAATGCGTTTTTTCTGAAGTGGCGCCACTTTCGGTGGAGGAAGCGCCTTAACGTGATCCTTGTCTAATATCGATATTATTCTTCTCTTGTGTCAGCACGAATTATATGAGAATAGCTCATGCCGTGCTGAAAAGATTAGCCATGCAGGAGAGTCCGAGTTCAACTCCGACTTCCACCTCTGACTTTTCGAATTCATATTATATAATAATAATGATAAATAATAATAATAATGACGCTCGGGGGTGGAAGTGTCTAATGGCGTAATAGCGGGGAAACCCACTCCGGGTCTTTTAGACCCGCGACGGCGAAACCGGGGCCACACCTCTCTACACCCCTAGCCGCTCACACGTTTGTTGCCCTCTTCGCCTATGTACTGGCGGCTTTTCAGGGGGCCCAGCTAGTGAGCTGGCGAGTCACCGTCTGCCAACAGTTTTTAATTTTAAATGTTGAAAGGCTGACGCCGTTTTCTTCCGGCAATAGAAGTTATCCAGTCCACCTAACACCTCTTCCCATAGACCAAATATTTTTCACCATATTTTACAATAGTCTTGCACCCACCTGGGACGGTTCATGACTGTACTCCAATAATGCAGCCGTGGATAGTCCCCAGTTGGTGCCCCCACCCCATTTTAGATTAAAGCTCTCAAAGGGGCCTCTACGCGTTGGACCTGTGTCCCCGTGTATGCCTTCCAAAGGACCGGACATCTTCCGCACGGAAGATGAGCCGTGATGTCCAAAGAGATACAAATAATAATAATGATAAACTGAAGCTGAAAAAGACAAACAAATTAAATATGTTGATTTAGCACACGAGGTTGTCGGCATGTGGGACTCAGCAGTCATTGTCCCGATAGTCGTTACGGCGAATGGCCTAATAGCCAAGAGCCTCGATCAACACCTCATGAGGCTCTCGTTGGGCGGCTGGATCAAGGGCTTGATACAGAAAGCATTACTCCTTGACACGGCACGCATAGTGAGGAGGTTCCTTTCTCTGGAGTCCTGACTATCGGCAGCTTGGACCCTGTGCCCGGTGCCGGTGGGCTACTATTTTTAATATTTTTAAATGTATATTGTTTTTTTTAAGATATGCCTACATATGTATTTAAATTTTTTTTTTAATTTTTTTATTTATGGTCTCTGGAAGACTTACAGCTAAACAAAACAGAATAAAAAATAGTCGGTGTAACTGACAGCCAATTACAAGTCTTCACTTATAAAACAGGCTGGCAAAGATAATGTGAACAACACAGCACTGCCAACACAAGAAAAAGAAAAAAAAACAGGACAAAATCAAAAGCTTATTAAACTAAGAAACAGCATAATCTAACATAGGCACTAGAACTTACATCTACCGAGTTAATATTTGAGTATACCTACATAATATTTATTAATAACTTAACTTAGGTAAAAAAGCTAAGGCTCAAGCACCTTCTGACCGTAGACACACTCGTCGAGAAGGGATCAAAGTCGTGCTGTTTACACAATGTATTAAAGTTTTTGCTTGCACGTTATATACGCTTATATGTATTGAAAATGAATAAACGAGATGATCAACTCATTTATTCTCAAGCTACTATGGCCCATAGATATATACCTTACAAACTAACGTATATATATGTTAAATAATACAGTTTATGTTAGTAATAAAACTTAAGCCTATGTTAGTAAAAACACTTCACTTGCCCACTATGTCATTCACTGTGCGATCGTGTGGCACTTAATATGTGTATAAAAATTATATTATCACTCGCTTCAACGAAAACATCGTGAGGAAACCTACATACATGAGAGGGCTCCAAAAATCAAGCGTCGTGGACAAAGCCTTAAACCCTTATCATCCTTATCAGTGGAACAATAATGACCTGATTTTTATACTAAGCGAACCATAATGTTAGACATGTATTTTATTCCTTCTACGTTTACTATACAAAGATTTATTGCGGTCACATCGACCTTTAACAACGACTTGTTTCGTGGCTCGCGTGCCTCTGACATGTTATGTAAAGCACACAAAATGTACGATATTCCTGAAAGAAATGGAGAATAAAGGTCATGGCACACTATGCCGGCGCCGCAACGTCACCGCTCCAACCCAGCAATTAACTTGTCATTCAAATTAGAGCATTAAATCGTGTGTCGTATAATATAGTTCATAATGTCAATATGAAAAAGCCAACGACGGGCAATCAGCGTGCTTGCCGCTACCACACAACTCGACTCGCAGCCTGCGCTCTGCAAGCGAGAGTACCGCGTGCTTACGGCGCGCCGACTCCGAGTATCCAGCGAAACAACGTCGTGAAACACATTGTGAAAACGTGCAAGTCCTAGGCGTGTTCAATCACAAATGCCATATAAAAATTGTGTTCGCGGTGACGGCAAGCTTGCACCTCGCGGCCGGCGCGCGGACTGCGAGCTTGCACCTCGCGGACGATGCATAGTTAGCACGCTGGCAGCTAGCCGTAGCCTAAATTCGAGGCGAAGCCGTGCTGCAGCTGTGCAGTTGTTGTGCCGGTATAATGTGCCGTGACCTTAAACCAAAACATAATGTTGGCCGTGACTTACTACTTTTGTTTGCAATTCTGGAATGTTCCTCGTTTGCCTTCTCTCCACAGGGAATGTCGTGACAAGACCTTTATAAACAATTCCCATCGACGCTGAAGCCATAACTTAGACTTAGTTTTCTTAACCGACCGCTATCCGACATGGTCCCCATAGAATTACAAGACCAGGTGTGACCCAACGGTGTTTGTAGATCGACGCGGTAAACTAGGAAGGTATCTATATTTTATTAATGCGTACTCCAAAGGTTCGGGTTATGGATATAACTCGAATCACTTCTCATGGGGGAGATAAAGGTAAGATGTTCAAAGGGAAACTTGTTAAGGTTTAAATACTAGCGATGGTTGGTAGCCATATTATATTGTTTTGTCTAAATACTTTGTTATAAAGTAGATGTCGTTCTTCCAGTGAGTTTCTTTTTTTATCAAAAATCATTTTTTTTTCATTTCACTTATACCAATACAGGTGCTTATGAAAAGTCGAAGCCAGCAAGAAATTCCATGGTTACTCTTTTGAAAAGTACCTATATCTTTTACAATTTCAGTTATACATTACTATGATTTAGGATAATTATGAGAATAACGTAGTCCTGATCACAGACCAGTGGGTAATGTACTCGTAGCATCAAGTACAAAAATTAACAAAAATAAAAAACACAATAAGAATAATAGTACTTTACTTTAAATAGGCCTCTAGTAAGTCCACATGTTCTCACATTTACAAAAGATAAAAGGAAGCTAAACTATATAAGACAATTAACATAGTTAAATGTCATCAAAACTTACAGAACAAATAATTGTAAAATATGACAAAGATATCTTGACAGTAAATATAAATAAAAATAATCATAATTGAGGATAGTTAATAGACATACACATATAATAGAATATCATCAAACATAGCTAAAGACCATCCCAATTAAATAAAAAACCGCACTGAAATCGGTTCATCTGTTTAGGAGCTACGGTGCCACTGACAGACAAATGACTTAGGTATAACACCCCTCTTTTTCCGACAGCGGTTAAAAACCCTGTCAACTCAGTGTGTGCTACAAAATATATCTGTTTACCTCTTAGATAAAATATTTGTTTAGGCGTAAACAGTATTTCTCTGTAAACAATTCACTTTCGTGAAAGTTATAGTACTAAGATATTAGTCGCAATAAACATGTAAGTTAATCAAAGCATGCTACAATATTTTGACTGCAATTACCTGTCAAACGCAGTGATTAGGTAATATCCTCTCAGGATCTTGCTCTTTGAACTATCAACTCAAAATTTAGTTACCTCTAGAGCAGAAACGAAACGATTAGCGTGGTAAGAGAGCGGTTAGGACACATTTGAGAGAGTTAATACTCCAGTACGGGCGACTGAGAATTGAAATGCCACTACTGCCTTGCGAGCACGGATCTTTTATTAACTTATCGAGTACTGTAATTATAGACACAATAGATAAACCATGGCACTGACGATCCGGATCGTCGGTCGGGCCGCTAGCGGTTAAACGACAACTGCTGTTGTTTTATCTATATCTTATGTCAAATTTGACGTTTAGAATAAATACATTTCTAGAATCGACTCGTTAAAAAGATCCGTGCTCGCACCGCTGGTTAGATTTAGAAGCCCAATTCATTCTAGTTTCATGTGGTTCTCTGCTAAAAATAAACCTTTCCACCTATGGGTGTCGTAAAAAATGACATTGTTTTGTCTGCAAAAAACAACTCAGTACGATCATCAATCCGTCTGTTAAGCGTTATAGTAATTATCTTAATGTCCCATTTGATTTTTTCTAGCAGTCATTGCATAAACGAAAATAAACCTCTGTGTATTTAGTCTAAGGGTCAAACATAAACAGGTTGAAATTGTAAACAGTCGACAAACCGAAATGGGAGATTGTACTTATCACTATGAACAACTTTTATTAGAGGAACAAACCGGAAATCGCGAAAAAAATCTGCTGTTCCCTACATTTTGACGAGTTATGGGAACATAAATGTAGGGAACATCTGTTTTTTTTCGCGATTTCAGGTTTGGTCCCATAGTAAAAGTTGTTCATAGTGATGAGTACAATCTCCCGTTTCGGTTTGTTGAGTGTTTACATTTTCGACCTGTATAAATCCTAAAGGCAACTTGAGACTTCAATTTTGTCACAAGGGTTGGCAACGTAATGCAGTAAACCTCTTCGGTCTGTAGTTGTATAGGCGTCTATAACCACTTATTTCAGGTGCGTCGTCGCGTCGCTAGCTTGCCAATCGATAACATAAAAAAATCCTTTCAAACGAAAGTGAGTGAGGCTTAAGGGTATTGAGCGCCATCTTATTCCACATCTTCCCTTATATTGTGAACAAACACAAGATGAAATGAAACAAACGGGGGATTGAAGATGTTTCGTGGATCGTAAGCCCGCGATTTATTCGTAGGCATGTAGATACAATAAAATAAAATAAACTTCTGTTTTTGTTTCATCAAGTGTTTAAGGGTGCCCGCATACGGGCCCACTCTCCACAGACACAAGTGGTCGGATAAAAGCTGTGGACTAACTTTTTGATACATTTGCCAGGGCAAGCAGCATACGTGTGGCTGGTTGCGGCTACTCGAATTGTAATGAATTAGCTTTTGGCCAGCCACTTGTAGTTGTGGCGAGTGGACCGTATGCGGGTGGTCTAAACTACTCGTGGTGCTTCAAAGATGAAGTTAGAAACTGTAGGGTAGTGACACTTGGCAACTTTGTGTGACTGAAACGAAACATGCACTATCAATTTATTCAAATCAATAATTTATTTCTTTGAGTAGGTTGTACTACATCTTCCTACCCGTCTTATTTAAATAAAATACATACATACATATACTCACGCCTATAATCCCCAAAGGGGTAAGCAGAGATGTTCTCCTATTATAGGAGTCTGTACAACCACGCTTAACATTTAAGCAAATTAATTCATTTCATTTTCGTCTCTGGTATTGAGTCCCATGTGGTAGTAGCGAGCCTATTGCCCTTTTACGGGTACAATTAAATATGATGCTAGGTTCGTCCCACGAGTCGCTTACCCAGCGACGGTAGGGACTTGTATTCTTATTCCGTTCCCCCACGGGCGTATTGAAACTACGGGCGTTTTAATATGGAAAGACTGCAACAAATTAATTATTTCCATAAACTACTTATACGCCTTAACTACCAACTATAACGAAGTAACAAATCAAATCAGTTGCGCAACTAATATCGTCTAGTATGCCAATAGACTTATGCTTACAAACACAAAGTACTAAGTAAAGCTAGTTTGTTTGAGAACCGCTATAAATCATCAACTTAAGTCACAATTTCCTTCTGTGTAGTATGAAGTTAAAATACATCGAATCCTGTACTGCGAAGGTACAGCGAAACAGTCCAGTGTGTCACATAAAGCCGTGTACGCACGAACGAACACGAACATCACGAACACAAATATCGAAAACGTTGTTTGCATGTATGTACCATTACCAAACATTGTGTTCGGCGAACTCGTTCATAGTGATTCGTGTTCGATGTTCCGGTTTGTTCGTGCGTATACAGCTTTATATGAACGAGCAAAAAGTCTATTGCTAACAAAAGGCTGTACTATAATAATAGTCTTTATTGTAAAAATAAACTTACATTTGGCACTAGCTTCCACACTAGGATTCCCTGTGTCGTGGAAGCTAGGCGAAACCACTACATAAAGTATACATATTAACAAAATACAATAATACAATACAATATAAAACTTACAAAACTAACAAAAATACTAGACATAAACAATAAAATATTAACACTAAATCACACGAGGAGTCGGCGTCGTGTGTCGCGCGGTGTCCGGTAGCCGGCCCCGAAATCGTCGGAACGCTACACCTCTCGGCCAAAATTCCTCCTTCATGAACGTCGACAGCTGTTCAGTCGGCACTCTCACCACAAAGGAATTGAAATTAACATTGTGGCGAGACTCCAACCGTTCGACCCTCAGGGTGGAATTGGTCTTCACTCGGATGTACTCTACAATCTCCTGGGCCTTTGTAGAGTAATGTAGCCGAGACATGACACTATGAAACTAAAATGATTTCAAAACCGTATTGGCAAAAATGATATGAAATTATTTATTCTGGAAATTGAATAATTAAAATTATCTTTTACAAGTCAGTTAAGAACTATCTGGTTTCGGCATTTTCTGTCTAATTATCTCTGAGAAGAAACAGTATAATGAATTTAGCATTTTTTTGATTATTTATTTACTTAAAGGCTTGCGTTTGACCACTATCTCGCCTGATGGTAAGCGATGATGTGGTCGACGGTGAAGCACGCTTGCCTAGAAGTAACCTATTCACTCTTGACTTCAAGACCCCAAGGTTGTAACTATCATGAAACACAGACTTTGGCAGGGAATTCCACTTCTTAGCTGTGCGAACAATGAATGTGTTCGCAAAACGCTTTGTACGTATGGGGGGGGGGGGGTCCACCATGTACCGATGGCGGATTGCCGTACGTCTGGTAGTCCGATGATGAAAAAGGCCAGGCGGAATCAAATTGTGCAGTTTCATCGCACACTCTCCGAAGTGTAACCGATAAAAAACCGACAGGCTGGCAACTCGGCGTCGATGTTCAAGGCTCTGGAGCTTTGAGTTGATCAGTGTATCGTTGCCGATAAGCCTCTTGGCCCGTTTGTCGATCGACTCAAGTGCATCGAGGTGGTATTTGGCAGATCCATCCCAGAGGTGAGAGCAGTACTCCATGCATGACCGAACTTGCGCTTTATATAAGTTGAGCAGCAGTATTATCTCCTATTATTATATATTAAATTCGTCATATTAAACACCTCCAAATACAAAGTTTATTAACATTGATCACAACACACAGTAATGTCTAATCAATGATCCATTACACAATCAACGACACCATTTTTTTACATAAATTGCGTAATTAATATGTAACTAATTATTATTGCGGTCCAATATTTGACAGTTGTGCGCACAGACAACATAAGCCTGCGTGAGCGACGATACCGACGAAACAAAATGTTGCCATATTAAATATTATATTGCATAGACTTTTAGATTGTTCCTTATTTATTACGTGTTTATTTATTTTCTTTCTTTACACACACTACACATATACACACACATGTTGGTTTGAGTGAACGGGCATGACCGCTGACTGACATCCGTGGAGCACAAAGGTTCCAGAAGAAAACCAGCGTCAAGTACATAAAGTGCTTGACATTAAGCTGATCTGGACACCTTTTTGGTTCAGCCGTGAGACACATACCCAAGACTTTTTTTATTTTATTTATATCACATTTTTTGCATGTTGTGTCTCTTTGTGCTGTGTCCAAATAAATGATTCTATATCTTCATCTTTATTAAGGAAATGCTCATGTTCAGACAGAAACTACTAAAGTTTATTTCAAAATTACTACATGATATTTACAAAGACTTTAGGGGATTTATTATTTTGTTTGGAGTCTGTGTGTTAAGAGGTGCTTGTCGTGTATAAATAAGTCGGGTATAAAGTGAGCCTTCGACATTTATATATAATATTTATGTGCGTCCGGACCGTGTTTGAGTGAGTACATAATATATATTTTTCTCTTTGAAGACTTTATTCGTAGCCTTCACGTTTGATCGACGGCTTTGGTTGTTTGTTTTCTACTCTTTATGGGTTAACTGGATATATATTGACAACTTCCGAAGGTAAGTCGATTTTCTACGCTTAAGGCTCTTCCCCCACCGAAAGTACCGCCACTTCAGAAAAAAAACATTATTTCTATCAACACACAACATATTGAAATTTTGTACGTACAACATTTTAGTCAAGTGTTGCAAAAATTTTCGAATACCAAATATCAACACTAGAGCTTCTGGATTCGAAGTTTTAGCGATAAGTACCAAAAATGGCCGTTTTTAGTATTTATTACTAAAACTTCTAACCTAGGATGTCAAGTGTTGTTTTTTGGTGTTCGAAAATTTCTACAACACTTGACTAAAATGTTGTATATACGTACGAAATTTCAATATGTTGTGTGTTGACAGAAATAATGTTTTTTTTTTGAAGTGGCGCCATTTTCGGCGGGGGAAGCGCCTTAAATTGCGCCTTACGCTTCTTCTTCTTTTGAGTTTCTTTCCTCCTTCTTTCTATTGAATCATAACATGCATAGCGTCGCTCGGGAGTGAAAACCTCGGGTATGCAATGTGGTAATTTCAATTTTATCACGACATATAGGGACCATATCTTACAAGAGAGCCGCTCTATGTGAAATTAGTTTGTAGGCACTAAAACTAGCCTTTATTGGGTACTAGCTGTACTGTATGCGTTGCAATGCACTTTTTCCTACCTACTACCTACCTGCTACCTACCTACTACCTATCTACCTACTACCTACCTACTACCTACCTACTACCTACCTACTACCTACCTACTACCTACCTACTACCTACCTACTACCTACCTACTACCTACCTACTACCTACCTACTACCTACCTACTACCTACCTACTACCTACCTACTACCTACCTACTACCTACCTACTACCTACCTACTACCTACCTACTACCTACCTACTACCTACCTACTACCTACCTACTACCTACCTACTACCTACCTACTACCTACCTACTACCTACCTACTACCTACCTACTACCTACCTACTACCTACCTACTACCTACCTACTACCTACCTACTACCTACCTACTACCTACCTACTACCTACCTACTACCTACCTACTACCTACCTACTACCTACCTACTACCTACCTACTACCTACCTACTACCTACCTACTACCTACCTACTACCTACCTACTACCTACCTACTACCTACCTACTACCTACCTACTACCTACCTACTACCTACCTACTACCTACCTACTACCTACCTACTACCTACCTACTACCTACCTACTACCTACCTACTACCTACCTACTACCTACCTACTACCTACCTACTACCTACCTACTACCTACCTACTACCTACCTACTACCTACCTACTACCTACCTACTACCTACCTACTACCTACCTACTACCTACCTACTACCTACCTACTACCTACCTACTACCTACCTACTACCTACCTACTACCTACCTACTACCTACCTACTACCTACCTACATTAGTTTTTTTAAATATCAAAATTTTCTTTGATAAGAACCTTCTTCTGACAATTACGAACAATACAAAAAAAAAATAGCGAAATCGGTCCAGCCGTTCACGCGTGATGCGATGACCAAGGGAAATAGCGATTCATTTTTATATTTATAGATGTTAAATTCGTGATAAATATAATTGACTAGCTTTTACCCGCGACTTCTTCCGCTTGAAAGCCCACGGGAACCGTGCAATGACCGAATGCGTTCCCGACGTTTTCACTCCCGAGCGACGATAATGGGTCTGCATGTATACAGGATGACTGGTAATTCGTCCTGTTCCTTGAAATGGCTTATACTAGAGATCATTGGCAACAAATAAATCCTCATGAAATACAAGTATTTCTTTGTAAATAAAACGTTGCCCCACACTAAGATTTCTCTTGTATCGTGGGTGCGTTTACAGACACAAATCTCACAAACAAACGCCCATCTGTAGGCCATACAAATTTTTGTTCCGTGTGGGTATCGAACCCACGACCCGTAGCGCAGAAGCCAATCGCTTAGCCATTGTACCAAACGTGTCGTCATAAGTCGAAAGAAATAAAGAAAAAAAAAGTCTTGTTTCTTAAGACCTTTTATTTCTGAGAGATTGAAAGTAATTACTAGTTTACTAGCTTTTAGAAAAGTATGAATTGAGTGCCCAAAAATGAGTAGTTTTTAGGTTCCGTACCCAAAGGGTAAAACCGGACCTTATTACTAAGACTCCGCTGTCCGTCTGTCCGTCTGTCACCAGGCTGTATCTCATGAACCTTGATAGTTAGACAGTTGAAATTTTCACAGATGATGTATTTCTGTTGCCGCTATAACAACAAATACTAAAAAACATAATAAAATTAATATTTAAGGGGGCTCCCATACAACAAACGTGTTTTTTTTGCCGTTTTTATACATAATGGTAAGGAACCCTTTGTGCACGAGTCCGACTCGCACTTGGCTGGTTTTTTTTACAAGTCCCTTTTTTCGATAACAATTCAAACCTCGATCTCGCAAACCTCTCCGATATCTCGGAAATCGCACATTTTCGACCCACAGTTGATAGAGGTTAATTTATTGTCAACTAGCTTTTGCCCGCGGCTTCGGTCGCGTTAATTAAGCTCAAAAAAACTCTTAACACACTGCTAAAGTTTCTATAATAACATAATTCAATTGTGATTCGAAAGACACGTGGCGCCATCTGTGAATGTTATTGTTGTTTTCCTCGGGAACAATACTTTTTTCGGGATGAAAGGCACCTTATGTCCGTTTCTGTACACCTGAGAACGTATATGCAAAATTTCAGGATTATCGGTTCAGTGGTACAGGCGTGAAAAGGTAACAAACAAAACTTACTTTCGCATTTATAATATTAGTTAGGAAGTTAGGATGATCTCTAGTTTAACCCCTTTCAAAGAATAAATCAAATCACCAGTCACCCTGTGTACCTATAAAATACGTGCATGAGACTGTGAAATACAATATTATAAACCGTTTCCGATATTGATTTATTGTAATTGAAAACCGTAAGCGTGCCAATCCGGATATGAGAAAATATGGATCGAATAAACTCGGGAATGGGGAATCAACCCAATTTTGAGTAAAAAAGGGTATCAGCATTTCATGCGTGAGTTTGTAAATACTTTTCCGTAATAAACCGAATCGCGCTCAAAGCAAATAACAATTAACGCAACAGTAAAAGCAAACAGACTATTTAGACGGATACAATCCTCAAGCATGATAAGCAAACATCCATTTATTATATTTACACGTCTCGGGGGCTTTAAATTCAGTAAACATTACTGATTTAAGCGCAGTACATGAAAAGAGTCTCCACGAGTGACGATACTTTAGTACGTCGGGCGCACCCTGGGCAGTCAGCCTCGCTACCAACCTTGCTGACTGGCTAATCTTTTCACTACGGCATGACCTATTCTCGTATAGCTCGTGCCGACACGATAGAAAAAAGAAGAGCGCAGTACAGAATACGCTATACTATTTCGTTATACAACGTTATTTTTACTTTATACGAAAACCGAGACACCCCAACAAGATTTTCATCAGAACTGCCTGAATATGTGTTTTTTTTTAGTAAATCTCCAAGTTACACCTAAGTTTATGTCGCGTTAAGTTCGCTAAAAAAGTGTGAAATGCCCTAGATGTGCTATGCAGGAGTTGTCTAATACACGGAAACTGACCGAGCGGACCATTTCAAGCCTCAAGGTGTCTATTCCCGTCAATTGTTATGGGTAGAAACCTACTGAAACAAAATTGAAATTTATGAAAAAAAAAAAAACAAAAAAAAAATACATACACTCACGCCTTTTTCCCATGGGGGTAGGCAGAAACTGTAGAACGCCACATGCTACGATCCTTACATACTCCTTTCGCTTCGTCCACGGTCATACATCTTGTCATACACGCACGCCGGTTGAAAGTACTACGCACCTGTCCTTTTTGAAGAACATCACCAATAACATCAATGTATGTCCTTCTAGGGCGTCCTCTACTGGCGTTTCCACTGACATTCGCCTTATAAATTCCTTTTGTTAATCGCCGTTCACTCAATCTTTCAACATGCCCAAACCACCGAAGCATACCCCTTTCAATTTTTGTCACTACATCATCTTTTAAACCGCAACTTTGTCTTATCACATCATTCCTCACTCTATCATTCAAAGTTACACCGCACATACTTCGCAAGGAACGCATTTCCACGGCATTTATTCTACTTTCATGACTCTTCTTCCAAGACCAACATTCACTTCCATACATAAGCGTTGCTACCAGTACACCATTATGGACAGCCAGCCGTGCCTTTTTGGACATCGACTGGTTAGCCACAACCGCATGCATAGCACCATTCACTTTATTTCCCGCATTTGCTCTCCTTTCCACTTCTTCATCAATCTTACCATCTCTTGTAAACATACTTCCCAAATAAACAAACTCATTCACCTGTTCAATACTTTCATCTCCAATCTTTACCTTACACCCAGATACATCTGCATCTCTTTCAAAAACCATTACTTTTGTCTTACTTATATTAATTTTCATCCCTTTCCTCTTATATGCTTCGTTCATCACAGTTACCATGTCTTGCAACCCTTCCACTGATGATGCAAGCAGAACAAAAAAAATGTGGTGTAAAAAATATGTCAGTCGATTCTCCTAGTGATTCTGAACAAACTAGTTTCAGGTTTCGCATATACTAAAACTAACCTTGTATAGTAAATCATATTACGTCATGAGCGTTACTATATAGCACGATGTTCACTCTATACGCTATAATGCAAGCAAGTGAACTATGTATAGCAAGTTATTTGATGGCGATCCGTCGGCGACGAATGGGGTAGAACTGAGCAACGCTCACGTTTATCGCGTACAGCAAGCATATACTTTATGGCAAAGCTACACAGGGTGAAATTGCAAACACTCGACAAACCGAAATGGAAGATTGTACTCATCAATATGAACAACTTTTACTATGGGACCAAATCGGAAATCGCGAAAAAAAAATCTGCTGTTCCCTACATTTATGATCGCGTAACTCGTCAAAATGTAAGGAACAGGAAATTTTTTTTTTCGCGATTTCCGGTTTGGTCCCATAGTAAAAGTTGTTCATTGTGATGAGTACAATCTTTCATTTCGGTTCGTCGAGTATTTACAATTTCACTCTGTAGGCAGGGTGTTAACGAATTTGTGTAATTCCTTCAAACCACATGATCTATGGTATAGATTAACCCCGCTCGGGATTTAGATTGATTGAAAATAACAATAAACTTTTTTTCCCAAATACTTCTTTTTATGTGATGGAAAATTTCGATGCCATGCATAAATGAATGAAGGCACGGCGACACAGCTGACAGGCACGACTAGCACGATATCGCTTCACGCAGTCAGCACGCAGTCAGTTAACTTGGGATGCTAAAATTACTCAGATACAGAATACCCCGGTTAATTTTTTTTAAACTTTTGGATGTTCATTCTGAAAAAAACCTATGCAGGATCACTCAGTGTCACCAGTAGATCACGCGGTTTGAAGGAATTACACGAATTCTTTTACACCCTGTATATATGGTTGTGTGAACGTGTCCATATAAAATATACGCTAAGCGATATCGTCGTCCTATACAATATTTGCTATATGCTATAAATTATACCGTAGTCTGAACTACGCTTTACACAATCGAAATCGTTAGCGAATCGCATGCATCATCTTATTCCAAAGCATATCGAAAATTGACAATCCCAAAGAGCGTTTTGGCTTCCAGTCGATTCGGATGCAGCTATATCAAATATATATTACACGTTATCAACCTACCTAGTTGGATACAACATTGGTATAGTAAGGTAGAGTTGTCAATCGTTACTTCAAACAACTGACTGCCTTTGCCAACCGCTGTACGCAGACATTCACATGACAGCCGAAGTAATGTGCTTTCCAGAATGTACGAGTATTTGTGTATATAAAAATCACCCATCAAAACGAACCACACCGGTCAGTCATGTTTCGTTTACAAAAACGGTCATATTTTTGGTTTTCTTTTAGTTACCAAACAATTTGTTAGCTTTGTAAATGAAAACTGTCTGAATGAACAGTTCGGCTTCAGTTCCGTTGCGATTGATTGACGTTTCTGTTATCAGAATTGGGCCCAAGGCAAAATGCCTTTTGGTATATCTACACCCGTGCGCTTTCATGTTCATCTTGCGCTTTCAACTTTAAATTCCTCTTGCGTCAAGCACATGCAATATTGATTGCCATAAGACTAGAACTAGTATTAGGGCATGCACTATTGCATGTGCTATGGCGCTTCACGCATGCGTCAGACGAAAGCGCAAGATGAACATGAAAGCGCACATACCATTTACCTCGTAGTTCCATCATTTTTTTTATTTTTTTTTAAATAATACGTTGCCCCACACTAAGATTTCTCTTGTATCGTGGGTGCGTTTACAGACACAAATCTCACAAACAAACGCCCAGACCCGAAACAACCATCTGTAGACCATACAAATTTTTGTTCCGTGTGGGAATCGAACCCACGACCCGTAGCGCAGAAGCTAATCGCTTAGCCACTGCACCAAACGTGTCGTCAAATTAGTAAAAAAAAGTATTTCCTAGTTAGCCACCCTTTTCACATAATGGTATAAAGCGACTGCATTGAATAAACTCCTCACAGACTTACCACCAATAGGTTTTACACAAATTCTTTAAAGGCACCTCTAATCGAATTCTTTGAGCGAATTCAAAGTGCACTTTGGCTTTCGTACCGCAAGCAATTACTCTTAAATACGGGCTTAGAAAAACGAGGATACGGTGCGCAGCGGTCCGTTGCGATTGACTGCGGCACACTGCGATTTGCTGCGTTATTTGTTTTCCTCTTGATTTTTCCGTCCCAATAACGGTGGTGTGGTGAGCTAACTCACTAATGGATTAGAACAAAACAATGCCTTTGTTTTTTTAATCAGATATTTTGTTTTTACGCGTTAATGGTTTTATTCATTCCGACCAAAAATTATTTGATCTTGAGGCTTTGGGTTTGATATGTGATTTATTTATTTTTCCGTTTATTTAATGTGTATAAATTATATTTTTAAATACATCTGAGTCTTGGCCTTTTCCCAATTATGCCGTAGTCGGCTTCCATTTTTAAATACTCGTAGGTACATGCCATCCAAAAAAACCCTTCTTATATTATAAATTCGAAAGTAACTGTCTTTTTTTATTATTTATTTATTACTAGGCCTGCGTTTGGCTGCCATCTCGCCTGATGTTAAGCGATGATGCGGTCTACGATGGAGCACGCTTGCCCAGAAGAAACCGATTCACTCGTGACTTGAAGACACCCAGATTGTAGCTGTCGGGGAACACCCACTCGGGCAGCACATTCCACTGTTTGGCGGTTTTCACAATGAAAGTGGAAACAAAGCGCTTCGTTCGGGTTTCGTCTGTCTGTCTGTAACGCTTTCACGCCTAAACCGCTGAACCGATTTTGATGAAACTTGGTACAGAGATAGTCTGGAACCTGGAGAAGGTCAAAAGCTACCTTTATCTTGAAAAATACGGAACACGCGATAATAGACATTCACGCGGGCGAGGCTGCAAACGACCTCTAGTTTAATGTAAAACATAGAAACCCACAGTTATTTATTGACCCGGTGAAAAATTAGTAATAAGGCCGTTTTTATACACGATACTCCAAAATATGGTGACAACTACGACACAAGTAGTGTTGTATTCGTGGTGTAAATTCACTATGCTTGTAACAATCTAATAGGTCCGATTTGACACCTGTCAAAATACTAAGAGTAATGTTAACACTAGTAATAATTACTACAATGCGTGGCGTTTAGTTTCATTTTATCATGAGTACGCTACGTTAACATACATAAAAAAACCGGCCAAGTGCGAGTCGGACTCGCGCAAAAAGGGTTCCGTACCATTATCTATAAAAACGGCAAAAAAATCATGTCTGTTGTATGGGAGCTGCCCTTAAATATTTATTTCATTTTTAAAGTGAATATATAACTAAATATTCTGTGAATATTTCAAGCGTCTACCTGTTGCCGTTATCAATATCGATCAAAAACGAGCAAAAAAATCACGCTTGTTGTATGGGAGCCCCCTTAAATATTTATTTTATTCTATTTTTTTGTATTTGTTGTTATAGCGGCAACAGAAATACATCATCTGTGAAAATTTCAACTGCCTAACTATCACGGTTCATGAGATACAGCCAGGTGACAGACGGACAGACAGACGGACAGACGGCCAGACGGACAGACGGACAGCGAAGTCTTAGTAATAGGGTCCCGTTTTACCCTCGGGGTACGGAACCCTAAAAAGCAACTTTCTTTAAGATCGAAGGTGTACAACGTCTGTACACATTCATTTTGTGATTTTATGCAAATGTCAAATCGGACCTATTACGTTGTCCGAACTGTACCTACCACAGACGACTTAATTCATGTTCTGAAAGCTTGATTTATGAGCAAATGACCGAGTAATGGATGTTAAAATGTACCTCCTGTCTACGATAGAGAAAACTGAACAGTCGTGCTTTAACTTTTACTTCAAAAAAACTTTTATTTTAAATTAGCACTACTGTAAAAGGAATAATTAAATGAAATGAAGCAGAATTACGTCTGCGCCAATAGACTACAATCGTGCCTCTGCTCTACATGCGATTAGTTCACCATTATAGATTTTTATTTCTTTTTACTTCTCTTGACGTCGACTGAATTGCCTTGCAATCAATGCAGTACATTTACTAATGGACGTTGGTTTACACAAAGAAAAGAAAATATTTAATTATACTGATTGTTTACTTTGAGTATTACCGAGTTAATTATTGCACTAGCAATCATTCAGTAATTACATCACGCAATGAAGCTATGCTTTGACTACGCTTTGGCTACGCTTCGGCTACGCTTTGGCTACGCTTTAGCTACGCATTGGCTACGCTTCGAATACGCTTTGGCTACGCTTTGGCTACGCTTTGGCTACGATTTAGCTACGCTTTGGCTACGCTTCGACTACGCTTTGGCTACGCTTCGACTACGCTTTGGCTACGCTTTGGCTACGCTTTGGCTACGCCTTGGCTACGTTTTGGCTACGTTTGGCTACGCTTTGACGACGGCGTGGCTACGAAACGGTTACGCCAGCTACGGTGCCGTAGCATTAGCATTTACTTTTATTAAATTATTTTTTTGTCGAGTCTGAGCACTTTTGCGGACACAGGTTATACTTGTACACTGGTCCAGTATGGAAATGACGTTCATTATCAAACTTTCAGAAAATATTTTAGCCTAGTCCAAGGAGCAAAATACCAACATAAATCGATGACGCTTCATAATAACAACATGTATAATTTCCACAAATCGTTACCGTCAAATCAATCACCATCTCTCTTTGACGTTATCAGCCCATCCCCTTCAATTTCAGAACGATAAATAAGATTCCGTTAATCCAATATTGAAAATCATATTATTTGAATAATTCCAACGTGTTTTAAGAGCAATGATAAAGCAAAATGGGGTAGTTAAAATTTACATTAATTTAACAGAGGCTGTAAAACAAGCGATAGGATTGTGTAATTCAATGATATTAAACCTTAACGATCATCAGCGCAGTTGTTCAGCGTCGAAAGGAGGGTAGGCTATTCGGAGACTCATGTACAGCCGGGGACTTGAAATGTTTACCACCCTAAGGTCTATAATAGAGAATATGCATGTAATTCAAAACTATTTCATTATTTAGATATACATTGTATAGGAGTCAAGACACAAATTGCATTTTTTTTACATTTTTTTACTCATTACTTATTTTACAATTCATTGTTTTATGTTACGTTTTTTTCGTGAAACGGAACGCAATCTCGAAACGCGTCATCTTCGAAAATGCCGGAAGTGACATCAAAATCCATATGAATAAATCTTTAAATAATCTTTTCTTAGCAAACTGTTTGATTTCTCACTGAGGTTAAGTTAGTAAGTGCGATTTCTACTTGAATAAAGCACAAGAAATAATTTAATTTATATGATTTGTGGCTAAAAAAGAGATGTAAACAAAGCAGTATCTTGGATAATGACGTCACATTATGACCGCGACAATAAAGGACGTTTGACCTGTAGAAGAAAATTGTTGAAGTTTAATAATATTGTTTTGAGCAAGAAATAATAGTAACATTTGACTTTTAATACTTTTTTTGGGTTTATATTAATGTGCTTTATTAATTAAGAGAAAAAAAAAGTCACATGCATATTCCCTATTGCTTGCACATTACTTTTTCATAAGGTCAATATGACATAAGTTGAAATGACATCTTAAACCTTATTGCGTACAGCGTGATAAGGAATCAAATTTGAAATCTGACAAACATTTCAAGTCCGCGAGCGTACTTGTAATTTTAAATAAATAAAAATATAAAATATTTGATACCTATCGTAAGATTTGAGTGCCACATACTCGTATAGAAACCAGACTGGCCACGTGCGACCCGCTGGCTTCAGTTTCAGTCCCTCTGGTATAATAAACCTCAACTTGCAGCCTTGCCTACATTTTATAGAGCATGTTAACTAACGAAAGGCGTTTCCGTTAACCAAAAATACTAAAGTGACCGAACATGCAAAATTCTCAACTAAAACAAAAAACAAACAGAATACCAGAAAAAATAAAAATTGAATAAAAATACGTATAAGCAATGCTTACTATACCTACATGCGCAATTGTTTATGTGGAAAACACGGCAACATCGCATTTAACCTATCTACGCTACTATTTTGGTTTCAAGCTGGCCGTTCCGAATTGTTTATTGTGTTTTGATATTTTTTCTTTGATCTATCTATCTATATAAATAAAAAGAAAAGTCCTGACTGACTGACTGATTGACTGACTCATCAACGCCCAGCCAAAACCCTTGGACCAAGAAAGCTGAAATTTTGCACAGAGGTTTCCTTTATAATGTAGACAAGGAATAAGGAAGGATTTTTCGAAATTCAACCCCTGCGGGAGTTAAATAGCGGATAAAAGTTTGTATGGAAAATCATCACTTAACGGTTTAAAAATTTCACGCAAGCAAAGCTGCGGGGAAAAGCTAGTTAATGATATAGATTAACGGGTTTAAACACACTGTATAGCCAACGTTAAACAAACGAAGTCTAATTTGCCTCCCCTATTAATGTAATTATCTATATCCAATAAAAATATTGAAATGAAATAATTACATCGTGCATCAACTTAAGGAAAAACAATTGCAAAGGTGTAGAATTTTTGTGCACTAAGAATATTAATTCGTCGATAACAGTTAGACATACATCTGTTATACAAGTTTATTGCGTTCACCGGAAAAAAATATAATCTTACTGCTGCTGCTTCAAACTACTATTTCTGCAAAAAATCCTAATATCACTGACAAATCACTTACAACAGACAGCTGCACCCCTGCAGACAGCCTTCACCCTCAGAGCAATAACTAAAATTATTGCTCTGAGGCACCACTTCACGCTTGATAGCTCAGCCGAAGCCTCGAAGAGGCTGTATATAGGTCTTATTCCACCAATCCTAAATCCCCAATATTATAAATGTGAAAGTCACTCATAAACTGCTGAATGAATTTGGCTGTGGCACACATACACTATGTCCTGGATTAACATAATAGAATACCTACTGTTTATCTGGGTAAACGAAATACGTGCCCTAGGGTGCAAGTAAAACCGCGTGCCAAAGAGCCAAGTAAGGGTCAAAATACACGTCCGATAGTTGCTTCCGGGAGCCGGATCCGACTATCTGATCGGATTCATGAAATACACGTACGATTCTCGTGTCCGATTTTTTCTGTACGACGATGACGCCCGGACGATGCTTACGATTCTGACATCCGATCCCATAGTCTAATCGTACGTGTAATTCATGTTCAAACAAATGTATGACGCGGAGGCCTTCAGATAGTCTGATCAGACTATAGGAACTGACTATCGGAGGCAAGTATCGGACGTGTATTTGGGCTCTTAACGTAATATAATACTTTTTGCTGGGTATTCGAAGTACACGCCTCAGGATGCGAGTATAATCTTTAATGTTAGGAGTGATTTTCATGATAAAAATACACGGGATAAACATAAAATTGTGATACCTAAATTTAGACTAAGCAAAACTAGTAAGTCATTTTTGGGCAATGGCGTACGTTTTTATAACAAACTGCCGAAATCTGTAACAGATCTTACCGAGGGAAAATTCAAAACCCATATTAAACGTGTCCTCACTCAAAAAGCATACTACAAGATTAAGGACTACGTCGAGGACAGAGATGTTTGGCTCTAGTTCCTGCACATGTGGCTTCCCTGGTACCTCATTAACAACGTATGTGTATGTCTAACAACAATCCTCAATTATGATTATTTGTTTTTTATTTTTATTGCTATCATTACTCTCAAGATATCTTTTATCTTACTCTATAATGATTTTTTGTCTAAGTTATGCTGACATTTAAGTATGTCAATTGTTTTATATAATTTAGCTTCATTTTATTTTTTGTAAATGTGAGAACTTTGTGGACTTGCCTATACATATAATTGTGTAAATTACTATTATTCATATTGTATTTTTTTTCTTCTTCAATTTTTTTTTTCCCTTTTTGGTTAAATTTTGTACTCAAGACTTGGTACTATACTCCAAGGTCTGTGGTCAAGACTACATTGTTCTCTCTCATAGTACCTACTGTATTCAATGAAATTGTAAAAGATATCCCTTTTTTTTAAAAGAGTAACCATGGAGTTTCTTGCCGGCTCTTCTCCATAGGAAACGACTAATTGGAACCGTGCACCTAAATTCGACTTTTCATAAGCGCCTGTATTG
Source organism: Amphipyra tragopoginis (assembly GCA_905220435.1). Taxonomy (NCBI): domain Eukaryota; kingdom Metazoa; phylum Arthropoda; class Insecta; order Lepidoptera; family Noctuidae; genus Amphipyra; species Amphipyra tragopoginis. The sequence goes on along the minus strand of HG992006.1, from coordinate 405,189 downwards.
GTTTATGTGAAATAAAAAATGTTGATTTTGATTTGATTTGATTTGAATCGCGGGCAAAAGCTAGTTCGAAATAATTCCGTGAGTTTCGAATAATGCGGTTCGAACCTTTTTTGTGTAATACATAAAGTTTTTATTCGACTTCAGAATGAAAACGTCAACGTCACTGACTGAGGTCCCTTTTGTCAAGTTTGCGTAAATATTTACGTGATATTAAGAAAATCACAGAAGTCCTTTTTATTTGTTTACTTTTTATATTGTAGGTTTGTGTGACGAATCGTTTTGTTAAGTGTGTACGTGTATTTGAAATTGAATGAATAATGGGTGATAATTTACCTTTAATACCTGAGAAGGAGTTAGTATATTTATATTGATATTATAAACGTTTTTTTGATTATATAACGATTATGAACGTAGCGTGAAAACCTTGCGCCAGATTGATTTATCGTAGTGTAAAAGGCAGCAGGGGTGGACTTGGTGTGAAAAATGGTAATGTGGATGAAGTGGCGCAACTGAAGAGAGGTCTATAGGTGGCTGTGATAGGCTTAGTTGAAACAGCATTATTACCGAGTAATGAAGTAGAATATAATGTAAATTTATTCAAAATATGGTAATTTAACTCTGAAACAGAAATCCTAAAACGAATAATGTCGTTTATATCAATTTTGTATACTTTATAAACTAGTTATCTAATTAACTATTGAATAATTTGTATGATTAATTATGCGAAACTTTCAGATTTCATTTAAGTAATAAATTTTCTACAAATGCGGATTAACTTGTCGAAACAGTTGTTATAGTTGTATAAAGATGGTTTGCCTCAAACTGAGCGGACATATCTCAGAGTCGTAATTATTATTAATGACAAAATTGAACAGATTGTTTATTTAGGCCAATTTGCGAAGCTGTGTAGATCCATAAATCAAGTAGAACTCGATAGCATTGTTAGCAATATAAATTACTTTTCTAAATTTTACAGTAGCGTTGCTACAACTTTAAATTAATAAGTTTTCGAAATGCGTATATGTCTTTGTATATCTACTGAGTGTAAACAAACGAATTCATGTAATTCCTTCAAACCGTGTGATCTACTGTGAAACAGATTATCCCTAAATGGGTTTCTTTTCAAAATTCTACATTTTTTTAACGTATCATCTTGATTTTCTTTTTCAGAGTCATTTTAGCGCCCCGAGTTAACTGACTGCAAAGAACAATATCGCGCTAGTCGTGCTTGCCAGCTGTGTTGCCGTGCTTTCATCCATTTATGCGTGGCACAACCTGGCAAAACTTTTGTTGCAACCAACCTTATTAGGTGGTGTAGACACCATCACGTACCCCAAGGGCAAGAAAAAGTTTTTTTTTTACCATTATAAATCCCGTCCGGCGTCAATCTACACCTGTAGTAGAACATGCTAGTCATGAACATGAACTAACACTATTAAGTGCACCTACCATGTTTTCTCTACACCACCCTAAGGTCGACTGGTAGAAAATACCTATGGCATTAAGTCCGCCTCTGTACAAATTTTGTGCCAAAGTATAAATAAATAACATGTGGTTTTAAGTAATTACACGAATTCATTTACACTCAGTTTATTGTAACCGACACACATACAATTTCAAGGGATCAGAATTCTAGTTATATTGTATCACTCCCACACAGTAGTATTAAGTCTAAAACCTAACACGATATAGAAGCTAGACGCGACGGCTGTATTGACAATGAAGTCGACGATATAATTATTATTGTTCGTACCTGTAGGTTTACTAGTTGATCGGATTCGAATATAGTTTGAGTGCCAAGAAACAATGTCTATCAGTCGTTATTAGTTCCAAGACGAACCCTTGCTCAATATCCTCCGATATAACTATTTCTAAGAGGTTAGATCTCTATACCACGCTGAAAGTGGATCGCAGAAAGTAATTAAGCCATGTATTAAGACCGTTCTTCCCAGTGTAATATTCGTGATACCTAATATACAAGCTGTAACCTGTAGTTTTGTTTATCATCATCAACCTGCATAATTTATCAATGTATTTTTTTTTTGTGTAAACATAATCTCATTTATTTATTCACTTGATAGACTGAACTGTATTGCTGGGGAGTTTGTTGCGCCGTTTCTTCTTCACAGCATAAACACTAGGAAGCGGTGAAGGGTGGGCGCTTTTAGGGCAGTCTTTTGTACCTAAATCTGACGTTCAAAAAGAACTAAGTAAAACTAGTCTACTTTGAATAAACGAGTTTTGAGTTTGACTTTGAAACGAATTCGTGTAATTCCTTCAAACTGTGTGATCTAATGGCCACACAAATTGATTTTAGAAACAGCAAAAGAAACAAATAAAAGAAACCTGGTTTTCTGTTTCTGAGTCATTTTAACGCCCCGAATTAACTGACTTCACGGAGCGATATTGCGCTAGTCATGCCTGCCAGCTGTGTTGCCGTGCTTTCATTTATTTATGCGAGGCAACTAAATTTTAAACCTCAAAAAAAAAATGCAAAAGAATATTCTTGCTTATTTTTTTATTGAAATTGAAGTAGATGGTTTAGATACGATCACTTAACGATACCGTAAAAAAAGCTTTTATGTTATTACTTTTTATCAAGCTAATCCCGTACGGGGTTAATCTATAGCAGTAATAGATCATGTGGTTTTAAGAAATTACACGGATTCGTTTACAGCCTGTATATTCACGGAACGCGTTCTAGTGTCTATATCCGAATGTTCCAGAACGGTATGTACTGATGTGCGTCCTATCCTGCGGACGGTGTTCCGCGAGCTGGACTATCTGCCGCCGCTCATCAGTGACGCGGTGCCCGTGACTAGCGGGTCGGGAGAACCCGGAGACCAGGTCCTGCCCGCTGAACCATGGGTAAACACTTTTATTCTTAAAGTGGGCTTTAAAAACAACTTTTATTATTAAATAAGTAATTTAAGTGTGATTGTTGTCAAGTGTATTGACAAAATTGCTTTAATTATTTTACAAAAATGCAAATTAAATATCTAGCTCTAATTCCGCTGAACAGGATCGCTAGTTTGGATGCAGTATGCAGCACCACCCTCCCGCCCACAAATATATGCACATGCAGAAAGAGTGAAAAAATAATGCAACATGCAACCGAACCAATACACGACATGTGTTTCGCCCCTGCACGGGGCATCCTCAGGATATGTTGACTCCTCGACCGCCAGGACGTGAATTTCGCGTCCTAGCGATCTTTTTCAGCGGAATTAAAGCTTGATATTTTATTTGCATTTTTGTATGTCATGGATTTCCGCAAAGTAACGTCTGATTCCATCATTTATTTTAATTATTTTGAAACATTTTTGTAGGAAAAATAATCACATAAACTTATTCTGAGAGATAGTTCGAGTAAATAGAAGTTCAATACAAGTAATGTCAATTCAGGCATTTTGGATTGAGTTATCGAGATTGGTTTCAACCGTAATAGGTTCTGTCTCATTGAGGATAGATGCCTAAAAAGCAGCCGAAAAACAAGGCCAAATTAGCGATGAGCAGAATAAAAACAGGAACTTTTATTATCAAATAATGCAAAGTAACTGTGAATCTATTAGTCAACGTTACTCGTAGGTAATGTTGGGCGTAACTGATATATTTTCCTAATGCATTATACATTATATTATAATTTTCAAACTGTTGTTTTTAACTGTTGTAATATATATTATATTGTATTGTATTGAAGGAACACTAATTATCAGTAGAGCAGAAGACTTGCAGTAATATGAAACTAAGTTTACACTAATATAATATAAAATTATTTTAATGGTAATAAAAATTTGCTCTTGTTACTTGTGAGTTAAAGTTCATAATTGTGTGACGCTTTACTACGATGTGAAGTACGACAATATTATTTTGCCCGTAATATGAAACAAGTTCACACTAATATTACATAAATATTTATGTTATTTTAACGGTGGTAAAAATTTGTTTCTTGTTATTTGTGGGTTAAAGTTCATAATTGTGTGACGCTTTCGGCCGACTTAACGACTCGACGCGAGTGGCGGGCGACTACTACCTATAGACAATAATATATATTATAACAGTCTTTGTTGCAAATAAATAATGGTTAGAATATTATAAATGTATAATGAATTATATTAGCTGTTATATGTTATAGCGCCCAACATTACTCGTAGGTAACTGATAGTCATAATTCTAACATTAATCTTTAGGGGCGGAAGATATTTCATTCTCGATAAGGTGCGCGGTGAGATTTGTTCCGGCTTTTTACCTCGTTTTATCTTAGCTTTTTACCTTTTGCTTGGTCCTTGCTTGCTTGAACATCTAAATGTTTAATCGATTTCCATTAGTTACGTTTTTGGTAAAAAATTGGTTCGTATCTCTGATTGTGGATAATTTATTTGTATTTTTCCTCTTACTTATAGGGATTATCGTATTATAAGGTACGTAAATAGCAGCAATTCCAATTATTACACCAATAGGCATGGTGACAGCATCAACAAATTTAAATTCTAATTAGTGCGACAGTTAGAATTTTGAAAAATAATGAACACGTATTATTTCTTTTGTTAAATCTATGAATATTTTAAAACGCATCAAAACTCGAGAGTTATTCTCCTTGTGATGTCAGAAGCAAGTAAAAATTGTACTTGCTTGTGACGTTTTGCCAATTTTAAAAGTGTCGTATCTTCGTCAATTTTGGTTTACGTAACAAAAGATACGGGTCAAATATTTTTAGAAAAAAGTGACGGACTAATTTGATTTTTTCAGTGAAATACATTACATGTTACTGCAAAACTGGTCTACCTATATAATACGGCTTTATTTATATGTCATTTAAAACCCCGGATACACGCTGAATTTTAAATGTATAAATTATTATTTGCACAAGAAATTACGTTCAGGCAAAACAGTATAAAGCGCATTACCATAAATACCGACAACACCGTTTGAATAAAACTTTGTACAGGCTGTTTGCGCATGCAAGTTGTGTAGTGTGCTCACAACTTCTCCCTATATATGTGTAACCTAGCTTGTAAGATTAGACTTTATAATACACCAGAGGTTGCCAGCGGCTTCGACCGCGTTTATCACGTTATCCGCGTTTTTCTCTACTATAGTATGCATATATTATACATATAAACCTTCCTCTTGAATCACTCTATCTATTAAAAAAACCCGCATCAAAATCCGATGCGTAGTTTTAAAAATCTAATGGTGATATTACATGGTTCAACCAAATTGATTCACTTTGGTTGAAAGGTGCAAAAATGAAAGCATATGCTATTGATCAATGATATTGAATGATTCACCTCTATGTTTACATGGTTCAATTTGGTTGCTACATCCAAATTGAAAGGCAGAAGTGAACCGTGTAATATCACCATAAGCATACATAGGGACAGACAGGGGAAGCGACTTTATTTTATACTATGTAGTGACTTATTCAGAGGATTAACACGTCTTTAATTGTATCTATTACGACACACATTGCAGTTGCTGCATGAGCCAGACCTTAATAGAATACATGCTAGAAGAATTTAGTTGTATTACCAACAAAAATCCCCACTAATCCCTACTAATATTGTAAATGCGAAAGTAAGTCTGTCTGTCTGTTATGTATGATTTCCACCAACCGGGCCACGCAGGAGCGCAGCGTAGCGCGTTGGAGCGGATGCTCGAGCACGCGCCCTTAGGCGACCGCGTCCGCCCGACGGTTACAATCTGCTGAAACCCGGGCGCATGCGCGCGCGTGCTCGTGTATCCGCTATTGCAGTCAGTTTCTACCTGCGGTGTGGCCGAGCGGAGCCGAATGGACGCGAGGACAGCCGACCGGCTGCCGCGGCATACGCGCGGATCTAACCGAGTTCCAAGCAGTGTAATTTCCATGCAAACATGAAACTTAACTATTGTATAGAAGCCTGAATTTCTTTTAGCACAGTGTGAAATGCGCTCCGGCGCGCTCCGGCGCGGCCCGTTTGGTGGAAATCTTACATTACGCTTTCACGCCTAAACCGCTGAACAGATTTTGGTGTAACTTGGTACCTGGTACTCTGAAACCTGGAGAAGGACATGGGCTACTTTTATCCCGAAAATATTGAATACGTGAAAAACGACATCCACGCGGGCTCTAATTGCGGGATAATTTATTTTATCTACATAACAAACAACATTACTCCAAAATGTGAAATGATATCCATTTAAATAAACGATCGAGGGCAAGAGGGAGTAATGTTGTGTACGTGACGGTACCTAAGGTCGCTATCGTTGAAACAATCGCGTCGCTTGACAATAGTCGTGCAATCAGTTGCGAACACCACAAGTCACGCTCAGGCGGACTTTGAACACGAACTGTGACTTGAGACCCGTTCTACTACACCCGTCTATGTGGTAAAAGGCGGATAAGGGATTACTTCAGAGGATGGGTGGCAGCGTTTTGTTGTATATAATAACAGTGAACAGTGACTTCCATTCCGTCTGCCTATTTCCCCCTTGATCATTTATTGTAGGTTCCTTTTGTAATTGTACCTATGTTTTTAAGCAATTTCTGTCATTTTTTTAACCTAAAATTAAATAAAAGTAAAAAGAAAATGCGCGATATATTGTACTATCGAGGAAAGAAGCATTCGGCCTAATAAGCTATAGGTGTAAAATTCTTCGATACAATGTGTTTCGCACTAACGTTACATCGCACTAATAAGACTTAGAAGTAATGTAGTTTAGGAGTATCGTTGATTCGTCATAAAGTGTTCGATCTAATGAAAATCGAAGTAACAGTTTTCGCAGTGGCGTAGGGAACCCGTGTATGACAAGATGTATGACCGTGGACGAAACGAAAGGAGTATGTAAGGATCGTAGCATGCGGCGTTCTACAAATTCTGCCTATTCCCATGAAAAAAAGGCATGAGTTTATGTTTGTATGTAAAATCAATTTAAAATCTGGTTAATAATCATCGTATCGAATCAGCTGATAAAATTTTGAACGTGAGCTTTCTAATGACCGCTACAATAAACGGGTTTACATTACGGGGGGATTTTACATACAAACATAAACTCATGCCTTTTTTTCATGGGAATAGGCAGAATTTGTAGAACGCCGCATGCTACGATCCTTACATACTCCTTTCGTTTCGTCCACGGTCATACATCTTGTCATACACGCATGCCGGTTGAAAGTAGTTGTCCTTTTTGAAGAACATCATCAATAGGGTATTTGATTGAAAAAATCTAATTAGTCCGTCAGTTAGATTATCAAAAAATATTTGACCCGTATTTTTTCTTTTGTTACGTAAACCAAAATTGACGAAGATACGACACTTTTAAAATTGGCAAAACGTCACAAGCAAGTACCATTTTTACTTGCTTTTGACGTCACAAGCCCCCATTCTCAAGTTTTGATGCGTTCTAACATTCCAAATATACATAGATTTAACAAAAGAAAAAATACGTATCCATTATTTTTCAAAACTCTAACTGGCGGACGAATTAGATTTGCAATTTATTGATGCTGTCAACATGCCTATGTCATCGATGTTATACCCTTCTAGGGCGTCCTCTACTGGATTTTCCACTGACATTCACCTCATAAATTGCTTTGTTAATCGCCGTTCACTCATTTTTTCAACATGACGAAACCACGTAAGGATTACTCCTTTAAATGTTTGTCACTACATCATCATTTAAATTAATTCATTCATTTTAAAATAATTTTTAACTATCTTTCATTCTTATAGGAATTTGTTAACGAAGTTTATTTTAGTAGGAAGTAGGTGCAATGACTTATAATGTGAATTCCCTACCTTCGTGTCAGTACGAGCGGGAATAGCTTGTGCTAAGTTTGTAGAAAAAATATCGATATTTTTTGTTCGATGTATCGCTATTTTTTGGCGATGTCTATTATTTTGATACATTGATATAACATATCAAGTATCGAAAATGTATCAAATATCGATATATTTCCAATAGCACGTTTCTTATTTTGGGTAATTGCATACAATTACCAAAGTCTTGTTCAATAAATCTGTCACTATTACTATTCATAAATAGTACGAGTAATAGTGACAGATTTATTTAACTAGACTACTTAGTAGGTAATAAAAACAAACACAATAGACTTTAAAACCACACAATTTTTAGAAAATTTCTCCGATATAGGTATCGTTTTTTTTTGTTTTCTGTGTCAAAATCGATATCATTTTTTTTTAATATCAATTTTTTATACAAGGTTAGTCAGAAAGGGGGTACTAATCCGAAAGGGTGTTAAAGTACACATAATAATGAATAACTTTTGTTCTACAACTTTTCCCAAAACTCAATAGTTTAAGAGAAACAGTTGTTCAAAAATCTCAAAAAAAAATCTCTAAAATCTATCTGTCTCCAGTTATGATCAGCGTGTTTACATTTTAGGTCATATTTGGGGTCGTGAATTAGAAGCACCATTTTCTGAATTTGTAACTAAAGCAGGGATGAAGAATTTTTGAAAAAACTAAAATAAAAATCATTTTATTTGGAAAAAAAATATATCTAATTTTGAAATTTTAACACTTGTTTTCAAACAGTCATCAGCGATACTATAAGTGGGCTTCGGATTAGTACCCCTTTCCGACTAACCTTGTATATCGATACTTTTTACGACTTCCGGCATCCCTAGCTCGTGCCGTGGTAAAAAAATAAGCCAGTCAGCAAAGTGGTCGCGGGGCTGACTGCCCAGTGCGCCGGTCGTACTTAAGTATCGTAACTCGTGGAGGCTCTTTTCATGCACCCCTTAATTATGTATTCAGATGACAAAGTGACCATAAATCTTTCTTCCGGAAAAAATAGAACAGTAAAAAACCCATTTGCCTTACGCAAGAATATAAATGGGAGTGAAGTACCAATTCAAGTACACAATATAATTTATTTGTATGTATTCAGACTTATGTAGATCGTACGAATTCCAAATAGGCATACATAAAGTTTTGAAGATCTTGAATGAGCTGTCTGTAATGAAAGTGCTCTTGCAATAAGAATATTGTGGAATTCAGCAACCTTATTGCGAAACACACTCGCTCTGACTTAGGAAAAACAATATTCATAGCGTGGTACATACTCCCAGTTAGTTTTCTAAGCGAAGTATTAGTAAAACATACGATGCTATGGACATTGTTGAACTGTTAACATAAATGCTTATTGCGTTTGCAAGTGTGTTTCACAATTAGGATTGCAGATCGTGGTGTCTTTATTCCTAACCTTCATAAACATTTTCTTTCTGTATAATTTGTTATATTTTTTGTTTTTTATTAAATGTTTGGGTCATGTTTTACACAGCACCATCTAGTCCCAAACTAAGCAGAGCTTGTACTATGGGTACTAGACAATGGAACTAATATTTATATTTTTTTGTAAATCTTATATATAAAGAGACTTGTACTGACTGACATTTCATTCATCAACGCAGAGCCTAAACCACTAAAGCTGGATATATGAAATTTGGACAGTAGGTTCCTTACGTGACGAAAACATCCACTAAGGAGGGATTTTTCAAAATTCAACCCCAAAGGGGGTGAAAAGGGTGATTAACGTTTGTATGCAAGTCCGTCATTTTTGAAGTAAGAAGCTTGAAATTAAGTATTAAGGTTTCTGGTTAGGAGTAAATGTACAGGTGTTTGAGCGTTTTTGGAAATTCAACCCCTAAGGGGGTGAAATAAGTGTTGTAAGTTTGTATGAGAAATCTGGTACTTCTGAAGTAAGAAGCATGAAATTCAATATTTAGGTTACTGGTCAGAAATAAACGTACACATGTTTCAGGGTTTCTGTAAATTCAACCCCTAAGGGGTGAAATAAGTGTTGTAAGTTTGTATGAGAAATCTGTTACTTTTGAAGTAAGAAGCATGGAATTAAGTATTTCGGCTTCTGGTTAGAAGTAAATATACACATGTTTGAGCGTTTTTGGAAATTCTACCCCTAAGGGGTGAAATAGGGGATAAAAGTTTCTACGAAGTTAAAAGCATGAAATCAAATAATAAGCTTTCTGGCTAGGTATATACAGTGGTGGACATATAATTAGAAACACCAAGTGTGACTTTTATTTTTAGTACAATTTAACTTGATAATTAATGTTTTACGTATCATAGAGGGCTTATACCTATTTATCTATAATGTATGTACATCATGAAGTATTACTATGTCAGTTTTGGAAATACCATACAACCTTTTATGTAAAATCTGGTATACTTTATAAAATAAAATGAAGCAGCACAACGTACTAAGGTGGACAACTAATTAGAAACAGAAAAAAAACATTATCATAAATATGAACAAAGGTAACGAAACAATAAATAATGAAGTTAAATGGTACAAACGTTTTGTAATAAACAGTTAATGCTTGGTTGGAAAGCCTCTGCTGTCGATTACAGCTCTACAACGACGTGGCATTGATTCTATGAATGTTTCATACATTTCTAGGGAATATTTCTCCAAGCTTCTACAAATGCGTCTTAAAGTTATTGTAGTATGATACTAGTAGTAGTACGATATTAGTGATATGTTTATTGGACAATGTTTTCTTTACAATGTACCACAAATTTAGATTTGATTCAAATCCAGACTATCTGCAGACCAATCTAACACCGACACTAATTAGTCTCTTAGAAATGCTTTAACGCTGTTTCTTTGGTTTGGATTATTGTAGTGTCGGTGTTAGATTGGTCTGCAAATAGTCCGGATTTGAATCAAATCTAAATTTGTGGTACATTGTAAAGAAAACATTGTCCAATAAACATATCACTAATATCGTACTACTACTAGTATCATACTACAATAACTTTAAGACGCATTTGTAGAAGCTTGGAGAAATATTCCCTAGAAATGTATGAAACATTCATAGAATCAATGCAACGTCGTTGTAGAGCTGTAATCGACAGCAGAGGCTTTCCAACCAAGCATTAACTGTTTATTACAAAACGTTTGTACCATTTAACTTCATTATTTATTGTTTCGTTACCTTTGTTCATATTTATGATAATGTTTTTTTTCTGTTTCTAATTAGTTGTCCACCTTAGTACGTTGTGCTGCTTCATTTTATTTTATAAAGTATACCAGATTTTACATAAAAGGTTGTATGGTATTTCCAAAACTGACATAGTAATACTTCATGATGTACATACATTATAGATAAATAGGTATAAGCCCTCTATGATACGTAAAACATTAATTATCAAGTTAATTTGTACTAAAAATGAAAGTCACACTTGGTGTTTCTAATTATATGTCCACCACTGTATATACACGTTTTTGTAAATTCTACCCTTAGGGGGTAAAATAGGAGGTGAAAGTTTTCTTCAAGTTAAAAGTATGAAATTAAATAATAGGGTTTCGGATTAATAATATGTATATGAACGTGTGTGAGCGTTTTTGTAATTTTAACCCCTAAGGGGATAAAACAGCAGATGAAAGTTTGTATAAGAAGTCTGGTACTCTTGAAGTAAGAAGCATAAAACATACACGTGTTTCAGGGTTTTTGAAAAATCTATCCGTAGAGAGTGAAATAGAGGATGAAAGTTTTTTTTATTGTTGACACTTGCGCGAGTTTTTCTGGCATAGTATGTACCATCACCGTAATTTAGGATGTGGTGCGCGAGTCCTATCGGATGGTTTTAAATAAAAATTCACATCGTTCATCCGACTGAGTTGAAACTTCGTACAGTTGATATTGGCACTAGCGCCAGAGTTTGTGATATAGTACTATTAACGTACAAGAGGTTGCGCGCGAGTCGTATCGGATAATTGTTTGTCTTCTTATATTAGAAAAAGAAAGGTACTCACTGAAAAATGATATTTAGAAAGTCGGTTCCCTTTTGTAACGTAAGCATCCACTAAGAAGGGATTTCTGGAAATTCAACTACTAAGGGGGTGAAAAGGGTGATTAACGTTTGTATGCAAGTCCGTCATTATTGAAGTAAGAAGCATGAAATTAAACGTTAAGGATTCTGGTTAGAAATTAATGTACATGCATTTGACCGTTTTTGTAAATTCAACTCTCAAGGGAGTGAAATAAGGGTTAAAAGTTTGTATGAGGAATCTGATACTTTTGAAGTAAGAAGCGTGGAATTAAATATTTAGATTACTGGTTATAAATTAACATACACGTGTTTTAGGGTTTTTGGAAATTCAACCCTTAAGGGGGTGAAATAAGTGTTGAATGTTTGTATGAGAACTCTGGTACTTTTGAAGTAAGAAGCATGGAATTAAATATTTAGGCTTCTGGTTAGAAGTAAACATACACGTTTGAGGGTTTTTGGACATTCTTCCCCTAAGGGATAAAATAAGGGATGAAAGTTTTTTCGTAGTTAAAAGCATCATATCAAATAATTGGGTTTCTGGTTAGTAATAAATGTACAATGTTTGAGCGTTTTTACAAATTCAACCTTTGAGGAGGTGAAATAAGGATTGCAAGTTTTTATGAAAAATCTGGAGCCTAATTCTCCTAAAATAAATTGTTGTCAAACGCAATCGAACCACAACCGTCAGTCAGTTTTTGTTTTCGAAAACTTTCAAAATGATTGATTTTGCTTTTTGTGTCAAACAATTTGATAGCTTTTGAAATTGAGAACTGTCTGAATGAACGGTTCGGCCTTGGTTCGGTTGTGATTTATCAAGATTTATTTTAGGAGAATTGGGCCCCTGGTACTTTTGAAGTAACAAAGGGAGAAACTAACTGACTGGCTGACAGATCTATCAACGCAAAGCCTAATCCGCTGGGGTTAGAACCTTGAAATGTTCAAAATAGGTACCTCTAATAACGTTGGCATTCACTAAGGAAAGGTTTTTGGAAATTCTACCCCTTATGTGGTGAAATGGATTGTTAACGTTTGTATGAAAACCCTTATTCCATGGGTAACCCCATAAACTTAAAATTTGCACAAACACTGTTCAGAATAAATACTAAAAGACGGACTTTTTCGATTTTAAACCTACATTTAAAAAGGGGCTTAAAGAGGGTTTAAAATTACACGCAAGCGAAGCTGCGGGCAACAGCTAGTACATACATAAATACATAAGAAACACCCAGACCAACACAAACACTTATGTTCATCACATAAATATTTGTGTTCTGTGGGAATCGAACCCACGACCTCGTGATCAGCAGTCCGACACTCGAACCACTAGACCACAGACGTCGACGTATTCTATATAAGTATACTAGGTACCTACAATTACATCACACAAAAAATATTCACAAAATTACAAGTAGGTACAAATATACAAATACAATACAAAACAAAACATATTCATACAGAAAAATTAACATGTCATTATCAAAAAGCTATTACATACCGAGAACTCCTAAACATTTAACACAAGTAATATAGTTAAATATATTCATTGATCTCATCATTGAATCAAATGACAAACAGAAAACATAGCCCGCAAAAAAATATTTGTTCTGAACTTTTACATCAATTCCAATCAATTAGATTAACCAAAATTTATTTTTTTAACAGACAGAAAAGTACAAATCAGAATGCAAAGAGATCCGGACTCATGAAGGCGAGCTGAAGCAGCAGCATGCCAAGAGGATAGCTCAGGAGCCGCTGCCGAATATTTATAAGCTGTACTCACCGCGGTCCAGCCCACCGGAGCCCAAGTGGAGGCTGGATAGAGGACTCATTCGCAGGAGGGACCTCGTGCCCACCATTGAACAGAATGCTGGACGTAAGTTTTCCGAGAGCCTGCCGTTTTTCCACCATTATTTTGATAAAATTTCATTACCCAAACGCATTTTAGCAACCTTTTTTTATACCAATGCAATATTTAGAATGATTTTAGTACGCACATTTTCATTTGATAAATTTTTTATTTGGCAGAATATATTAAGGCATTTGGTATTTAGCATAATATCATTAAGGCATTTGATCTTTAATCAAATGATTTGTTACAGCAAACAATCTTTAGATAATAAATATTTAGTCAAATGATTGTAACACGCTTATATCTTTTTTAAATCGAAACAGCTAGGTTAGAAGAACTACTAGGTTTTTGAATGTAAAACCAGAAACTACTACCAGAATAGTTAAGACGATACTAAATATTTGGCAAATTTTATTTTGCATGAAATATGTTAAACCAATAGAAATATTTGACTACTTACTTTAAAATTGGTAAAAGTTTGTAAGCAAGTTATTGTTTAAACGCTCACTTGCCAAAAATTAGGTTTGCGTTACAATTATTAAAATTTATTAAGAGTTTATTTGCTAAGCAGTAATTTGGCAAATGCAATTATGCGAAAACTTGTTTGGGAAATGATAATTTGTCAATTTTTTTCGATGAAACAATGGAGATCCAAGTTTTCCACATTTCGAAGATTGTTTGAGAACTGGCTTTTTCACGACAGATTCCCAGTCTAACTAAAGTTGCTGGGGTAACTAACGTCTGACCTCGACAAACCGACAATACTCGTAGAAGTAGTTAGTATTGCTCTCTCAAAGCCAGATCAGCCGTCGGAGCATGGACTTTGTAGCGTCCAATTACCCGTAACAACTGTAATAAATATTGCATGGCAGCCGAGACGAAAAACTTAGCATATTCTACAAAATTTTAGAGTCTCGTCGTATGGAAGAAATAAAGAAAGAAAATAATTATACTTACGTGTTACAAAATTCCCCTTAAAAAAAATGTTAATCAAGTAGTCTTTTATGGTTGTTGTCATTTACCTCTCAGAGGAAATTAGGTGAGAAAGTAAATAACTTTCTGGGTAGTCTACTCTTTATTTTTATGTTTTTAGGGTTGCGTTTCAATGATGATTTTTTTTATGATTTGTCCAATTTTTTTTTGTGTCTTTCTTTTATTTTTAAATATTGGCAATAGACTCTTTACAGGGGAACGTTTAATCCCCTTTCGGCTTTAGGGGTATTTTTGTAACACGTTGTATATTTATTTACCTTGAGATAACGCACAGAACCACCAAAAAGTAAATAAATACCTACTCGTATAAATTATGAAACGAAACAAAAACAAGTAGGCCATCGTTCAGCTTACTGCTGTTACACATGCACAGAACAGAGCCACAGCGCTGGTTTTCAGTGATAGCTGAGAAGCGCTTACACAAATACACATCCAAAATATAATTTCAATCCCTTTACTTATCGGTACAGTACAGTTATACCCCTTCAACCGCACAAATCATAATTAGATGGGTCTGACATGTTTCATAAATTAATTAAAAGTAAATATTAAACTCTTCTGAATAACAAAACGTTGCGGCTGTTATAAATTCTGACCGCTATACATCCGGCAGTCACAAAGCTGAGAGGATATTTTGACAGGTTCAACCCAACTTTCAGAATTGATCGTTTGTTCCGAAACGGATAGAAAGGTTTGGTCCGTAATTTATTCCCAAGTTAAATCCTCATTTCCTATTCTGTATAAATAAAGGATCCTCAGAATTTGAAAGGAATAGAGCAATTAACATGATTGTATAACAAGAAGATTATAGTATTATCACAGTCTACCTATATCTTACTCCTTACAGTCGGTCGACGTAGAACATTGTCGCAGAGCAATCGTGCGGGGGGTTGCGGGGTGAAGGAGCGGAGGTTATGTCCCGAGTAGCCATATTGCATAGTTGGGACATAACCTCCGCCCCTGCTACATCATTTTGACATTTCATAGGACCTGTCAAATGTATGGGCGTTGATCCACTGTATGTAGTAAGTAGGTACACTGTGGTATTATGTTAATTAGTAAATGTTTAGAACAGTTGTTGTCACTTCATTTAATGCTGTAAGAGGATTACACTTAGCTTCGGAACTTGTCTAAAACCTTTTAGCTAGACGCGAGCACATCTGTTACGTTCCTAATCCATAAATGAATGAGCTAGTTACTCGCATGTACGTTGAAGTTAATTCCACTGAAATAGGTTCGGTAATTCAGTCGAGGATGAAGTTAGGTTCACCGAGTTCTCAAACGAGGTAGAACAATTGGAAATGTAGCTTTTAGATTTAATGTTTGTATTTCGATATGGGGATAAGTTTCAGAAGTGAGCAGAGCTCCGTGTAGTTCCCAACTTCTTCTCTCATAATGGTACGAATTATACCTACTGTACTGTACAAGTATAGCTTATGCCATGGCGGAAAGGTAAATAGTAGGACTGATTGCCCTGGGTGCGCTGAATAAATTTAAGTATCGTCTCAAGCGCATTTCAGACTACGCTATACTATTTCGCTGTATAGTACATATTGCGTCACAAGCTATAACTATACAACGTGTTACAAAAATACCCCTAAAGCCGAAAGGGGGTTAAAAGGTCCTATGTAAAGAGTCTATTGGCAATATTTGAAAACCGTAGATTACCCAAAAAAAAAAGAATTTAATAACACATAAAATATCCATCACTGAAACGCAACCCTGAAAACATAAAACTAAAAAATAGACTACCCAGAAAATTATTTACATTCTTACCTAATTTTCTCTGAGAGGTAAATGACAACAACCATAAAAAACTACTTGATTAATATTTTCTTTTTCATGGGGAATTATGTAACACGTTGTACAGCATGACTTTAACACTGTACTCTATATCGCGAGCCGGTCTATTATGTATAGCAAGTTATTTAGCAGCGATCAATCGGGTGACGGACGAGGTAGAAGTGAAATGGGTGGGAGGACCGGAGAATCATACGATATAGTTCTGAAAATTGCTCAAGTTTATCGCGTACATCAAGCCAAAACTTTACAGCATAGCGTTGTGTGAACGTGTCTATATAAAATGTATACTGAGCAATATCGTCGTGCTATATAATATTTGCTACATACTTTATATTATAGCGTAGTCTGAGTTGCGCTTAATGTGGTATGGTTTTAATATATCACAGCTTTCTAAAACCCTTACCTACTGACCAGCTCATATTTCTGTGTTGTATCGTACAGGTGATGGGAGTTTATGGATAAAGAACATTCTGAACCGAGGCTCATGCGACGTGAGCTCAGTGAAGGTGGTCGGTCATGCGCGCCCTCTGCCACAACCTCGCCTTCTACCTTTCGACGATGCGGCGACCGTGCAGACATATAGGTGACCTGATATTTTACATAGTATGGTATACATTAGATAGGTGGGAATTCTAACAGTTCTTGCCACATCCAGTAGTAGAGCTGATCAACTGACGAAAAAAACACAGTACACCACTAGATACTGGTACTTAACGTGAGTCCATGGAGCGAAACACAATAAGAGTTTGTGAACTACCACACCGTTCCACTAAAGTAAAAACTACAGCGACCCTGAATTAAGACCATCCCGAGAGATAAGATTGAGGTAAAGAAATATTAAGTCTAGAGATGTTGCCAGACTTCATAGAGACGTGTTTTTTTTTCCTTTTCCCTGCAACCTTCCCCAAATTATTCCATGTACTCTTTTCCTGCGCCACCTCAATCCAGCTTTGTACGGCTCAGAGCTAGTTGGAGTTTTGGTGAGTTGACGGTAAACCACGATTGAGCACTACAAACAGTTCATTTCTTAAAGTTACAAAATAGGAATAAGTTGGATGCCAATCCGTGCCAATCGCGATGATTGCAATTTGTCAACAACTAACTATATTGTGTGAATATTATTAAATAAATCGAGGTCGCATCGTCAGCAACCAAATCATTGTACGTAAACCGTACACCCTTTATTAGAAATTATGGCAATTAAATCGAATGAGTTCAATCATAGCTTGTTAAAACGAGAAGTCAAATATTAAAAAACATTTAGATTTGAACTTCCTTTCAATTTCGCAAATAACCTATCTGAGTTTACGAGTTATTTTGAAAAGTATTTTCATCACTAAGATGACAGAGCTATAAATTTGAACGTTTATTATGAATAGAATTTATGGCGAATTTCAAATGGCGCAGCCATCGTAAGGAAACCCGAACGACCGTAATAAAAATAATGTTCCCAATACTTTTATACAAGCAATATGTCACCATAAACAGTGTAAATGTGAAGCCATTCATTATCTATCTGTCATATTATTGGATATCGAATTTTTAAGATGTTTTCGGGTAGCGTGAGTGGTGACTTAAGTTATTTAAATTAATGTATTTTTTAATTTGATAAAGTGTATCCTAAGGGTCGTCCATTAATCACGTGATGTTTTAGCAACTTTTTAACGCCCCCTCCTCTCCCCTTGTTGATACGTGGTGAGGTTTTAGACAAAGTCCCCTCCCCTACCCAGAATTACGTGTATTTTATGTATCTTATATATTATCTTAGTGCTCATTCACACGAAGACGATTCGTTTATTTTTTGTCGTATCGTCCTTTTTCACGATTCGTTTTTTTTTTGACGGCGACTATTCTTTTTCAATGCCCGTGTTCACACGCATCACGAATCGTGAAAAATGTTGGACACGTCTTAAATCACGTATCATCTTTTAAAAAACACGTTCGTCAAAAAACACGAATCGTGATTTTTTTGTGACGGATCCATCGTGTTCGATAGTTCATCCAAGACTAGGAATCACGAAATCAATGTGAACATCAATATGTATGCAATGTGAACGTCCATCCGTCATGACGTATCGTGTTATATGACGAATCGTCAATGACGGAACCCGTGTGAATGAGCCCTTATACATATGTACCTTATTTATATCTTTAAAAAAAACTGTTTTTTTTTTTAATACAGTTATAATCTAATTTAATTCTGGAAAATTAAGCACCGTGATAGAAATGTCCAGACAGACATTAAGAACGAAAAAATAAATACGTGTGATATCTCACTACACCCCCCTCTCCTCTTGTGATATTACGTTATTTTTTCCGATTATGACGCAATAGGCTTTATTTACTATGTAGCGAAATATACTTGGGAGCAAATAAATCGAGCCGCTTCTAATTTTAAGGTTAATGGTTATTATTTTTGTTATCATGGAACAGATCAATTCTAAACGTATATCGCCTAAAAGGTTATTTAATAACCTTTACAATGAGGGTAGTTTTTGACAACTTTTCATTTTAAATTAAAAATTAAAGGGTAGAATAAAATTATCGCACTTAATTTGCTTATGATATTTTGATTGCACTCCAATAAAAAAAAGGTTAAATTGGGGGTTTTTGTTAATTATACCCATATTGTAGTGTGATTGTTACAATATTTTTGTTTTTAACTGTTTTTTCTGGACTGTTTTAATCTTACCCAACTTTCTATCAAAATTACTGTTTTTCTTTATGAACCACTAAATTATACTATCTAATATCACTATATCTAATATAACTCTAATATCATTCAAAACGGTTATCATTGAATAATGTACCCTGATTTAAAATATTATTTAATGGACTTTCAAATGACATTTTTATGGAATTATATGACGGATGAACATCTTCACAATGCTCATTAGCATTCATAACTGTGGGCTCCGGTGGATAGTGTTGGATAAAGAAAATGCAATCGTACACTCAGATTATAATTCTAACAGTTATAATTAGGTACAGTAAATAGGCAAGCAAATATAACAAGCCACGTATCATAGAACACGAGATGGTTCAGCCGACCGCCAGCCATAGAGTACCCTGACATTCAATACTCCAGCATCGAAGTAATAAGTTACTACGTATAAAGTCTTTGTACTCAAGTCACTACTCGATGGTGCGCACGTCACTAACTCCATCGAACGCCAACCAGATGGCGTTGGTGTCCTGGATACGACTCGATTCCGACACGGCCATCCTGCTTGCACACGTCCTCGTGTGATGGTTACCCTGCAAACAAATAGTCCACGAGAAAACTCTGTTCCGCTCGGTCTCTCCTGACCAAACTCTTACATTTATCGGATCAGGGAAAATAGTGAAATTTTATAACTCCACAGTTTATTTCAACCAAATCTTACTCTTTAACTTAATCAGGCACGGGAAATTGGGAATAATCGAATTTACAACAATTACTAGCCTGAGCCATGTACCACAGTCGTTCGAATCACTCTTTAAAACTATACAGCAACAGAAACCGCCAAGCTTACAGAAACTCTCGAGTAAAACCTCTAACGCCACGGCTCTCCAGCCGACCAGCAATCACATTGCTCTCACACATCCAGCGCATGGATCAAAACTTCTGTATGCATATCCATCAAGTGGATCGCCCGTGTGCATCACCCACTGACTACACACTATGGTCTCTTCAGACCCCGACCTCCGCCAGAGTTGAACGCGCATCGCGCACCCACGGACTACTTGAGTTGCCTCAAGAGACACCGATTTCTACCGGGCTACGACTACGTAACAACCACTGGTACGGTCGAACACAATACGGCCATTAGAATCCCTTACTCGACTTTCTATTACAACTTAAGCTTGCTCATCGTCATGAAAATCATTATCAACATTGACTGGTACATGACCCGCTGGCATCATGGAGCCGCGCGATTTGATCGGAAATTAGAGGAAGTGGATATCGATCAGAAATTGTCGGGAAAAACATGCACCAAATTTCAAGAGGGTGATCGTTAATCACTACACAAAATAAAATCTGTTCTGTACTGAATACTCGCGTTTGACTAATACCAGTCAAAGCAACCACATTACTAACACGTTTACCACAAAATTTCGATGCAAAACTTTCTTTTACTCACGAGCATTCAGCACCAGAATCAAGTAAACCGTATGCGTTCACCTTTGTGTTGTAACGTGCCCGATGGTGGTTGCACCACGCAGACATTGACACGCCGCTCGCTCCGTGCTCCGCCGTCGCTCGGCCAGCCCGCTGCCGCTGCCGCCGCCGCTGCCACTGCTGCTGCCGCTGCCGCTGCCGCTACCGCCGCCGCTGCCGCTGCCGCTGCCGCCGCCGCTGCCGCTGCCGCTGCCGCCGCCGCTGCTGTTGCCACTGCTTGACTCGACGATGCTGTAGGTCTTGCCCTCGTGTCTATCGGCTTGCTTCTGCACTCACTCCGCTTACTCGTATGTCCGGTTCTTCTTAAATTCCTTCCATGTCATTCCTGACATTCCGTGTCATTTGAGACAGCCATGTTGATTGTTGATGCTTCACCTGTCAGCGCCTTGCTGACCACCAAAACAAGTTTACCGCCGCTTGGTGGATTTTCAGAGAAACACAAATCTGCGGTCGCACACCATGATCTTGCGTCGGTATCTTGTCTATCAGGATCGAATACAGATAGTTCTTCACAGTAGGCTGGTTTTGATGATTGCAGCGTCTCAATGGTGCTGTTTTATTGTTCGAACATGGTACGCCAGATGTTTGATTCCTTGTTCTGATCCAACACCGATCCCACTTCTGATGACGGATGAACATCTTCACAATGCTCATTAGCATTCATAACTGTGGGCTCCGGTGGATAGTGTTGGATAAAGAAAATGCAATCGTACACTCAGATTATAATTCTAACAGTTATAATTAGGTACAGTAAATAGGCAAGCAAATATAACAAGCCACGTATCATAGAACACGAGATGGTTCAGCCGACCGCCAGCCATAGAGTACCCTGACATTCAATACTCCAGCATCGAAGTAATAAGTTACTACGTATAAAGTCTTTGTACTCAAGTCACTACTCGATGGTGCGCACGTCACTAACTCCATCGAACGCCAACCAGATGGCGTTGGTGTCCTGGATACGACTCGATTCCGACATATATATAATTCATGAAACCAAAAATAGTAACCAGGACACGTGAATGAAAGGAGTGGTTCGATTTATTTGCTCCCAAGTGTAGTATTGCGCAGTCTGTACTGCGCTTAACACGAGACAACAGACACCTGGTGGACGTTTTGCGGATATTAAATGATACGCTTACTATTGCGTTAAACTTAAAACATTATAGTACCCACTTTTCTAGTCTAAATGCTAATTTACACGTAGATAATTTCTCGAAGCGAAACTCGTTCTCACTTTGTGTTTCTCGGCAATGTAAATATAACATGAGACTCGCTTCGAGAAACTATGCTCGTGTACAACAGAATTACGACTAGGGAAGTGGGTGCTATAATGTTTTAAGTTTTAATGCAAAATTTTATCGTATTGCCGAGTTTACACAATCGTGTAATCCATTTCTCGTTAGTTAAGCAAATCTTGGCTCTTTGCCACCATTATACTCTTATGAAAACATTGCAATGAAACGAAGATGCAATCCCTACTACAGGGTGTTAACGAATTCGTGTAATTCTTTCAAACCGTGTTATCTACTGGTGACACTGATTGACCTTGCATAGGTTTATTTCAGAATCAACAAAAAAAAGTTTTCAAAAAATGTTCATGGTATGTGAGAACTGTATTTTTACCTATGTTTAACAAGAATAAATGATTTGATTTGATCTGTATCTGAGTAATTTTAGCATCCCAAGTTAACTAACTGCGTGGAGCGATATCGCGTTAGTCGTGCCCGTCAGCTGTGTCACCGTGCCTTCATTAATTTAAGCATGGCATCGACATTTTCTATCACATAAACATTTTAGTTGGGAAAAAAAAGTTTATTTTTATTTTTAATCAATCTAAATCCCGTACGAGGTTAATCTATACCATTCATAGATCATGTGGTTTGAAGGAATTAACACGAATTCTTTAACACCCTGTATAATATTATTAGTAAATGCGAAAGTAACTCTGTCTGTCTGTCTGTTATGCTTTCACGTCTAAACCGCTGAACCGGTTTGTATGAAACTTAGTACAGAGATAGTCCTGATGTAACCTGAAGAAGGACATAGACTACTATTATCCCGAAAAATACGGAATCACTACATAGTATAAAACAAAGTCGCTTCTCGCTGTCTGTCCCTATGTATGCTTAGATCTTTAAAACTACGCAACGGATTTTGATGCGGTTTTTTTTAATAGATAGAGTAATTCAAGAGGAAGGTTTTAAGCTATAAAACGTCCACGTGCGAAGCTGGGGCGGGTCGCTAGTACTGTAATATAAATGACACGCGGACAAGGGCGCGAACAACTTCTAGTTTAATATAAAACATTCCTTCAATTAATATAAACTCTGTATACCGTTTCGCCAGACGTTGTCGGTAAAGGTGAACGCACACTTATCCGAGCCGAACGCATCGAACGAAACGAATTTTAGAATTCTGTGCATGAAATCTTATGGAACCTCGCACACTTGCCTGCGTCGAATCGTCCGACTCTGGAAGAACCTCAGAAATCCTAGACAAATTCGGATGACGTCATCAGATTCGGCGCGACTTATGTGGTCGACTCGACCGATGCGCTCGCTCATTCATCTTTCATTAATAAAGCACTGACATTAGAGTAATAACAGTGCGACAGGCGTAAAGGAAATAGAAACGATTTCTTCGGCGCGATCGATTCTTTCGGTGCGGATATGTGTGCGAGGCCTCCTTGACTTCGATTTGTTCGACGCGTTCGGCTCAGATAAGTGTGCGTTCACCTTAAAGATCCAATAAATAGAATTCTCATTTCCCTATCTTTAACTTTAAATGTTAAGGAAAATACTTTAAGGGAAGTTTGCAAGTTATTTCCACTGGGAACCTTGAATTTTCTTGTGCCTCTGGGCATATTTATGTAGTTGAAAGATGATGGATACTTTCTGATACAACCCAGTAGTTGCTAGTTGAAAGTCAGTGAGGCGACCAAACGTTTGGGATAACGGTTCCCATATCTTGAAGGTCAGTGTTCTTCTGGCCCATTAACTTTACGATTTAGATAGGCCTGTGTTATTTATAGCACATATTATACATACTATATGTAGATCAGTGAAATTCCTGTTATACGTGGGGCATACTGAAAGTTTCTGGATTCCAATATAAAACACTTATTCTATTCACTGTTTTTCCAAGTATTTTCCCTGACAATAATGTACGTGACAAAGATGTAACAAGATGTAACAATTTATACACTTTTTCATTCTTTGAAACCATTAGGAAAAGTTTTATCACACCCCTCTATTCGCTGTCGGTTTTCAACTTTGGTTAACTCATGCGGTATCCATCTCGAACAAATTTCCGAACGGTTAGATGCACTTGGCTCATATTAATGTTCAATGCTGTATGAATTTCCTGACAAGTAATTATATTATCCGATTGAATTAGCTGTCATGCAGAATCAATGTTCGTTTCTGTTATCGTCGTCGCCGGCCGGCCTTCACGTGAATCGTCTTGGAGATAAATAGGTACATCCACGTTTGAATTCATTATACTAGAAGTACAGAAAGCTACGATATGGGACACCAAATACAAATTTAGGATTTTGGCAACTTTCTTGTTGACATACCTCCGGTTTCTGAATTGACAATTTGGGATAAGCAATACTTAAGTAGTATTTGAGTACGGAGTTGTCAAAAAAATGCTTTAATATCCGTCATTTTTTTGACAACTCCGTACTCAAATGTTACTTAAGTACTACTACTTATCCTAGAATTCTCAATTCAGAAACCGGAGGTTAAACTACAGCGAAATCCGTAAAATATCATACATCAGAAACTTTCTCGACTTTAATTCGTCTTCAAGTAAACACGCAATTTTCATATGGGCGCCACAAAGGAAAAACGAAATGAAGGAAGTAAAAGATAAAAATATTGTACAGCCAAAGAGCCAAAAATAGAAAATACTTTTTTAATATCTTCAGTTCCAGAAACTTTCCCTATGGCCCACGTACTCACGCAGCGCACGGAGTCATACATAACTTTTTATCGAGGGTGAAGACGGGCTACAATATAAAACTTTCTCACCACACGCTGGGAACAGACGCATGTGGCATTCAACAAAACCCAGCACACTTGGTGGTACAATTTATGAGATCCGCCTGGCTAGCTACCACCCTCACATGGCAAATGGCAAGCAGTTGACTGTGTTCCATCGTTTGTATGAGAGAGACAGAGGGGTATAGGGGAATCTCTCTATATCTCTGTTACTTAGATTCGTATGAAAAGTAAATAAAAATACTTTATTTCAGACCTTGATCCTTAAGATGTTAGTAATACCTACACATGTACCCAATGCGCCATAATGGCGCATCATGGCTTCTCACTGATGAACTTCAGAATGCCGTTGACGCTCCCGCGCACTCTGCGCATCATGAACGCCATCCTTTTTCGCAGGATGGTATTGAACCCATCAGTGTGTGCTTCGGCAAACATTCCTGATGCGCTGCAGTAATTTGAAAGCCCCAACAACATTCTGAAGGCATTATTATACTGTATGGTCCATGTTAAACCGTCTGAGCGTACCTTGACATGCGACTAGAGCCAAACGTGAATAACTCACAAAAAAAAACGGTGCTGCAGGTAGTACAGTCGCCAGCATATTAAGCTACCAGAAACTAACAAATTTTCCAATCAACTTTGAACCTAATGCACATTCGATAAAGATGAAAATCTATTAAAGAAAGACATATTGTAGTAGCGTTATATGCTGGCGTCTGTACATGAAATTCTATGCGTCATTGAGAAGACTCAACGTCCCTTTGTTCCGTGCAAATTAGCGTTACGTTAGAGTGCTTGCGCCGTGCAAAGAATGTAAACAGTTAATTTTCTGTAGTACATTTTAATCGGTGGTCACAGTTTAGGTGCGGTTGAGACACATCCCCCGCCCCCGCTGCACGTGCCCACCCCTCCGTTGCCCCAGCCTGACTACATACTATGCGTGCCGCCACAACTAGACTTCATCAACTTCACTATTGGACACCTACACACGGTAATTCAAATTTTATTGTTTTGTGAACTTAAACAGCGCGCTAACAGACTTTAATCGTGCATTCTGCAAACTACGTTCATCACACCTAATGCAAGGGAAGAAATTAAAACAATCACTATGCGCTTGGGTATTATAGGTACTTATACAACGAAAAGACTTGAGTTCCCTTTTGGAAGACCGAAATATGTTTAGCTGATTTTTATTTGGTCAAATATCTTTCTCCACTTTTCATTTCGCCGAACGATTAAAATCCTTAATTTTATTTTGTAATTTTTTGTTACGCCGACTAGCCTGCTGGCAACTGTTTCATTAGTCAACTGCATTATTAGCCATTTTACACTTGTTAGATGACTCATTTTCCTATCATGCAAGCAGCATGCAAGTATTTCTGAGTGTGCTACGCTAGAAGACTCGCTTTGTCGCCCCTTCGCTTCACTCGACCAGCGCTACGCTCAGGTGGACACCAACTTGCCACGCTCGCTACTTGCCCTCACTCGCTACGCTTTGGCCTCGGGCATTAATTCCACTCAAGAGCTCCTTCACGACCTTCTGGCTCCACGTTTTTAAATAACTATCTAGGGGTAGGGTAGGGTCTGACCTCGTGAAGTCGGGGTGCGTTAGGTCGGATAAACATTAAATTCCGTTGTGTGACCAAATGAAACAATTGCTAAACTGCAATTGCGACTAAAATTAAATTATTTTTGGTCAACCAATTGTTCTGGCTATTGATCATTCGGCGAAATCAAATTAGGAAAAATGTTGCTTCGGCAAACATTAGCATTAGTTCAGCGAATCATTGTTGACGTAATGAAATTCGATATAAAATACTTCGCCCAAACAACAGGCACCCGGACTTTTGACCATATTCAGACAATAAGCCACCAACACGAAAATGCTGAATGCTATAACTTGCGCACGAACATCAGATTAATACAATAAATCCATGATCAAATCTGATAAATCCAGTTATAAATCTTAGCATTCAGTTCTAAATGCTATGATTTATAATATCCGGGTCAGCTAATGGGATATTATAGAATAGTTAAATTTGCATCGACTGAAACATTGGTCCGGCCAAACTGGTAACTGGCCAGTTAAGGGTCCTAGAGTAATTTATGTTGCCAAACTCCTTCCGAACTTGAAAAGGCAATTAAACTAACTACCATATTGTTACCTGGTACTATAGTTGTATTGTATTTTAGGACTTATAAAATATCTGGGGCAGCGTGAAATAGTAATAGTTCAATATCCGACAGTTTCATAGCGAAATCGTTTCCGAAGTCAGAACTCCATAAAATAAAAGCAATAAGCTGACTCGTTTTCAACGCAAAGTTTAAATAATATTAAAGTTTACTGTGTTGGTGACGCAGTATAACGTCGTGAACTGACCGTAAAACTATGTTGTTCACGAGCTGCAAGGTACTATGACTTAAGGCAATATCGTCGTGATGCAATTTTGAAGCTCATTTTCTTTAAGGTACCTATGTATACAAGGTTAGTCGGAAAGGGGGTACTAATCCGCAAGCCACTTAAATTATCACTGATGATGGTTTCAAAGCAAGTGTTAAAATTTAAAAATTCGATAATTTATAATTCCGTGTAAACTAATTTTTATTTTAGTTTTTTTCAAAAATTCTTCGTCCCTACTTTAGTTTCGAAATGAGAAAATGGAGTTTCTAATTCGCGGCCCCAAATATGACCTAAAATGTAAACACAGCTGATCATAGCAAAGGATAGATAGATTTTAGTTTTTTTTTTTTTAATGTTTTGGCAGCTATTTTTCTTAAACTATTGAATTTTGGGGAAAGTAATAGAACGAAAGTTACTCATTATTATGGGTACTTTAACACCCTTTCGGATTAGTACTCCCTTTCTGACTAACCTTGTATAGGAATGCCTCATTGGTCAAGCGGTCGCAAGCGCGACTGCTGAGTTCGATCTCCAGGTCGGGCAAAGTGTCATTGGATTTTTCCGGGTGGAATTTCTCAGTAGCAGCCATGAGTCTGAGTTTGTACCCGGTCGATGGCAATAGGTTAGCCCTAAATATGGAACTTTAAACATAACGGCGAAATGTGGGTGTACTAGACACCTCTGCCAATCCTTCGGGGAATAAGGCGTGATGTTTATGTATTCACATTTGAAATATTTTCTTATACCAGAAAGGTCTTCGTCTAGTCAACGTGTCAAAATTCGAGATTCGTCTATCAGTCCGTCCTCCAAAGCGTCCGGAGCTGGACGTGCAGCTGACTGGTTCTCGCGGCCTGACTGTGACGGCGGGGGCAGCCGCCGAGCTGCGCATGCACTTCCGACCCACTGACGTCAGAGAGGTCAGGGACACGATGCTCATACGCGTGTCTATGGGGAGACACTTTATTGTGCCGATAGCGTGTTATATGCAGCCGCCTATCTTGGATAGTGAGTGTGTTTTCTTGAATTAGTAGGCGAGTAATAAGCCGACCAATCTCCTCTTGTAGTTAGCGTAAAAGACGACTAGTGTACGATTTCCACCAACCGGGCCTTGCAGGGGCGCAGCACAGCGCATCGCAGTGGATGCTCGGATGCTCGAGCAAGCGCCAGTAGCCGACCGCGTCCGCCCTACGGCTACAATCTGCTGGAACTCGGGCGCATGCGCGCGCGTGCTCTCGTATCCGCTAGCGTGCTCTCAGCGACTTTAATGATTCAAATTGCCGACCGATGACAAAAGACGAGCCCGCGGTGCGGTGGCCGAGCGGAGCCGACCGGACGCGACGACAGCCGAACGCCGCCGTCCACGTACGCGAGGAGCCGACCGGTTGCCGCGGCGTCCGAGCGCAGCCGACTAGCTCTGATCTAACCGAGTTCCAAGCAGTGTCAATTCCATGTAAACATGAAACTTAACTATTGTATAGAAGCCTGAATTTCCTTTAGCACAGTGTGAAATGCGCCCGGCGCGGCCCGGTTTGTGGAAATCGTACATAAGGAGCTACATCTGGGATAAGAAGTAGCATCCTTCTAGTGTACTACTAACAAATAAACAACAAAAACAAGACCATCCGTATAATGTGATTATAGAAGACAAAGCACCGGCTTCGTTTAAAAATTAACGTGAAGCTCGTAGCCATTCTGGAAAAAAAAAGTCCGTTACACAGATTCAGTATTCTTACACCACAATTAGAGTAGGTATCATAATTATACTCGGATTTTTTTCCAAGTATAATTACAAACCGCTTTCAGTACTCAATGTAGCTGATTTTAATATTTCACATGAAAATACTGCCGTATACAACTGCGACTGTGTACCACCTGAATATTAATTAATCGGGGCTGCAAACACTGAAATAAATAACCAGTACCGTCGAACTTCCCAAATTATAGGTGTTAAATAATTGATACATATGGCTGCTGTACCAACTCATATTTTCTTTATTACTTTATGTTCACGTTCATTGTT
Source organism: Amphipyra tragopoginis (assembly GCA_905220435.1). Taxonomy (NCBI): domain Eukaryota; kingdom Metazoa; phylum Arthropoda; class Insecta; order Lepidoptera; family Noctuidae; genus Amphipyra; species Amphipyra tragopoginis. The sequence goes on along the minus strand of HG992006.1, from coordinate 376,153 downwards.
AATGGCAATCCTTGTATTATTCTCCCGTTTATCTAATGAACACGCTTCGTTAAAGTCACCTGTCTTCACTTTGATGTGGGATGGCTTACAAATTATATACACTACATTACACATAGGTACCTAAAACTGTGCCTGTACGTTGTCTTAACCTAAATACGAGTATAATTACTTAGTACTAGCTTTTGCCCGGAGCTTCGCTTGAGTGAAATTTTGAACCCGTTAAGTGACGATTTTCCATACAAACTTTCATCCCCTATTTAACTCCCTTAGGGATAAAAATCCTTCTTTATCCTAGTCTACATTATAAAGGGAACCTTTGTGCAAAATTTCAGCTTTCTAGGTCCAAGGGTTTGGGCTGGGCGTTGATCAGTCAGTCAATCAGTCAGTCAGTCAGGACTTTTCTTTTTATTTATATAGATTCTGGGTAAACATGAATAGTGGGTAAATAGTGTATCTAATGTCCGTTCGATCAGACGAGTCCTTGAGTAGAGACAAATCAGTGAACGTAGCATCGGACACTGTGGAACCTGCAGCCAGATCATCAGACCGGCTGCGCAAGTCCCGGACTGAATGGTATGGCGCAATTAGAGAGACCTTGGCCCAGCACTACGATACGCTGTTTTTAGTACACGATCTTTGCGTATTTGAATATACGCTCAGCAGCGTATCTGGCTTTCGTATTATTCAACATGTCCCTTAAGAAGAAATGAATTGGGTACGCTTTTTTAAGAGCCTAAACAACTATAATATCGTACATAATAATGTTACCTCGGAACAACGAATTAAGGCCGCCATTCACACGCGTGCCCATCCACCGGATTTGTCGCTAGCGACAAGTCCGCGGAAAAATCTGCGTGTGAACGTTATGGTTCGCGGTTAAAAACCATAACATTCACACGAATATTTTTCCACGGAGTTGTCGCCAGCGACAAATCCGGCACGTGGGCGCGCGTGTGAATGGTGGCCTTTAGGTTCTCCTTTTCAGCCACTGCAAATGATAAAGTTAACAGAGCTACAGTACTTGACAAGAAAGTAAGCAAATCGTCGTCTATTAGAGTGAAAAACTCGGGAATGTAATTTGGTCATTTTTATTTTATCACGACGTCAGGTGCTATAATTAAGTGAGAGCCGCTTTATGCGAAATTATTTTGTAGGCACTGAAAGCCTTTATTGGGTACCTACATAAAATTTGTAATAAGTATAATTAACTAACTTTTGCCCGCGACTTCGTCCACGTGAAAGCTCACAGGAACCGGGCAATGACATAAATATGCCACGAGTAATGCATTCCCGAGATTTTCACTCTAAAGGTCGCAGCTCATTAGATCCACCGGCATCCAACCCGCATCGCCTCGTCACTCGGCGTCCACTCCTTGTCAGCAAGTGGTTCACGGGTGGACGCCGCGTTATCACCAGTAAACGCCGCGTGGTCAACCAGAGGAGTCGTCGAAGGAGTCCACTCGATGGCAGCGCGCGGTTCACTCGGGACTCGTGCGTTGACAATGCGCAGCAACGCAAGGCAAGCATGCGAGCAGCGAGTTGTCACCGAGTGGTCAACTCGTCGTCCGCGTGTATACGGCATACGCCCGAGGTGATCCGGTGACGCTACGGGGTTGATATAGTGAGCGCACATCCATACAAGTTCATATAAAGGATACTAACCGCACGAGGCGATGCGGGTCGGATGCCGGGTGGCTCTAATGTGCTGTGACCTTCAGGTGACGAAATATGGAATAGTAGGTATAACTCATATGGAATAACAATTAAAAATTAATTGTTATTCTATATTTGCTTACTTTCCCTCTACTGTGCAATATTTCAGTCATCTAGTCGAAATATAATAAGTCATATACTTTTAACATAATGATGCAAATGAACTGCAAATTGAAGGTATATGTTTAGTGTTGGTCCCAAGCGTGACGTCAACGGTGCTGTCGTGCACGCTGGGCAACCCGGCCACATGCAAGCAGGTGCACGGCGGTGACGTGCTGGAGCTGGGCGCGCGACTACTGGGCGACGTGCATTGCGCGCGCGTCATGTTGCACTGCGACGCTGATCACGCTGCTTTCTTCATATTGACTGAGGATGCGTGGTTCTCCTTAAATCTTGACGTAAGTTTGCTTTCTAGTTTATTTACAAGCTTAGTTTTAGTATATTCTAAACCTGAAACTAGTTTGTTCAGAATCACTAGGAGAATCGATTGACATATTTTTAAAACCACACTTTTTTTTATGAATTTCAATTTTGTTTCAGTAGGTTTCTACCCATGACAGTTGACGGGAATAGACACCTTGAGGCTTGAGATGGTCCGCTCGGCCAGTTTCCGTGTATTAGATAACCTCTGCATAGCACATCTCAGGCATTTCACACTTTACTAGGGAACTTAACGCGACATAAACTACGGAGTAACTTAGAGATTTATTAAAAAAAACACATATTATATATACGGGCAGTTCTGATGAAAATCTTGTTGGGGTGTCTCGGTTTTTGTATACAGGGTTAATTGAAAAACACCCGACAACCTCTTAGGGGGTCACTGTACTCATCATTATGAACAACTTTTACTATTGAACCAAATCTGAAATCGCGAAAAAATAACAGCTGTTCCCTACATTTATGTTCGCTTAGCTCGTCAAAATGTAGGGAACAGCTGTTTTTTTTTTTTCGCGATTTCTGATTTGGTCCCATAGTAAAAGTTGTTCATAATGATGAGTACAGTGACCCCGTAAGAGGTTGTCGGTGTTTTTCAATTAACCCTGTATACTAAAAATAACGTTGTATAATGGTATGTCACTTCAGCTGGCTTGAATAAAAAAACAAAGAAAAACGTTTTTGTTTTTTTTTATAAACCTAAGGCAATCAGATTTCTAAAGAGTTATGAATAACTAGGACAAACGCTGGATGTCTTTTAAGGTTTTTTTTTACTAACGAGTACCTACTTTATGACTTATTTGGCGATGGGGACTATCGATCGCACTTGTATTAATTTTGCCACACACAATGACTGTGCTAGCCAAGTAGTTATTCCGAAGCAACATAACCCTTTTTCATGTCCAATATTATATGAAGCAATAGAAACCAAACAACATTAACCTCATTAAAATGGATATATAGTTAGCATTGTTCGTTAGTAAGCTCTAGAAATTGTTCCCGCTCTACTTGTTACAAATGCCAGTGCATTGTACACAAAACAATTGCTGAAGAACTATTAACTCTCGCAGTAATTGCGGATTGTATTCAGATTTGTTGCAGTACAATTGGTAAGGCTTATCCCCGATTTCTGAAAGGCTGGTCAATAAATCTGTTGTTAAATCTCATGTCAGCAAATGTGATTGGTCGGCCGCAATACTCTCGATATGAAAGGGGATAGAACCTTTGTGGCATAGCCCCCCCGCTGCCATTTTGATTTTGAAACTAAAAATATCAGCAATACGGTGCCCTAAAGTGTCACGTTGCCGAGATATTTGGACTTAAAGATTTTTTGCAAGATTGCAGCGCACTTTGTATCTGGTAAATGTGTGTAGAAGACACTAAAAAAAACAAAAAACGTCAGCAAAACGGTGCCCTAAAGTGTCACGTTGCCGAGATATTTGGACTTAAAGATTTTTTGCAAGATTGCAGCGCACTTTGTATCTGGTAAATGTGTGTAGAAGACACTAAAAAAACAAAAAACGTCAGCAAAACGGTGCCCTAAAGTGTCACGTTGCCGAGATATTTGGACTTAAAGATTTTTTGCAAGATTGCAGCGCACTTTGTATCTGGTAAATGTGTGTAGAAGACACTAAAAAAAACAAAAAACGTCAGCGAAACGGTGCCCTAAAGTGTCACGTTGCCGAGATATTTGGACTTAAAGATTTTTTGCAAGATTGCAGCGCACTTTGTATCTGGTAAATGTGTGTAGAAGACACTAAAAAAAAACAAAAAACGTCAGCGAAACGGTGCCCTAAAGTGTTACGTTGCCGATATATTTGAAGGTAAGATCGCCATAATATGAGAACAATAGCAGTAATTAAAATAAACTAATTACATCTTTATATGTTTTCTTTTGTAATCAAAGTACAGGTAATATTTCCAAGTTGATTTAACTATTTATTAGAAGAAACTAAAACTAGCTAGTAGTTTGAGTGTCCTCTACCCATATGTACCAGATACAAAGTGCGCTGCAATGGCTGCGATGGGTCCAAATATCTCGGTAACGTGACACTTTAGGGCACCGTATTCTTGACAATTTTTGTTTGTTTGAGTGTCTTGTACCCATATATGTCAGTCTCACAGTGCGCCGAAACCTTGAAAAAAAAATTTTATGACGGCGGGGGGCTATGCCAGCTTCCATAGAAAAATGTTCGAACCCCTTTAAAAGCCGATTAGTTAATTGTTGCGTTAATCGCCTTTTCAGAAACCGGGTATTAAATGCACACACAGAATTAAATATTAAATGCACACACAAAATGCACACACATTAATCACAGAATTCAATGCGAGTATTTTGTTTATTGTATGTAAATAGAAATAGTCATTATCAGGTTTAGTTCTGGATAGCTGATAAATAAGTCTCTGATAACCCGCAGATACGTAGTCTCTTAGTCTGAATTGTGCTTCACAATCCATGGGTCTAACGTCACTGGTCTATTCGTCTTGTGTCTACTGTAAACTGATCTTTTGTATGGTTGCAGTGTCTCACGACCCGCGGCTCAGTGTTAGCTGGACCGTTCGTGCTGTGGCCAGCATGGTGGAAAGGCGGTGGTGCCGTACGTGGGTGTGCGTGGTGTCGCGCTGAACACGCTGGTCTTCACGCCGTGGCGTTGAGAGTGCTTAGCTCCACTGCTGTCGTCAGACACCTCCATATAATCGCTGATGCCCTGCTCTTTAGGCCTGATCATCTCACTATAGTGGTATGACAAAATAATTTATTTAGTATTATGAGATAGAATAATCGGATAAATAAAATAAAAATAAATACAGATTTCCTCGTTGGTCTAGCGGTCAAGCACGACTGGTGAGCGTGAAGTCCGGGGTTCGATCCCCAAGTCGGGCAAAGTGTTATTGGGTTTTTCCGTGCGGAATTTTTCAGTAGCAGCCCGGAGTCTGGATTTGTGCCCGTTTGATAGCAATAAGCTCGCCGCCTATTACATGGGACTTAAACATAACGGCGTGTGGTTCTGTGTGGTACCGGACATAAAGAATAGCACTACCCGATCTGTTGGGTGTCGTAAAAGGCGACTAAGGGATTCTCTAGAGGATGGGCAGCAGCGTTCTCTGAGTACTTTAACAACCATACTGCGATCGCCAACCCGCCTGCCAAGCGTGGTGACTATGGTAAACCCCGCCAACATGGCTTTGGGGAGGCCTCTGTCCAGCAGTGGATGTCTTTCGGCTGAATGATGATGATGAAACATAATGCTGAAATGAGGGTATACTACATCCCTGCCAATCCTTCGGGGAATAAGACGTGATGTTATCACGTATTATAAAAAAATGGGTGGTATTTAAAGGGTGCTAATTAAACAGACTTCTTTTTAATAGCATTATTCGCCTCTAAAAATCTACATTGGCTTCTAAATTACTAAGTTAGCCACAATTAACGAGCGTCTGAATGATACTATCTTAGCCACTAGTTATCTTCTATATAAGCCACTGTTTGTCACCCACTTTCATTTTCACAATAAAAACAAATGAAAAACAAAAAGAGTCGATGGAGCCCCGCTGCGCGCGGCTCCTATTTCTGTCTGCATGGTTTAAAGTAACCTAACACGAAGGGGATGACGGGGGCGTCGTTCGCTCGCTTTGCTCGCTCACTCTACCCCCCGTCATCCCCTTCGAACCTAACCTATCCGTGTCGGGGTGCCCAAAAATTTAGTGGGCGTTGTAAAAAAGTCGAATTAGTTTATTAGAGGTTATCTCATTTTCCCGTTGCTTAGTTATAAAATGAGAAGTTTGGTCACGTGGCCAATAAATAAATGGGTGCTAATTAAACAGGCTTCTTTTTAATATCATTATTCGCCCCTAAAAATGTATGTTGCCTTCTAAATTACTAAGTCAGCCACAACTAACGAGCATCTAAATAATACTATCTTAGCCACTAGTTATCTTCTATGTAAACCACTCTAAATACAACTCAGCATAATGATTATTTTTTAGCATCTAAATTTGTAGCATGCATTCTAACAGTAAACTTCTAAAATACTATTAAATGACATCAAAAAATATATTTATTTAGCTTCTAAATTTTTTACTCAGTACGTCTAAAATGTAACTTATCCCATATTATTTGATCGTCAAAATTTTGCTAAAAATGTCATCAAATAGTCGGTATATTGGCCACTAATATTATCAGAAGCTATTGAGGAGAGACAAAATAAAAGACTTTATTTTTGTAAAATCAATTTGTTTATTGAATAACCATCATTTTACTTACAGTAAATAACTCAGTATAATGTATATGTTACGGTTAATGATAGGTGTGAATATAAACTTAAGATTAACCGGTTAATGCTAAGTTTAAATTTGATGGTTGGCTAATGTTCAATACAATGTTCTTTTGCGATAAATGATTTCATCTTTAACCGGTTAAACTTAAGACTTGCCAAAACGAATGGTTAAAAATATATGTGTTACGGGTAAAGCCCGAATGGCGGGTACACCTAAGTTTACCCGGTTATTTAAGTCGACGGAGCCCTGCTGCGCGGCGCTCCTATTACTGTGTGCAGGGTTTAAAGTAACCTAACACGAAGGGAATGACGGGTGCTTCGTTCGCTCGCTTCGCTCGCTCACTCTAGCCCCCGTCATCCCCTTCGAACCTAACCTATCCGTGTCTGGGTTCCCCTTAACCACCGGTGTGCGGGTGCACCTAGTTCTACCCTCTATGATGAAAGATAAACCTAGTTCTAGAATATACAAAGTTTTTAATACGAAAATAGATTATTTTTCCCGAATATAATTTGCTTTTACATTTTCAGCCAGTAGCTGCGGCTAGGCTTAAGTTTGACTGAGTTCAGCCGGTTAAAGATGAAATAAAACAACATTAGCCAGCTATCAAATCTAAACTTCACATTAACCGGGTAATCTTAAGTTTATATTTTCAACTATCTTTAACCGCAACATATAAATAACTATAGTAAATTACTCATCGAAAACTTTAATTTAATTACAGCGAAAACAATTGCAATACGAACGCACGAACGACAATTATTGTCGTTCGTGCGTTCGTATTGCAATTGTTTATTATAAACAATTACACGTGAACAACTCAACTCGTCGTCACATGAGTCGAATGGCGCTCTCTGATTGGTGCAAATGGCCGGTCGCTGTCGTCTGCGTACTCGCGCCAAATCATGCAGTGGCTATTTTCACGATAAAAGAATATGATGTATTATTTTACATGCTAAGTTATAATAAATGATGCTTTCTGTAGAAGCTTGAATTATATTTTTTTGAGGACATTGCGTGGAAGCTGTAAAACGTAAAATGGTGACGAGGTGTAAAATCCGTGGCCGAGTTAGTAAATTAGGTGGCAATGCATAAATAAGAAGGACAAGTCACAATCATTGATGATCTTTACTTGACGCTTTCTATAGAATATTTAGTGGGCGTTGTAAAAAAGACCAATTAGTTTATTAGAGGCTATGTCATTTTTCCGTTGCTTAGTTATAAAATTAGAAGTTTAATCACGTGTCCAATAAATAATTTTGTGGCTAGATTTATAATTTCCCTAAATAAATTTGTGGCTTGATTTATTATTTCTCGTATTTAAACGATCGAATATAAATTCAAAGTAAGGGTGTCAAAAATACTGATTATAGCGTACTGAAATACTAAGTGGGCGAAAGACTGAGGGCGAACACAAATATTGAAAACGGCGACTTAAAATTACGAATTTGAGATACTAGTTATTCAGAACGATCAGCATAATAATTCTTAAGCGAACAAATTTCACTCACATTATTGTTGTATGTTTGTAAGGTTGTTTGGGTTTCCAAAGGAGCGTCGACGTATATATTTCTGTCTGCAAAGTTTAAAGTAACCTAACACGAAGGGGATCATACCCTTCGAACTTAACCTGTCCGTATCGGGGTAAGGAAATGTACATTTTCGCCCACTCAGTATTTTTTTCGCCCAAGTTAGTATTTAATTCGGACACTTGGAATTTTAGTTGCTAGCTTAGATTAACTGTTTCCCACTGCTAGTAGCTCATTTTACGAATTTTAGTCATTCATTAATTATCGCCAGTTAAGTTCATTTTTCGCAAATATATTTTAATGCCGCTCGGTTTAGTATTAAAGTATCTCATTAACAGTCTTACATATATTATTTACTCTCCCGATTAATAATTCCCCATAAAAAAATACTGACAGCAATACACGTAATGAGATTAGCGAGGGTTATCAAACATTCATCTGCAGAGTAAAGAATGAATCCAGAGCTACCAGGGTAACATAAAAACTTCGAAGATAGCCTTTTAAATATTCGCAAGAAAATACAGTGCCTTTAGAAAAGATGTCCGCTTTAGAAATGTTATTTCCCATACATTTCAATGCCGTGACTTTTTCTTGGCCATCGGAGATTGTCATCTCGTCTAAGAGGCAATCAATTTTATGCAGTGAAGTTCCGACAACTCTTATTAAAGTGCTGACTTGAATAAATTTTATAAAGCTCGTAATACTGAGTTTGTGTTCGCACTCGTTTAGGTATTGAATAGGTAGTTCTATTTTAAAGCTTCCACAGTTGGTATAAATTCCTTGGATATTAAATAGATTGATGTATGATCATGACATTATCCTACATTCTGTGGAGTACCGCGAGATCACTACATAGTATAAAACAAAGTCGCTTCCCGCTGTCTGTCCCTATGTATGCTTAGATCTTTAAAACTACGCAACGGATTTTGATGCGGTTTTTTTAGTAGATAAAGTGATTCGAGAAAAAGGTTTATATGTATGTCGCAGAATCAACACAGAAGCGCAACTATTAGAATCACTATTGATTATTGTTAATGTAGTACAACGCCATCTATTATCGTTTGTCGGAAACGTCAAGCAATGTGCTTGGGTGAGGTCGGTGCGGGGCGTTGCATGTATTGTTTGACGGTTGCCAGCAAGCTGTCAGCTGTTGGCTGTCGGCTGTAAGCTGTCAGCTGTCGTTCTTTTTGACGTTGGATGCATTTGGTTGAGAGAAGTTACTTTGGAGTGAGACACGAGGGCGAGAGGTCGTTTTGCCAGCCTGCACCGAACTTACCGCGTTTCTATACTTTAATCTATTTCCATCGGTTTGATCATTAGAGATTTTATTATTTTGTTATCGAGAGTGAATAAATAGAGGACTGTAATCAGTGTTGTGACTATTATTTCCTGCCTACAACAAGTCGAACTTGGACTCTGATGACGAGGTACCCCTAATGGGTGAACTACCCTCGTTATGTATAATAACATTGCACCCGTGCGAAGCCGGGGCGGGTCGCTAGATTTAGATAAGAGGAACCTTGCTAGTTTAGTAAAAGTTGCTGTGATAAGACGTCTGCATATAGTTATTAGCCTATGAGTGAAGCATACGCAGAAGACTTATAACACCCTGTGTGTCCAATACAATAATGCGTTCAGGATGTTGATGGGGCTGTCACGTTTTCGTAGCGCATCAGGTATGTTTGCAGACGCACAAGTGGATGGCTTTACAGCGATACATTGCAAAGGAAAAACGTCGCTAATGCGCCGCTTGCGAGGCAGCATCAATAGCTTCCTGCAACTCATTGCAGAGAGAATGGACACTGACCGTTAGTTTATGGAATGCTGCACAAAACTGCATGTAATACGTTCCCGATTCAGTGTTTCTGTGGAGGAACTAGGTGTGGTGTTCCTCCAACCAAAGGAAGGATCCTCCAACCTGGCGAAGTCTTGTGCCTGGCGGGCTACTGCCCAACAGTTATGTTGGGAGGTTGTATATATAGGTATACTATCTGCGTGTTAAATCTTGATATCGCGATGTAGGATTGAATAGTTCGCATATGGCATGATAGATGCCGCCACAATTCCATTATTGCATAATATTATTATTTTAAAATGAATGTAAGGATGATTTACGACATTATTGTAATCTGTCTGAAATAAATGCATTGAATTGAATTAAATTGAATTGGCTAAATAAGTGGCATCTGTTGCGCCGCTTGCATGCCTACCCTTTGAACAAGTAGGCATTTCATCCAGTAAAATGTACGGCAACATATTTGAAATGTCCATCAATTCGTGTATTTGCTATTTCAGGAATTTTGCATTTCGTTAAAAGTATTATTTTACGTGGCTACTGGATCACAGAAATATCTAAGTCATAGTCAAGGACACAATCTCCGCAAACATAGCACGCCTTCACATCACGTAGAAGTAAAAATGTGTCAAAATTGTACATTTAAATTTAGTTCTCTATTTCACCGGCTTCAAAGATATACTGGTCTCTATACAGTTCCACAGGCAATCCACAGCACTTACCTAGTCATACGCGTGTTGAATTTTAAAATATATCGACAGCGCTGGTAAATCATTCGATACGAGTAATATATCTCGCGTTATAGAGCTGCGCGGAACCGTAAGGCTAAGTGCGATAAATTACAGCGCGCATGACACTGCATGTAGTTAGTGGAGTTTTCAAACTGCGCAAAGGATTATAGACTTTATTGAAATGTGCTGTGCTTTAAATAGGAGATCACCGAATCTGTACTATAGTAAATTAATATGAAAATTTTAATCTAGTTTTAAGATTTAATTCACATTTGGTAGGAATATTAAGTCGCTTGTTAGATGCGAGTTGAAATATATGAAGTACCGTTTTCCAAGGAAGCAAATCGTGGGTGAAGTTGAGCCATAAAGTGTTTCTTATCACGTTTAATGCCAAGACAGTATAACATTACACAATTTTACCTAGCATTACGAGGTATGAGATATTAGACTATGTGTGTGTTCTCACGATCACAAATACTCCAACCACCACTCACTACTTTAAAAGAACAGAGTATGTGAATTAGAAGCTAGAAGTAATAATTTGACTGCCTCGTTAGTATAGTGGTCACGTACGACTGTTGCGCGTGAGGTGTTGGATTCGAACCCCAGGTCGGGAAAAGTGTTATTGGGTTTTTCCGTGTGGAAGTTTGGAATTTCTCAGTAGCAGCCCGGAGTCTGGATTTGTGCCCGGTTGATGGCAATAGGCTCACCCCCTATTACGTTGGACTTAAAACATAGTGGCGAAATGAGAATGTACTATAGGTACATCTCTGCTCAACCCTTCGGGGAATGTAGGTGTGATGTTGTAAGTAATAAGGATTATGCAGCATATAGTGTTACACTTTCATTCTTAATATTCGACTGCCTATTGTCTACCGGTGGGTATGAGTCTGTCATGCTCACTGAAATATCCTGCTGATGGTGGCGTTGTGCATCGGGTCGTTGAGTTCCCTCCAACATGATTGAGCTGAGCGACGGAAGCTGATGTATGCGTCATGCTCGTGAACGGGTGCTGTCTGTTGGGACTGGTCAACTCGTAACTGCTATGGCAATCGTTTTAAAAGGCTAACTTTCTCATTGCTTTTCATGTTGTTAACTACATGTACATTAATCTGCATTGTTCTTACATTACTACAATGAAAATTGACAAACCATTTATTTTTTTAAAAGAGTGTCCATGGAGTTTCTTGCCATCTCTTCTCTAAAAAACCTACTACTTGGAACCGAGCACCTAGTCTTGACCTTTTGAAAGCACCAGTGATCTGATCTACTTGAAATAAAACTATTTGACTTTGAATAATTGCAGCAGTGTGAGTAGCACCGGCGATTTGGTTGTTCATACAACCTCTTCTCTCCCAGACTCCTCTCTACTTCCATACTTCTTCGATGTCACTTACTAGACCTATTATAATTGCCACAGGCTCAACAGAAAGACTACGACATCTGCGGCGACGGGGAGCCAGCGTGCGAGTACTACATACACCTCGGTACTGCATTCCCTCATCGCTCGCTCTCTGCCACCGCGGAGCTCATCAACCACAGGTATTCGCACACATAAAGATCGTGAGTGATCTGCAAATGGAGGCTAATTGGACCGTGTTGTGCAAAAATGATCCAACCCACAAACATGCCAAAATTTAGATATTGATGCCCAACTATCGAAAATGATCAGAATTCTCATTTGTTGAAAGGACTCATTTTATTCTGTCAACAATTTTTTTTATGATAGGTTTTTCCAATTCGCAACTTTGTAAAAGTCTAAAAATGTATAGCAGAAGTGATTCAATACTCTTGGAACAATTTATACATTTATTTTGGCAAGTTTGTGGGTTGGATCATTTTTGCACATCACGGTCCAATTTTAAGCTGAAAATCCACCAGGCGGCGCCAGTTTGAAACAAGGTGAAAAAAATTCAAAACTCAAAGGCCTTGCAATTTCCACTCATTTTATTTCAGACATATTTTACGGTTGGAATATCTATTTTAATATCAGTTCTGTCATTTTTCACGCCAGTCCAAAGTGGTGCAGCCTGCCGGATTTTCAGCATAAAGTAAGGCCGCATTAGAGCTATTATGTGATAATCCATCCATGTCGACACTTATAACGGCGAGTATTTGGTTGTATGGACAGATTGGACAGACTAGTAAACGGACACACTCAACTTAATTAAAAATTGAAGTAAATAACTCGTTCAAAAAAATCCAACTGAAACATTTCACAAAGTTCTACAAATTAAAAAGCAATAATTTCCGCCTCGGGGAACACTTCATATAGAGCGCAGGCTTCGTTATAACCGAATGTTCGATTCTTTTGAGGAGAACTTTTTCAAATATTCGCAATCAGCTATCATATTCAACATCCTGACCTGTTGCAAATGATAATTAATGTGTATTTCAGCGATCAGGAACTGTAAGAGTAAATGATAATCAATTCACGAACAAAAGAACCTATTAGCTATTAGTTGTAATAATCACAACCAAAAATCAAAATCATTTATTTGTGATTCACAGGTAATAATTAGGTCGTATTTATACAAAGGTCATGCTGTGATCAGCCTCATGGGCATACAAATGTCATAAAAAAAATTGTTTAAGATCATAATTCATTAAAATTAAAGTTATAATCATACAGGTAGATTCAATCGGACATTAACACTTTAAGAATTCGTCAACAGAGTAGAATGAATATTCAATGAGGAATTGGAACAGCTTATTTTTGAAAACACGAATGTCTCTAAACTCCTTAATACTATTAGGGATCTTGTTATAAATCTTTGGTGCCATAACAAACACACTATTCTCATACAGAATATATAATAGTTTTATATCGTCTACTAAGGTCATTAAATAATTTACTTCTGTTGCGAGACCTATGCTCTAGTGTAAATAAGGATGGATGACACCTGATAAAAATAGCCATTCCAAATATGTATAGTGAGGGTACGGTAAGTAATTTTAAGTTTATATATAAATTCTTACAGCTATCAGTTATTTTTAGACCACACATAGCACTGATGCACCTCTTTTATAAAACGTTGCCCCACACTAAGATTTCTCTTGTATCGTGGGTGCGTTTACAGACACAAATCTCACAAACAAACGCCCAGACCCGAAACAACCATCTGTAGGCCATACAAATTTTTGTTCCGTGTGGGAATCGAACCCACGACCCGTAGCGCAGAAGCCAATCGCTTAGCCACTGCACCAAACGTGTCGTCAAATTAGTGGCGTTTCCCCAACAACCATTTGTGTTCCAGTCCAGTGGTGTTTTCGTACTACTGGAGTGTACGCCCGTGGGGCGTATGCTCCTGTTTGGAGGACAAGAAGAAAACTGAGGAGCCACTGGGACCAGAGGACGAAAGTGAAGAGTTATGCATCGGTGCCAAGGAAGCTGAGACAATTGCTCAAGATGTAAGTTATTTTAGAAGTACTTATTCTTTTATAGTGTTCTATCAAGAAAAGTCCTTAGAAAGGAGGCTTAAGTCGTCTAGAACATAATCCTATCTATCTCAATTTTAACATAATCATTCTTAAGGCCACTATTCACACGCGCACCTGTCTGCCGGATTTGTCGCTGGCGACAAGTCCGCAAACAAATCTGCACGTGAATGTTATAGTTCGCGGTTCGGCATGCGGCTCGCGGATAAAGTAGATTATAGACGTACGAACTTAAAGTACGCGGTTTTTAAGTTCGTGAACTTATTTATTCGGCTCGACGTCGGTGACACACGTGAAGCTTGCTCATTACTCTGGTATCAGGCGGACCGCGACGTCGTCAATGGAGGAAACATTGTGTTATTCAGGAATAATATTATATTCTTATAACCAAAAAAAAAAAAACAAAATCGGCAAAAGTGGGTGAAAAACTGGCTTACGAAAAGAGAACGGTTATCCCACGTAAATTTAGTAAAGGAGTTACGTGAAGAGAAGGAAGACTTTTGTAATTATTTACGAATGCAGACTGATACAGAGATGGCGGCTCGCGGCGTTGACAGACGTGCGAGCCGAGGCGAGCTACGAGCAAAATTTCAAACCTGTTCGATCGCCAACGAACTTACTCGGCGGTTTTAAAGTACGCGAACTTAGGGTGACACACGAGTAAAAAAGGTCATCGAGCCACAAGTTCGCGTACTTACTCGCATGTCTATCACCCCTTTAAGTTCGGCGCTCGCCGTCTAAAGATGCTAGCGCCGCACCGGACAAATCCGTGCATGTGTGTGCGATGACGGGTTCGTCCACTAATTTGTAAGGCGCGGTGAACGGCACGAGGCACGTCTCGTGAATGGTGGGCTTTAGTTCCATCTGACAAGGACATTGAATTCAAGATTAATGGATCGAGGTTTACTTAGAAAATTATTACTATTATTATTTCATAATAACCCTAACACTAAAATAGATTTTATAGATCTCTGAAACTGTTAGAGCCATTACGCACTATCGACTGGTCGCCGGAGACTTGGTCGACGGCGACTGTGACTTTCTATAGTTTAAAGGTGTTTACGCACTTGGTCGCCGGTCGTCCGGGCGACTATGCTTATGGTTTGGTCGCCGAGAAACCAAGTCTCCGGCGACCAGTCGGCAGTGCGTAATGGCTCTTAGGCTGGTATTCCACTTATCAAATATCTTTGTCTAATGTTCGTTTGATTAAAGAAATAGTGCATTTGATCAAAGAAATTGGACGATTTCAATTAAGAAATTCAAAGAAAAGAAATTTGATCAAATGTTGGACATCGATATTGGACAAAGATATTTGATAAGTGGAATACCAGCCTTAAGTCGATCATAACATCAACACAGCGTACCACAGTCCACTGATGAGTGCTTATGAGTAATATCAACGTATACGAATAAGAAATTCAAAAGACAGTTTCAAAATATTAAAAATAAAGTCATGGTTTAACAAAAAAAAACTGCCTAGCCTTTTCCCAACTTCGTTTGGGTCGGCTCCCATTCTAACCTGAATACCAGTATTTTACACGACAGCACATACCTCTCATCATATAAAAAAGAATGTAAAGCAAATAACATTAAAGACAACTGTGCAAATAGAAACATTAAAATTGCTCAGAAATAAACGATATGACGTAAAATTGCAGACTGTTTATTTTTGTTGAAAATCCTCAATAACAATATTGATAACCCTGAGTTATTGTCAAAATTTTATTTTAATGTGCCAAGTAAAGCATTTCGTTTTAATCCACCCATACGTGTACCTCATACATCTTCGAATTATAGGCAGAACAGTTATATTGTGCGCGCAAGCAGAGATTTCAATGCTATATGCAAGGAATATGATTTTGATCCATTCACCATTAGTGTGAATTCAGCCAGAAGGTGCTTAAGCCTCAAATTTTTCAAGTAGCGGTAGGTTAGGTCTATTATTTGTTTTTGTTATTTTCTATATTATTTCTGTTATATAATTGCAAACTAAGTAGTATTGCTTCTCATTGTAATTAAGGCGATGTGTTTTTTGTTTTTGTGCTCCCACCACAAATTTTATTATAAGTCTATACGTGAGGATTTGTAATTGGCTTTCTGGTGACTATGGTTTCTTTTTTGTTTGTTTTCATAAGCTGTAAGTCCTCCATGTACTAAATAAATAAATAAAATTAAATAAACTTAGTAATTTTTAAAAAGCTTTCAGACTACCTTAATATTGATAAACTTTAAGTTTATAAGTCTATAACAAAGACCTAAATAGTATTTCAGAGTCCGTGAGGGGACAGAATAACAATTAAGTACAACTCCCTTCGTACCTGGGTAAGCGACTTGTAAACCGGCACCATAATTTTGCCTGAAAAATGACTCGCAAACTTTTCTTTTTTTAACCGGCTTCAAAAAGGAGGAGGTTCTCAATTCGGATGTTTGTATTTTTTTATGTATGTTCGGGCATAACTTAGTCATATGTTGTTGTTTGAAAGAGTATTCTTCCGAAATGGTCCCATTTAAATTTGGTGAAGATCTGATGAAGACCCTCGGAGATTGACAATGGAACTCTTCAATGGATAACAGCAAATAACCCGAGATTGCTGTAATTGCATGTTTGTGTATTATTTATGCCACTAAAAATAGAAAAATAAATTAACTTTAAAAAAAAAAAAAAAAACCGACTTAAAAAAAACTAAAAAGAGTGAAATAATTACCATATTATAAAACTAACAGTTTCAGAAGTCGGTGCCTTTAATTAGGTTCAGTGTGAAATTGCACCGACTTCTAAAACTATTAGTTTTATAATATGGTAATTATTTTACTCTTTAATTATTTTTTTTAAGTCGGTTTTTACTTGTTTTAAAGTTATTATTTTTTCAACCTATCGTTGTTGACTCCTGTCATAGGAACACCTCTGTTTACCCCTTCGGGGATTACATGCGTGAGTATATGTATGTATGTAGTGTTCCAGCATTAAGACCTTTTGGTAAATCCAGTGATTAAGATAACAGTAAAGTTTGTACGTGACCGAAATTATGATTCAGAAAAGTTTACCAAGAAAATTCAGACGATATTAACTTCAACTGTCGAATCGTGTTGCGTCTGATGATCATTATCTAAATGGACACTACGACGATTATGTAACATCCCTTAATTAGAAAACTTGCTAAAAATATTGAATGCTAATTTATATCAAAGGGATTCAAGTTCACATTACCGTTTGAACACTTAAAAAAGTTGACATAGACGGAGGTGAGTTAGGACTTGACAGGGTTTACTGTTTGTTTTGGAAAGTATTTGTATAAATTTTAGAGGCTTCGGTGTATTATTATCCTCTAAATTATATTACTCCTGATTATTAAATTAATTCGGAGTTGGTAACATGAAAATTCCAAAGGCGATTGAAGAAGTGACATTTATTTGTTTTTACAAAGATAGACGTTTTTCTCGTCGAATTTTGATATTGGAATGTCTGGCTACATAATTCCCCCGCTAGTAAAGCGTACGGAGGGTTTGGATGTCCTCCCTGATCGGGTGACATACGCGTAGGAGTCCTTAGCTGTTTCCACATTAGTGTTCAAACGAAAGGAAGACTTCAGCCTGTCGATGGTTATATTAGCGGTTCTGTTGCGTAGCTTTATCGTATAATATTTCGGGGTCACCACTTTAGAGGCTTCCTTGTATTATTATCCTCTAAATTATAATATTACTCCTGATTATTAAATTAATTCTGAGTTGGTAAAATGAAAATTCCAAAGGCGAGGCTTCTTCCAAATGAAGAAGTGACATCTATTTATTTTTACAAAGACAGATGTTTTTCTCATCGAATTTTGATATTGAAATGTTTCGCTAAAAAATCAAGGTGGTTTTCTATATTGATTTCTTAATTACTATTATTCATATTGCGTGTTTTTTTTTGTTTGTTAATTTTTGTACTCAAGACTTGGTACAAAAATTGGACATTACTCACAGGTCTGTGGTCAGGACTACATTGTTCTCTCGTAACTATCCTAAATCATAGTACTGTATTCACTGAAATTGTTAATAAGTTTTTTTTTTAAAGTGTAACGTCTGGTTTTTTCCCGGCTCTTCTCCATAGGAAACGACTAATTGGAACCGTGCACCTAATTTCGACTTTTTATAAGCGCCTTATTAGTTTATGTGAAAAAATGTTTTCATTGATTAATTTGTATTTGATTTGATGATCTGTAGAAAGATTATAGAAAGGATTTAGACAATTAAATTATAATATATATATATATATAATACAATTAAATGAAAAAAAAACAATCCTACCGTGCGCGCGACAACAAGTGTTTTTGAGTGCTCGCATTATTAATTTTCAAATTGATGTTTAAAGTGAATATTTAACACTAAAACTTACATTATCGTGTAGCTAAGTAACCAGGCCTCACAGTGCATTAATCAGTTTGTGAATACAACCATCATACAAGAAGTAAACACAGTAATAAACAGTACGTAATTGTTGCAAAAATACTAATTAGTCAGCTGTTAACCGGCGGAGCTACATTCCGGGGTCATTGACCGACCTTCATTCGTCATACATCGGGGGACACGAAGATAAACGAGCGGCTCGATCGCCCTTCCTCGGTTGCACTCGGCCGACGTTCGGGCCACGAACAGACCAAGTGACGACAACAACGCGTTGCTTGCTCCTACGCAACGCATACAAGTTAGTAATAAAAAATGCCACTAAACCGAACTCCGCCGCCTGCTTCGCCTTCGGTGTTGATGCAATCAGACAATGTGAACAGTCAACAGGCTGCTATAACCTCGACTGATGTAACAAATAATGCACCTTTACTTCACTGTGGATCTGAACCTGATCTCCAGTCACTTACGGTTAACGTCACGGAGCGTAAGAAAAAAAAGCCCACAAATAGCGATATTAAAATTTCAGCTACAGTAAAGGAGCTCTTTTCACAATTCTCTAAAGACCAAGACAATCGTTTTCAAGAGCTTCAATCTACCATAAGTAAATTGAATGAACAGAACGAAGAATTGCGTAGAAGTGTCAATTTAATGTCAGACAAGTACGACGAATTTATAAGCCAAATTTCACGCTTGGAGTCGGAAAAACAGGAAGACAAGAATATTATTAGGTTACTTGAGGACAAACTTGAACTTTCAGAACGCAAATCGCGAATGTCTGGCATTGAGTTTCGGAACATTCCAAAAGAAGCTGCCGAAACAAAGGATAGCCTATGTAACGTATTGGTTAATTTGGGAAAAACCTTAGATGTTGAAATTAATCATTCCAATGTCCGGGACATTTACCGCCTAAACACAAAAGACGGATTAAATCCTGTGATAGTTGATTTTACAACAGTTTTAACCAAAGAAAAGGTTATAAAAGGCGTTAAAAACTTTAATAAATCTAGAACGAAAGGGGAAAAACTAAACACAACCCACCTAAACCCACTGCATCAACTAAAGCCTATATACGTGTCTGAAACATTAACTCATAAGACGCACAGAATGTTTTACCTCGCCCGATCATTTCAAAAAAACTACGGTTACGCTTTCTGCTGGACCTCAAATGGTATGGTATATTTAAAGAAAAATGCAGACTGCCCCCAAATCCGTATAACGAACGAACTGGATCTAGACAAGCTGAGAACTGCGCAATGACTACCTATTATTATGCTTTTTTTCCTAATGCATGCCACTCTTTTTAATTTACTTGTTATTATAACACACTACAATACACTAACAATTCTACTTACTATTATATCACTCCTAATAAATAATTCTACAAAAACATATAACACAACCATATTACTACACATAAACCATGAATCATTCAATTCATTGAGATACAATAACGTAATAATAATACTGAAATGTGAACTATTACTGCAGCCTATTTCTTTTACAACTTTCCCGCACATCTGCAACTTTGCTCTTTTATTTATATCAGGAACTTTGACTGGCGTTATAACTTCACTTAAGAATAATGTAATGTCATTTTTTTCCAATGTAATTATTATATTTGACATCTATATTACACACCTAATTAACATTCGATAATTTAAATGATTTAGCAGATAAAATTGATAAGGTAACCGTATCAGAATCGCAGTATACCGAAATCGATGACTGTAACAAAGTAATTTTGCCTTCTTCTGATAGCCTCGTAGTTCTCACTCAAAATATACGCAGCATAAACTGCAATATAAATGGTTTTGAAATATTATTGACAAGATTAAAGCTGCAATGTGATGTACTTGTTCTTACAGAAAGCTGGCTGTCGTCCACAACTATAATACCCAACTTATCGGGATATCGTTCGTCTATGACAAAAAATAATGTAAAACAAAACGACGGTGTTGTCATATTTTATAAGGAGCACCTTGAGTGTACAATTGAGGAACCAAACTTTAGCGAGGGTAACTGTTTGATAGCAACACTCCAAAACCAAATTGCAATTATTGCAATATATCGGTCACCGTCTTACACAAACTTAGACTTGTTCCTTAAATCCCTAAATGATGTTTTAATAAATTACTCTTCCTTCAAAAACATAATAGTAATAGGAGACATAAATATTGCAATAAATTCAGACAAAATTGATCATCATGGTGAGCGCTACCTTACTTTAGCTGCTAGTCATGGCCTGCTACCTTCGCACACGTTAATTACTAGGCCACAAAGTGAAACATGTATTGACCATATACTCCTTAAAACTAAAAATGCTTGCAATACTATTGTACCAGAAACAACTTTGACTGATCACTACCCGGTTTTACTATGGATGAACTTTAAAAAACCTCAATATTATTCGACAACTACCATTAAAATAGTCGACGAAGATGGCTTAAAAGAGGAAATTTCAAATATTGACTTCACTCTAGTATACGAATCGATTGATCCAAATGTTTCTCTAGGACATATTGTCTCTTGTCTTCAGGCTGCAATTAATAAACACACCAAAGTCATTACCTTATCACGTAGAAAGAAGATTATAAAACCTTGGATAACACAAGGATTACTGCGCTGTATGAGAAATAGAGACAAATTGCATAAAAAATCAAAACAGTCGCCAGATAACGCTATATTAAAATTGACATACACACGCTACAGAAACTTCTGCAACTCAATACTTAAAAAAGTAAAAAGAACTTACGAAAAAAACCTTGTACAATCGGTTCAAAATGATAATAAGAAGCTTTGGAAAGTAATAAAAGACGTCACAAATTCTAGTAAAAGTGCTAACTACTCAAATGAACTTCTATCCCTTGATGCCAGTCCGAAACAGTCTCTGGATAAAATTAATGACTATTTTGTGAATGTTGGTAGGTCTCTGGCCGATAAGATCCTGCAAGTTAACTCAAACCCAGCTGTCACTAGTGTAGATACGAATGCTCATAAGCCGACTACTACTATAAATTCATTTGTATTGGAGGATACTGATGAACATGAAGTAAACCACCTCATCATTAACTTGAAAATGGATAGCTCAACGGGATTTGACGGGATAAGCAATAAATTTAAAAAAAAATTCAAAAACATATTAGTTCCCCCACTCACATTTATCTTCAATTCATGTCTCCTAAATGGAATTTTCCCTGAATCCTTAAAGAAGTCGGAAGTCTGCCCTATACATAAAGGTGGAAACAGAGATTCTATCACCAATTATAGGCCAATATCCATACTCCCATCTATTTCAAAGCTCCTGGAGAGAATTATTAGTAGTAGACTTACTAGATACCTGGAAAATAATAACTTGCTCTCACCCAATCAGTACGGCTTTCGAAATGGTAAGTCTACTGAACAGGCGGTAAACAATCTTTTAGGTTATATCAGTGAGAATTTGGATGGAAAGAAGAAGTGCCTGGCCATCTTTCTAGATTTGGCAAAGGCCTTCGACACAATTTCTGTGTCAGTCCTTTTGGCCAAGCTAGAGAGGCTGGGAATCAGAGGCACGCAGTTGAAGCTCTTCGAAAGCTACCTAACAAATCGCCGCCAGTGTGTTCGTGTGGGAAACCTTACTAGCACTGACCGCCCAGTCATACACGGGGTTCCACAGGGTAGCATATTAGGGCCAACCTTATTTCTTTTATATATTAACGACCTTACTAACATAGTACTCTCCCAGGGCAAAATAATCTCTTTTGCGGACGATACGGCTCTCCTTTTTTCTGCTGATAATTGGAACGAAGTATTTGACGCCGCTCAATCTGGATTTGATACTGTAAGAAAGTGGCTTAATTGCAATGTCTTAACGTTAAACACCGGCAAAACTAAATACATTTGCTTTAGTATCGGATCAGACACGGGGATTAACCACGATCATGCTATTATTCCGCATGAGTGTACACCGTATGATGTTTGCTCTTGTGATAAATTAGAGCGGGTTGATTCCATCAAATATTTAGGTGTCATAATAGATAAAAATCTTAACTTCAAGGAACACATTAAAATTTTATCGGGACGAGTTCGTAAACTCATATATATATTTAAAAATCTACGACACATCGCTGATCCTCATGTCTTGAAACGAATATACTTTGGTCTTTGCCAGTCACTCATAACATATTGTATATCCATTTGGGGAGGTGGTCCAAAGACTATACTAAAGTCTGTTGAGGTTGCCCAACGCGCAATACTAAAGGTCAGCACCTTTAAACCAATACTTTTCTCTACTGCCCAACTTTACAAGTTATAAGGAGTATTAACTGTGAGACAATTATTCATATTGAAAATAATCATTATGCAACACACTTGTACAAATTACGACCCCCAGATTCTGAATACACGCAGAAATTATATGGTTTGTACTCAACATCGGTCTTACAGCACTAAATTTAGTACTAAATTCTTTAATTTCCTCGGTCCCTATACCTACAATAAACTTAATAAGAATCTAAATATTTATCCACTTAACACAGATCGTTGCAAGAAAAAGGTATCGGAATACCTACAAGGTCTCACATACGATGAGACTGAGCAACTTCTAACGGTAGCAAGATAGACAGTAAATCATGTTTAGTATTAGTAAAAATTAATTATCTATAGACAAATAATTATATAGTATTTACATATTCACCATAGCCACGTATCTCACTAATTCATGTGTTCACTTATAAAAATCACAAGCACATTCACAAATAGACACACCCTCTCACACTCACTCATTCATCATATCACATAACACAAAGAGAGGTCCAGACCATTAATACAACCTTAGACTATTTTTATTCCTTTGTTTTGTAAAATGCTAGCATTTAAGAACTCAAATCTAATGTAACTCGAGGGGATTGGCGCTGTTAGCCGAAACACAGGTTCCTCCTAGTTCGGCTTCAGATGCTAAAGCTTTTGTGTACTTTTGTTTTATCACAGCACTTAATTGTAACGTAATCTAAGTACTATTTTTTTCAATAAATTATTATTATTATCTGTATTCGTTTATTCATCATACATAAACATAAAATTTACATTTTTAAATATTTCATTACAAAACAATAAAAAAAACATTTAAAAATATAAAAAATAGTAGCCCACCGGCATCGGGAACAGGGTCCAAGCTGCCGGCGGTCAGGGCTCCAGAGAGAGGAACTTCCTAACGATACGCGCCGTGTCCAGAAGTACCGCTTTCTGAATCAAACCCTTGATCCAGCTGCCTAACGAGAGCCTCATCAGATGTTGGTCGAGGCTCTTGGCTATTAAGCCATTGGCTGAAACGACTATCGGCACAATGACTGCTGAGTCAATGTCCCACATGTCAACAACCTCGTGTGCCAAATCAAGATATTTGATTTTTTTATCGTTTTCGGCTTTCACGAGATTCTCGTCATGCGGGACAGTGATATCAACAATCATTGCGCGGCGCTCTGATCGATCTATCACCACTATATCAGGCTTATTGGCTACAATAGTCCTGTCAGTGATGATAGATCGGTCCCAGTACAATGTGACATGACCACTCTCGAGAACTGGGTCGGGCACATACCTGTAGTATGGTACTTCTGAGTCAACAAGGTCATATTTCAGAGCAAGTTGCTGGTGGATAATCCTAGCTACGAGGTTGTGTCTGTGCAAATACTCACCGTTAGCAAGACGAGAACAACCAGAGACAATATGTCGGATAGATTCACCGGGACAGTGGCATGCCCGACAGATGTCAACCGTGCCGTCCTTCACAACATATTTTCTATAGTTGTTCGTCATCATAACTTCGTCCATAATTGCACACACAAAACCTTCGGTTTCCCCGAAGAGGTCACCGAATCGTAGCCAGGCTACGGACGCTAGAAAATCTACATCGGGCCCATGAAGGGCCCGGTAGAAGCGTCCGTGAAGCTCCTTGCTCCGCCATACATCCTTGCGGTCATTGGTATCCAGTAATACAGGCTTGCGCCAGTTCTCTTTAGCCAAGGAGAGCGGGGTGAGTCCTTTGTCCACTGCGACTACATCTCGGTGCATCCCCACGTCGGCTTGGGAGAAGTACTCCCTGAGACTGCACACCTCGCGGTTGTGGAGAGTCTTAGCATTTAAAAAGCCTCGACCCCCACACTTCCGCGGGATGTACAGTCTCATTACCGATGAGCGTGGGTGATGCATTCGATATGCAGTCAGCAGCGTACGGACCCTCCTATCCAGGGCGTCAAGTTCGGTCTGAGTCCACTTGAGAATGCCGAAGGAGTACATCAAGACCGGCATGACCCAACCATTAAAGGCGCGCACCTTATTTCCGCCTGACAAAAGACTTTTAAGTACTTTTTTCAGGCGGCCATAGAAGCGCTCCCTTAATGATTGCTTCATGTCAGCCTCATTGATACCTAACGCCTCCGACATGCCCAAGTATTTGTAGGTTTCGGTTGAGGAGAGGGATCTAAGTTGTATGGAATCCGAGAGTTGGGTTCCCACGGATTCCATAATCCCCCCTCGCTTTACATGCATGACTGCACATTTGTCCACACCAAATTCCATCCTGATGGAATTACTGAAGGTTTCAGTTACCTTCGGTAACTCCAGCAGTTGCAAATTGTTGGGGGCAAAGAGTTTCAGATCATCCATGTAAAGGAGGTGGGATATTACCTGACCACCTCTTCTCAATCGATAGCCTAACCCCGACCCCTCAAGCAGTGTGCTTAGAGGGTTCAAGGCTAGGCAAAACCACAGCGGGCTCAGACTATCGCCCTGGAATATACCCCGCTCAATCCTGATTGGTTCCCCAATCCCTTGAATTTGCCGACATCCTGGATAGCGAAGGACCGTCCTCCACTGCCCCATACATGACGTCAGGAAGGTGCATAAAGTTGTATTTACTTTATACAACTCCAGCACCCTCATGAGCCATGTATGTGGCACAGAGTCGTAGGCCTTCTTATAATCTATCCAACATGTCGACAGATCCTTTCGGGATCGGCGAACCTGTTGGCTTATGGCCATGTCAATGAGGAGTAGCTCCTTAGTACCGCGGGACCCATTCCCACATCCATTTTGAGAGGCAGACATAATAGAGTTATTTTTAATATGACTACTAATTTTGCCTCTCAAAATGGACGTAAGAAGCTTATAGACCGTCGGCAAACATGTGATCGGTCTATAATTCTTGGGTTCCGCGGTACTACCTGATTTATGGAGCAGGTGGGTAACTCCTGTTGTTAAGAATTGTGGGAGCGTACCAGTTTCCAGAGATGACTGGAACTGAGACGCCAAGCGAGCATGTGAACTGCGCAGCCATTTTAGCCAGAAATTGTGCAGCCCGTCCGGCCCTGGAGATTTCCAGTTTGGCAACGGACGGACTGCACTGGCCACGTCTTGGGGGCTGATTGAAATAGCCCCCATGTCTAATATCGGTTCACATACTCGCTCGACGTCCTCTATCCAGTCACCTTCGGTGTGAGAGACAGGCACCGACCAGATGCTACGCCAAAATGAAGTCATGGCGTCAACATCCGGCAGATGAACGTCACTCACACCTTGGTCTGGTCGCTCCCAAGCTCTGTATACCCACCTTTGATCGCGTTTATCTGTATTATTATTATGTATCTTTTTATTTTTCTCCTCTTTTTGGGAGGGTGAAGAACCTCATCCGCGAGCCGGAGCCAAGCGTGAGAGGGGGATGTTTAAATAGAATAAGTGGATGATAATGTAGAAGACGTTAAAAATTTTCTGGTGATGCGACAAGTGTTAAGAATGGTGGCTTTCTGTATCATGTGAAGTGTATATGTAGGCATGTGTAGTGTGTTCAGGCTTTGTTGTAGAGACTTCGGTATAATTCCTGTAGATGAGAGGACTACAGGGACGATGTGGACTGTTTGTGCTCTCCATTGGGTTTTTAGTTCTATAGCAAGGTCTTGATATTTACTGAGCTTTTCTGATATTGTGCTTTGTATGTTGTGAGAGTTCGGAATTGCAATGTCAATTAAGTAGACGACTCTGTTAGACTTGTCGTGCACAGTAACATCGGGCCTATTGTAGTGAATCGTTTTGTCGGTTATAATCGTTCTATCCCAATAGATTTTGTAATTTATATTCTCTAGGACAGTTTCAGGTTTATATTTGTAATATGGGCTCATTTTTGTTATCAGCTGGTATTTATATGCTAAGTGTTGGTGAATGATTGCGGCAACTTGGTCGTGTCTGTGTTTGTAGTCAGTTTGTGCTAATGATTTGCAGGCTCCTGTAATATGCTGAATTGTTTCTGATGCTGTATTGCAGTGTCTACATAAGTCAGTTGGCTGGTTGAGATCTTTTATGATATACTTTCTATAGTTCCGAGTAGCTATTATTTCATCTTGAATCGCACACATGAAGCCTTCAGTTTCGGGAAAAAGTTCACCTCGCTTAAGCCATTCGTTCGACTTCTCTTTGTCGACGTGTGGTTGACTTAAGTGTGATCGGTGTCTTCCGTGTAAAGATTTTTCAGCCCATGCTGCAATTTTTTGCTGTATGTTTGTGATGGTTTCATTTGTTTGTGCATTTCTGTCCTGTAAGTTGAGAGGTGTGAGTTTTTTGTCTAATTCTGTCACGTGGCTGTGTAATAATGAGTGTTCGGATTTGGTATGGAAATAAGTTCTGAGTGAGTTTATTTGTTTGTTGTGCAGGTTGCGTATATCAATTAATCCTCTTCCTCCTTCTTGGCGTGGTAGGGTGAGTCTCTGTATACATGATTTAGGGTGGTGTTTTCTATGTTTCGTGAGGTTTGTATTAACTGTGCGCTGTAGTTTTTTGATGTCTGTTTTTGACCACTTGATAATGCCAAAAGAATAAGTAAGAATAGGTACGGCGAATGTGTTGATAGCTTTTATTGTGTTTCTGGAATTCAAGTGAGATTTTAATATTAGGTTAAGACGATGACAAAATTTCTTTTGTAGCTCTTGTTTGGTTGATTTTTGTTGGATTTGTCTGGATTGTTTAAAACCTAGGTATTTGTATGTGCTATTTTCGTCCATCGGCTCAATAGCTGCACCAGTTTCGAGTGTGTAACTATTGTTTTGGTATTTACCTTTAGTAATTGATAGTATTTTGCACTTATCAACTCCAAACTGCATATGAATGTCTTGTGAGAACTGTTGTGTTGTGTCAACTAATTTAAATAATGTATCTTTGTCGGTTGCAAATAGTTTTATATCATCCATGTACATTAGGTGAGATAAAGTATATTGTGTTTCGTTATTTATGTGAATGGACCTTGTATTAGTGTTGTTTAGGAGGTGGGAGAGAGGATTGAGAGCCAAACAGAACCACAAGGGACTCAAAGCATCTCCTTGAAAAATTCCACGTTGGATCCGAATCGGTTCAGTAGTTAAAGATTGTGTTGAAGATTGTTTTATTTTAAGTATGGATTGCCAATTTGTCATAGAAGTTTGTAAGAAAGATATGAGAGTGGGGTGTATTTTGTACAAATGTAAAACATGTAACAGCCAACTATGAGGAACTGAGTCAAAGGCTTTTTGATAATCAATAAACATTGTGTGGATATCCTTTTTGTTTTTCATTGCACTATTCATGATAATTGCATCAATAGTTAGTTGCTCCTTACAACCTTGGCTATTTTTCCTACATCCTTTTTGTTGCTCTGCTAATATGTTAAATTTATCTAAATGTTTGTAAACGACTTCACTTATACATGCTGTTAAGATTTTGTAAATAGTTTGTAGGCAAGTGATTGGTCTGTATTTAGCTGGGTTTTGGGTGTCGTTCATGTCTTTGGGTAACATATATGTTACACCTTGTGTTATGTATGCCGGTAGTGTGTGCGGTGATTGGATGAATGTGTTTAAGAAATTGTGTATGTGTGGGTGTATGCTAGTAAATTTTTTGTACCAGTAGTTGTGTATATTGTCTGTACCTGGACTTTTCCAATTGTGTGTTCGTTTAATTACATCTATGAAAGTGTCTATTGGTATAAATTCGAACTCCATCTGGGGAATATCGATTGTTGATTGGTAGGTTTCATTAATCCAAGCTGCGTCATTATTATGCTGAACGGGGTTTTCCCAAATATTACCCCAGAATTCTCGGAGTGCTTCAGGTGAAGGTGTGTCTATGTTTTGGTTATTTGTATTTCCGTGTGTCACTGTTAAATTTCTATAGAAGTTCTTTTCGTTATTTGTAAATTTTGTGTTTTGTTGTTTGCGGGCTGTGCATGTTAAGTATCTTTTGAGCCTGGAGGAGGCTGCGTTAAGCTTCTGTTTTAACGTGTCTAAAAAGTGATTCATTTGGGTGTTTGGGGGTTCGTGTTGTGCGTGTATCTGGTGTTTTATCTTTATCGCTTCTACTGCCGCTACTACTCTTCTATTTCTATTGCCTGTAATATATTCTGTCAGTCTACCTATATTCGCTCTTAAATCTTGTATTTTCGACTCTAATCTGATTTGCCATTTTGGTTTTCTATGTAGTTGTGTTGGATGTTCGTTTTGTGGTGCGTATGACATTTTAGCACCATTACATGTAGCTGCTGTCCATGCTGCACAGTAAATTACATTCTGTAGTGTGTTGAAATCTGTGTCGCTATTCACGTACTTGGGCATTATGATGGTATCTATGTATTTAACTATAGCATGAAATTTTCTAGACGTCTTTTGTTTAGGAATGTATGGTCTACTAGTAGGGTCAGTGTTATTGAAATATTGTTGCGCTTGTTGGAATGTATTATCTATTTCTGGGTTTATTTCTAAGACAGTTTCAATATCAGGGTGTGTGGAGATGAGTTGTTCTACTTGTATGTCGTTCAAGAAGCTATTTTCATTGCTATTTTGCGAGTCTGTAAGTGTCAAAGTGACGAAGTCATTTTGTGTATGAGTGATGTTGAAATCAAGTGGATCAACAGTTGTTTGTGTGTTTGTTGTCATGTCAAGATTTATGTGTGTTCTTCTATGTTGAGGGTTTAGTGTATATATATTGTTTACATCAGGATATTCTATGTTGCTTGGTGACCGTGTTTGTGCGTTTGATTGGGTGTTTTCAGTGAGTCTGCTGGGGTTTATTCGGCCAGATATAATGTGCAATTCTTCTGCTACTTCTTGTTTAATTTGCGCTAATCTATCGTCGTTTATATATTTGTTATTTATGATTGCTCCCCTTTGATCAGCTATTCTTTGTTCTGTTAAATGTGTAAGGTTAGGATATAAAGTAATGAATTCTTGATGTAATTTTTTTCTGTAAGCTGTTTTATTTGTTTCTAATTCTGTTATTCGGAAGTAAATCCTAATTATTGCCTCATTGTATTCATTTGACCATCTCATGCGTTGTGTGTTAGCTGTTGTTGAAAATTGTGAGGAGTGTCGTTGTATTTGTGTTTGAATAGTTTGCAATTCCATTTTAACTTCTTCATAAATCTTATCTATTGTTTTTTGTGGTATTAGTTTTTTCTGCACTATTGCTCTACGTTGGTCACCTATTCTTTGTCGGCTTACCTGCATATGAGGGTATTTTTCGAGGAATTTAGTGTGAAGTGGTGGAAGATATGCGTTGATGTCAGTTTCCATATGAGTAAGATGAAGATAAGTGCGTAGGATAAATTCATTCATTTCGATACTCCATTTCCTGCGCACTGTTACACTGCTAGTGGTGGGCACAGGTTCATTGACAGAATTTGTCTCCTGTGCAACATCCGCTGGCTGTATACTGATTGATGATGACGATGATGTCGGAGAGACACAGAAAGAATGCGATGATGATGGAATTGATGGAAAAAGAGATCTCGTGGAGGATGACGAAGACATCTTCGTGGTTTCGTCATCTAAAGGTGGCACATCTGCCTTTATAACTTTTTTTGTTTTGGATCTAGTAATCATAATTATTCCCACGAGAAGCTAGGGACTATACAAGTCGACCACGGCAGCGCCCTGCGTTCACCGTGGCAAGGGTAAATTAAACTGGAGGTCCCCCGGTATCCAGAGTTCGCATACTCATGACTCAGCACTCCCTGAGCCGTGGAGCCCTCGGCGTATGCTGTTCCACCTTGGCTTGGATTGTATCCCTCTTGGTCCGTCTCCTCAACTTAGACCTGTCCGGCATGAGTAACTCTACCGGCCTAGCTCTAAGCATCATTGGAGCACGCAAGCCCCACCACGACGTCAACGTAGAGATACGGCGATGGGGTTATTATTATTATTATTATAATTTTTTTCTTTTTTTTTTCGAAATTACTTTTTTCCATAATGGTCGCCCGGGAGTGAAAACCTCGGGAATGCAATTTGGTCATTTTTATTTTATCACGACGTATCTCTATCTTATAAGAGAGCCGCTCTATGTGAAATTAGTTTGTAGGCGCTGAAACTAGCCTTTATTGGGTATATAACATTCGTAATAAATATAATTGTTTAGCTTTTGCCCGCGACTTATTCCGCGTGAAAGCCCACAGGAACCGTGCAAAGACCAAATGCATTCCCGAGGTTTTCACTCCCGAGCGACGATATTTTAAAATGTTTCTGTTTGTCATAGCTTTCCAATAATCATTTGTCCAGAAACCCGTGGAATACGAGAGCAGGAGCGAGAACGTGCGTCTGCTGCGCGTGGATCCGGCGCGCGGGCAGATCATGCCGCGTTCCACGGTTGCACTGCACGTGCACGTGCCTGACGTGGGCGCGCGGCTCGGCGTGCAGCACGCTGTGCTTATGTAAGAAGCTTAGTATTTGTGTTGAAGCAAGTTAACGAGTATGATAGGAGGTAATGTTGAAGCTGCTTCCTTGTGGCCCACACCATAACAAGGGATTTACACGGGTCGATTTTCGCTGTACGGCTAGGCCGCACGGCGAAAATCGACCATCTAAATGAAAATTCGACTAGGTCGCAAGTGACTAAAATCGCAAGCCCCAAAGTTGGGTGCCATCCGACTTTTGCCGTGCGGCGACAAGCCGCATGCGGCGGGTGACTAAAATCGACCGTGTACATGGTCAGTTGCAGGCGATCGCCCGCCGCATGAGGTGTGTTTTGCGCTGTGTTGTTCCGCTAGAAATTAACAAGTCGCATGCGATTTTTGTCGACCGGTGTAAATGGGGTGGCGATTTGATTTTTACAAAAGATACGACTGGTGACTTGCCGCACGGCTAAAATCGACCCGTGTAAGTCCCCCATAATTGTTTTATTGCCAACATTTTCGTCAAGATTCGTGGCAGTTTCTTCTATCTGCTGTTTATTTCTAAAATAATGAAACAATTATAAAATACTACAGGTCGCCTGCGGCCTCGCCCGCGTGGAAGTCGTTTATCGCGTATTCCGTATTTTTCGCTATGTCTTTCTCTAGGTTTCAGACTATCTCTGTACCAAGTTTCATCAAAATCGGTTCAGCGGTTTAAGGGGTGAAAGCGTCACAAACAGACAGAGTTACTTTTGCATTTATAATATTAATAGGAATTATATTCTCCAGGTTGATCCTGAAGGACATACCTAAAGAGAGCTTCCCGCCCGACTACGACCCCATGATTGTTAGTGTCACAGAGGTCAAGTCGGATCCGATACCCGGAGTCAAGGTAACAATATACCCGCACTATGTACTCAGACACAAACACATTCAAATAAAAACTAAAAAATAACTGCAATGTTTTCTGAGTTGAATATCATCTAGCATAACTATTCCGATCAAACTAGCTTTCAAGCAAAAAAACCGCATTGAAATCGATTTATCCATTTGGGTGCTACGGTGCCGTAAATAGTCATACAAATATAGGGTTCAAACTTATAGTATCTCTCTTATTTCGTCGCGGGTTAGTAATTACTTCTTTTAAGTATGTTTACTGCTGATCTTACACTTCTATCAGTCGTAGCTGTCAATGTTGATAAACCTAGAACTGCTCCAAGAAACGATTATAAGGATACTGTAGATTAGTGAGATTAAGCAAAACATTGAGTAGGCACCTTCAAAGTATTTCACTTGTACATTCTACTTTAGCCCTTAGGTATCGTTCTAACTGGTCGCTAGATCGTGCGATGCAATGGTGCGAATTTTCAATTAAATTAAATGTATCAGAAAAAATTGTGTTTTTTTTATAAAACTTAAAAACCATTATAAGTTTCAATTAAAAAATATTACAGCATTAAGATATTTGACTGAGCATTCGCACCATCGCATCGCACGATCCCGCGATTTCCGGCCAATTCGTCGTCTATGTACCTCTTTATTCGCCTCTTATTCAACTCGGGGAAATAATTCTATTTGTAGACGGGGCGTAATAGCAATAATACTGAAATGTAATAAATAATGTAAGATACCTTTCCTCGCTTCAACACAACAACAAAGTGGTTTCGACAAAATGCACCATTAGCGATATACACCACCATACACTGCTGTATTTACCGATCGTAGCAATCTAACGCTATACGAAGCAATCGGTTAAAAGGATTGGACTTTTTCCGCAATTGACTCTAACATAGTACTTACTCGCTTTTCTTTTCTGGATTGTGAAAATTTCCCGGTCTGAGATATAAAATATTATGCGTAATTTGAAAAGTGCCGTTTCTTTTTGTTATAAAAACATCGTTGCCCCACACTAGTAATTTCTTCTGTATCGTGGGTGCAATTATAGACACAAATCTCACAAACACAAATACCCAGACCCGGAACAACTATATTATTCGTCCACTGTGTGTCGTACACAGTGGACATGCGGGCGTGGTGTTGTTTGGGTTCCGCTAAAATAATTACATTTTCACCTGTTCTTGTTTATTTGGTTTCCATAGGCTGTTAGAGGCGATTATTTATATTATGACACAAGACACCTACTATTTCAATATAAATACATATGTAATTAAATTTTTATATTCGGCATTCGGTAATATAGATTTATTAAGCGTTAACCGAAAACTTGTGAAGGAATTGTCTAGGCGCTTCCCAAAATAGTGCACGATTGTTCATTCCTAAAAAACATTAAAGTAATTACAATACATTCAAATACAAGGTGTTAAAAAATCAACTCTAAGAATTTTATGGGGTTACTCGGTATCGGAAATTGAACAACTTTTGTTCTAAAACTTTTCGAAATTTGCGTATATTTTGTATAACTTTCCATACAAATCAAAAAAATAGTTAAATTGATTTGTATGGAAAGGCATAAAAAAGTTGTCGAATTTCGAAAAGCTGTAGAATGAAAGTTGTTCAATTTCCGATACCGAGTAACCCCACAAAATTCTTATAGTCCGTTTTTAAATCTCTGAGACCAAATTGACAGGCACAAATGTCAAACTTGTAAATTTTAGAAACATTATTTTAAAATTTGACGTTTCGCACCTGTCAATTCAGTCTCAGGGATTAAAAAACGAACGTTAGAGTTGATTTTTTAACACCATATTTATAATCGTCATTTTTAATCTTGTTTTTTCTCCTGACTCTTTACCTACTACCTCTTACTCTTGCTTGTTGTGTGAAGGAGGAGCCGTTATTATTATATTCATTTGATTTCTATCAGAGCGGGGTCCGCGAGGTGTGCGAAGTAGTGGTCGCTCAGATGGAGGTGTGGTGGGAGGTGGTGCCCGTGCGGTTCGTGCTGGATCCGTGCATGCTGAAGCTGCCTCACTCTAGAAGGTGACAATGTAACACACGAATATCACCTGTACAGCAAGCAAAAGAGACGAGTATACAGGCAGCTAACTACATCTGTAACCTTGGGGCCACATGTGCGGGATTCGACTAGTGGTCTCGTATATCTGGCTAAGAAATTCGTCATATCAGGATTCGCTCTTGGGGCGGTTGACGAGATTCAACGAATGTTCGCGACGTCGCGACAACGTCACGAATATTCGTATGATAGTGTGGCCGGGATTAATGTACTAATTACGACACAGGGCAAGTGGGTTCTCAAATATGAACCTCTCGGCTCAAGAACCGATGTCTGTTTACTCTGTTTAGTAATAATCTGAAAGGGGGCAATTTTTTTTTTGTTATTTGTTCTGTTTTTGACCGCTATCTCGCCTGATGTTACGCTTAACAAATCGCTATGATGCGGTCAACGATGAAGCACGCTTGCAATATATGACGAATTTGAGTAAAAAAAATTTAAAGGAATGTTAGGGCTGACATATTAATAAGAATGTAGCCATTAAATATGCCAATGATAAAATGGACCCCTTAAAGATTGCAATAAACG
Source organism: Amphipyra tragopoginis (assembly GCA_905220435.1). Lineage (NCBI taxonomy): Eukaryota > Metazoa > Arthropoda > Insecta > Lepidoptera > Noctuidae > Amphipyra > Amphipyra tragopoginis. The sequence continues at coordinate 341,685 of HG992006.1, read as the reverse complement.
GCTTCGACAAGTTCTTTATTACAATTGCCATTGACAGCCTTGTTCTATCCACTGCTAAGTTCAGGTTTCCTCATTTTTATGCCACGCTTATTACATGTATGTACATCATTAGCTTAAGTGTCACTTATATATTTTTTCTAATCTTTAGGCTTAACTCAGTGGAACTGGTTATCAACGCGACGCAGCTGTTTGGGTGTGAGGGTGCGTGCGTGTCATGGGAGATGCCCCCCCGCGTGTCGCCACCCCGTCGCATGCGCCTCACCCCCGTGCAGACCTGCCCCACTACCATCACGCTGCCGCTGCCGAGCCTGCCCAACCACTTCCCAGAGACTGATATTATCACGTTAGTGCTAATAAAATTAAAGGAATGAAGATCTTTGCCGTCGGGGATCAGCAGCTTCAGCGTATACACCTTAAGGCGATACCCTGACCAAAACCTTGCGAGAGTGCGTTTTTCTTCGTTATTCAGAGACTATTAACTAATTAGCTATGAGAAATAAACTACATCTAAAAGCACATTATTGATGTTCGATATCTTATCATCACATTCCACGTTCTACTTTGTTTTTATGTGTTATAAATACATTTAAAATCTACTTTTAAAAAGTGACTAAAATTATTGATTATAAGCATCTGTTGCTAAAGGCAACGCTCTAATAATTTGAGGATTACACTAATGGATAGAGAATTAAAAAATCTATAAATTTCACGTTTTATTTAATTTCGAAAGATCGCTATTCTTTTTTAATTAAAATAATTCCAAAAATTGTGTGAGTTCTACGTTTGAAGGGGCGTGCGCAGGGTGCGGGCGGCAGTACGCTGCGTGCTTTCGTACGAGGAGGCCGTGTTGCTCTCGTCGTCGTCCTTCCCGCCGCAAATATTTATAATATTTTAAGAGTACCTACGGATAGACGCTTTTTATTTAGTTTAATTTTAGGATAAATAAACCTAGTGATAAGAAATTAATTTTGTGTAATTTGAAAATGCCTAAATTCAAGAAGAATAAACGTCAAAGATGTCAAAATGCTCTAGAGATGAATGAAATTCTGTAAGTAATTTTTGATGCATTATGCAAAGTTTACCAACCTGCTTTTATTCCGATAAATAAATACCTACATGTAATTACATGGTATCTTTTTATTTTAGGAAGAGAAGAAAAATACCGGAATGCGCATTTGACAACGAAAATAATTATTCAAGTTTACCAATAATTGAAAATGATATTGGGTAATCGGACGAACTTTTGAGTCCATAGAGTTATGAAATTACAGACAAAACTTATGAAAGATGTGATATTTTTTTGTGGTTACCATGAAAATAATATGAACCTTTTCAAATGTACAGCTAAAATATGTATCTAAATGATTTATTAAAAGTAATTCAGTTTTGTTTTCATGCAAGATCTAATATAATGAATTCTTTATTGAAGGCTAAACACAAACACTGACGATACGCCAGTAAAAGACTTGAGTCAAGAAACCATAGAATTAGAGGATACGTGTCTTGATTCAACTGAAATGGTTGAAGATGTAGAGGTTTGTTTATTTATTTTTTTGGTTTGTAGATATTATTGTACACAAATACATAGTTGTGCTTGTGATTAGGTAAAAGATATCTAAATAGGTACTAGTACTAAGTAGATATTAGTACTAAGTAGATTAGTAGGTACTAATGCCTATCCAGTATACACACCTACTAAGGTATTGTTTTGGGTAAAAGATATCTAAGTAGGTACTAATAATAAGTAGGTACTAGTACTAATCAGATCAGTAGGTACTAATGCCTACCCAGTATAATCTAATCACAATACCTTGGTAGGTATTGTAGTTAGGTATAAATAAGTAGATACTAAGTAGGTAGGTATAAATACCTCTTTATCTACATCTATTTTTAGGAGCCTTTATTTAATCTGAATATACGTAACACTATATTGCTGATTTATTTAATTATGCATAGTTTTCTTTTTTGCAGTTAGAAATATCTTGTGAGGCGGAATAAAGCAATAATGAAAAAATAATAAGAAGAAGAATAATTGATGTCAGCCACTTCTTTTCGGAATTAATAAAAATTTCCAATCATGGTCCATTGGGTTGCAGCGTCACCGAACTACAACTTATCGGAGAAACACAAAAGGGCTTAGAGTCGAAATTTACGTTTAAATGCCAATTATGCAACGAAATTTTTTTAATAGTATATGATAATTGCAGTGAAAATTATTTATCAATAAATAAATGCGCAGTCACAGGTAATATTGCAATAGGCGCGGGAAATTCGCAACTAAACGAGCTATTGTCATCAATAAATCTTCCTTCTTTGTCCGAAAAAATATATTTAACAAACCACGAATTAATTAGTAAAAAATGGGAAAGTGTTTCCATAGAATCGATGAAGCATGCTGCAGAAGAGGAAAGAGAGTTTGCACTTGCCGTTTTTATTATTGTCAATACAAGTGCAGTGCAAAATCAAAATCAAAAGTTTTTATTTCACATAAACCATTACAGGCGCTTATGAAAAGTCGAATTTAGGTGCACGGTTCCAATTAGTCGTTTCCTATGGAGAAGAGCCGGCAAGAAATCTACTGGCCTCATTTAATCATTGCTTTTACAATTATGTATAAATAAATATAATTGTGTACAAATAAAAAAAGTATGTCGATAAAAATCAACGTGTTTTTTTTTTCGTTTAACCCCATCAATCAGTTGGACAAGGATGATGTCAGCGTAAGTAACAAGAAGGAGTAAGTAATAAGCATAAACTGAAGAGAGAATTGAGTGATTATTATTTTGAACTGACGTAAATATATAACATGTAGGTACTCGTTCGTTTGTAAACTAACCGCCCAACATTAACCTTTGGGCAGTAGCCCGCCAGGCAAAAGACTCTGCCTGGTTGGAGGATCCTCCCTTTGGTTGGAGGAACACCATCTCTCCGCCATAATATCTAAACACAACAAAATGAAAAGTTTTTTGCCTGTTAGTAATGATTTTGTTTGTGTTTTTTTACTTGAAGTGCGAGTTGATAAAATCTATTAGGGTACGTTCACATGACAAGCGTTCAACGCGCGTTTTAATAACGCGCGTTTACAACCACATACATTTTATTCAGGCCGTACACATGCTAACGCGCATTTTAATAAAGCGCGCTTTGAACGCTGCGCCAGCGCTCGACTGTTGTCAGCGCGCGTCAACGCGCGCTTTGAGATCATTGATTTTCTATGTTACCGTTCAGATGAGCTCGCGCTTTCGACGTGTATAGACGTATTTTAGGGTTCGTTCGGTTCTTCCAGAAATCGTCCGAAATGGAAACGGAAGCTTTTAATACCGAATTATTTATAGTTGAAATAGAGTTTAGCGTTTTTATCTGCTACGAGTTCATCGTTTATGAGAGCCAGTAAGTCATCAAATGACTTGATGGACATTCTGAAATAGTTAAAAAATTTGATTCCGAGTTGCTTTAACTTAGGATACAAAGTGAAGTACTGGCTTTCAGTCAGCCTGTATGAAAAAATTGGGTGGACCCAATATCTTCTGTCGCGTCGTTTTTGCCGTCGGTATAACACCTTTAGAATTAAAGAGATCTATTCGAAATTTTAAGATTTCAACTTTTACTCATAGACTGACCCATCTTCATCGACTCTTAATAAAACAGAGGCGTATGGTGGCGTAGAAATGTAATGCAACAGAATAATCTCCCGTTTCTACAAAATTTATAAACATACGAAACTTTATTCAACGTTTTCCAAAACCTTAGTTTTTAGATAGGTCTCTTTAATTCTAAAGGAGCGAAATGTAGAACTCACTCGCGCGTTCAACGCCTGACAAGCGCGCTCCATGTGAACATTATGCAAAAATTTAACGCGCGTTCACCGCACGTTGAACGCTTGTCATGTGAACGTACCCTTATACAGTGTTGAGATATCGATACCCATTACGTCTGTGAAGTTTACACAAAAAGAAAGTAATTTTTAAACTAATATTTTAAGTGACTTCACACTATCGACGGTTGGTGACCCCAAAAAAAACATCATCAAATAAATATCTTTATTAACGTCTGCAGAGTTTCACTAGCTAATTTAATTTGACCCTGTATAGGTACAGTAAACGCTCAAAACTCCATAGGCATGCTATAAGGACTACATTGCTATAAACCCGAGCACGATACAGCCAATGCGTGTGCATGTGCGTGTATAAGTGATGTCTCAACATTCCACAGATAACACACACTAATATATTGTCGTCGCACTACGCGAAAAACGTTCCTTTCTTTATAAGATTTTTTTATTGAATGCCGTGTCTGTGCATTCGAAGGTCTGTGATTTTCACTTATATTCCTAAGTTGTTCGCCAGTTGGCGTTAGTAGTACCTATTTACGAAGTATTGTAGAGGGGGGGTGCGGCAAAGAGGGAACAAATGCTCAAGGTCATTTGGTCAGGGAAACGCCTTAAATAATGCGTTAATAACACATTTTTTTAGAGCCTGGTCTTTGCCCAGTATACAAATACAGCAATTATAACATAGACAACATGGAACAAATAACATGATTTCTTCTTAAAAACCCTCCAAAAATAAAAGATTTCAGATAAAAAATAAAGATCACCCATTTTTTTCGATGATTTGGGATAAAAAAAAAGTCGGCGGCCAGGAATGAATTATATTTTATATAAATGGTGGCAGGAGTACAAACATTTATTTGTATGGCGACAATGCTGTAATAATAATAAAATGATTCTTAAAACCCCTAATACAAGTCGTCGTTTTAATTTTTACCTAGTATATATCGCCGCACCTAAATAGCTTTCGGCTTTGACGCCATAGTAAAAAATAATGCGTTACACGTGTGCTTTAAAATTGTGTAACTATTATTGATGGCCGCCAAAAATCCCAATTTTATCCCAGAATGGGTGATCTCCCTATTAGAGATAATGCTATTGTGCTACATACGTATCGAAATTAAAAACGCTTGCAAGTACCTTATTTTCAACTTATCCAATTTTATTTAGCAACCCTTTAACTAACTTTGAACAGGGTTTATTTACTTTTACATCTTTGACAACTTCACTGCCTCACTAAGTTTTAACTTAAAGCCGCTGCACCACAAAGAACCTTAATTAAGTTCCGTGAACAGAATTTCCTGTATACCTTCTTGAACGAACTTTCTACACAAAAAGTAATAAAGTAAAACATAAAAGACAAAAACTTAGAAAATAAATAGAAACCGAATTCAAAAAAACTGAAGAGAATAAAATAATGACCATATTTAATTAACATTTTCTAAAGTCGGTGCTAAGTTACCGTAAGGAAGACTTGAAACCTCAATGCACCGACTTAAAAAAGTATAATTTTATTATAATTATGATCATTATTTTCTGCTTTTCAGTTTTTTGAGCTGTGTTTCTACTTTATTTCTAAAATTTATTTCTTTTTCCGTTATGTGTGAACTAAACACAACCAGATGCAAAATGATTTGATTGTGATCTTAATTTCTGATGAAAATTACAACAACTCAATCACGATACGTGTGCTGTCGTTGAGGAGTTTCTTCTCTATCACCAAAGGACTTGATCACATGACAATATTAATTATATGGGACCACCTCGGTGTAGTTACATTAGACCAAAAAAAAAACATCCCAATCCGTCTCAAAATTCCGGAAATTTGTGTTACATTTTAAAAAAACAGTCCATTTGGGGTAGTCAGTAAAAAAATACCCTGATCCGTGTTCCCCGAAAAGCGTTGACCGAAATTGTGGTAGGTATATACAGGATGTAAACGAATTCGTGTAATTCCTTCAAACCGCATGATCTACTGGTGACACTGATTGACCCTGCACAAGTTTTTTTCAGAATCAACAAAAAAAAGTTTTCAAAAAATGATCCATCGTATTCTGTATCTGAGTAATTTTAGCGTTCCATGTTAACTGGCTTCGTGGAGCGATATCGCGCTAGTTGTGCCCGTCAGCTGTGTCGCCGTACCTTCATTCATTTATGCATGGCATCGAAATTATCAATAACATAAACATTTTTTTTTGAAAAAAAAAATAACACTGCGTTCGAAGTCGACGCAACAATGATCTCTGCATTCATCCATCTAAGACAGCAATGTTGCACAAAAGTATATTATGGATGGGTCCAAAAATATACAATAAAACTCCTAAGGACATCAAACAATTAAATACACCTCTATTTAAAACAAGGTTGAAAAAGATGTTAACTTAACATTAACATTTCACATGTTACTATAGCATAACAGACTTCTTAAATGATGAACTCTTAGTTTAAGTTATTAAGAATTTCATTAAAATTATAATTTAATATAAATTCATTTCATATTAGGTATTGACATACTTAATTCAATTAAATTCATAACCTCTATATTTGTACGCCTTCTATGGCATAACATGTAGCACATAATTATTTTTAACACCATTGCATGTTTGTAATTTACTCATGTTAATGCAAATAAATTGATCTTTATCTTTATCTTCTTAACACTTTTATATTTATTTTTAATCAATCTAAATCCCGTGCGTGGTTAATCTAACCATTAATAGATCATGTGGTTTGAAGGAATTACACGAATTCGTTTACACCCTGTATATATATACAGTCGCAGACTTGAAATGTGTATCACCCTAAGGTCTATAATTGCGTGCACATTACTTTTTCATTAGGTCGATATGACATAAGTTGATATGACCATCTTAAACCTTATTGCGCACAGTGTGAGAAGGAATCGAATTTGAAATCTGATAAACATTTCGAGTCTGCGACCGTACACCACCTTCACTATGCTCGCATGACTTACCGGGCGCAATTCCAAACTGATTCTAAGAATTTTCCAACAGAAAAGACTCGCTACATTTACTTATTCAATGTTGTGGTTAAATCGAATATTTTACTACAGAATGGTGGCTGCAAACGAAGAGTGGCGGACTCAGTGCTCAATAACCCGTCAGTGTGCGACGCGCCACCCGGCGCTGCGGCCGGGACGCGCGTGGCTCGGCGTGGTGGTGCCCGGGTCTCGCATGCACACGAAGTTTCAACTCTACAACGACACATATCAACATGTGAGGCTTTAGAGCTCTTACACACCACGTTTTTTTCAGGCGCCGTTGACACGCGTTTCGCTATCGCGCGTTGTTGGCGCTGCTAAACTTGAAATAGGCAGATTACTTGCGACTTGGGGTGTATGAAAAGAGCCTCCACGAGTGGTGATACTTAAGTACTACGTCCGGCGCACCCTGGGCAGTCAGTCCCGCTACCAACCTTGCTGACTGGCTAATATTTTCACCACAGCATGAGCTGTTTTCGTATAGCTCTTGCTGAGACGAGAGAAGAAGACTTGCGATTGCATCGCTGCAAACTCACGAGAAACGCACTACAGATGCGCGTGACCTACTCTCCTTGCAAAGTAAAACGCGTGTAGCACGCGCGCAAAGGAGCGTGTATCGCGCTACAGACGCGCGTGTCGGCAAGTAACCGATTAAAACGCGCTGTACGTATATCTTTGCAGCTAAAGAGACGCGCTGTTCCAGCACGTCTGTATCGATGTAACTCCACGCTACGAGCGCGTCGACAGCTCGCGAAAAAGTCGTCGTCTGCATACTACAATTTTATGAACGTATGAGTAGGTAAATTGGTTGCGATAACATCGCGTTTGCAGCGCGTTATAGTTGCGTGCGACGCGCGTCGACAGCGCCTGAAAACAATGTGGTGTGTAAGAGCCCTTACTTTAACTTTATCCTTAACTTCTGTTTAAAGTTTTCGATATCTTTTGCCCATCCAGCTCGGCGGTCTGCTCAAGCTCTCATGTTATTTCGCCGCAGCTATTATGTTTTTGTTTTGTTAACCTCCCATTTATAAGTTTAAGTGTCCAAACACACCATGCCGAAGATACGCGACCGAAGTTCTGCGACTGATTTTATGTTCCGACGTATTCGGCTGATATGACACACCATAAGTGCCGAACTTACGCGGCAGAAATTCAATTGCGCAAACTTGTGGGCGGACACGCGGTGCGCGGGCATGCCTGCCTCCCGCTGCTCCCCGCCCCGGATCTTCGTCGGCAAAATAACCGAACTTCGGTCCGTATAACGTGTGCTCTACAGAATACGTTGCCGCCGAATTGTCGCTGAACTTACGCCCGACCGAAGTTCGGCTGTACGCTATAACGCGACGTAATTTCGGCATAATGTGTCGTCAGTAATTCAAATAGCATTGCAGGCGTAATCATGCCGACCTTCGGTCGCGTATCTTCGGCGTAGTATGTTTAGACACTTATCAACATTTGTAGGTCGTTAAATCCGTGTTGAACAATGGCAGAGTCTACCGCGTTCGGCTTTAATTGATCTTTAGGAAACGATTGTCTTACGATTTCTGCCTTACAGAGACCAAAAACATTGTAAGTCATTATTAAATTCGCCACATTTATATTCAAGAGGAGGGATTAGCCCTATCAGCGCTGAAACTCGTTTTACATTTTCTTGAGCAATTTTTCTTTTAGTTTCAATTCTATTGTCAAGGAGAAGACATTTTTTTAATGAAACGCTTTTTGTAAACTCTTTTGTCTTAATAAACGTCTTCAGAATTACAATAAAATGTTAATAAAGTTGAGTTACGCCTATATACAGGGTGTAAACGAATTCGTGTAATTCCTTCAAGCTGCGTGATCTACTACTGTAGATTGTGTAGATTAACACCGCACGGGATTTGGCTTAATTAAAAATTATTAGCTTAGCTTTATTATTAAGTGATAGTATCTTATCCACCTTGTATATAAATAAAAGTTTGCGTGTTCGATGTTTGTGTCTTCGACTTCTATGCGTTCGCGCATTGTTCATCCGATTGAGTTGAAACTTTGTACAGTAGATAATAACATTCTATAAAAAAACAAAAAAAAAAAAAACTAATTAAGTGACAGAACATTGCGATGCCGCACATAAACGAATAAAAGCACGACAACACTGCTGGCGTAAACTAACTCGATATCACTCCGCGCAGTTAGTTAACTTGGGGCGCTAAAATGATTCAAAAACAGAAAATAATGAATTTTTCATGAAACAATTTTTTGTTGAATCTGAAAAAAACCCATGCAGGGTCAATCAGTGTCACCAGTAGATCACGCGGCTTGAAGAAATTACACGAATTCGTTTACACCCTGTATAGTATACTAGCGGTCGCACGCAGCCGTATTTTTCGGGATAATAGTAGCCTATGTCCTTCTCCAGGTTCCAGACTACCTGTGTACTTAAGTTTAATTAAAATCGGTTCGGCGGTTTAGGCGTGAAAGCGTGACAGACAGACAAAGTTACTTTCGCATTTATGATATAATTATTAGTACGGATATAGAGGAGCTCGTGGCTAAATAATTACAGCCGCATAGACCGATCTTCCGGGTTAAGCCACGCTTGACGAGGTTGGTCTGTGGATGGGTGACCATTTACCATAGCGAGTTTCCTCCGTGCCTCGGAAAGCACGTAAAGCCGTTGGTCCCGGCTGTCATTTGTAGATCTTTGACAGTCGTTACTGTTGGTCAGAAGCCAGAAAGTCTGACAACCAGTCTTACCCAGAGTATCGTATTACCCAGTTACTGGGTTGTGGAGGTCTGATAGGCAGTCGCTCCATGTAAAATACTGATATTCAGCTGCATCCGGTTCGACTGGAAGCCGACCCCAACATAGTTGGGAAAAGGCTAGGCAGATGATGATGATATTAGTACGGATATAGTATATTTCCCTTGTTGCAAAGGGGAACTTTGTAGTGAATTATTTTGATCTCAGACATTATTACTACTATTAAGATAGTTGTAAGTTTAATACGTTTCCGAAGCTTATCGTTAAATCGACCGCTATAACAAGAAGGGCACTGAAGTGGATAATAATACCCATTGAAGATCGGATTCAATGCGGTTTACACTACTTTGTAGTTGTGGATAGTTTATTTTATATCTTTTGTATGTGTGTATGATATGATAGGGTATATTTCAGGGTGTACCCTAAATTGTGTAATTCCTTCGAACTTTGTGGTCTATTAGTAACACATATTGACACATGGGATTCGTTTTAATTCAACAAAGAACTTTTATAAAGAAAACTTGGTATTCTCACGTAAGGAATTTAAGCGCCTTGAGTTAACTGACTGCGCGGAGCGATACCGCTCTAGTCTTACCCGTCAGCTATTCGCCGGGCTTCCATTCATATTTTATGCAATTGTCTATCAAATTTAATAATTTTTATAATACTTTTTTTGCCATTTTTTATAGATAACACCGTATCGAATACACTAACCACTATCACACGATAAAAACATAAATTCAATATAATTGTTGTTTAATCTATACCATAAAATATATCGTATAATTTTAAGGAAACCCTATATTTAAATATAAACCCCCTTATTATAAAAGATGGTTTAAACCAAGACTAAGGTAAACCCAGATTTAAAATATGCCCATCACTTTCTTATGTCATATAACAAAAAGACACGGGGCTATTTTAAAACCTAGGTTTTTCTTGGACCATCTTTTGTAATAAGGGGGATAATGTTTTAGGCATGTTAGTCAGAGGTTTTATAATAATTATGTGTATTAATGTGATGACCTTACCTAAGCAGTTGAGTACGCTAAATAGAAACAGTCACAACTAAACTTTGAGTACTATCCAGATCTGCTGGTGGGCGGAAGCGTACCGGTGGTGGGGTGAGAACAAGCCGTCGCCCGCCTGCCTGGGGCGGCCGCCGTGCGTCCTTTGCCAGGAATTCGCGTGCTCCTGCGGGCTGCTCAAGCCTGCCCGCGGGGCGCTGCCGCACAGGGCGACAGCTGAGATATGCTACGATGTTAACGCACCTCAGGTTTGTGTAGCTTCGTTCACTAGACAAACAGAGCCGTGCGATAAGTTGGCGGACGTTGTGGGGCTGGTAGCTGGCTGGGGAGTTTCATACTCCAAACTCAAAACTCATTTATTAAAAATAGACTAGAATTACTTAGTTCTTTTTGAACGTCAAATTAACAATAGACAAGTCCCCAAAAAAATCCCTCCCTTCACGGCTTCCTAGTGTTTATGCTGTGAAGAAGAAACGGCGCAACAAGCTCCCCAGCAACACAGATCTGTCTGTCAGGTAAATAAATTAATTGACTCTATACAAAGCAAATCATAATATTTATACAATAGTAAGATTATGTATATAAAGGCATTTGGTTGTCCTTATCAGAAGCAGCCATCGTACTATGCGTGGGTTTGCGGGCGAGTAGAAGCAAATTAAAGTCTTTGATATCAATTAGAAGTCATACTTTGACAAACACAAATAAAATGATGCACAAAGATAGACGACGTTCCACCGAGTACGTGGGGCGCGAGTGCACATGCATCCAATCCCAATCACTTAAGTTATCTTAATAATGATCACCATTAATAATCAACACCGGGGTTTTTTTCGATAGCTCTGACGTTATCCGTCTAGCTTTTTGCGGGCCGCCTCCCCAGTCCTCGGTGTTACGTCAAGTCGACATTGACCGCTGTCATCTGGTAGATGTCATTCGTCCAGGAATCAATTAAGTTTGGCGTCGTCAAGCCAATTCTCTCGACGCGCCGTCATATATATAGGACTTTAATAATTAAAAATAAAAAAGTATATAAATCAATTCTGTATGAATTGAACTAAATAAAAATCGTATCTAAATAATATAGATACATACATGCATAAACCTACACATAAAAACTAATGGTTACCATGTATGCCACATGTGCAGAAAAGAACTAGCACCACACGTCCCTATCGTCAACATAGTCTAGTCTAGTTTCTCGTGCCAATTGTTCTTTACAGCTCAAACACTTGGAATCGGTAATGCGTGGGCGTTTTTGGGAAGCTGTCTTTTGTAATACCTACTTAATTTCATATCATTAGTCTTTTCAAAATCAATTAATTTTAAATTGAACACTGCAATGTCACCAACAGAGAATCGGCCACAAAAAGAGCCACTGGAAATTGTTTTAGGGAATACTGCGTTCGTGCCCTAGTCGCCTTACGAGGTTTATTGATCGGTGCACTTAGTACGATGGTCTTAATAGTAAGCTGGATGTTTTAGCAATCTTAACGAGCCCTAAATCATATAACGAGGTTAGCTTGGTAATAATCCTTATAAAGATAAATCGGTTAAGATTAAGATGACTTCCATGAGGAAGTGAAGAGACAAGATATCAAAGGAATTCTGAGAAAGGGAAAAGGCTGTGGAGTCAAGAAAAGCGAAATTGTGTTTTGTTTGTAAAAATAACTAAAACGTCAAGAAGGATATTGAATCCAAAGCAATTTACTTGCAAGCAATACGGGCGTAATCGCAATAAAATCCTAATATAAGTCAGAAACAGTAGAACGTCGCGAGACCAATACTTTTTACGATGACTCTTAAATTTTCTGCCTCTGCGGAACCTACCTACAGCACAAATTACTGACATTCTTTTGTCTTGGAATTGTTTGACTTAAAGTTACTACAGTGAAAATGTTCTCATAGCTATTTAACACCGACAAAAGGCCTTAATGGTTTTTGTTAATTAATCATAAAAGCGCCTAAAAGGTTTTTAAGCTGATTTTAATGAACCTTTTTTGAGAGTAAAATATGAGTCAGACTACCGGAATCCGACTTCGGGTGGGTATATAACATTAATAGTAATTCTTGTGTAAAAGACAACAACATATACGTGTCGGGGTGTTTCTATCATTAGGTACAGTTATAGCTAATATCGGTATGACAGGATTGCGAGCAAGGTAAATAGTAAATAAAACCAACATAGACTCTGGACCACTGAGAGTATTTATATTTGCGTTAGATTTAGAGCGATTACGCACTGCATCCGATCCGAATCCGTGAAAATACGGATATAAAAAACTCGGATCGAATTCGGATATTGCTTTACGCACTGCATGTGATCCGAATCCGTGAAAATACCGATCTAGAGTAAAAATCTCGGACCGAATTCGGATGTTGCTTATGCACTATTCCGATCTCTGATTCAAATCCAAGCATGTCAGGCATCTTTGGCATATCCATTTGGCGTCCGATTTGAATCCGAGGTAATGCGAAAGCTTTCATACAAACAGTACTACGGCTACTTCGGGCCGTCAATATTTCTTCCGAATTGGAGAATCACCGATGACGGATAGAAATCTGATGACGGATGCCGGATGTAGTACGTGAACTACCATACAAATGGTTCTATGGCTACTTCGGAACGTATTTTCACGGATTTGGATCGGATGCAGTGCGTAACCGCTGTTAGTAACGTGAACTAGAACACAACACAGGGTGAAATTGTAATCACTCGACAAACCGCAATGGGAGATTGCACTCATCACTATGAGCAACTTTTACTATGGGACCAAACCTGAAATCGCGAAAAAAAAACAGCTGTTCCGTACATTTTGACGAGTTATGCAAACATAAATGTAGGGAACAGCTGTTTTTTTTTCGCGATTTCAGGTTCGGTCCTATAGTAAAAGTTGTTCATAGTGATGAGTACAATCTCCCATTTCGGTTTGTCGAGTGTTTACACTTTCACTCTGTATATTAACACAAGTACAAGATCAAAAAATAAGGACAAGCAAATTAGATATAAAAGATCAAACTTCTTCAGCTGATGAACACAGAATGCTCCGCTTCATCAAATGACCACCGCCTTTGTAACATCGAGTACGTTGTTCCATATCGACGACTACTTTCCTTTGTTAACTTTTCCCAGTGTTACCCGCTAGCGATAACACTTGTTTAGTCCGTGGTCATAAGTTGGAAATTTATAACTGTAGAAACTACACTTGGGAGCAAATAAATCGAGCCACGTCTTTTTTTCCCGTGTCTTTGTTATGAGTTTTGGTTTCATGAATTATATAATTCCAAGGTGACAAAAAACTATCCTCATTGTAAAGGTTATCACATAACCTTTTAGGCGATATATGTTTAGAATTGGTCTGTTCCATAATACCAAAAATAATAACAATTATACGTGAAAAATAGAAGTGGCTCGATTTATTTGCTCCCAAGTATAGTTCTTAGCTTTATTTAACTTGAAAGTTTCAAACTAGAGGACTTATAACGGTCACAAACAAGAATAATAGCAGCTTCAAGATCCGCTTGTGCAAGTTTACGTCGCCGCGTCGCTCCGAAGAAATGGTCCGCAAATAATACTTGTGTCACAAAACAAGTACCTACATGTGGTGTATTTCAAATAACTTTGAAAGTGTTTACTAAGGAAACATTTTACGCGACGTGGAAATACAAAAATATTGAATACTAGCTTTTGCCCGCAGCTTCGCTTGCGTGAAATTTTGAACCCGTTAAGTGACGATTTTCCATACAAACTTTCATCCCCTATTTAACTCCCTTAGTGGTTGAATTTCGAAAAATCTTTCCTTATTCCTTGTCTACATTATAAAGGGAACCTCTGTGCAAAATTTCAGCGTTCTAGGTCCAAGGGTTTGGGCTGGGCGTTGATGAGTCAGTCAATAAGTTAGTCAGTCAGGCCTTTTCTTTTTATTTATATAGATAGATAGATAGATATGGGGTGCATGAAAAGAGCCTCCACGAGTGACGATACTTCAGTACGTCCGGCGCACCCTGGGCAGTCAGCCTCGCTACCATCCTTGCTGACTGGCTAATCTTTTCACCACGGCATTCGCTATTCTTGTATAGTTCACGCCGACACGACAGAAGAGGAAGAAGATAGATAGATAGATCTCTTGTTAGAGATTTACTGACGTCATGACTGTATTCGCACACGATTACTTCATGACCTATCAAAACGGTCTATAAAACAGTATGCAGTGCGCTACTCGGGCCCCTGCCCCCTTACTTTCGTTGCGACCTTTGTGTCGGACGGACGTTCACAATTTGTATAATGGTTGTTTTGCTGAAAGATTTTATTTATAATTGTAGTTGCTATTCCTTCATGAATGATAACTGATGTAATAAATGATTCAGTTCACACGTACTATCCTTTTTTAATAAATAAATAACGCCTCACAAAGCTAAAAAGCTTTCGTTCTTAAATTACAAATTTAAAAATACCTCCGACAGTGTAATGGGTTTGTCGATCCTTGTTAACAATTAATGCGGTGAAAAAGTGCTTTCCATAACGAGTCATACGAGCTCAGACACGATGAGTATACAACTAGTCATTGCAGAGGACCGGTCACCAACTTAAGCTACCTTCAAAGTCCTTCTTGTCGAAAGTAGTCATGAAGTGAGTGATGGGTCTGTTTGGTTGGTTTGATTTTTATGAAAATTGGCTTTCGATTTGCCCAAACTGTCAAAGTGCAAATCGATTTCATCACTACAGCTATTACTGTAGTGTCATTCTGTAAGAAACCTGCCTCAATATCGACGGTTAGCTCGATATCCATAATGCCACAGTATGGATAATAGAAGCAAATAACACACAGATAATCGACAGTATAATCAATAACGCGTAGTTTTGTTATCAACGCTGTGTCACAACAAGTGTCTAATTGACAGTCGCAATCGAGGTGAGATTCTTAAAAAATTTCACTGCTGACATTGCCTTGCAGAACCTCGCAAATGGGGAATTTGCGCCTGGGACCGTTCTTCTCTGCGGAGGGCAGAGAGGTGTTAAAAAATCGCCTCTTAATCTTGCAAATAATCGAAGTCCCATGCTCCAATTGTGTTAACGCAGTGTGACGGCTGCGTGGCCACGCTGGTGCAGGCACGTCGCACGAGCGCGGACGTGGCGCAGGTGCACGGCGCGGCCGGCAGCGAGGCGCGCGCGTCTCTCGTCGCGTACCGCGTGCTCGCGCCCCGCCTCGTGCTCAGGCTGCTGCCGTGTTTCGGGGACTTGGAATGTATGTGTAAGTTATATTATAGACAAGGTGTTAAAAATCAACTCTAAGAATTTTATGGGGTTACTCGGTATCGGAAATTGAACAACTTTTGTTCTACAAGTTTTGGAAATTCGCATATTTTTTATACCTTATCATACAAATCAAAAAAAAATATTTTCTAAAAGTTGTAGAACAAAAGTTGTTCAATTTCCAATACCAAGTAACCCCACAAAATTCTTAGAGTTGATTTTTAACACCTTATACAGCATGTAAGGGTAAACACCGTTATCACTCAAACGATAAGTAGTTGACGTGAACATAAAAAGAGATATGAGCGGCGCGGCGGCGCTACAACGCGGTGTACACGCACTCGCTAACGAGACAGCTGACTGACTGACTGACTGGTGACTGGGGTAGCGAATTGTGCGGGGCCGTGCGTCGGGCCACGCGGCGAGATCCCCGCGCCCCCTCCCGTAGCTTGTTGGCCCCGCACGTAGGGTGAAATGCTTTCGTAGAAAAATGAACATTTTATTTAAAAAAAAGTTTGTTATTTTTCATTGATTTTACGTTCTATAAATGAAACCAAACCACTGGTTTCAAGGATAACGGTGTTTTTTTTTTTTTTAATTTGTTTGGGGCATTTGTCTCTGAGGATAAAAGAGCCCCAACGTTACCTAAACTTAATAATCAACATAAACATGACTTATTTAAAAGAACGGGAAAGAATCATTGATGCAAAATCATATTTTCAACTATAAATTTTGCAGCATCAGATGTTGGTTCTGCTAATATGCTTAAAAACGCCCCTTGATCATATGTGTTTATGTTAAATTTTTGCACCAATGATTCTCTCACCGTGTGGTGTTTTACACATTCTGCAAGAATAACGGTGTTTACCCTTACAGTCTGTATACTATAGATAATGAAAATTTGTGGTATGATGCATCAGAGACGCTACAGAATGATTGTGATTGCTAATCAGAATGTAAAGCCGGGTCCGCTGCGCCGTGTTTTCGTGTTTGCAAACGGGATAACATTGTTTGCTAACCGCGGACCCGGCTTAACGGTGTCACTTACAATACAGTGCTGGTAATAAGCCAGTTTCCAAACTGGAGCAATGCCTGTAGTCAATATGTAAAACAAATGAATGATTGAGTAAGGTCTGACCGTGATTATCATCATAATCTGCGTTCCTCAACACAATGATTAGGGATATCGGTATCTTAAAGCAAGACAACAAGTAAAACTTCTGAACGTTATCAATTGAAGCAGGACAATCAAAATATATGGCTGAACATTCTCTCTGAAACACAGAAGGATTTTGTGCTGTATAAAACAGTCACCAATCCAAGACTTATTTGCGGCAATATTGCTTCATTTAAGGTCTAAAACGAAGGGCACGAGCGGGTCGTGTCTACGGCGGGCCTGCGCTTCCATTTCGCGTGACATGCTTCATAATAATCCCTTGACTACTACAAACGCAGGCTCGCCGACGACTCGCCACGCTCGCCCCCACGCTTGGTGTGGCAAAGCCTTTATCATCAATGGTTTTACTACATTTAACAACGAATTACATTAAGTACACTCATACTTAATAGCGAAACAATACAGGTAAGTGCATCAAGTTGTAAAAGTAAGAATTTATTTTTACCTTTGTGAATATTGAAGTGAAGTGAGTCTTGCAATTGAATTGTCTCGCCAATAATTTCAGATCTTTATGGGTACAGAACTGAAGGTATATTTTAGTAATTGAATCCAATTTTGATCAAGAAATAGCATCGTCCAGAGAACGTTTCTACAGAAAGGTACCTCGTACAAAAATATGAAAAAAAAAAGAATTCATCTGAAGCAAGGGTGTTTTCATCTACCCTCACTCGATCTTGATATGTATACAAACTGTCAACATCATAGAATTCGGTCACTAGCAAGTGTAAACGTCCAAGGGGTAGTTTAGGCGAGTGTAAAGACGTTGCTAGTGTGGTGTGTGGAAGTATAGACGACAAATTAATTTAAAAAAAAAAACAAGTAAGAGTGAGGGTAGATGAAAATACCCTTGCTTCACGAAGATGACAACTGCTCCACCACTTCAGTCTACCCGTGACCACGACCGGTGTAATTCGGCCAAAACGTCGGGATAAAAAAGGTATTTTGTGCCTTTTAAAGTCTTTACGCGATTAGACTGGAATCTATATTTTTATAATCTATTCTATTGTAATAATTATATCCTATAGAAAAGTCTCGTATTCATAACGGAATCTCTATGTTATAATGTTTTGCTAGCAAAATGTTGTATAATTTTAGGTACCCACTGCAAGTTAGACGCGGGTACGTTGAAGAGCAAGCGCGGCACGGCCACGCTGCGGCCGACCGAGGCGCTGACGCTGGGCAGGCGCACGTGCTACCGCCTGCACATCACCAACATCACGCCACTGCCTACCTCCGTGCATTTCGACAGGATCACTGGTAATACATCAGATTACATTTACAATTATATCCTATAGAAACTTTACTAAATAAGTTAATTCTCTAGTAATTAAAGTCGAAAATTAGTTGTTACGGCTCATAGACTCCGATCTGGACACATTCCATGCAATAAGAATAGAATAGAATAGTTATTTATTTGCACAGAAAGCAGGTACAAGTTTCAGATGTTAAGTTTAAAATGATCCGTATACTAACTACCTTAACTAAGGCATGCAAACAGTTTAAGCTTTAATAACAAAACACATTCAATCAAATCAATACAAGTTTACCATGTCAAAATGAAATTCAGTAAATAATTTGAAATAGGCAATATAATTCATACTGTCAAGTTTAATAAAATGGGATTATAAATTCGTCAAGTTTGAGGTCTATACAGTTAAATAAAAAAATAATGAATTAATGAAGTTTGCGTTCATGATGAGGAAAACGAACTCGCCTAACTGTGTGGAGTGTGGAGTTGTTGAAGACTTACACCACTTATAGATGGACTGTGTTCGGTATGAGTCTGGGAGAAATGATTTGTTTAGGGTCTTGAAGTTGAACAGACTTGAAGTAGGCACATTCCATAAAATCCTGGCTCAACCAAATGGCGATGATGCGAAGAGTCTGTTTAGGTTTAATGGCCCAGATATGACCAATGTGTATTTAGGGTATGATGGGACTGACATGTGCATTGCGATTATAAATGAAAAAAACTAAAAAAAAAACTCCCGCATCGGTAACAGTGCTGCCTTCTAAAGCATTAAAGCTAACAATTTCGTTGATTATCTCACTATCGATGCGGCATCTGCAGGTCAGGCGACTAAACGCTAAACCTTATCATGTGGCTTAGATACGATCACTTACCGCTAAAGAATTTAATTATGCAAAATCCTGTTCTGGATTGAGGCTATATTACTGATATAGAACCAGTAATAGATCATAATTATGGTTTAATAGATCATAAAATATGGATAGATCAATGGTCCACATCAAGTTATTCAAATTAATCCAATTATTTTATGTTCTGTTATTTCCTATTATTATGTAAATCTTTTATCATACTTAGAGTATTTACACAAACAATATTTACATAATTACAAATAAAAGTATAATTATACAAATAAAGATAAATATATCCTAATAAAACTATAAACTAAAATAGGGCATCAAAATATTCCTCCGCATCGCTGTCGACTGGTAATGTGCCCAGAAGGCTGGCAGCATTGCCACGTTGTATGGCAATGCTAATATCCTTTGACCAAAGTAAAGGCCAGCCTTCGGGTCATGGGACGTGTCGACCAGCCGCCTTGCAATATCTTTGTATAAGAGTTGGGCACTCGGACCCAACGGCTCGAGTGTTTCGACCCCAAACGTCTCGAAAATATAATTACTAATAAAATTATTATATTTTCGCCGCTTGAAGGCCTCCACAGCTGCAGCAGCAGCGCCAGCACAGCCTGCCGAGCTAGGAAGATAGGATGGCGCAAGGGTATTGTTCTGTTATTAAGTCTAGCTATTCAGCAAGACTAACAATTTGTATGTACTCGTCTGCAAGTCTGTGAGTTCTTTTACGCTTGAAAGAAGTGACTGGTTGTCTTCTGTGCATTGAATATTAAGGCCCGTATTAATAAATCGTTCTTATTTGGGAGCCGAGACGCTGATTTCATAATTTATAAAACTGTTGTCAAATGAATGAAATTCAGATGACGTTGACATTTTGGCAGCTTTTCTTGGGATTATGCTGATGATGGGATGTTTTTTTTTTCCCTCGTTTTAGCACGAGTTATACCAGAATGGCTCATACAGTGGTTAAAATAATAGCAAGTTAGCAAGTTTGGTACAGAAGCTAAGTTCAAAGTGCGCCGGACGAACTTTATTACCTGTCGTCGCTCTTAGAGGGGTTTTTAAGCTTGTATTTAAGCTAAGGCTTGTTTTACACAACTACACCACAACCACACCACAACAACAACACGTGGGCGGGCACTAATTTGTATGAAAATGAAAGGTTTAATTCACACGGACCACATTTTGCCGCTAAATTCAAAGTGTGGGCGATATCGACCACATCGCAACTACAACGCAACTATCAGCGACACCACGCACTAGCGGCCGGCCACCTCGCAAACACAATGTTGCGTCGACGTAACGACACCGCGCGCACGCCTGAAGCCGGAGTCGATCTGTCTGCCTGCAAACACTAGCTACAACGTAACCACATCGCAACTACTAGCGACAACGCAACTACATCGATATTTTGTAGTTACCACAACTCAACTGCAAGAAGCTGCAGCGACACTATTCACACGTAACCACTGCTTGACCACTTTTTGTCACTGCGATGTGGTGTAGTTGTGATACGTTTAAATTCTCCCTTACAAGTCCAAGTCTTGTCTTGTATGAAAATAAAATTGAATCTCTTAAACTTTTTGCTTGTTACTTTGAAAACGTAAATTGTAGTTAATGTGAGTAGGTCTCAAGACAAATGGCCATTTAAAAAGCCTAGGAAGATGTCATCTTTTAAATCCGGGTCAAGGCTAAATTTTTTGCGAGTTGTGTATTTTGTTTTAGAATTATTTCCATTTATTTTGTTCTATTGAATGTGTTTTTGGTAAAGCATCAAAACATTTAAGTAAACATAAAAAGGTGCAGCAATATACTTTGTTTGCTTGCAAATGTTTGCAGGCAAACAAAGTTCAAAGCAATGGTAATTAAACTCGAAAATGAGCTCTAAACTCGGAAAACTCAAGGTGTTAAAGGGATGAATTTAAATGTTAACGTTGTATCTATATTCCCGACGGGTCCCTTCGGTGTTTGCGCGAGTTTGCCGATGTTTGCCAGTCGGCTCGAGTTTGCGAATACCTCGAGTACACTGGTTACTTTTGGGGTTCTTTGCATTGCTCTCTGAGCGGGTGTTCGTTCTTTAGGCTTGGAACATAGAAATGAGCGGAGGCGACAGTCGCGTCATAAAACATTACCTACTGCTCCACCGTGAACTGAAGATAATTGTGTCCTACGTCTTCTTCTTTACTTTTTACGCCATTTCCACTTCCGAGCCAGTTTAAGCAGTTTTTGGCAGATTGGCTTTCTGAGTGTATTATGAGTTCGGTTCTTCGTCTTCTTCTTCATTTGCCTTGTCCCATTTTTTTTTATTTACACATGTAACTATTATCACAGGTCTAAACCTAATACAATAGCGTAGTTTAAGTACGTATATCTGAATATCTATTATATAATAGCATGCGCAGTTTATGTTCATATTAATACCTATTATGCAGACAATATTATCATTTATTACTATGAGATTATACAAGAAGCGGTTTGTGTAAATTCACTCAGTGTGCATCCTAACAAGTCGACCTGTTGTGATATCGTGTTGAGCGCCCGCAAAGCGCGCGTGATGGGCGCCTGCTGCAGCAAGTTGGTCCACGTCACCGGAACACACAGCAGCGGCGGCCGTCGCCGGCGCGACACGTACTCATCCGGGATACACAACCTAATTGTGTCTAGGACGCCTGGATTGTGTATCTTACCACGCAAAACTTTAAATACATAAGTAGCGAGAGCTACCTCCCTTCTCATCTCAAGTTTAAAATAGCCAATAATACTAACAGAAATAGGGTAGGATATAGCAGTGGATATCCAGGGTATACATCATACTGTTTGAGATACATAAATCTTAGTTTGTTTTGAATACGTTCCAACATTAATTTGTACTTAATTTCATGAGGTGCTCAGACTATTGCATTGCATTCTAAATGACTTTTCACCAGGGCTTCGTATAATGCCCTCAGAGCACAGAAGTTGGTGAACTGGTTTGCAAGACGTAACATCATTCCTAAGTTGCGGTATGCTTTCTTACAAACTGTGGTGACGTGTTTTCTCAAATGTAAACCTGCAGTAAAGTGCACGCCTAAGTCCCTAACTTCAGTGACACGTTGTAGCGGAGTTCCGCCCATATAATATTGATAGTGACTCGTTTTGCGCGCGCGCGTGAACGATAACACTGAACATTTGCTCACGTTGAAATACAATTTATTTCCATAACTCCATTCAACAATCTTATTTATATCTTGCTGCAGCATATCATAATCCGTACTCACTTATTTCAATTACTTATTTCAATAACTAATTTTAGATCGCCGGCGAATATCAAAGGTATAGAATTATTGACTACATTCGGCAAGTCGTTGATCATCAAAATGAATAGAAGAGGCCCTAAATTACTACCTTGACTTACACCGGATCTTGTAAAGTATGGTTCAGAATACTGTCCCCTACAGTCAACGTACTGACATCGGTCTCTTAAATTATCTGGGATCGGCTCTCCTTGTCTGCATTCTTCATTTACGTTGATCCAGAGAGGTTGCGGTGTCTAACTGGCTCTCCTTGAGATCTTTCTGGACTGTTGTCAGCCAGGTGGCAAGGGTCTTCCGCGATTTCGCGTCACTGTCAGTAGGTTAAGACCTACTCCCACCAAGTGGTCTTCTGGACGGCAAAGCACGTGTCCATACCATCGAAGGCGTTGCTTTTTGACCTTCTCAACAATGGGGGCAATCTTGTAGCTACCTCGGATGTGTACGTTACGTACTTCATCCAGAAGTGTGATACTGACCACCGTAACATGCGCATTTCCGTCGTGTGTAGTTGTTTGTCATTGTGAGCACGATTCTCCTACCACAAAAAATATTTTAAGGCTTACAGATGGTTGTTCCAGGTTTGACTGTTTGTGCACGTGAAGACTTGAGTCTGTAAATGCACCAACGGTGCAGGAAGAATTCTAGTGCGGGGGTAAACAAAACAAATACCTACAATAAATTATACTGCATATTCTGACTTAGTTGAATGTGGATTTGCACAAATACACATCCATCGATACAGTGCACTTGGAGCAATATTGCTCTGCAACGATGCTATGCAGCTGACAGCTGCTAAAGTTCAAGCTTCCAATCGTGGCGCGCTGAACTAACAAACTTCGTGACTTACGAAGATTTGCACAAGTTATACCATACTTGTGAAGCAAGATTCATATTCAAACTATAACAAAGCTTGTCGTAGTAGATAACAATTGTCCAATGACTTAAATCAGTATTTCATTTCATCACTTTACTTTTTAAATTGCATTTAAACGACATTCAAGCGCAATTTTTAGTTCAAATTTAATTCGTCAGTGTAAGCTCTAAACACTACACATGAACTATTCCACTTATCAAATATCTTTGTCCAATATCGATGTCCAATATTTGATCAAATTTCTTTGAGGGATGCCCATTCCACTTATCCAATGACTTTGTCCAAGATTTTGCGTAGTCTGACAAAATGGAGGAAGGTGGGGCGACTTTATATGCTGCTAATATCATTAGATGATAATTAAACAAGTCGAGGACAAACATTCATATAAGCGTTTTTTACGTATAAATGACTCAATATTGAATTACATTGCGCTGTGTTGCAGTACCGACAAACTACGTACTTAAATGTTTACGAGGATTTTCACAAACATTCAGACATGATACAAATATTGTACTACTTGCACATGTTACGACTGAGATTTATACCCGTAAGTAATGCTGTAAGCACAGAAAATAGCCGGTCTGCGTCGTTTGAGTCGCTTACTTATGGTTTATGCTCCGCTACGTTTTCGTAGGAACCTAATTCCCTGCGGCGCTTTACAAAACTTTTGTTGGTGCTTGTTCAAAATGTTTTCACTGAAACATTCTTATTCAGAGAAGACACCCTACATTATAATGCTGTAAAGTGATGACAATTTTATTTTCATCTGAGAATTTATTTTCTTTTATTTGTGGATTGAAAATACGTTTTAAGTTGAGACGATTTCCATTGATAGAAACTAGTTAACAGACAATTAATGTTTTATTTTAAAATTAATTTGACACCATACCACAGAACATACATAATTATAATAGTACTGCGTAACCATACATAACATTATTTTAATGGCAAGTTTTAGCGAAACAGTTGACTCCAAGAAAAATTGTAAACACAATAAGGATGTTTGTAAATCATTGGCTTTTAGTATAAAGTGTATTAACCTATATTTGTAATAGTTAATTAAGAAAATGGCTATAATTTGATCAAAGCGCTGAAATTTGCAATAACAGAATATTACTTGTTTCTATTGGATGCCGTCAAAGCTTCAATAAAAACCAATTATAATAAAAAGCGAACGAATCATAATTGAATTTTTCTTTTTATTCGTGAAATATGGCAGAAAGGCGACTAGTTGTGTTTGGTGGAGTTGTTTGCATACTAGACGTACTTCTCGATTGCTTGGCATACAAGACCGGCGGACCGCCTGGACCGTGTCACAAAGGAAGGGGTCACAGAATACCCACTCCGAACTATGCGCTAAAATCAAAGCACCTACTCAAATATAAATAGGTCACTACGGTATAGATGTCGTCGTTCGGTTTTAGGGTGCCTTTACACCAGAGATGTGCTATGCAACGTTGCTATGGATGCGTTTGATATCCACCAATCATATTCATTGGTCCACATAGCATAGCACTGGTGGAAACTGATTCAACCAAGCTACGTTTTTTATATAGAAGGATGCGTGCTGTGGATGCATGCTATGTATGGTTGCGAGTGGTGTAGGTAGCTACGTGCAGTTGCCTTCCCTATTGTCGATACATCGATAACTCGAGCTGTGCTCTTTCCTCGTACAGCTACCTTGCGGCGGCGCATTTTCATAGCACATCTTACTCGCTCCGCTACATAGCTTAGCATCAGTGGAAACGATCACATAGTTTCGTAGCTTAGCTTTTACATTCTCGCAGCATAGCTGCATGGCATATCTCTAGTGGAAAGGCACCCTTAAAATTGGGCTAATCATAATGTGCCTGGTCATGACTTGAAACAGCACCATTTCTATTGATATCTATACCTACTATACGTAACTAATACCCGTCATATCGTTCAATGGCAAGCGTTTAATTAATTTTCCAAGTCATTGTTGGGTATATCGAGTCTGTTGAGTGTCTAGCTATAGTACAAAATAAACTTTTAGTGTACATTGAATAATATTCCAACATTTTAACCGGTATCGTCCCGCGCGACAATCCGGATCGTCAGTGCCATTGTTTATCTATTGTGTCTATAATTACAGTACTACACATGTTAATGGAGGGTTATGTAGGTAAAGACACAATTACAGATGCCAAGTCGCCCGGAGACAACTCGACCCCGACAAGTACAGTTGTGCAATTATAAAATATGACTTAATATGCGACGCAATATGAACTATTGTCACCATGTTGAGTTGTCGGGGTAGAGTTGTTGGAGTCGAGTTGTCGGGGTCGAGTTGCTAGGGTCGAACTGTCGGGGTAGAGTCGACGAGATCGAATTGTTAGGATCATCTTTGTTACAAGTAACTGACAATATCTTGCGGTGACGAAAACTAAAAGTAGATGTACTAAAAGAATAATAAAGTTTGACAAAAAATACACTTTAATCAAAGCGGAGACAGCGCCACCAGTGGCGTGAAATGTAACTATTTCATAAAATGGCCAAATGATACCCAGTGTCATTTCGCTATATAATCATGATGTGGCAAAGCGTTTAGCTAGGAATTCGACAAACGTTTGCGCCTCATCGATCTGCCCGATTTTTTATTGGGCACATCATGATATGACAACTAGACAGCAGGACATTTCGAGAGAAGGCGCTGTTTCATGATATGCCCAATCACAGTCACATCAATAATGTTCCTATTTCTACGACCAGATGACGACATAGATAAGACAGGACGGTTTCGAACTACTCGTTAGCCATTGCATGCGAATTAACAACCGAATGGAGACGAATGTAGATTAGTGATGTTGCAAAAAAAATAATCGACTGAATCGAAAATTGTACTGTTGCACATTCGACTGTCGATTTAGTAGTTCCTCACCATAATTATTCGAATAACAATCGACGAACTACTAAATGTAAACTGAGACAGTAGAGGATAATTAAATAATCTATTAACGCCAATCGCCTAATAACTGCAGTTGTACTTGTAAGTAGTGACTTACAAGTACAACTGCAGTTATTATGCGATTGGCGTTAAAAGAGGATAATTAAATAATCTATTAACGCCAATCGCATAATAACTGCAGTTGTACTTCTTACAAGTTCTAAGTCACTACTTACAAGTACAACTGCAGTTATTATGCGATTGGCGTTAATAGATTATTTAATTATCCTCTACTGTCTCAGTTTACATTTAGTAGTTCAAAGTCCGTGCGCCACTGCGCACGGACTTTTAACTATTGAATTGTGGCGCAGCGGCAGCACACGCACCACCTTTTAGTAATTACACATTTAATAGTACGAGTATAGTAATACGTGCGCTGCGCCACAATTCAATACAAATTAGTAGTTAAAGTTGATACGGTAACCGTATCAGTGATTGTCGCCTGCTGCGCGCCGTTGCCGCCGTCAATTGTTATCGACTGGACTGAACAATCGACTAACCTTCGGTTTCTGAATTGAGAATTCGGAATAAGCAATACTTATGTAGTATTTGAGTACGGAGTTGTCAAAAAAATGCTTTGAAATCCGTAATTTTTTTGACAACTCCGTACTCAAATGTTACTTAAGTACTGCTTATCCTAGAATTCTCAATCCAGAAACCGGGGGTAAGTCGATTAGTTTTAGTAATAATCACCCATCACTAATGTAGATTATGGCCCTTGGAGCATCAAACCGACAATTTCTAGCAGCACATATTTCTCATAGAAATGTGGAGAAACTTGGTGTGGCGTTCCTCCAACCAAAGGGAGGATCCTCCAACCAGGCGGAGTCTTGTGCCTGGCGGGCTACTGCCCAACGGTTGATGTTGGGAGGTTGTATACATGTATACTATCTGCGTGTTAAATCTTGATTGCGCGATGTAGGATAGTTTGCATGTGGCGAGATAGATGCCACCACAGAAACATTTATATGCACTGTTTAACCAATTACTATAAGCGGAATCAGTCACTACTTTAAGCGGACTTGATATTGACAAACCAAATTAATCAAGCACCGTCTTTGCTGCCTCAACTCTTTTCTTTGGCGTCTTTGCGACCGTCTGTGTCCGCTTATTTTGTGGCTACATTATTTACGATGCTAGTTGTTGTGAAACTAGTACCGACATGTTGGCTGTGACAAATCGGCCGCCATTTTAACCAATCTTTGATGTACTTCTCTGGTGCGTTATTAAAAATTCTCTGTGAGTGCGGATGTATATTAATTTCGGCCTTTTTCGGTTCGCATGTTGGGGAAATGGTTTTGGCTTGGATTTTAAGCAGCGGAAGTACAAAAATACTGTGTATTTTATGTTTTACAAACATAGGTACTACATAACAAATTGTTAATTTGTTTATTGAAGGCTGGATTGATTTCAAAAACTCCAAATGAGCGAATCCAAACCGATCGAGCAAGCGAGCTAATCTAAAATCTTGTTTAAAATAACAAAATGACAAAAGTCATCTCGAGCTATGAAATCCAATAGACACCTAACACTTGCCGTCAACTTTTCATTTAAATATTAATGTAGTTCCTGTCACACAGTAAGTAGGACGATATAATTACGTTGAAAAGCCGAATGAAAGTTAAAACTAATAATAGGATTAACGTCGAGATTGCCCGCCTCTACGTCACACCCCACAGTACATTATAAAATTTTATTATTATAGCAAATTGCACTTTTAGCACTTCACTGCTTAGGGCAGTTCTCTTCATAACGTTTTTATTTTTCCTTCTCCGAGGAATCTCTTCAGAAAATGGTCCGGACGCCTTTATTGCTGCCCAAGGTTACTTTTAAGAATAAAAGTTTATTACTGACAAAACAGCCGTCTTGCTCATCCGTCTGGTTGCAAGTACCACATTGAACTAAATGAAGATGTTTTAATTGATATTGCGATGGCTATTATATAAAACTTGATTACTTCGTATAATAACTTCCACGCTAAGCTGGGAATTGAAAATAATAGAGAATATAACTTTGTGGTTCTAATTGTTTTTGGTTGTTACAGATGCTATGGATATCTTGAAAGTGAAGTTCATCCCCAATGACTTCGCTGTGAGGCCTTATGGTGAAGTTGAAGTCAGGGTAAGACTTATTATCTGCCTATTAGGGCCAAGTCACACCGGAATGCCAGCGGTCGGCAGCGACGCGGCGAGCACTTTCAGTGTGAAATAATTTTAAACTTTATCTACATACTTAAAAGACCAGTATTGCTTGAAAAGGTAGCGAGGCCGTCCGTCTTGTCGGTGGTTCTGCCAGCGGCGACGCGAGGCCGCTTGCGGCACCACGGGCGGCCGCGCGCTCCTCACCCCCGCCGCAACACTGAGCGCACCATTTCTCTGTAGTCTAGCGACGGGATACGTTGTTCTTCTTCCGCAATAAGTGATATAAGAACTAATTCCAGCATGTTCACTCCAAACACACGAGTTTCCTTGCCGAATGTAGAAACTAAACTAGTCAAGAGGAGACTAGGCGTGTGGGGTCATTCCGGTGTGACTCGGCCCTTACTGTATTTATAGCTACAGTCGTAGACGTAGAACCTGCGTTAACATACGCTAAAGAAAGTGGTCACCACGATTGGGCTTGTCCGACTGAGTGATGTACTTGCCAACTTGAACGTCGTGCATTATAATGGTATGGTTAGTTTTGCAAGTTATGAATAATGCATACTATCACAAAGCTTTCAAGTTTTTGTTGTACTGACTCAAACAATAGCAATGTAGGACTTGTTGCATGTACAGACTAAAATAACAAAAAAAACAACAACAAACTTTGGCTCCTATATTGAGTCCAAAGCTCAATTGGCCGCTAAAAAGCTGGGTGTCCTCTCGAAGGTGCGGCGGTACTTCACATCGGAACAGTTGCTTCAACTGTATAAAGCACAGGTTCGTTCGTGCATGGAGTACTGCTCGCACCTTTGGGATGGCTCAGCCAAATACCAGCTTGAGGCGTTGGAGTCCATTGAGAAGCGTGCCAAGAAGCTCATCAGCAACGACTCCCTTGTTCAGACCAAGCTCCAAAGTCTTGAGCATCGGCGCAAAGTTGCTAGTCTATCGGTTTTTTATCGGACACATTTCGGAGAGTGTGCTTCAGATCTGCATGATCTAATACCCCCTGCCCTTTTTTCTATCGGACGGCCAGAAGCACGAAAAAGCGCCATCGGTTCATGGTTGATATACCAAAAACCCGAACGAAGCGCTTTGATTCCACTTTCATTGTGAAAGCCGCCAAACAGTGGAATGCGCTGCCCGAGTGGGTGTTCCCTGACAGCTACAATTTGGGTGTCTTCAAGTCACGAGTGAATTGGTTTCTTCTGGGCAAGCGTGCTCCATCGTAGACCGCATCATCGCTTAACATCAGGCGAGATGGCGGCCAAACGCAGGACTAGTAATAAATTTAAAAAAAAAATACGATTAAGTGCATCGAATATTTATTTTAGTAAGTAAGCATAGTTTTACGTAATGTAAATTGACACATTGAGTTCACGTTCGTCCCTTATGCTGTACACACACGTTTTATTACGATTACTAAATATGTTTTTATTAAGAAACTATCAAGAATATTATTTATCTATCTCAACAAATAAATGCATTAGCAATCAAGTGGTTCCTACGTATAAACAGAACTAAAATTTGTTTCCTGGAACTCATTATTAGATTTTAGTATTTGTGTGTTTAGTGAACAAATACATTTGTATGTTGTTTAAATTTTGGTACAAAATTGTATCTGGTAATTACAACTCCGTACTGCAGAGTAAAATCTAACTGCAAATGGCTCCAACGGGTCGGCACAAAATACTCTGCATGCAAAGGTAGGAAACGTTAATGTTGTTCCATCCTATTCACAGAATAAACATTTGAATATGTAATTCGTTGGTGAGTTTCATGTTAATCTGCACCGCTAGAATAACTTTTACTAATGATGATACCAACATACACTGATATGAATACAGCTAACAAGCTTTTACGTTCACACAACCAGCAGCACTCACTAAATGTTATGCAAAAACAAGTACTTGTTACATTATATTATTTAAAGCAACGGTTTTACCTGCTGGTTCATCATCGTTTATAGCTGTACCTAGTCCTGAATATAAATAATATTTATTCCAGGCATACGGCCTTTTTGAATCATTTCTTCTTACAAAATTCGATATTTTTTCATTTCCAAATACCTAGCTTATTCAATTTTCTGTTCTAATGAACTACTCGTCAATTCTTATTATTGCCAGTTTTTTATAACTTTATGAGTTCAGCACACCTCTCAAAACCAGATTTTACAGCATAATGTCACAGTAGACATATAAGCTAAAGCAGTACTTCAACTACCTACAATCGTGCGATTTGACACACTCACACAGACACGCACTGCAACAAGACAAATAAGGTATTTTCGGGATACAGTTCCATACAAAAACTAAAAACTACTCAGTATACAGAGCGTGTCTGTGTGAGTGCTTCAATTCATGAGATTATAGTAAGTTGAGGTACTGCTTTAGCTTATATGTCTACTGTGATAATGTCGCTAGTGTTCACGTAAATACTGCTACTCATACATCAGCCAATAACAATCCTTATTGCTACCCAACGCTAATTGATTCAAGAGAATTCATAATAATGAAAATCAAACGAATATTACGTCGTTCATTACTGACATTATTACAAGTTTTATTGGCCCGACCTTTAGATGAAAGGCGACCTCTATAAAATCCCAGATGTCGAGAGAATTTCAATAATCAACAATAAAATAAATCTAGTAAGGGCACAAAATAGTTTTGATTTATTTGAAGCGTTAGTACAAGTAATGGAAAAACGTCAATCTGCTGTCTGTTAGTCCTGCATCGACGTGAATGCAATCATTCTGTCAGTTGACTGTCAACGTTGACTGAGGAAATGGGTTGTTTTTTTTATTAACATATTTCAACCTATCACCCGTCCGACGTCAGTTTGACGTCAAAACTGCTTTTCGACTAATTAGAACAATACTTTTAAAAGACAGTTCAGACTACTTTAAAAGACACAACAACATAATCGTTCAGGGGTGATTCTATTATTACAGTTACAGCTAATATCGGTATGTCAGGATTGCGAGCAAGGTAAATGTACACACATCAAAAGTGTCTAGGGATCAAGCATTTTTATGCGGATTTCTTGAGATTGAGATGTGGCTTTGTAATAAATTTATGATTTTATAAATTTATATGGATCCTTTTTGGTGCATTTCATAATTTGAATCAGGAACTGTGAATCAAATTCGAGTAAAAGATGAAAATCAGCTGTCAATATTTTCCCTATAAAAACATACAACGCATTGAAGACATTATTAGTGCTACTGTTTCCCTACTACTGATTAAAACCAACGTTATTATGGAGCGGCGACGTCATTTAAGCAGGGAAGAAATGCTCAGAGCCGTGGGAATGATAGAAGCTGGTTCCCGGCAACGTACTGTGGCTTTAGCTCTGAATACAAGTCAGAGTGTTATCAGTCGACTTTGGACACGTTACCGAAGCACTGGTACCGTGGCTGAGCGCCATGGAGGACGGTATCGCTGCACCACACGGAGACAAGACCGATACATTCAAATCTTAACTCGAAGAGCTCCAACAATAACCGCCATGATGTTAGCCGTGAGGCTTCATCACTCTTCAGGGAACTTAATTAGCGACCAAACAGTCAGAAACCGCTTGCATGAAGTGAACCTTCATTCCCGAAGACCGCTACGGGTACCACCTATAGCAATGCACAATCGTAGGATTCGATATCAATGGGCTCTTGGACACAGAAATTGGGCAGAAGAACAATGGCGTTTCGTGTGCTTTTCTGATGAGTCTCGTTTTGGTATGAGACCGGATACAAGACGTATACGACACTGGAGAACCCCTGGACGCCAACAGCGATTAAAATCCTGCCAGGAAGTCCATCCTTATAGTGGTGGAACCATCATGGTATGGGCGGGTATTTGGATCGGCGGAAGAACTGAGTTGATTTGGATCAGAGGCAACCTCAACGCTCAAATTTATGCTGAGACGATTGTATCAGACGTCATCGTTCCTCTACAAGCGCAAATCGGTCCCTTATTTCAGTTAATGCATGATAATGCACGACCGCACACCGCAAGAGTTGTAAGACAGACTCTCGCCGCAGCTAACATCAATGTCCTGCCCTGGCCTGCTCAGTCGCCAGACTTGAACCCGATTGAGCATGCATGGGATATGCTACAGAGAAGAGCTCTGCCGAATATGGAGGGTATCCAGTCGCAAGAAGACCTTTTTTTGTTGTTGCAACGAACATGGGCGGCCATTCCACAGCGTGATTTGGATGAACTCATTTTGAGTATGCCAAACCGATGTTCTTGTGTTGTTAGTGTTCGCGGTAGAAACACGGATTATTAATTGTTTAAGTTACCCAATAAAATTTTAAAGAAAACTGTTATTTCAGTCTTTTTTTCGAACTTTTGTGTTAGTGGTTCAAATGTCAAAAATCCCTTTATTAGGAAAATGGCAAATTTCTTTATTAATGCAAAGGTGACTTGGTTTATCGTTACTGTGACAAACGAAAACACTTTATTTGATGAATCCTTAAAGAAAATTTTAATTAATATCAATCAGGAGAAAAGTTATTGCAAAAATATATGTTGATCCCTAGACACTTTTGATGTGTGTAGTAAATAAAACCAACATAGACTCTCCACCACTGAGAGTTTGGGTTAGTATTAGTAACATGAACTAGATCACAATAATACTTTACACAATTATTACAAGATCATAAAATAAGGACAAGCTATATAAAAGGTCAGACTTCTTCAGCTGATCAACACGAAATGATCCGCTTTTTCGAATGATCACCACTTTATAACATCGGGTAGGTTGATCCATATCGACGAATACCTTCCTTTATCAACATTGCCCAGTGCTACCCGCTACCGATAACAATACTCTATACTACTTCAAGCATATTGCGTCATAAGCGATAACTATATATCTACTTTATAGCGTAGCGTTGTATGAACGTGTCCATATGAAATTTTATTAAACTGAGCGATATCGTTATGCTAAAAGCTTATGAAGCAATATGCTATACTGTGTAGCAAAATTGTATAGCGTAGTCTGAACTGCGCTTAATAGAGGAATAAATCATGAAATGAGGTTACATTTTATTTTATGCATTACTAGCTTTTGCCCGCAGCTTCACTTGCGTGAAATTTTGAACCCGTTAAGTGACGATTTTCCATACAAAGTTTCATCCCCTATTTAACTCCATTAAGGGTTGAATTTCGAAAAACCCTTCCTTATTTCTTGTCTACATTATAACAGAAACCTCTGTGCAAAATTTCAGCTTTCTAGGTCCAAGGGCTTGGGCTGGGCGTTGATGAGTCAGTCAATCAGTCAGTCAGGACCTTTCTTTTTATTATTTATATAGATTATTTTATCCGCAAAGAAAATTCATAATACCCAGTTACCCCAACAAATGTAGGCCGCAACTCCTTTAAGACTAAAGGCTCATTTACACGAAGATAGTGTTGCGAGTGCGAAGATACCTATAGTTAAGTAGTTTGCTTGCGTGACGTCACGTCATTGGTGGGTAAACTGACCGAGCGAACGAGCTCGTAGCGCCGGCGGCGCGACAGTGTCAGTCTCGGACTGGACGGCGCAAGAGTAGCATCAGTAAGTGAGCTTATATACGTTTTCTCAGTGCACGCATGCAGTTCTCAGATTTTTATGTTGTCTTGTGTATTTACTCAGAAACCGATGCGTTCGGACTGTTTGCGAACAGTGCTCAGACTCAGGCTTCTTAGATTGATCAGTAGCAGACCTAGAACAGCTATGCGAGGCTTGGGGTGGCTAATAGGGGAGGTTGGAGGCCACTACGGGGAAAACCCCCAAATACTAACAGCTCAGTTATCAGAACCAGCCGTAACGTAATCAGTACACAGATATTAACAGTCTCAGCTACTATAACGTTATTTCACAGTGATTGATTTGTTGCATTTTTTATCCATTACAGTCTATAAATTATAAATTATTTCAGATATTCGTTGAGTACCTGACACAGAGGTAATTAGCGACAGATAGTTTCTCGAAGCAAGACTCGTTTTGCCTTTGTCGTTCTCTACAATGAAAACAGAGATAGCATGAGACTCGCTTCGAGAAACTATCTCCGTGTAAATGAGCCTTTATTCGTTAACTGCTCTCAATGGGAGTTGTATGAAAACTGCTTCTGTTAGTAGTTTCGGAGTTGGTTCACTTTAGCGAACATTATTAGTGCCTCGGGGAGTACCGCTACAGTCTGTATGTGACACTGCGGTAACACACGGCGCGGACAGACGTGCTGGAGCAAGCGTACAGCTGCTGCACTGTATAACTTTTACTTTCGATTTTTTTATGTTTCAACTAGAGGTCGCCAGCGGCTTCGCCCGCGTGGATGTTGTTTATCGCGTATTCTGCGTTTTCCTCTACTATAATAATTATACATGCACCCCCTCTGGAAAAGGCGTTACCTCATCATGAGATTAACGTAAAACCGGGGGGAACATTAGACTAGCTTTCTACAACCCCATCATATAATAAAAAATGTATCATGAGGTCTACTGAAAAGCTTACAAACCGCAGGGCAGCTTGTGGCGAGCTGTTGGTGAGTGGCGACACTGCGTACCTTATTTCCTCAGAGAGTCGGTCAGGGCCTCGTCTCCAGTTTGCCTTTATTGGCTGGCTGGAGTGGAACCCCAAGAGTGCCCGCAGGACTCTCAACTCTGGCTTGCCTTTATCGGCCGTCCAGAGGGGGGCCGGCAGAGCTATATGCTCGCCACTCCGGGTCTTTTAGACCCGCGACGGCGAAACCGGGGCCACACCTCTCTACACCCTTAGCCGCTCACACGTTTGTTGCCCCTTTCGCCTATGTACTGGCGGCTTTTCAGGGGGCCCAGCTAGCGAGCTGGCGAGTCACCGTCTGCCAACACTTCAATTTTAAATGTTGAAAGGCAGACGCCGTTTTCTTCCGGCAATAGAAGTTATCCAGTCCACCTAACACCCCTTCCCATAGACCAGATATTTTTCACCACATTTTACAATAGTCTTGCACCCACCCGGGACGGTCCATGACTGTACTCCAATAGTGCAGCCGTGGATAGTCCCCGGTTGGTGCCCCACCCCATTTTAGATTAAAGTTCTCAAAGGGGCCTCTGCGCGTTGGACCTGTGTCCCCGTGTATGCCTTCCAAAGGACCGGACATCTTCCGCACGGAAGATGAGCCGTGACTGCAGAGAGATACATGTATATTATTTCACAATAGTTTTGCACCCACCTGGGATGGTCCATGACTGTACTCCAATAGTGCAGCCGTGGATAGTTCCCGGTTGGTGCCCCATCCCATTTTAGATTAAAGTTCTCAAAGGGGCCTCTGCGCGTTGAACCTGTGTCCCCGTGTATGCCTTCCAAAGGACCGGACATCTTCCGCACGAAAGATGAGCCGTGACTAGAGCGAGATACATGTATTATACATACAGGGTGTTAATGAATTCGTGTAATTCCTTTAAGCCGCGTGATCTACTGGTGACACTGATTGACCCTGTACAAGTTTTTTAAAGAATCAACAAAAAAAAGTTTTCAAAAAATGAACCTACGCATTCTGTATCTGAGTAATTTTATAGCATTCCAAGTTGACTGACTGCGTGGAGCGATATTGCGCTAGTTGTGCCCGTCAGCTGTGTCGCCGTGCCTTCATTAATTTATGCATGACATCGAAATTTTCAAAAATATAAAAAAAAATGGAAAAAGAATGTTTTTCATTTATTTTTAATCAATCTAAATCCCGTGCGGGGTTAATTTATACCATTAATATATCACGTGGTTTGAAGGAATTACACGAATTCGTTAACATGTATAAACCTTCCTCTTGAATTACTCTATCTATTAAAAATTATTGCATCAAAATCCGTTGCGTAGTTTTAAAGATCTAATCATACATAGGGACAGACAGCGGGAAGCGATTTTGTTTTATACTATGTAGTGATGTTATATACATGTACTCATGCACGTCTGTAATTCTTGAAGGGGTAAGCAGAGGTGTTATCCTAGTACAGGAGCCTACGTTTTGCCTGTGGCACTAAGTCCCATGTCATAAAAGGCTTTTGCTATTTGCCTGGTACAATTTATAGTGCCAGGTTCGTCACCTCTTATGACTCGCTTGCACAGCGACGGAGGGGAATAATATTACTTTTAATCTGTCCCCACACCGAATTCAATCAGTAGATAGATATACTTTATTGTACACTAAAAGAAATAAAACAGAAGAAACACACACGATAAGAACGGTACAAATGGCGGTCTTATCGCTTAAAGCAATTTCTTCCAGATAACGGGAAAGAGTTGTTAAGAAAAATGTAAAGTGCAGTTTGTATCGTACAAATATACAAGGTTAGTCGGAAAAAGGGTGCAAATCCGCAGACCACTTAAAGTATCACTGATTACGGTTTTGAAATTCAAAATTCGATTGTTTTCATTAACAGACTTCAAAAAGGAGGAGGTTCTCCATTCGTCTGAATGTTTTTTTTTCCATGTAAAATTATTTTGATTTCAGTTTTTTCCAAAATTCTTCATTCGATCGAATTCAAAATGGTGATTCTAATTCGTGACCCCAAATATGACCTAAAATGTAAACACAGCTAAGGATATACAGGGTGTTAACGAATTCGTATAATTCCTTCAAACCACGTGATCTACTGGTGACACAGATTAACGCTAAATGGGAATTTGTGAAAACCAAATAAAAAAAACTCAAAAATAATCTTGATTTTATATTTCTGAGTCAATTTAGAGCCTTGAGTTATCTGACTGCAAAGAGCGATATTGCGTTAGTCATGCCTGCCAGCCGTGTCGCCGTGCTTTCATTAATTTATGCGTGGCATCGAAATGTTTACATATGTAAAACATTTTTTTGCAAAAAAATAAATTCTTATTTTTTACTGAATCCTTATTAGGTGGTTTAGATACGATCGGTAACAAAGCCGCATGAAAAAATAATAATTTAATTTTTTAATTTTTAATCAAGCTAAATACCGTTCGGGGCCTGTCTACATCAGTAGTAGATCATGTGGTTTTAAGGAATTACACGAATCGTTAACACCCTGTATAGATTTTAGCGTATTTTTCATGTAATTTTTTTACAGCAATTTCTCTTAAACTATCGACTTTTGTGGAAAGTGGTACAACAAAAGTTATTCATTATTATAGGTACTTTAACACCTTTTCGGAT
Organism: Amphipyra tragopoginis; assembly: GCA_905220435.1. Classification (NCBI taxonomy): domain Eukaryota; kingdom Metazoa; phylum Arthropoda; class Insecta; order Lepidoptera; family Noctuidae; genus Amphipyra; species Amphipyra tragopoginis. The sequence continues at coordinate 304,135 of HG992006.1, read as the reverse complement.
TAGTACCCCCTTTCTGACTAACCTTGTAAAACGTAATAAAATAGGGAATCAACTAAATAACTAAGTAAAATTGTTATTATAACACGAATATATACATCTATCTATATAAATAAAAGGAAAAGTCCTGACTGATTGACTGTCTCATCAACGCCCAGCCCAAACCCTTGGACCTAGAAAGCTGAAATTTTGCACAAGGAACCTCCCTTTATTATGTAGACAAGGAATATGGAAGGATTTTTCGAAATTCAACCCCTAAGGGAGTTAAATAGGCGATGAACATTTGTATGGAAAATCGTCACTTAACGGGTTCAAAATTTCACACAAGCGAAGCTGCGGGCAAAAGCTAGTATTTTATATGTGTAATGAAGTCAATGTTCTCTTTGAAAGTAGGCACCATTTAAAAAGTTAACACGAGTGATAGTCTTTGAACTCAAACAAACAAAATATACGACTCTCATCAACTGGATACATTGGAATAAGAAAAGAGACTAACTAACCTTTTAAATGATTCAGTTCAATTAACACGCGCAGCAATAGGTTATAATAAGTCCGACTCCATTACCTTCTGTTCCCGACGGGGCAGGTATCTGACTTTCCAATTAGTTCCAGGTGTAATATTCATTCAGTAAACATAAAAGGTAACGTATTCAAATTGAACTGAATATTATTCAGAACATCTCGCTAATAACGTTCCTTTAATTTGTTCTTGAAGTACCTTAGAAAAGGTTACTGGTTAATTTTCATTATTCCTGTATTGACTCACACACTAACTACCTAATTTTAATACTGCTTTTGTAATAGTTCCTGCATTTAGTAAAGCCTCAACCATAGTATCAATCTCTCTGTATCAATCAAAGGTTTGCTAGTAGAAAACTCATTTTTGAGTTAAGCTCGCCTTTGTACATGACATCACTAAATCGTAATTTTGCTATTGTATTTTTTTTTAGGGCCTACTGCCAATCCTACTAGGTACACCTGTAGCCTGTGGGTCAGTAACACACAGGGGGTCGTCAGCGCCCTGCGGGTCCAATACAACAATGCTTTCAGGTTGCTGATGGGACTGCCTCGCTATTGTAGCGCCTCAGCGATGTTTGCTGACGCTCAAGTGGATGGCTTCCATGCCATAATTCGTAAGAGAGCGGCATCGCTGATGCGCAGGGTGGGGGACAGTTCCAACAGCTACCTGAGAGTAATTGCTTGTAAAATAGAAAGTCCTCTATGGAGGCAATGGATACGCATCCATGTTAAATAGTTTCCTCATGTATAAAGTACTAACATTTATTATTAAGTTCTTTTTATGTATTTACTAACACTATAATAATATGGACACATCAGTCTGAAATAAACAAAATTGAATTGAATTGAATTGTAATTTTAAGAATGAGAACAAGAACCTTATTCAAATATTTAGCCAATTATTATACAATATGACGACACGTTTTATACAGTGGCTGAGCGATTGGCTTCTGCGCTACAAGTCGTGGGTTCGATTCCCGCACAAAACAAATATTTGTATGGCCTACAGATAGTTGTTCCGGGTCTAGGTGTTAGTGCATGTGAAGATTTGTGTCTGTAAACGCACCCACGATACAGGAGAAATCTTAAAGTGGGGCAAATTTTGTTAAAAAAAAATGTTTTACTTATTGTGAATTGTTAGCCATCTCTCAGATCAGAAGATACCTCTTGTAAGGTTCGCGTCTTATCCTCAGATTGAAACGGCATAACTGGGGTTACTAAAAGAAAACTCAATTGTCCGGTTTTACATAGTAAAGGGGTATTATGTAAAACCGGACAATTGAGTAAGAATGACGGTAGCCCGCTCTACAGCCTGTAAGCCGGGAATACACATGCTTATTACACTACTACTACTACTATTATACTACAGACATGTTTATTAGGCTAGCAAATATTGTTTGATATAATAATTACGTAAACAGTTATAATTATTATTGTTACACTGTAAACAAAGATTGACGGAGATTACAGATATATCTGCATACTCATTTCTAATTATGCAAACGTAATTGTAATACGTAGAGTTTCCAGTGAACAGAGTCATGTCAGTTCATGTCAATCAATAGTCAATAGCCATTTATTGATAATATACATTACGGGTTATACAATACATTTACACTAATTTAACGTCATTCGTTCAAATAATAATTCGATTTATGTATACAAGGTTAGTCAGAAAGGGGGTACTAATCCGAAAGGGGGTTAAAGTACACATAATAATGAATAACTTTTGTTCTACAACTTTTCCCAAAAGTCAATAGTTTAAGAGAAACAGATGTTCAAAAATCTCAAAAAAAAATCTCAAAAATCTATCTATCCCCAGTTATGATCAGCTGTGTTTACATTTTAGGTCATATTTGGGGTCATGAATTAGAAGCACCATTTTCTGAATTTGTAACTAAAGAAGGGATGATTTTTTTAAAAAAAAACTAATATAAAAATCATTATATTTGAAAAAAAAAATATCGAATTTTGAAATTTTAACACCTGCTTTCAAACAGTCATCAACGATACTATGAGTGGGCTTCGGATTAGTACCCCCTTTCTGACTAACCTTGTATAATAAGAATGTCAAAATAAAAGTCTAGTGAATACCTAAATAATTTAAACCAAAGTCAAGCTATTAGCAATAAAAAAGTCATTAATAAAATGTGAAACGTTTGTAGGGACACATGTAAGTGTGTAAGGCAGAGTGCAGAGTTAGCAAAATGTATTAAAGCGTGAAGTATGCATTGAACGCCAGTTACTGCGCACTGGTACGAGTGAACTGTTCTTATTGGGTTCTCGCGAAATATATTCGGTAAAGAAGCTCCCGACTTCCATTGACCCATAACCCGGATATAGACGTGGCAGTACTCAAATAAGGTTGTCGATAGCTACTACCAAAGTGGTACCTTAGTCCCTAAACGTTGAATGCATAAAAAAATAAATTATTGTAAAGATGTCATGAAAAAATAATCTCAAAAATAATAATTTACATTTTATAAATTTGTCTTACGTGTGCGCTTGCTTGACCAGCCAGCGCACTAGAGCCTCTTGAAACTCGCAAGATTTGGGGCACTCATTATACTCTCCGACAGTTTGCTATAAACCACCAGGCCCATAACGTATGATGTTTTTGAGGATTTTGTGAGTATCCTCGCCACTACCGATAACTTGAGCCCCTGGTACCATATGAGTGGACATCACCACGCCTACTGTGCCCAAGGTTCATCCTTAAGTAGACCGCCACATGGTATATTACTAACGAAGGTAACGTAATACCTAATGTGGGAAAATGTGGTCTAGACTATCACTGTCGCGTTATGTCAACGTAGACACGTACCTATCTGATTTATTGTATTAAGAATGATCTTTAGAGTAACATTACGAATTTAGCAAGCCATTAAGGACGTTAACATCCCCTAAAGCGGTTATAACATGAACATTACTGTCTACGCAAGTAATTTTGAGTCAAACCTCTACTATGTCGAAAATCCTAACTGTCACTACATGAATAAAATTATGTGTAATGTTACGAGCAAATGAAAATCTGTGGGGTCCCTCAGGGTACCATTTTACGACCACAGTCGAGCCAAACATGCGCTAGACTTTTTACACCTCTTTTAATTCCTTAATTATGAAATATGGGCAATAACATTACTTTGGGCGAATGTGAGTTTATTCCTCTAGGATCCCTAATATGTTTTATGATGTTAGAGTTACAGAAATTGTAGCTAAATGTATTTTTTTATACGTAGATAAGTGGTTTTTTTTTTCGTGTCAAGTAGTTATTTTAATGGCAGTATAAAAATAGGCTTCTCTAATAGGAAGAAAGTAAATTCCTAGTCGAGGTTGGATTTGTACCCAGATGATGGCTCGCCCTTAATAATATTAAACCTAAGATCATCGGTTAACTATGGACCTATGGAAATAATCTGTCTTACTTTTTGGTGACTACATTCGTCACCATGCACTCGCATATTGCAGATGTACTTCATTAAATAATTACAGTGAAATAAAGTTTTAACTGGTCAACAAAATGTGGCAATAATGAAGAGCACTGAAATTAGGCACCGTGCCAGACTACCGCCCTCACTTTTTATAAAAGTTGGTACTTTCATGATTACAGACTTCCAATTTCCGTTACATTGAACAGTAAAGCGCTAAACACACAGAGGGTAGAGCGGGAGCGACTCGGGGTGGCAGCGGAACACTGACCTTTGAAACTATTCACCCGGGCTATTCCCGCGGCGGTATTCCGTTTGACACATTTCATATAAAATCTAACTATTCTAAAATTTCCGGTCCACTCGGACCTCTGTGTGCTTTTATAGTTAGATATATTGCCATAGTTACTAAGCTTGGTAGACTGTCAGGAGATCGCAGTATGTAGTAATAGCTGTTGCCCGTTCTCTTTGCATAATACTTTACGCCACGTTAATGGCGACACGGGGTCCACCGCGTACTGTTATTTATTACAACGAAAACAATACGCGCTGAAAAACGCTTCACCATGTTACAAGGCCTTAGGGCCGTTTGTGCACTACATGGAATTTTACTGTCGGGCAGTCCGGTTTTTTACGGTCCGATATGGCACGCCATAAATGTATATACTACTATGTGCACTATACGTAATTTTACCGTCCGACATTTTACTTTTCTCCATTCCAGGCCGTTTTTCCGGTCCGAGGTGACTGTAATGAAACACGTGTTTATGCTTGTGCACTGCGTCCGCGATCAGTATTATTCATGAGCGGGCGGGGCGTGTAGTTTCAAAGAGAGCTACCCTAAACTGCGCCGTACCGATCCAAGTAAAGACGGACAAGTGCACAAGCCAATCATCCGTTTTCTTCATGCCACATCGGACCGTAAAAAATAGGACTGCCGGATAGTAAAATTCCTTGTAGTGCACAAACGCCCTCAGTTTTTTTTTATGATACCCGCGTGTGTCTTCTTCATCGGTGGGTCTCCAGTGCCTGTAGACAAATGGCAATCGATGATCGCTAGAGAATAGAAACGACAATGAGATGTACTGGGTTTACATAAGCTTTCAACCGGTCAAGCGATCTGTTATGTCATTTCCTTATATTTAATTGGCATATCTATTCTCTGGCGATCATCGATTGCCATTTGTCTACAGGTACTGGTGAATCTATTCTTTGCTGGGAAACAATAGAATTACATTTGAAAAAAAAAATTGACACATGAAACTACAGAGCTTCACGACAGATAGTTTAAAATGTAAATATAAAATATTTTGTATTTACTGCGTTTGTGCGGGAATACTTGTAATTTTGAATTTATTCGATGTCTCAGAGGTAAATATCTCGACTGCCAACTAGGTGCAGCAATAAATAATATGTGCAGTATACATATTATTTATTGCTGCACCCAGTTTTATAGTTTCCCGTGTGGGAATATACATATTTTTTTGGGATGTTCAGAATACTTTATTGGAGCCAGTTTTTGTTTTTTGGTAATTCGATTCAACTATTTCATTCGTTTTACCCCGAGGGCTCACTATAACACGAACATGGGACTGGCATGTTCATTTGTTTAAAAGTCCCTAAATAAAATAAAGAGAAAAAAAAAACGAACATTTATAGCGTGACGTAGCGACAACACGATCATTCGTTGAATCCCACCAATGTAGCCCACACTTTATATTAATATAATAAGTAGGTAGTACTCGTACCTACTAAAAGCTCGCCCAATTTGTAGCTTCCTTAATATGTCGTGATTTGTAATGATTATAGTAAACTTGGACAACGTTCGGCAAACTATGGCGCACTTAATAACTTAACATCATGCCCCGCCTGCCCTATTACCTGTACGCCAAGAGAACTAATGGACGCTACGGATAGTGCTAAACTTGTTGCCGAGTTCTGGGCCGACACAGTGTAGACTGTTATCGACACGCTAAAAAGAAGCACGTGGACATAATGTTTTGACATGATGTGGACGTGATGAATGGTAGAAATTTCTGCTTTCACCAGTTATAATCATTCTAGCTTTTTTAACTAAAATCTATATACATATACTATACAATTCAAAGTCCTGACTCACTGACTGAGATATCAACGCACAGCCTAAACCGTTGGGGTTAAAAACTTGAAATTTTGACAGTAGGTTCCTTTTGTAACGTAGACATCCACCAAGAAGGGATTTCTCGAAATTGCTGAATTCACCCCCTTAGGGTAACCCCTAACGGGGTGAAATTGGGTATTTAAGTTTCTATGTAAGTCCGTCATTTTTGAAGTGAGATGCGTTAAATAAAATATTAAGGTTTTTGGTTAGAAATAATTGTACAAATGTTTGAGCGTTTTTGTAAATTCAACCCGTAAGGGGGTGAAATAAGTGTTGAAAGTTTGTATGAGAAGTCTGGTAGTTTTAAAGTAAGAAGCATGGAATTAAACATTTTAGCTTTTGGTAAGAAATAAATATACATGTATTTGAGGGTTATTGGAAGTTCTTACCCTAAGGGGTGAAACAGGGATGTAAGATTTTTGGAATTTAAAAGTATGCAATCAAATAACATGGTTACTGGTTCGGAATAAATGTGCACGTGCTTGAGAGCTTTTTAGAAATTCAACCCCTAAGGGAGTGAAATAACTGTTGAAAGTTTGTATGAGAAATCTGGTACTTTTGAAGTAAGAAGCATGGAATTAAGAATGTTGGGTTTTACGGAGAACCTGTTTGAGGGTTTTTTGGAAATTCTACCCCTAGGAGGTGAAATAGGACATGAAAGTTTTTTCGAAATTAAAAGCATGAAATCAAATAATAGGGTTTTTGGTTACAAATAAATGAAGGGGCTTAAAGAGGGCTTAAAATTTCACGCAAGCGAAGCTGTGGGCAAAAGCTAGTTATTTATAAAGTCTGCTCGAACTCAGCGGTACTTTTATTAATCCGCCAACATCTACTTCAAAACATTCTAAAAATATCTTAAATATTCAAGCGTTGGATGAATATGTAAAAAAATATTCACCAAAGTTAAAATGTTCCCGAAGTTTTTGTCACACTTTGTAATATTTTCTTACGACACGTGTTCAGACACCGTGTACCTCTAAGGTTTCTTTCCTATTCTTAAAGTCAACGTTTTTTATGTCAAATAGACCAGATTACAATTACTTTTAAAACGTCAAAACTAGGTGCACGGTTCCAAAAGGTAGGTTGCATGGAGAAGAGCCGGCAAGAAACTCCAAGAATACTCTTTTCAAAATAGTAGTTCATGACAATTCCATTACAGTAGTGTGAGAAATAGAATGAAAATAATGCAGGTTAATGTAAGAAATAAACTCACATACGAGTAGCAAATAGAAAAAAAATATGCCTTCTAGAATTGCCATAGCAGTTATGGGCTGACCAGTCCCGACAGACAGTTAGTTCTAAAGTGAACTAATAATACGACTCAAAAACTGAACTTCGACAAACTCTTATTCGACAGACGTTGTTGCGACACTATGGAACTGCGACATTACGCTACTCCGTATGAATGATATTGACGATGAACATTTTAGTATAGGGAGTGCCTCTGCTGCTGGCGCCGGTTGCCATTACGAGTGCCGGAGCCGGTTACCAAACTGGCTGCCGGCGCCGCACCGACTACATACACTGTTTTTATAAACACTCACGGGCATAATTAGCGGAACGCAACAAAAAACCGTGTTTTTTCTATAATTTTGTATTGTACATTAATGTTTTGTTTAAATATTTTATAATTAGGGTTAAATGCATTAAAAGGACAAATAATCAAGAATCATTTAATAGAATTTAGGAATTTAAATCTTTAATTTGCTAAAATATCCATTTTGTAACTTTCGGCGCATATTTTTTGAAATAATTAATTTGCTATTTATTTTACTTTTTTGCTTGTTTTATCACCGTTTCTATACTGCTAGGATTCTTATTAGTATTATAATATGTTTTTCCATCCAATTTTTAATCCATTATCTTTACTTAAGGCAAATTGTCCCCATACTCCCATAAAACACTATTTAATCCTCTAATGTTTCTGGGTGGCTGGATTTTTTTCTCTAACCCTATTTCCCGTCAAGGCCAAGTCATATTCTATTGGACTCATGTCCGGGGTCCACGTTGACCCACCCTGGTGGGTTATTACAACATTTTATATTATGAAATTGCGGACCACGAATACACAGTTCGGCCACACATAATCGTGCATAGTTTTTTTTTTCTTGTCTGATAATTCGTCAAGTGGCATCGCATGAGGTTCTGGGATGTCTATCCTGCAAAAATAAGCAGCCAGTAAGAATAATGTCTAACTCCGTGTACGCTTCAAAACAAATGACACCCCAAACCACTTCTGGAGCCTCCAGTATAAGGCACATTCCTGTAAAATTTGACTGTTCAAAGCGATTCCTTTGACGTATTCATATTCTATGCCTCCTTTCCAAAAAATGTATATCAAAAAACAGCTTGCCCCTGAGAAAAATCTCTTTCGAACTCCTTAGTCCAATCTCGGTGTTATTGAGCAAAACTTAATTTCACTACGCGATGACCTACAGCACGTTTTGGACATTCGGCAGTAGCGTTAGACATCAGATTACCATCAATGAGACGTCGTCTTTCTTTCCGGATACTCACAAGCAAGATACGGACCACCTTCAGGATGCTACAGGTCCGAATAGCAACATTGCGCCAATTTTTCAGAGCCTGAATCGGTTTGAACTGTCATAAACCAATCATCAGCGGCGCTTTGTCCTTGATTTCTGCATTATCCTCATCTTCTAACGAAACATCCTGTCTGTTTGTACCGATGGACATTGCGAGGAATGACTAATATCGATACACCCAGTGCTTAACTTACTGCACGATAGGTTTGACTTTCATCGATCACTGTAACATCCCTCGTAGCGTTTGTCACAGATAAATTACTTCTTTCAGCCTCTACGCAATGTTTGTTCTCGAAATGCAATGAATACACTAAGTCCAAATCACCAGTACATATATAAAACAAAGTTCCGATCAAAGACACAAAAGGGCAAAATCTTTGTAAAATCAAAACTGGGCCTAATTTACCTCTAATCGCTTAGGAAAACCAAAATTTTCTTCAACATACAAGTCCTAATAGAAGGTTCTTTTGAATAAAAAAATCGTTACAGCAATAGCAGAACCATATAATAAATAAATGTAAAAAATGAAAACGTTCCGCTAATAATGCCGGTGAGTGTACCTTCAAGGTCTCTTCAAACTCATCATGAGACGATTATTCGTCACCCACTTTCATTATAAAAATAAAACAAATGAAAAACTTAAAGGGATCTTTGTAAGGCTGTTTGGGTTTCAAAAGCAGAGTCGACGGAGCCTCGCTGCGCGGGGCTCCTATTTCTGTCTGCAGGGTTTAAAATAACCTAACACGAAGATGATGATGCGGGCTTCGTTTGCTCGCTTTGCTTGCTCACTGTAGCCCCCGTCATCCCCTTCGAACTTAACCTGTCCGTATCGGGGTGGCCCAAAGTTAAAGAGCTCGCTTCACTCGCTCTTGAAATTAGTCAGTTGGAGGGCAAGTTACAGTGTTTGGCCCAAAACCTAACCTACGTTTCAACTAAAATACCTACCAAACAACTTGTTACCGCCGCCGGTGTCCATTGTGGGTGCCGGCAGCGGATGCACTCTCAAAACATTATTTATTGAGTAGTGTCGAAGTTCCGTAATTTTCGGAGTAGCGTAATGTCGGAGTTCCATAGTGTCGCAACAGCGTCTGTCGAATAAGAGTTTGTCGAAGTTCAGTTTTTGAGTCTAATGATACACGTGTATTGAACACAACGTGCATTTAAAAATGTTGAAACGTTCCAATTTATTTTGTGTTGCAGTTCCACACAATAGTTACTACAACCCCAAACAAACGAAATATTTGCATTGTTCCTTTTTGTTCGGCATATTATTTTCTATTATATTTTTACTCATGGTAACAATTCATTCAAGTTAAAACTAGCTATTTATATCAAATATTTCATTAAATATTTATTAGCTACCTTCTAAGAAAACTACTCGCTTTGAAATATCTGAGCATTTTGCTAAAGTAATCAGAGGGCATATCAAGTTCAAAGAAAATATGTGTATATAATACCTACCTTTCATTCCCAGACTCTATTAAAGGTCTTTGTTTTAAGAAAATTTATCATGCGTTAAAATCGCATGAAATACTCTCAAGACAGACCGTTTGCGTTCGTACGTTTAAGCACACATGTGGTTAAGAGCCGACGAGGCGCGGTGGAGACATTTCCTTATTGCCGTGTCAGTTCTTGCACGCCAGCGCCAGCATCACGTGCGCTTCCGTTTAATTCCGCCGTGAACCAGAATCCAGCTCCTTTGTTCACTATAAGACCAGGAGACATATACACAAAAGAAGGTCTACACCATTTTGTACACAATGATAGCACAGTATACAGGGCGTCCCACGACTTTGCCACATGGAGGGAAAGTAGTTTAAATACTGTAGCTAGAAAAATTTGCTGAATGAAGACTTCATTTTTATTTTAAAAAGAATACTAACTGCATTCAAAGAATTTTGAATAATCACCTGTCTGAACCGGGAATCGAACCCGCTAAATGTGAAAACAAAAAATACTGTAATTTTATTGTACTGATCGAAAGGCTAGATCAGATACATTTATTTCTTCTAAATAACATAGCATCTAAAATAAAAGGAACACCATGAAATTTAACATTTAATTTAAAATGTTGTTCAGAATAATGAATAGCATTTTCTCTGACTACGTCGTGCTTATAACAACTGACTTTATGTACTACTTTCTGCTTTATTACTATTTCTAAGTATTATTGGTATTATTTCAAATAATATCACTACCTATGAAAACAGAAATAAATCAACGGTAAGCGAGATAGTTACAATTTGTATACAATAGGAAGAGACACATTTTGTGTATTTAATAAATTAAATTGTTTGTAAGTGGCACAGTGTCTTAATATTTCAAATAAATATTAAATTTCATGGTGTTCCTTTTATTTTAGAAGCTGTGTTATTTAGAAGAAATAAATGTATTTGATCGAGCCTTTCGATTAGTACAATAAAATTACAGTTTTTTTTTGTTTTCACATTTAGCAGGTTCGATTCCCGGTTCAGACAGGTGATTATTTAAAATTCTTTGAATGCAGTTCGTATTGTTTTTAAAATAAAAATGAAGTCTTCATTCAGTATTTTTTTCTATCTACAGTATTTAAGGTACTTCCCCTCCATGTGGCAAAGTCGTGGGACGCCCTGTATATTATATAAAAGCTAAAGCAGTACTTCAACTACCTATAATCGTCCGAATAGACACAGTCACCCAGACACGCACTGCAACAATACTTCTAAGTTATCATTGGAATACAGTCACATACAAAGAGTGCATTATACTCAGTATACAGTGCGTGTATGTGTGAGTGTGTCAATTCAGGCGATTATTGTAAGTCGAGGTACTGTTTTAGCTCTTAAGTCTAGTGTGATGATAGTAACAAAAAAATGATGATGTGACATTGACGTGACATGTAAATTTTAACGTACGTCACAGCCACAATAGACATATAAGCTAAAGCAGTACCTCAACTTACTACAATCGCCTGAATTGACACACTCACACAGACACACACTGTATACTGAGTATAATGCACTCTTTGTATGGGATAATACCTTAGAAGTCTTATTGCAGTACGTGTCTGTGTGAGTGTGTCAATTCGGATGATTGTAGGTAGTTTAAGTACTGCTTTAGCTTATATATTGTGCTACAGCTTCACCTCGTCACGCCAGGAATGGTACACTTACTATAAACGTTGAGCCAAGTGGCAAATAGCGTACCTGTTATGTTACTGTAACGGATACAAAGATGGTTAAGTGCCACATTTCAATGTTGTAATGGCAATTTCAATGTTGTAATGACAATTTCTGTTCGTTCTTCTCGCGCGTTGCTAGTAGGGCTTCTGCAGCTTTCTACTCAGTGGCAGGCCGCACAACTTTAATAAACATACCTCGCTATACATCCACCCTCTGCTTTGTATAATCTTTACCTAATGGGATGTCTACGATATGAAAAGATTCCACGTTATGGTGAATTACTTTTTATCCTGTACTGAATTATCTTGTTATGATTTTATTTTTTCGGGGTTAAGAGCAAGACCATTTTATTGTAGAGTTATGAATTTGTAAGGGTCGCTGTTTGTTTATAATGGTATTATTAAGGATAAAAAAAATAACGCAAGTGACAAAAGACTAGCCAACTTTAATATTGCAGACATTTAAATTTCAAGATTTAATTTACTACGTACTTACTAAACTCAAGTTTTTATTAAACCATTTTCGTAGAAAATGACTTCTATTTTTTAATAAAGGGCTTGTGAAATGTGAGTAATTTTCTTACATCAAGACCTGAGAATACCAGCAATTTAGTTTTGTATATAAAGTAATTTTCGAATATTAAAACCTATTCATGAACCTAGTTTTATGTGTAATTAATATACTTTGTTCTTTACGTAATATCTTATCTTTTCATTCTGAAGTCGTCTCTGTAGACATGGCGTGTCTGTATAATAGAAATAATTTAAAAAAATAGTTGGGTTTAATGCATAACCAATAGAATCAATTTGGAATTTTTGTTTGTTTATCTGTTTATTTGTTTTTCGGTTTCTTTGTGCACACATCATGTAAAAAGTACTGACTGTATGCGGTTAACTTTTATAAAAAAATATTAAGTAGGTATGCGTATCTCGGAGTAGCGTTAACACTAGAGTGCACGCGCTCGTAAATGCTACTTGAGCGCACGCGCGGGCTACAGGCGTAGCCCACTTACAGGTCAATTAATTCTCTAAATAAGACAGAAAATGAATAAAACACAGTCTGTAATTACTATACATCTTTATTTTTACCACAATGGCTCATACAATCAGCAAAATTTAGCTTTTTAATTATAATTTGAAACATAAACAAAAACTTCTTAAAAATTTACTATATTTGGAAGGTTTGCGATCTGTTAGGCTTATTTTCATTTAGGAACGTTATTTTTATCATAAAATTGGTTTCTAAGTATCTAATTGAACCAATTATCAAAATAATTGGTAATAAATCACTCTGTTGGTATACATTCACGTCACACGACTGCCTGATGTTCGGTACAAATGCGCCATCGTTTACTGCGGTCGTTAGCCCTGCTGCAAAAAGAACACTAACCAATTCCTCCCCGAATAGGCATATATAACCAATTCCTCCCCGAATAGGCTTCTGGGGTTTGTTCTGCCAGTCCTAGAAGTAGTGTGATTTCAGTGTTATATCTCTGGATATATTTTGATGGGATATACGACGCTCAATAAAAGTTCTTGCAAGATCGATTCACTTCTTCTATTTACGTCTTTTGCTTCACCTATTGGGCCTACTAGACGAACTAAAATGTTGTGAGATCTGGTTCTTGAAGTGGGCGGTGGAAACTTACTCCATTTTGTACCATTTTATAATGGTACAACGGACTGGTAGGAAGCGAAAGGCAGCAGCGGAACGTCTTCATTTTCGTCCTCGTCCCGCTCGCCATCTTGTTCCTTATGAGAATGGTGAGGAGATCTAAGCGGGTCACTTTGTTCCGCGAATCCACCTTCTACCTCACTTTCACTCAAAATATCGTCGTCTTCGTCATCTTCCAGCTGCCATCTTTGTGCTTATTTACACAAATCGTTCAAGTTATCCGACGTCTAAAAAATTACCAAAACATAATTAAGCTGCATCAAATATCCATAAATACAAACAACAAATACTTAAAAAAAGTAATTTACAGTACATTTTATAGTAATACTACAGCCAATGTATCATATTTACCTCAATTTTACCAACTGTACAGTAAAAAATTTACTTCCTCCAACGCTCGCGCGGGCTACAGGTGTAGCCCACCAACTTCAAAGAAGATTTGTGAAGAAGTCCGTGTGCCCTAGGAGCCGGCACGCTACTGGCGGGAGCGGGTGCTAGTACTTGAGGAATACACTAGACGATTTCACTGTAGTGCGCCAAGTTAAGAAAATATACGACAATATTACACGCTGGGTTACATATGTAGCCCGCGCGTGCGCTCTAGTGTTAAGTTTTTGTTTAATCGTAATCGGTTCTACCAATCAAAAGATATTAGAATTTAAAGTTATCAAGAAGAAATTAGCATCATTCTTATGATAATACCTAATCTAACTTCCATGCAATCATTTCTGATATCTCACAGTTATTTTTAAGTTAATTTCCACAGATTGAGTCATAATAGTACTTTGTTACAGGTTGTGTTAGAAGCGCGCAAGGTTTGCGGTCGTCGCCTATTCGTGTACCGTGCCGCAGTGGAGCGCGCCTACAAGCCGGTGTATCTCGTCGTTGACACTGCGATCGCCGTGAGTAACACCTCCTTTAACTTGACAACACTTTGTATAGCTTAAGGATCAGATAAAACTGGCAATACATCGGCAGCTCTAACAGCATACCATGGTCACGTTACTCCTTAATAGGTATATGGTATTAGGTTCTGTGGCAACTCTACAGAAAAAGAAATGGTTTTTAGAGCGCAGAAGAGATGTGTTAGGGCTATACTTAGAATGAAACAAACAGAGTTGTAGACTTATATTTCTAAAGTTTAAAGTGTTGACATTACCATGTATTTATATATTAGAAATAATATTGTTTATTAGAAATAACACCAATCTATTTGCCAATTTAAAGTTCAAGAGGTATATGTTAAAAATAAGTTTTATGACAAACAGAACATGTGTTTTTAACAATAGTGTATTTTGCATGATTCCTTCCCCTTCCTTTTGTATTTTTTTTCTTGTTATTTCTGTTATTTTGACATCTATTTATTAATCTGTTTAAAGGTATGTAATTTTTTTAAATATTGCATGGCGAAAGCCTGAATGTGGCGATCATTACAATTTGTTTATTGTAACACCATGTGTACCTACCAATAAAGAACATTGAATAGAAAAATATTGTACACATAGATAGTCAGACGAAACACAAAATTGTATTAACCAGTACTGGTTCATGTAAGTACTAAGCAGTCACGATCATCACCATCACATAAGCATCACCCTTACGAGGATCAGATATTAAGTACTGTAAAAAAAGCAAAACGGTCCAGGAGAGACTAGATAAATGCTAAAAACAATACTATGATTGCACCGTGAACAGAGGAAGTCTACATACAAAATTGAACGAATGTAGATTGAATATTAAAACGAGTTTACGAATATGACTTACTTAGTAAAAGTGACAACGATGTGCGACGTCCAAGTTCTAAACTCTTCAATATCTTGAACCGATACCAAACTTGTAGGAGCCGGGCTTCAAACCTTTTGTCCAACTTTTATGAAAATACTTATAAATCGGATCTCGTCGCACGAGCTATTGAAATCGATAATATATCCCAAGTTTGTTCACAAGCAAAACTTGTACAAGAATTAATAATGGCGATGTAGGATCACGATCGAGACTTCGCAAACATTCATTCTTTGAGTACCTCGAGTAGTGAGAAGACGATGTAAATTATGTATTGCGATCGAGCAGCTAACGTAGCGGCCAAGCTTTACATCATAACTGTTGAAAGAACTTGATACCAGCAGTTTACAAACTTAAATTAATCCGCGTCCGGGGTATCGCTTGCAAACTTACACTTTGTTCGGAATATAAAATATCATTTTGCTAACTTCAACCTAGATTGCCGTTCAATCTGAGTGGTTTATGTTAAATAATTTATTTCTATAGAAAACATTGTGAATATCAACGAGCTTGATTTGAATTTGTTAATTAAATTTTTGACGGTTTAAACAAAACAAGCGTAAGCTACAAGCGTAAGCTGTTTACCTACAGGAGTAGGTAAACATCTCGCCGTTGAAGCTTATTTTAATTACAAAGAGAAGGGTAGTGAATATAATACAAATTTCTAGGCGTGACAGATAATATTAATATAAAAACGTAGCAAAACAGACACCGCGATGAACTCTTATGTTTGCCATAGTTTTTTAGTGGATATAGTACATACAAGTAACTATTAATTTGTTTAACGTCCTAATCTCATAGTTGATGTGTGTCAACATAGAAAAGCTAGTTAGTTCGCGAGTGAAGTTGTTAGTGATTAGTTGCGATCGACAAAGTTTTGATTAATTTATATTGTAATTATCGACGATCGATAAACTTATTATACACGAGTACTTGAACCAATTTATTGGCACTCATGGTAAACAGAAATGATAATACAAATCACTTGATTGCTCGGTGTTATGTTCAAATATATCGGGAACTGTTGAGCTTATATCGATGAATCAAATGGCGTGGAATAAAGAAAAAATATCAAAAATACGAAACGACGAAAAATTTGTTTGTCGTGTTTTTTTCCTTGAGATTTTAACAAGCTGAAACAGAGTGTTATGTTGACCAAACGAGAGACTCGCTAACCAGGTCAGGTGTTAGTCACGCGGCCAGATTAAAACATAACTTTGGAGCTCAAACTAGAGAGTCGCCACCACCGACTCACTGAGGGACAAGTGTAAAGATCTTTGTGTACGTTAGTTCTCTTAGGTTGTTTCTTTTAAATAGGAGGCGTATTTTGAGTAATACGTTGCCTTTTCATTTTTATAAATAGTTATTAGCATTACAATTGAAGGGTCCACTGCAATAATGATGAATGTCCAAAGTTTATTTAATTCAAAGTAAGTCATTTGGACACTTGATATATGCAGTTCGTAATCTCGTTTACAAACTCAGCAATATCGCTTACAATCGCGAGATAAATACGTTTTTAAAAATCGGATACGCGGCTAGAACGAAGCCATTCGCGGCCTTTTCACCCCCCCCCCCCCCCCCGCTCCTATATCTTCGCTGCGGACAAAGCTAGCAGTTTGAACTTTCGGTAATCAAGTATGAGTCACTATAATTATAATAGAAATAAAACTATTGATACAGTCACTCGATAGATAACTAACTACAAAATAAATTGAATAGGACTTGGCTTCTATGAGATCTTAAAACTTTTTACGGTGGAAAGATTGCACAGAGGCTTGGCATCTTTTACATTTAATGTTTATAATGGGATTTATCAATGCTTGTTATGAGTCATGGATAAACGAATTACACAAACTAATATTTACCAATACCTTGATATTTATTCCCTTGAGCTTAAATCCCATAATTAGTACAGCTTTGTAGAATGCTATAATTACAACTGTGCTCTTCGCTAATTGCCAGCAGGGGCGGCCATCAAACAGAATGCCGGGTAAAAGGATCGTCAGACGATCCTTTTACTTTGACCCATAATTTTGTAGTGAAACTCACGACATAAGAGTTGTAACTATAAGTTTCGTAATTTTCCTGCAATATTAAAAATGCTAGGGTTAATAAAGTTGAGATTAATTATATGATCTAGCTGTTAGAAAATAATAATTCAGAATAACA
This sequence comes from Amphipyra tragopoginis, assembly GCA_905220435.1. Taxonomy (NCBI): domain Eukaryota; kingdom Metazoa; phylum Arthropoda; class Insecta; order Lepidoptera; family Noctuidae; genus Amphipyra; species Amphipyra tragopoginis. The sequence continues at coordinate 286,716 of HG992006.1, read as the reverse complement.
AAGAAGTGGTCTTAAAATGATCAATCCTAAGAAGAATGAAATTCTTTCATTCTGCATTTTGTTTAAATAAACATTTAATTTAACATTAAATACACACAACATTAAAAACAATAGTAGATTACACAACAAAAAGGAATTTAATTCGAGGGACTAAGTTGGATCCCGAGAGCAGCGAAAGATTCTAGAGTAGAATCCCGAGCGTAGCGAGGTATTCTAGATTAGAATCCTGAGCGGAGCGAGGGATACAAGGACTGAGATGAATTATTTTTTTCACGAGTTGTGTATACTACTTTAACATTGACTGCGAGAAAATAAATAGTAGTTAGTATTTATCACATTTTTTTATAATCGGTATTTAGAGAACATTATTATTATAAACATTAAAAATTCGTTGAAATAGTTGATAAATACGGACTCTGAGAAGGAATTGGCGCCATTCGTGGTTTTCCAGTTCCAGAACAAATTGTATGTTTTCAGCTCAGAATACAGAAAGAAACAGAATCCGCCTTCAACAGTAATTGCAAGCCTTACGCTGTGTCCAAAATCAAAGCATGCGTCCCGCGCCCGTCTCACTTCCCACCCGCGTAATGTTGCTAGCCCAGACATTGTTTACCCGTTTTTGGGGAAAACGTTGAGTATTGGAGGTAAGATAATAATAAAATCAAAATCGTGCTTTTCTATATAGGCAATATTTTATATCTGAGTAGGTACAGTCAGCGTCAAATATATAGGGACGAACAGACTGTTCAAAATGATCCGAACAAAACTACAGGGTGTTAACGAATTCATGTAGGTAATTCCTTCAAACCGCGTGATCTATTGGTGACACTGATTGATTCTGCATGGGATTTTTTCAGAATAAAAAAAAAGTTTTCAAAAAATGAACCATGGTATTCTGTATCTGAGTAATTTTAGCGTCCCAAGTTAACTGACTGCGTGGAGCAATATCGGGCTAGTCGTGCCCGTCAGCTGTGTTGCCGTGCCTTCATTAATTTATGCATGGCATCTAAATTTTCAATGAAATAAAAAAAAAATGTTTTTTTTTTTAAAAGAGATGTTCCAAAAAAAAACCAGACTCGATTGGGACTAAATGGGTACCAGTAGTTTCATTATAATGCACAATTAACCCCACCGAAAGAGCAATACCGAAATCGATGGGGTATATGAGCTATAGGCTGATAAAGTAATACATATATGAAAAAATCTTCACTAACAAGTGTTTTTTACCATTTTATACAATATCAATAATATATTAACGATAATAATGACGGGATTACTGTAGTATTGATTACTATCAACCATTTGGTATCCGTTTACTATAAAAAATACAAAAAAAAAACTTTTTTCAAGGATTCGTATAAATAATATAACTACAAAAATTAACATAAATAAGTGTACAACTTCTTAAGGGGTCACTGTACTCATCATTATGAACAACTTTTACTATGGGAGAAAAAGTGAAATCGCGAAAAAAAAAACAGCTGTTCCCCACATTTTGACGAGTTAAGCGAACGTAAATGTAGGGAACAGCTGTTCTTTTTTCGCGATTTCACTTTTTCTCCCATAGTAAAAGTTGTTCATAGTGATGGGTACAGTGAACCCTTAAGAGGTTATACGTTATTTATGTTACACCTTGTAGTTATATTATTTATACGAATCCAGGTTTTTCGTTTTTTTTTTTAATAATCACTTACCAAATGGTTGATAGTTGATAGTAATAAATACTACAGTAATCCTGTCAGTATTATCGTTAATATAGTATTGATATTATATAAACTTTTAAAAAACACTTGTTAGTCAAGATTGTTTCATATATACTTTGTCAGTCTATAGCTCCTATACCCCATCGATTTCGGCATTGCCCTTTCGTTGGGGTAAATTGTGCATTACAATGAAACTACTGGTACCCATTTAGTCCCAATCGAGTCTAGGGTTTTGGTCCATACATTATGGACCATCTCCTTTTTAGTCAATCTAAATCCCGTGCGGGGTTAATCTATAGATTAATGGTATACCATTAATAGATTTTGTGGTTTGAAGGAATTACGCGAATTCGTTTACACCCTGTATAATTATTTCAATGAAACAAGGGGCGTTTCAGAATGAACGTAGGACAGGTCAACTGGCATTCTGACAAGAATCCCATTTAGATAAAGTTTAATTTCTTTAGCTGTTTAGGTAATGATGAACAGTCTGTTCGTCGCGATATACCTATTTGACGCTGACTGTACCTGATAATCTCAAGAAATAGAGAAGGTCTGATAGGAATTTTAGATAAAAAACGTTTAATTTATTTAAGTAGGTAATAAAAAGAAGGGAAAATCAAAACTCTTATACTGACAACACTAACAATATGGATGCATCATTCCCTATGACAATTACAAACTGAACAATTTATTGATTAATTAAATAAGACGATATCTGAATGTGCTACTTAAACGTGAAATGTGATCCCATCCTGTTTTGTTTTTAGCCCCGCTGCATTTTTATAGGTTCGAACGACACAAAACGACATAATTTAATTTAATTTGACACCGGTAAATACATGTAGTCGTTATGACGTCCCCATAGTAACTGATCGACTGCGCGTAAAACTACTCTGATTAAGAGTAGTTTTTGATGCTTCAGTATTAGGCGTGATCACAGCTTCTGGGTCTTTCTGTATTCTGAGGTTTTCAGGTACAACTCCCGAGATTTTGGCGGCAACAAATTATCTACTATAATAAAATTGCTGCTTTATTTCGAAATGATTCCGAAGTCAGTGTCTCATTTTCGTCACTGGAAGAACTCATTTTACTATAATTTATGTTATTAGATTTTCCAATGACTTAAAACAACCACGATAACAGATGGAAAAGAACCTTAATTGGCGGGTTTTTTTTAAATTTAATTTTATAGCTCTATGGAATAGCTCCATTCAGCCAGCCAGTACGTACTTGCAGCACGTTTTGTTTATTTTTGTACATAATTCGTATATTCGTGCTTGTTCCAAATTCAAAATGTTTTTGAAATTCACTCAGTGACTAAAAGAAAGTTTTGTTCACTGTTATCGATGAATAAAATGCCCTTTTTCGAGTGGCAATGGTAAAAAAATATTTTATTCAAGTCCAAGCAGATCAGGTTCATAGAATATAATCGCATTGAAGTAACATTAAAATACCTACATAAACAGGTAACTGTTGAAACTTGTACCTATACAACAGCAGTCCACGGAGGAAAATAACATTGGAAATATTTGATCATCCCCCTTTGTGGATCCTATCGCCTTTTGATACTTACATACCATTCAATACACAATCGACGACAATAATCTTTTCTAAGGAGTATCAATTTTCGTCTCTTCCTCTCTTTTATTATTTATTTTTAATGTAATATTATATCATGTTCTCAAAAGATTCTTTCGTAAATATAATCTTATAAGTCTTATTTTTTGAGGCTTACTATGTTTACATTTTTCTTTTATTTTTTGAAGTCAGACGGAGTATAACCGATAACAGAGTATATATATTTATTATATAAGGTCTTACTTTAATAATCCACGATATTTTGCATAGCGTCTTAGTGAATGCTGAAGATAATTTAAGTATCACTGAAAATGAAATCAGCTGTATTTTTTTTTTGTCAAAATTGTTCTCGAAGTCATTTATTTCATTACTAATTCTCTAAGTTGTTACAACGTCCATCCAAGAAAATGGCCTGCGCTGATAGCCAGCGCCGTGCACGCGATTAAACCTAAAATAACTAGTAAATTAATTAAAATATTGATGTATTAAATATTTTTTTAGCCGGAAATGTATATACAAGGTTAGTCGGAAAGGGGGTACTAATCCGAAGCCCACTTATAGTATCGCTGATGACTGTTTGAAAGCAAGTGTTAAAATTTCAAAATTCGATATTTTTTGTTCCAAATAAAATGATTTTTATTTTAGTTTTTAAAAAAATTCTTCATCCCTGCTTTAGTTACAAATTCAGAAAATGGTGCTTCTAATTCATGACCCCAAATATGACCTAAAATGTAAACACAGCTGACCATAACTGGGGATAGATAGATTTTAGAGATTTTTTTTGAGATTATTGAACAACTGTTTCTCTTAAACTATTGAGTTTTGGGAAAAGTAGTAGAACAAAAGTTGCTCATTATTATGTGTACTTTAACACCCTTTCGGATTAGTACCCCCTTTCTGACTAACCTTGTATACCATTAGATTTATTTTTTATGGTAGGTACCTATTTACTAAGGCACTATGCCAAATATCGAGGATTATTAAAATAAGACTTTATTTTTAATATATATTATATTTAATATCACGGCTGCGCATTATACCCTACAAACCCTTTACTCGAAATAAAAGTAGGTACAAAATAGCACAAAAAAAGAGCAAATTACAGCAACATTAAGATCATTACCATTTAGAGCCTGTTTAAAATATCGCGAGCGACTACACGACTAACGGCCCACAAAATTTTATCCGACTTTCATTGATTGTGAAACGGTCCCTAATGTAGGTGGTCGTTAGACGGCTTCGCTTGAAAAAGCGCTGTTTTTCCACAATCAGGTGGGATGGTGGCAATTTATTCGAGTCCCGTCGATTTGCCCGCTATCACTCTTGAAAAACCCTCGATATGTCATCATCTGTCTCCAAATGTCAGCGAACTGACGTCATAGGCTGAGCTGTGCTAAGCTGCGTAGCGAGGAATGTGTTTTGTAAGCACCAATAGAATCACTTCATTTACCTAGCTTCGCACTGCGCAGCTCTGGTGGATATGGGCTTAGCGGTGCGATATTTTAGTTCATACAAAACAAGCAAGAAATGCGAGCGAGGGATGTGTTGCGAGGAATGTGTTGCGAGGAATGTGTTGCGAGGAATGTGTTACGAGGAATGTGTTGCTAGGAATGTGTTACGAGGAATGTGTTACTAGGAATGTGTATTATTCTCCCTCATATTCGAAAAGAGTCCGCTACCTATCCTCGCACCGCTCATTTGTACACATTAACACAATACATTACACATTAACACATTACCTACACATTCCTCGCACAGCTCTGGTGGATAGGGTCACACCGTTTCACATCTTCGCTACACATTTTCGCGCCGCACATTTTCCTCGCTCAGCTCTGGTGGATGTCCAGCCGTACAATACACTGATAAAAACGGAAAACAAAACTAGTTTAGTGTTTTCATAATATTGCCAAATTGTGCTAGTAGCGAACAAGGTTTGATTATAATTAGAAAACCGCTTGTTTACTGGTAGCTTATTGAGTTGGTTGGAATTAATAAAGTAATATTGTGCTGCTTATTACAAAATAGATTTTTTCAGTGTAGATACCCTGTGGAGTTATCAGCCAGTTCAATTTATTAAAAAAATTAATAATAAATGTTGCAGACTTTGTGAATAGGTACAAGAAAGAAACACTATCCCTTGTTTTTATTGTGTTATTAATCCTAGCATTCAGCAAACAATTCAGCATGAAAATCATTCGGTCGGTGGATGACTACTCGTACACACGCGCGCTTACCTGTGTCGTCGCAAATTTGGCAGAAGTTTCTCAAAGTTTTTTTTTTTTTTTATTTTTGTTTTTTCTTTCCGTTTGTATTTTTTCGCTATATTGAGTTGACCACCTCACCCGTTTATCATGTTCACTTGTCATCGCTGCAACGTCGAGGCTAGAGATGGAGTGAAATGTACACTTTGCCTCAAAACTTTTGACTTCCCTTGTGCTGGAATTTCCGAGGGAGGGTACCGAAAGCTTGGTGACAGGAAAGCTACGTGGAAATGCAGCACCTGCAAAGCTGGTTTTGCGAGTCCTTCTAATCCAGCCACAGAGAAATCTGGGAAAGCTGCACAAAGTGATTTGGAAAACATCCACCAGGAGCTTCGGAAACTCACGGATCAGCTATCATCGTTACCTCTGTTGATAGAAAAAGTGAAGACGATACAAGCGGATATTTCTGATCTCAAAAGCATGAAGGACGAGATAACTGGAGTTCAGAAATCCTTAGACCATGTCCATGCTACGGTTGATGAGCTTACTGAAAGATTTGAAGTTGTTGACAAACAAATTGAGTCCCTACAAAAAACGAAGGAGGACCTATCACGTTTCGAGATGCGACTTGAGCGATTCGAAGCAAACATACGCGAAAGCGAGCAGAGATCGCGACTTAACAATATCGAGATTAAGGGAGTCCCTGTCAATGAGTCTGAAAACCTCTTTGCTATTGTTGCTAAGATTGGCGGCATAATCAAGTGCGAAGTTCTGAAGGACCAAATAAATTACGTTGCTAGAGTTCCCCAACGAAATAACAAAGATGCCAAAAACATTATCGTATCCATGCACAATCGGTATTTAAGAGATGATTATATAGCAGCGGCTAAAAAATACAAGTCATTAACAGCATCCGATTTGGGTTATAATGGTGATAGCAAGATTTTTGTCAATGATCACCTGACACTTGAAAATAAGCAGCTGCTCAACAAGGCGAAGATCTTGACAAAGGAAAAGGATTTTTCTTATATTTGGGTGAAAAACTGCAAAATTCTTGTGAAGAAAAATGCCACATCCCCCACGTATGCGATCAGATCAGAACTGGATTTAAAAAAAATATATTAAGTTTTCTATTATTTTCTTGCACTCATCAAATTGCTATCGTATGTAAAACAAGTTTGAGAAACGCTGGTATGTACACCTTTGTCTATTCATTAGCAGCTATAGCGAGCCTCGCTTTTATTTCGTCGCTGGGGACATATTTTTTTACCTGCGCTAATCGTTTAGTTTGTTTTGCTGTTTATTTCTATTATGTGTTTTATCCATTTTACTTCAAAGTCGCTTCTTGCTCATTTCGTGCTCCACTTATTTTATTAAAATCACCGTACTTTAAAATAAATAAATTCTTTGCAGATTATTTTAACTACCGACTGTTTTGCGCCGTCTATTTATTTAATTACTTTATTACTCGCATGTTTACTATGTCATTAGCAATTATTTTATTTTTCGTGGTAAGTAATGCTAGTAACATCTGCTTAACATTATGCAATAGTTCATATCGAATCAAACCACCGTACTGTATTTATGTTTCGCTCAATATTTTTGTACCAGCCTTATATTATGTATTATTACCCTCAAGACTAATTATTTACCCTTTTGAACATGCCAATTAATATTTATCACCAAAATGTACGTGGCTTGCGGACAAAAACGTCGAGTTTCCTTAGAAATGTGTGCACAAATAACTACGATGTTATATGTTTAACTGAGACGTGGTTGAAAGAGGGCTTTAGCAGTAGCGAATTATTCGATGACCGCTATCTTGTTTGGAGACGTGACAGAGACTACTTGGATAGGGATCAGACACTTGGAGGTGGTGTTCTTATTGCTGTTCGACGTGAGCTCGTAGCGGAGGAGCGCACTGACTGGCGCTCGTCCGCTGAGGACTTATGGGTAACTCTAACTCTGAAGCGTTCTAGACCCAGGATATCATATAAGTTACACATTTGTACAATTTATCTTTGCAAGCAAAACAGAGGCCACTCTTTAACTGCACAACTAGCATACTTTTATAATAAATTAAATGATATTATTTTAAATAACTTAACTGACACTTTTATTATCTTAGGAGATTTTAATTTACCAAACTTAACGTGGCAACCGAGTGAGGACGGGTGTTCTTTTCGGCCGGAAAATATTCTTGGTTCTACTCAGACAGATTTTTTTGATATTCTAAGTACATGCGACTTAGTCCAGTACAATGGTCATAGGAATCTTAATGAACGTGTGCTGGACCTTATTTTTTGTAACAATCTCTTGACCGTTGATAAATGTTCTGACCCTCTTGTTCCTGAAGACCCACACCATATAGCTCTTAGCATTTTTGTAGATTTTGTTGAGTATCACGCGCTCCCTTCCCAGCAAAGGAAAAAGTTCATTTATCAATTAGCTGATTTTTCTTCCATAACGAAAGAACTTGATAGTTTAGACTGGCATTGTGATCTCGCCAAAGGGTCAGTGGAGGATGCTTTGTCATTATTGTACGTCAGGATAAATAAATTATGTGACACTTTTATACCCACTAAAATCATAAAATCTATGTCTAATTACCCCCCTTGGTATAAAACACCTCTAATCAAAATTTTAAAAGAAAAATTTAAACATCACTCCAAATTTAAAAAATACGGCAATTTTTCAGATTATGACTCATTCTTAACTTTACGAAGTCGTGCCAAATTACTTGAAAAGGAAATGTATGATAGTTACATCAAGGTAATAGAGAATAGTATCAACAAGTCGCCTAAAGCTTTTTGGTCTTTCGTCAAAAGCAAGCAACAGTCTTCATATTCATATCCGTCAATTATGAAGTATGGAAATAACTCATCAGGACAAGGTGAGGATATATGCAACATGTTTAGTGATGTTTTTAAATTTAACTTTCTCCAGAACACGAGCACTTTTGTAACGCAGTTGGATAGCAACATGCATTGCCCTTACTCGACGTCTGCCTCCGATATAGGCTCAATTGAAGTCTGCGAAAGCGAGGTACTAAAGCTTCTGAAAGCCATTGACGTAAATAAGTCCGCGGGGCCTGATGGTATCCCGGCTATACTTATAATTCGGTGCGCACAAAGCCTGTCTTTACCTCTGACCTTAATATTTCGGCGTTCTCTCGCTGAGGGAGTGGTACCACAAATTTGGAAGACAGCTTTTATTACCCCCGTGCATAAAAAAGGCCCAAAAGACAATGTTGAAAACTACAGGCCAATATCTAAGCTTTGTTTGTTTGCAAAGGTTTTAGAAAAAATTGTTTATTCCCCAGTTTATAATGCTGTTAAACATTCACTTAATAATTTTCAACATGGCTTTTTAAAAAACAGGTCTATTGTGTCGAACTTGCTAATCTGCTCAGACTACTTATCTTCTACTATGTCAGAACCCTCTCAAGTCGATGTAGTCTACACTGATTACAGCAAAGCATTTGACCGAATAGACCACGGTATCCTCTTACGTAAACTGCTTGAAGTGGGTATCAGAGGTGACTTATTCAGATGGTTCACGTCTTACATTGAGAATCGCTGTCAAACAGTAGTTCTGAATGGATATAGTTCTGTAACTGTCAAAATACCCTCAGGTATACCACAAGGATCCCTTTTGGGTCCATTACTTTTTATTATTTTCATAAATGACATTGGTTCATGCTTTACCCAATCCAAAATCATTCTTTATGCTGATGATATGAAAATTTTACGCCCTGTATCTGAACTTTCTGACTGTTTTGGTCTACAACGGGATTTAGACGAACTACAAAATTATTGTCATCGTAATAAGCTTGAACTTAATGTCTCTAAATGTTTTGTCAGTACTTACACACGCAAACCACATCCAATCACCTTTCAGTATAGGTTACATAATATTGTTATAAACAGGATAAGCGTTATCAGGGACCTGGGTGTCACGTTTGACTCTAAGTTGCTCTTTGATGCACACGTCGATAACATTGTTAAAAAAGCCTCCAAAGCGCTTGGTTTTATACTTAGATTCTCAGCTGATTTTAAAAATGTAAAAACGTTTAAAATTCTTTATTGTGCTTTTGTCCGCAGCCATTTGGAATACGCCTCACAGGTGTGGAACCCTAATTATAATGTTTATATTGACAGAATTGAGCGTGTTCAAAAGCGGTTTCTACGTTTCTTGCAGTATAAAACTAGAAAATATACCTCTAATTACACGGTGCGTTGTAAGAGGTTTCACATCTTACCTCTGTATGAGCGCAGATGCATTGCAGATGTGTCATACCTATTTCAAATTGCGAATGGTACTATTGATTGCCCTGAGCTGTTGGGTAGTTTGGGATTCGTAGCACACAGCAAAATGTTTCGCAAACCTAGTTTATTACATGTCCCTCATTCGAAGTCCACCTACAGGCAAAACTCTTTTCTAATCCGTGCGAGCAGAAGTTTTAATAAGCTGTCTAGTGAACATGATTTGGATATATTCAATACCGGTGTTTCTCGGCTTAAATCTTTGTTGGTGAAAAGTTTCATAACTAAGAACTAACTGTTTGCCTTTTTTTTATGCGACGATTAGTCGACCATATTGTATTTTTCATTATCTTTGTTTTTATTATTTTCTTCAAATGTATAATCGTTTAGTTCCGACCTCAAGATTTTTAGATTAGTATTTATCGGTGAAAACTTGTAAATGGCCTTCAATTTTGTATTTCTTAAGTATATTGCATGTATGCTAGCTGTAAGTTTTCCGAATAAAATAAAATAAAAAATAAAAATAAAATAAAATAAAATAAAATGCAAAAGTATTATAAGCGTCTTGATGTCTTTATGAAAAAAATGTCATACTAAGAGCGGTTACGCACTGCATCCGAACCGAATTCGCAAATTGCTTTTCGCACTGCATCCGATCCGAATTCGTGAAAATACGGATCTAGAGTCTAAAAATCTCGGACCGAATTAGGATGTTGCTTACGCACTAATCAGATCTCTGATCCAAATCCAAGCTATTCACCCTACCATCGTTAGCATAAATGTCCGATTTGCATCCGAGGTAATGCGAAAGCGTTCATACAAACAGTACTAAACAAACACACTAAACAGTACTACGGCTACTTCGATCCGTCAATATTTCTTCCGATTTATAGACTCACGGATGACGGAGAGAAATCGGATGACGGAAATCGGATCTAGTGCATAAACTACCATACAAATACTTCTATGACTACTTCGGAACGTATTTTCACGGATTCGGATCGGATGCAGTGCGTAACTGCTGTTAAGGTATGGAAGTAGGTAAAATCAAAATTCGCAATATTTGGCGGTTATTTTTCCAATAATTATTTACGTTATTTTAGTTATTAGGCGGCCTAGTTTTGATATTAGTCTTAAGTTTTAAAATATTTTCTAAATTGACAGAATAATCACCTGTTCACACTTAATGTTTCCACCCTGTATACATTTACAACACCGATAGGATTGATGATGCATTGCCAAACATATAGTATGTCTACACTAGTGCGCTTTCATGTTTATCTTGTGCTTTCAACATTCAATTCCTCTTGCGTCAAGCGCATGCAATATTGATTGCCATAAGATGCATGCAGCTTATCGTCTACACCGGTGCGCCTCGGTCAGTCGACATACAATAGACGGATTAGCGTACGCTAGGGGCATGGGCTTTTGTCGAACTAGTATTAAGGCATGCGCTATGGCGCTTCACGCATGCTTCAGACGAAGACGCAAGATGAACATGAAAGCGCACTGGTGTAACATAGCTTTAAGGTACAAGTCCGAGACGGGCTGCAGAACTGCAAAAGTAGTATCGCTTGCGGTGCGATCTGCGGCTGCGGTCTGCGGTTGCAGTTTTGCAGTCGCTGTCGGAATAGCACCTTTAAAGTGCACACCTTAAACGCGCTATTCCGATGGCGGCTTGCGGTCTGCGGTTGCAGTCTGCAGTTTGCAGCCCGTCTCGGACTTGTACCTTTAGAGACAAAATAAGTAAATCTCATGTGTCTCAATTTCATAAGCTCTCATACCGTTCAAACCAAAACACAGCATTGCTTGCAATAGGTATGAAAATATCGTGGTAGTACTTCTCCGAATGAACTCTTGCACAAGGAGCTCGACTACTGCTTACTTCTACCACAGTCTACCTAACTACTTATATCTTACTCCTTACAGTCGGTCAACGTAGAACATTGTCGCAAAGCAATCGTGCGGGGGGTTGCGGGGTGAAGGGGCGTAGGTTATGTCCCGAGTAGCCATACTGCGTACTTGGGACATAACCTCCGCCCCTACATAATTTTGTCATTTCATAGGACCTGTCAAATGTATGGGCGTTGACCCACTGTATGTAGTAAGTAGGTACACTGTGCTTCTACTTTTACTTGTAATTAATATCATTACTAATTGAGTTTGGTATTTATCACGGATGTTATTAGACACGTTGAGTAGACAGATTGATCAAGTATATTACTGTAATGTAATAAGATGCGATTGATTAATGTCAGAATGCGGGCCTTTGTCTGAGTCGGATTGATTATACGCAGGAATGCTCGCTCCAAATACAACTGAGTGGATTATCATTAAGACTAATCTTGCCTTTAGGATATAATTAAATGCTTTCGTGCCGACGTTATTTGATACGAAAAAAACATTACATAAAACTGATATAGGTACTATGTTTTTTGGGAGTTTTAATAATACTGTCATATTTAAGACAGATATGGATATGGACAAGTTCATACAACGCTATACTATAAAGTATTGGCATGCTGTGCGCGATAAACTTAAGCGATTCTCAGAGCTATATCGTACATTTCTCGCATCTCCGCTCTGCATCACTTCTACCCCGTCCGTCGCCTGAGGAACGCCGTCAAATAACTTGCTATACATAGTAGGCCGGATTGCGATGTAGCGTATAGTGACGCAATATGCTTTACTAGTGAAATAGTATAGCGTAGTCTGAGTTGCGCTTAAGATTTAATTAAAATTTTAGCGTCAATAGAAAATACTAATTAAATACCTGTAGCTCTAAAGAGTATTTAAGTAGAAAACGTGTGGTTGATGAAGCGTCATATACACGAGTGTTTATAAAGCTTAGAAAGGCGCACACGCTATTAAAATTTCTTGAAACCACAGGGACGTAATCACTCTATGAAAAGTAAATAAAAAATAAAGTATAGGTACAAAAACTTCTTCAACCAAGTCAGGTAAATGCCTCCGGATATTTTAATCCGTATTACATGAACCAACAGCCCGACGGGGATCCTCATGAAACGAGCGGGGGATTAAAAATGATGCCTAAATGATATAAACAGCGGCACCTGGGCTTTATACCTCGGCGGAGAAGTAGGCCGGTGACGTCATACCTCAGGTGAAACCAAGGAATGTTTTATGAAACTACGATGGAGAGCCGCGAAGCGAGTAATTGAAACACTCTAACGGAAAATTGCTGTTTTAATGAAGATTGATTAAATGGAATGTAATTAAGATGAATTGCGATATTTTAGGAAAAAGGACTCCCAGTTCTCGTTGAACTATTAAATGACTTGCGAAATTACTTCGGACTAAACTGTTCTGATTTATCTCTCTAACGAACACAGAAAACCATACTTTTGTTTGTTTATAAGGGTCATAAAATCTTGATATACGACTGCCATAAAACTATCAGAGATAGTTATCTACTTCATAACATTCTAGTAAACAAAGCTTGAGAGGCAACATAAGGCTTGATTCACACGTACCACAACTACACCACAAGCTCAACCACGCCATAACTACAACCACACCACAACAACAACACGTGGGCGGGCACTAATTTGAATGAAAAAGCTGCAACGATACTATTCACACGCACCGCTTGAACACTTTTCGTCACTACGATGTGGTGTGGTTGTGGTACCAGTGAATTCTACTTAAGACTACAAAAATCCTGAAAATCATAAGAGGAAAACACAAGTGTACGGTCAGCAACAAAAGTAGCTGAACATTGGAGTTTTTAAACTTGGCATTAATCAGAAAACTAATTGTTTTAAAACAAAAACTTCAATAGATATCTAGAGCTGCTAGATAGAGCTCTAAGTATGTCTTAAAGTTTTTGTTTTCTATCAATTAGTTAACTAATTAATGCAAAGTTTTAAAACTCAAATGTTCAGCTACTTTTGTTGCTGACTGTACCAAAATCATGACATACCTACATGTAGCGATAAATCTGAAGATCGCTAGATAAACATTTGCAAACAAATAAAGGCATGAAATTAACTTCTCTTTACCATACTCCAATTATGTATATGTGTGTGTGTGTAAACGATTCTTACGATGTAATTTAGCAAGTCTTTTCAAGATGCTGTATTAGTTTGTTCGTTCAAGAGAGTTGCCGCAGGCCGCCCTTGCTTATGAAAGGGGAAAAACCGCGATACGATCCTTATGAATACTTAAATCGAGTGAAAGCCACACAAACTTGTTACGTTTTACATATAAAAATACATTGGGGAATCAACTTTAATACTCTTTTGTGAAGTCCTGAAATAATTACTTTTAAAATGTCTTCCAGGCGATAAAAGCTAGTATCCCTTTAGTTTCGATATTGTTATTTTTTTTTCTTCCTTTCTTTTTATATTTAGAACAGATTGTTTCCAGGTAGTTTATATTTAGATGTAAGTTTAAAGGTTCTATTATTCAATTTATGGAAATTTGTACGAAAAGGTGAAATTATTTACTACAATCCCCTTCCCCTTCCCATCTCCCTTCTAATCACAATCTATTAGGCTTGTTTTACACGTACCACGACTACACCACAACCACAACAACAATACGTGGTTGGGCATTAATTTGTATGAAAATGGATAGTTTAATTCAGACGGACCACGTTGTATCACCAAAATTGCTGCGATACTATACATACGTAACCACTGCTTGACCACTTTTTGTAGCTGCGATGTGGTGTGGTTGTGGTACGTGTGAATTCTCCCTTAATCCTAAGAGAATATTTATTTATTAATTTTATAGGGGATAAAATAATTCATAATATCCAGCAACGACGATAGTGTTCATCCTGAAGCAGTACTGTAGAAGTAAGTAAGTATGTTTAATTCGTACATTATTGTTGCAGGGCCTGAGGATCTCGTGCGAGGTGCCTCTGGGCGGTGACCTCAAACCACACTCCTTCGTCATCATGCGACGGATGCAGGTATGAAGTTGACTGTTACAAAATAAGACTATTATATTTTTCTATTGGCATAATATTATGCTAGATTCGTTTCGGAAACTAATAAAACACGACGAAATTGACGACACGTTTGGTGCAGTGGCTAAGCGATTGGCTGCTGCGCTACGGGTCGTGGGTTCGATTCCCACACGGAACAAAAATTTGTATGGCCTACAGATGGTTGTTCCGGGTCTGGGCGTTTGTTTGTGAGATTTGTGTCTGTAAACGCACCCACGATACAAGAGAAATCTTAGTGTGGGGCAACGTTTTTTTTTTAAAAAAAAAAAAAAAAAAAAAAAAAAAAAAAAAAAAAAAAAAAAAAAAAAAAAAACAAATATTAAAGGGAAAAAACGCCTCTTGCTACGATCATTACATAAATATACTCTTTTTACACTTCATACATGTGCGCCGGTTGCAAGAACTTTGCACTTGACTATCTTTAAAGGATGTCACCAATAACGTCAATATATGTCCGTCTAAAGCGCACCTATTCAGAAATGCACTAACATCTACGCTGTTACTAAACGCATCTCATTCATTTCCACAAGTCATAAATTGTGTAGTAACAAACTAAGCAAATTGTGGAATTAATATCCACACTACCCACACAAAATTAATACAATAATATCTCCGCCGGTCCTTTGTACAGAGATTTAGCGGGACGCAGAACGGTATATTACGGTCACGAGTACGGCTGCTCACCGGTTGTCATAGTGCCTCTAAAGCCCGAGTTACACCATAAAACGTTATCAGTTTGCCCACCCCTAAGTGTAGGGGATAAAGGTCATTTGTAATTAGTTGACCACAAGTACCCGTCCGGTTTATGTACGTTGATGAACATTGAACAGTTTTTGCACCTGCGCTCCATTTGTTCTACCTACGTTTCTGGAAAATACCACGTTCAACTTATCATTTTCTGTTAAAAGTCGGTAGCTGCCGTGTTTTACTTTTGCAACTCTCCGGTATTACGGAATTTAATGAAACCGCATCATATCAGCTCTTTTGTCTCCTTGACGTGGGTTTTGTTTCAATTATTTCAGGTTTACTAATCAAATTAATAGATTTAAGTATACAACGTGTTACATAATTCCCCTTGAAAAGAAAATATTAATCAAGTAGTCTTTTATGGTTGTTGTCATTTACCTCTCAGAGGAAATTAGGTAAGAATGTAAATAACTTTCTGGGTAGTCTACTCTTTACTTTTATGTTTTCAGGGTTGTGTTTCAGTGATGATTTAATTTATGATTTGTCCAAATATATTTTTGGGTCCTTAATTTATATTAAAATATTACCAATAGACTCTTTACAAGGGACCTTTTAATCCCCTTTCGGCTTTAGGAATATTTTTGTAACACGTTGTGTATTAAATACAACATAAGTAAAAGGTTAGTCGGAAAGTGTGTCTAATCCGCAGGCCACGTAAAGTATCACTGATGACTGTTTTGAAGCAAGTGTTATTTCCTTGCAAATAATTAATAGTTTTTCAAAAAGTCTTTAGCCCTTCTACGAAGTCAGAAAATGGAGCTTCTAATTCGTGACCCCAAATTTGACCTAAAATGTAAACACAGCTGATCATAACTGAGGATAGATAGATTTTAGCATATTTTTTATGAAATCTTAGAACAGCTATTTCTCTTAAACTAGTGACTTTTGGGGAAAATTGTAAAACAAAAGTTATTCATTATTATGGGTACTTTAACACCGTTTCGGATTAGTACCCCCTTTCTGACTAACCTTGTACAATTGGAGTAACCTAGTTTATATATTTATGCTTTTTGAAATAAACGAAGGAATCCAGCAAGTAAATAACATTATATTAATCAATCGTGTCTAGTTCGTGTGTGAGAGCTATGATGAATGACTCGCTGCCCCTCATTCATCACCAGTACGGCACGTTAAACGTCTCATCATAGTAATACGAGTCTCGATCTATCAGACATCGCGTTTCTGTAATTAAACTGTGTCGATGTGAATGTGTACGTGTTTGTTTCTGTGTTTCTGTTGATGTTTCATAGAGTTGCGATCAATATGTATGTCTGGTAAACATCATGTACTTTGTGTTGCATCCATAAAGGTATCATACGTTGATGTACGTCTGTGTGTGCGCGTGTTCGTGTGTGGTTGTGTATATGTGTGTGTGTAATTTACAATTTATTTCCGTGTGAATGGAGTTGATTTCCGGCCAATAATTAACGGCTTGATTGAAAATATTTCAATTTAAAAATATGTTTTCAGACTTTAAAGCAATTCGATACTATCTGGTCTTACTCGTGAGTTATATTGAAACACAGTTCTTATTTGATGCTATTCAAAGAATATATATAATTAAGTTATTTCATTTCATGATGCGGCTGCACGCTGCGTGTGTTTTAAGACGTGGGTGTAAGGTTCAAATTGAATTAGTTCTCGCTATCTTGAAATGCAACAACTTCACTGCACCAGGTTCAAGTATGTACTAATTGAATCTCGCTCTCGCAGGTCTACTGGATGAGATTTCTTTAGAAATAAGCAGAATTATGCTATACATTCGTATTTATTTCTGTCTATTTCTTTTGTGAATAAGGTTTTTAATCAATAAATAAATGATACTGCGGTCACTGCGTACTCATCAGAACGTAGTAAATAATATTATAAACTTTCTATTATTATGATAGTTACGAAGAGCGTCTACTATTTACATGATGTAAACGAATTTGTGTAATTCCTTAGAACTACATGATCTATCACTGGTATAGAATCCAAGCGTGGGACATAGATTAAATATCATTTTTTTTTGTTGCACTTCTTATAAGTTGTCACATCTAAAACACACAATAAAGATTCAATAAAAAAATATGCAAAAAAAACAAAGGACAATGCTCATGGATGTATGGAGTCCCGTACCATGCTGCATCAAAGTCAAACTTTATTTTTTATAGACTACACTTAACATATTAAGGGCCGATTTTTCAATCGTCAGATAAATTTTATCCAAGGAATAAATATGACGGTTTGACATATTTCCTATACAAAAGCTATCAAAACGTCAAACTTATTCCCCAGATAAAAGTTATCTGACGATTGAAAAATCAGCCCTAACTCCTACAAAAGTTCTTTTTGTAAACAAAACGCAAGTTTCTGAGATTTTAGAAATAATCTAAATAACGTGACAATGTGGACATGTCATACACGATTTATTATTGCTCTAAAAAACAGTAATCCGCATCTATTGCATTCTACATCTCTATGACCGGCTGTGAACGGCCAATTAACCATAGATAAAAAAATTATCATCGTTTAAATAAAAAAATTAATCCATTCTAGTTGTTTTTAATTTATGTAGATTCGGCAAAATATATTTTATTTACATGTTTTTTGAAAGATGTGATCATGACACTTTCAAAATTCAAGGTATAATCATAAATCATGTGAAACGGAACGTCATGTAAAGGGAATGTACGTGGTACTTATTACTTCTATGAAAGGGAATAAAACAATATCAACACTTTTTTACTTTTAATTAAATTCCCTGTTCAAAAATCAAATCCCCGACGCGTAATGTCGTAAAACATTATGAAAATAATTACTATAATATTTTGATCTTGATGCAAGAGACTTATTGGTACCTCTTTTGGTCATTCTCCTTTGTGATTAGCATTTTGATGCCACGCATAAAAATATGAAAGCACGGCGACACAGCTGGACTACCGTGATATCGCTCCGCACAGTAAGTTAACTCGGGATGCTATAAAAAATAAACTTTAAAAAAAAGTAAAAACCGACTTCAAAGAAATACTAAAAGGAGTAAAATAATCACCATAATATAAAATTAACAGTTTCAGAAGTCGGTGGCTTCTATTTGCTTCAGTGTAGAGTTGCACCGACTTCTGAAACTGTTAATTTTATATTATGGTGATTATTTTACTCCTTTTAGTATTTCTTTGAAGTCGGTTTTTACTTTTTTTTAAAGTTTATTTTTTATTGAATACGTTTTAGTGTCATAATTTTAACCCCCTCCTTCATAACCCTTCCTTTTGGCTTTGACGTAGTCGGGCATAAAAAGTCCTTTCAAATGATACCTTACACGATATAATGAAAACATTCCAAAGGGGGGGAGGGGGGGACAAGCACCCCCTCCTCTTTTCAAGTAGTCAGTTCCCAACAACAAATATAAACAAAGCAATATTAGTAATTTGAGAATTTTGCTTTGATCCGATGAGGAGTTCCGTTCCATATCTCTGAAGTTCATGGTCTAATCATAACAAAATTTAAATGGGACCAATCGGGAAGTATACCCTTTCGAACAAAACAAGAATTTTTCAAATCGGTTCATAAATGACGGAGATATGAGGTAACACACATAAAAATAATAAAAAAAAAAATACAACCGAATTGAGAACCTCCTCCTTTTTGAAGTCGGTTAAAAATGACTAGAAAACAGAAAATCATGAATTCTTTTATTGAATCTTTAAAAACTCCCATGCAGTGTCAATCAGTGTCACCAGTAGATCACGCGGTTTGCAGGACTTACAGGAATTCGTTTACATCCTGTATTTAACTCATCCTTGAAGTAAAGCCTCAATAAAAAATAACCACAGACGAATACATTTCCAATACCTTACATTTGCACTGCTAATAAAAAATGCAGGCGCACCCGCTGTCCTACTTCTGCTGGTAAATTAAAGTTGCGGCAACTTTGTGCGCGAGTTTACCTCCGCCAGCCGCATGTACGCGACTGTACACCAACTGTAGCTTGTGTTGTTTTTTTGTAAATCCTACTTTCACTTCCGAATTCGCCAGCCATACAAGCTTTATAACACACAGGGAGAACGTTCGCAAAAGCCTTTTTATCAATGCGTTGTTTTCATGTCGACTTACAAAAACTCTTTTATCCGATAAAACAATAGTATGTTGATTTGTTTGTACCTTTTTGATTGAACCGTTACGCAACCTTTAAATCGGCTTTTGTTGTTCTCGAAACAAGTTCCGTAGAATTCTGACGAAAATGTGGATGTTGTAAATAATGTTTAATCTTAGGCACGCGCTGAATATTTTTGCATTTATTATTTAAAGCTTAGCTTGTTATCACAGGCACCTGCTTTATAAAGCGTAACGACGAAGCCTCTGCAATATAAAGGTGTACTAACGTCGTTATTTGCGTTTTAATTTAAAAAATAATGATAATTGTAATTGGTTTCGTCGTAGCACCGTAGCTGCTGGCTACGCTAATTAGCTACGCTGCAGAACGTAGCACCGCTATTATCTCACCGCAGCCGTGCGATAAACTCGTATCAAACCAGTTATTGTTTTTTTTATGAAATGGTAATTATGTTCTGACTATAGGTTAGTATAATAAATATACAGGATGTCCCTGGAAGTATGGATCAAATCGAAGAGGGAGCGTGGGTAATGTAATTTCCAAACTTTTTAACCCTGAGAATGTCGGTGCAAATTTTACAGTTCAAAAGTTATGACCAATTATTGTTTTTTTTTATATCACTTTGTATACAAAAAAAACATAAAAATAATTATCAGAGCTATTATTTTTTTTCAGGACTTTGGCGAACAGTAGGCCTTTCTTGGGGTAATATTTTTACGCAGCTAGAAAACATGTGTTCAATAAAAAAAGAAAACATTTACGTAATGCAAAGGCTTTTTTGGTATGGCAAAAATTTTACTCAAGTTTTTACGACTATTTTAAATTTTGAAATGACCTTGCTCACGCCCCTATTTGATTTGATCCATACTTCCAGGGACACCCTGTATAGGAACAAATTAATAACAATAATTATGAACCCATCAAAATTATTTATGTTACGGGTGAATAATTTATAAGACCTTATCAATAAACATTTGCATGATTAAATAAAAAAAACAGTGTTATAATTAATGTACCGGTAGAATTTGATGAGAGATCAGATCAGCTGAATGAACTGCGTTTATTAACCGTAATAATGTTGGAAACAGATTTGCAACACGCGATACAAAAGTAGCGTGCTCATTGGCCACCAATCATCTCGTGAGGCCGTTTTCCTTCTATCGACCAATGAGCACACGTGAAATAGTACTAGGTATCACAAGTATGTAAGCAACTTTATTCTTTTCTACATGCAAAATTAATAACTAACCGAAGAAATGAATACCAAACCCGTCTGGGTTTCATAGTGATTCATAGTGATGTTCAGAGGATAGCCGTGGTCCGTGGTCGTATGCCACCTACCCTAACAAAACATTACATTCTAACAGTAGTAGGCGATCATAAGCTTTAGGACAAAGCGGCATACGACCACGGAGTCCACGGACCACGGCTATCCTCTGAACATCACTATGAATATGTATTAAATACATTAAAATATATTACATGTAAGTTGTTTATTTAATAGACGATGAATATTGAATAGTTTGCACTTATTAATTTCAGATGGTAATATTTTCTTGTTTCATTAATTTTTTAACCGACTTCAAAAAGGAGGAGGTTCTCAATTCGACTGAATGTTTTTTCAGTAGTCGGATTTTAGTTTTTGAACTTACTTTTTATTTCAATTATTTTGGGGTTATAATAATAACAATTATACGTGAAAAATAGAAGTGGCTCGATTTATTATTATTATTAATCATTTATTTTCAGAATAAAGCATTCCATACATTGTTAGTGAATAGTACTTATAACTATGTTAGTAAATTATTATTTATTTATTATTATTATTTACAATTACACTATTTAATATTGTAAAGGGCACCTCCAGATCCGTGAACGGTATTCCAGTGCCTCACAACAGGGCAATCAACCCTTCCCAATATAGTATTCAGGAGGCTGTTGGTGCTGCCCCGCACGCGGCGCATCAGGGAGGCCACTCTTTTTCTTACTATTGCTCTAAAGCAGTCTGTGCTGGCCTTAGCAAACATACCTGATGCACTACAAAAGCGAGGCAACACCAACAGCATCCTAAAACCATTATTGTACAGGACCCGTAGGGCGTTGAAAGATCTACGCGTATAGCGGACCCACAGGCTGCAGGTATAAAATGTCTGGCAGTATGCCTTAAAAAGAGCAACTTTGACCTCTTTAGTGCACCGTGCAAACCTGCGAGCCAGCATATTACATCTCACTGCCAACGCCCTACGTTCCCGTTCAACATCTAGATCATCTGACAGGTCCTCGGTGACCCAGTGCCCCAGGTACTTGAATTTTGTGACCCTACTTAAAGGCAGTCCTCCAAGTCTAACCGGTGGAACGGATTTCGGACTCTGATTACCCGCATTGAATATGGTTAAATATTTCTTTATTTCTCATAAAAGATAACAATCGCTTACATGAGAAAATAACTTAAATACAACAAAATGATATATTACTGAGCGTAGTTATAAAGTAGGTACAAGATAAATATTTTTGTTGAGAATTACAATAGTTAATGTGGGTACATCTAAATTTTTGGACGATTACACCAAATAGCATAGTTAATCGACGATTAGCGTTTAACTAGTAGCTGGGTTAAATTTTTACTGTACATAGTTAGACATTTTTTTTTTTTTTTTTTTTATATATAAATAGTATATATAAGTAAGTATATATAAGTAGTTCACTCTTCTTACAATTGTACCTGAGGCCATGTGACCCCGCATACCGCTCACAGATCCCTATAAGGATGCTAAGGGCTCTGACAGATGGGCTCAGCAGCACCACCAACTAATGTTGTTCATACAAACATCATCAATTGAACAACCGACACCGGCCCCGCTGAGCTCACCTATCAGACCATTAACGTACAGGTTGAAGAGCCGTGGTGATTATTTGCTCCCAAGTATATTTTTCAAATGAAAGAACCTAGGTTCTTTCATTTGATACCAAACACGGCTTCATTAAAAATACATTTTTTTTACTTCATGACTCTATGTACTCTAGAAGGCCATATTCAATGTAATGTGACGTCACATAGCCTATAATCAGCGAACGATCAAGACGCTTCCAACGATACCTCATTTGTCAAATTACGATAAGGAGTTTGGAAGTAAGAAGGGAACAGATGAACATACATACATTCATACCCGCATACATACCGGTCAAAATCATATACCCTCCTTTTTGCTTTGCCGTAGTAGGGTAAAAATTATAAAAATACAGATTCGAAATCTCTTGGAAATTTAAAAGACACTAAATACCTTTTATCACGAAGCTTTGTTTACTTTTAAATTTCTACGCGATTAGACCCAAATCTGTATTTTTATAATGTATACAAACCGCGAAAGTTTAAAAACAAGTAAAACCATATCATGGTCGGTTACGTTACATTATAACTGTGACCACACAGCCAAATTATTTAATCATTTTCTACTACAGGTACCATACAATCACGACAATAAACTAGAACTACACGGGACCAATTTTACATAAAATTATACTCCTTTATAGCCTAGTCCCTTTTAATTTTCCGTCCATCGTAACGGCGCGGCGTGTCGTTACCGTTTATGATATTACGTGTCATCGAATGGGATCGTTATCCGTATCATCTATAATGTATACTTCCGTACAAGTACGTATTTTGTAGACACATTGTAACGACGTGGGCACATCGGCCCACATTAAAGTTTCAAGCCATCGAGTTGTACACACAACTTTATTTAATGCCACCGCTCAGAAACTTGCCAACTTTGACAGAGAAATTTGGAAATCCATAATGTTTTAACTTGTTATAACTTTTGAGGTAGGCGTATGTTAACAATACGCAAATAGATTCTTGAATAATTTTAGGAAATCCTATTTTAAGCTCGAGAGTAACAAGTAATGGAAAAAAAGCTTTAACTGATTTTTTATTAACCGACGTCAAAAAACGGAGGAGGTTATCAATTCGTCGGATTTTTTTTTATGTATGTTCCCCGATTACTCAAAGACGCCTGGACCGATTTGGAAAATTCTTCTTTTGTTTGAAAAGGTTTGGTTCCCAGGTGGTCCCATGCTCATCAGGTCAGGATCTGATGATGGGATTTTGGTGAAATAAAGGTAACTCTTCAAATTTTACAGGCAGACTTGAAGCGATTTTTTGTTGGAAAGAGTATTCTCCCGAAGAGGTCCCATTTAAATTTGGTAAAGATCTGGGGCCTAATTCTCCTAAAATAAATCTTGATAAATCATAACCGAACCAAGGCCGAACCGTTCATTCAGACAGTTCTCAATTTCAAAACCTATCAAATTGTTTGACACAAAAAACAAAATCAATCATTTTGAAAGTTTTCGAAAACATAAACTGACTGACGGTTGTGGTTCGATTGCGTTTGGCAACAATTTATTTTAGGAGAATTGGGCCCCTGATGACGACCCTCGGAGATTGACAATGGAACTCTTCAATTGATAACAACAAATTACCCGCGATTGCTGTAATTGCATGTTTATGTACTGTTTATGCCATTAAAAATAGAAAAATTAAATTACTTTAAAAATAAAAGAAAAACCAACTTCAAAAAAAAACTAAAAAAAGAGTAAATAACTACCATATCATAAAATTAACAGTTTCAGAAGTCGTGCTAATTCACGCTGAACCAAATTAAAGGCACCGGCTTCTAAAACTGTAATTTTATGATATGGTAATTATTTTACTTACTCTTTTTTAGTTATTTTTTAATACTGTTTTTCTTTTATTTTATTGAAGATAAATACTATGGAAATAATTGTAAAACCATAAATTGCAGTTTTAACTGTGACGTGTACACATAAAGCTATTCAATCAATGTAGAATGTAGGTCCTAGCAATGGACCTACATTCTACATTGATCTATGGCATTGAATAAATTCTATACTAGAACAAATCTACAAGTACTGACGTAGTGTTTAGCCGTCCACGTCTCACTCAGTCCAACATGTTGGACGCCAACAAAGTATCATTTGTATGTATAGCAATCTGATACGATAAAATGTGAATAGCATATGAATATTTCAACCACTTGGATATCCAATTCTGTCGTACCGACAAAAGTGACGGTCACACCAAGTGGGAACAGGGTATCAGTAATATTATCTTTTTAACCGACTTCAAAAAGGAGGAGGTGCTCAATCCGATTGAACGTTTCTTTTTTGGTATATTTATTACGCGATTATTCCGCCAATTATGAATGGATTTTGATAGTAAAATTCTTTTACTGTTTGGTAGAACAAAGAAGAAAGAAAGAAAGAAAAAATATTCATTGTGGACTCACACAGGTAGTTACAGAAACAAAAAAAATACAAAAAGAAAAAAAAGGATAAAAAGTTAAACTACCTGCACGAGGCCAAAAAAGGCTCCTATGTCAGCACAATGCAGCGACATTTAAAAAAAAAAAACAAAATGTCGCAACGCTAGTTTACAGATAAAAATAAAATATAATATAATAAATAACAAATAGAAGCCACCGACTTCTGAAAGTGTTAATTTTATATTATAGTAATTATTTTACTACTTTTAGTTTTTTTTTGAAGTCGCTTTTTACTTTTATTTAAAGTTTCGTATAACAAACAGTCAAGCTAATCCCACACGCGTTGACTATGAACGACCAGTAACGAGTTTATATTATGGTATCGCTACTTTAACAATAAAATGTTTAATATAACCATCACAAATCTCACAAAACCAGGAACGTCCTTGTTACTTTATACCGCCATCAAAATGTAATGTAAAAGTATACCTTAACACTGATATAATAGAGACATAAAACGATTGTTTAAAGTTTACCACTCGCCTGTCGGAATGTCGGTCCATTTTGTCACGGGTACCATATTACCCATGCGACTGGTATCGGCAGTTACGACCCTGCTTTTCAAACGGCTCTCGTAAAACTTGGTTACGACTCCAAGTATAAATAAATCATGATTTGCACGTTACTATCTGCTCGCTTACTATTTATTTAATAAGGAATCCGAACAGTTTTAAAATGGATGGTGGACAGGTATTTAAATAATTCAACTTCAGTAGGTAAAAAGAAAAAGGGAGTGTAAAACGTCTATCAAAATTTAAAATAAAGTATAAACTAGACAAGAAAAGGTAAGGAGTTACAATGATGACATCGTGTTGTCCTTACTTTGAACCAATTTTAAAACACTTATTACATAAATATAAATATAAAAATCGTTCTAACTTTAGTACGCGTTTTTTTATGCTGACAAACACATCCAAAATGTAGACACAACGCAATACGTCTTCATATTCTACTTCCAATCACGTGAAATAGCACAAATTGTGCTTACGAATCACCTAGGTATATATTTATGTAGAAAATATTTGACCCTTTGAATGTGAAGCATTTTATAAGGGACGTGCCGGGATCAACGAAATTTCTAATATTTCATCCCCCTAGTTGAGACCGTCTGTCGTAATTGCGGTTTTTAGCAGACTCTTTTGAGGGATAATGGGGATCTGACGATTAAAAAGGGTGCACACCTTTTTAAAATAGAATAATTACGTTTTTAAATACCTACCACCACAGTTAAATACTTTTAAAATGTTTAGATCAGTCAGCGAACCATTACATTTTTAAAATCTAATATTGTATGTTCAACTCTGTAAATAAGATAACTACACAATTACCTTCTTATTAGAAAAATCTAAAAAAGAAAAAAAACACAAACCAATTTGCCCGCACAATACAGTAAAAGAAACATTAAGAAAAGGATAGAAGAATATTAACCTAACATTCTCTAAGGCTACGTATACAACCTCATTTTTACTTTATACGAAAACCGAGACACCCCAACAAGATTTTCATCAGAACTGCCTGAATATGTGTTTTTTTTAGTAAATCTCCAAGTTACACCTTAGTTTATGTCGCGTTAAGTTCCCTAAAAAAGTGTGAAATGCCTGAGATGTGCTATGCAGGGGTTGTCTAATACATGGAAACTGACCGAGAGGACCATCTCAAGCCTCAAGGTGTCTATTCCCGTCAATTGTTATGGGTAGAAAACTACTGAAACAAAATTGAAACTTGAAGAAAAAAAAAATTGTGTAAAAAATATGTCAATCGATTCTCCTAGTGATTCTGAACCAACTAGTTTCAGGTTTAGTATATACTAAAACTAAGCTTGTTTATTATGACTAGTGTTGGAAGCCATTTCAGGGATACCTACTAGGTTAGTGCTAGTCACTGGTAGACCACAATGATAGTGCACGTTTTGTTCCGGTATTTCATTCATAAGCAATATGTATGTACCAATTTTCAGTGAACGGAGAATCGGATGGGCATGAAAATTAGGTCAGCTATGAATGATGGAATCAGGCGTTACTTTGCGGAAATCCATGATATACAAATATGTAAAAAAATACGCTCCGTGTGGGCGCAACACATGTCGTATTGGTTCGGTTGCATGTTGCAGTATTTTTTCACTACTTTTGCATGTGCATATTACTTTTGGGTGGGAGGGTGGTGCTGCATCCTGCATCCAAACTAGGGATCTTGTTTGGCGGAATTAAAGCTAGATATTGTATTTGCATAGGTCCGCTATGTAATCCGAGTTTCGTTTGTTTTTTCCTGAACAAAAATGTACAATAAGGGTCATGGCACACTATACCGGCACCACAACTGCACCGCTCTAACCCAGCAATTAACTTGTCATTCAAATTAGAGCATTAAATCGTGAGTCGCATAATATATTTCATAATGTCAATATGAAAAAGCCAACGGCGGGTAGTCAGCGCGCTTGCCGCTACCATACAACTCGACTCGCAGCCTGCGCTCTGTAAGCGAGCGGACCGCGTGCTTACTGCGCGCCGACTCCAAAGTCGCCAGCGAAACAACGTCATTATGAAAACGTGCAAGTTCTAGACTCGTGTAAAGGTAGGCGTTGAATCACAAATGCCATATAACTACTGTGTTTGCGGTGACAGCAAGCGTGCACCTCGCGGCCGGCGCGCAGACTGCGAGCTTACACCTCGCGGTCGACGCGTAGTTATCGTGCTAGCGGCTAGCCGTAGCCTAAATTCGAGGTGACGCCGTGCTGCAGCTGTGCAGTTACGGTGCCGGTATAATGTGCCATAACCTTAAAACGTACGTAACGTGTAATAAACAAACGTAATTTATCATGTGGGAAACAATTAATGTAATTAGTATGTAGGTATACCTAATATTATTTAATTGTGTTCTTCGTGATTAGTGTTTAAGCAGAATGCACAGCATTCCGGACACAACTCAGTGGTTTTTGGCTTGCTGTTTTGTGTACTACCCTTAACTATGTGAGAAAAAGAAATAAAAAAAAGTTACCTGTGAATTGTATACTAAATCTGCTCTTGCATATTCTACTCAAGCTTATCCTATCTACATAGCTTTGTGCATAATTATTTCACTCACTAAAAAAAATGCTTCTAAGGCCAAAACGCAATACTCTGATCCAAACCTTGAACGTGCCCTAACTTTCCTCGTAAAGGGAGAACTTTCAACGTCCGGCCCAAACCTTTTAGCGGTCTGGTCCTACGAAAATACTCAACAACGTCGTAATTGAGGATATCCGAAACACTCCACTTGTAGGCACAGTTGTACACACAGCAAAACTGAGGACAACCGACCGAAATCTGGCGAACCTTTTTCAAATTCTCATAGCATGCGCAATTTCAAAGTTTGTAACCTCTTCCACATGTAAATGAGTTCTGAATTTGGTGAACAGGTAAATGTAAGAACTGTATTCACAAACAACAGATGTTGTAGAACTATACTTGGGAGCAAATAAATCGACCCGCTTCTTTTTTTCACACTAATGCTTATTATTTTTGATATCATGGAATAGATCAATTCTAAACATATATCGCCTAAAAGTTTATTTGATAACCTTTACGATGAGGGTAGTTTTTTGACACTCAAATTGTTAAAGATATGGATTTTAAAAAAGTAACCATGGAGTTTCTTGCCGGTTCTTCTCCATAGGAAACGACTAATTGGAACCGTGCACCTAAATTCGACTTTTCATAAGCGCCTGTAATGGTTTATGTGAAATAAAAACGTTTGATTTGATTTGACAACTTTTCATTAAAATTAAAAGGTAGAATAAAATTATCGCATTTAATTTGCATACGACATTTTGATTGCACTCCAATAATGAAAGGTTAAATTGGGTTTTTTTGTTAATTATACCCATATCGTAGTGTGATTGTTACAATATTTTTGTTTTTCACTGTTTTTTCTGAACTGTTACCTTTACCCAATTTTCTGTCAAAATTACTGTTTTTCTTTATGAACCAATAAATTATCATTCAAAACGATTATCAGTCAATAATTTACACTGATTTTAAAGATTATTTAATGGACTTTCAAATGACATATTTTATAGAATTATATATAACTCATGAAACCAAAACTAATAACTAGGACACGTGAAGGAAAGGAGTGGCTCGATTTATTTGCTCTCAAGTGTATATTAAGAGTCAAGATGTTTCCAACACGTTGGGAATGGAAGCAGGTGCTACTTTGAGCTGCTGCTTTTACGGTATGCATTTTCGAGCAGTTGTTTTAAAATACTTTGAGTCGAACGTGGTGTGGAGCAGTGTAGCTAATTTAGGCGCTATGCACACGAGGTAATTAAGACATCAGCGATTTTGCAACTTTAGATCTCGCGTTCTAGCGATTTTGTATCGAAACTTTATAGCGTATTGATATCATTCCCTCAAAGTGCAGAGAAGCCTTTTAGATTTACTTGTTTATGCTTTCGACTGTATTGATTTCACAGTACTTTTAAACAAGTTACCTTCTGTCTTAGTCGCTAAAAATACCGCGACTGAGTATTTTTTTAATAAGGCTTAAATCTAACAACAGCTTTCACCGAGGTGTGTGATGACCTTTTACACAGTTGAATGATTCTATTGCTCGCTGCCTTTACGCGAGGCTGAGTTTTGACTGAACACGCTCGCCAGCTGGCCGGCGGACCATTTGTAACCCAGCGTGTTGTCTGTTGGACACGATTACAGAATTAACGGATCAGATACCCTGTTATCACGATTATATTTTAACAACAGATATTTTTGCGAAGGTTTTTTGCGTTGTGGTTTCTAAATTATTTATTACAGATGTAATGCAATGACAAAAGTTAAAAAGGACAGGTGCGTAGTACTCTCAACCGGCGTGCGTGTATAACAGGATGTATGAACGTGGACGAAGCGAAAAGAGTATGTAAGAACTGTAGCATGTGCCATTCTATAGTTTCTACCTACCCCCATGGGAAAAAGGCGTGAGTTTATATATGTATGTACGCAATGTACTGAAAATTCAAATGTGATTATTAGTAGTATTTTATAGGTCGCTTGGGCCCAGTGTAATGTGCTCTGTAAGGGGTCTTAGTGAAACGATTACAGCTGTTTGGGGACCGGAATCGTAATTTATTGAAATCGGATTAGTTTAAACTCAACCTTATTTAACTTAGACAAACTTATGCATTTAATCTTGAACTACGCTAGTTCATAAGTTAAAAATAAATACAGATACAATTCTCGTTACAGTTTGTGAATTTTGTAAATTAAAGTTGGTAACAATTCTTAACAAAGACTTTTATCTCCGTTCTTCGGAACATACATGAGAGACAGTGTATGTTTGATGGGGGATTTGAAGTGGGAGCATGTAACAGCATCTTGGCGTCCCCGTTGTCGGGGAAGGCTAGGATGCTGTGTCAACTGTTGTTGGTTATCTACCAGAAGGAATAGCGACAGCATTACATTATTGTTACCTACATATTAATAACTGTTTATTACCTATTGTTTAGTTGATGAATGTTTTCTTTTATGGGGGTGACATTATCACTAAGTGATAAAGCACCTTAATTAAAAAAAGATAAAAAAACTCCGTTCTAAATTGAATACGAACTTATTGCTGAGGAAAACTGTATAGTTTTAAAATAAAAATTGTAGGTACACTCTTATGCAATAGTCAGACCAATATTTAAAATATTAATAATAGCAATACACAAAAAGTAGATCGAAGTGGAACCAAACTGGCACTCAACTAAAATATATTCATTTTTTATTCCTAAGAAATAAAAAAATCCTAGTAAACAAATGAATGAATTGAGTTTATGTAGAGAAAGATGATGCTATCTTGATTGTTTGTACTATTGTGCTTCGTTTTGGTCTTGTCTGGTCTAAAATTGTGATGGTTTTATTCGGGGTAGATAAAGTTGCTTGCTTTTATACAGAATCGCTTCTTCAGACTTGCTTCTATTCAATATAATTTAATGTGGTGCAAGAAGCTGTAATCATTTCAACTATCTTCATCTATAATCCCTACTTCCCTACTAATATTATAAATATAAAAGTAACTCTGTCTGTCTGTTGCGCTTTCCCGTCTAAATCGCTGATCCGATATGATAAAACTTGGTACAGAGATAGTCTGGAACCTGGAGAAGGACATAGGCTCGTTCACGATCACCTGTACCGCAAAGTCTCACTGCGCTCAATGCCCTCCTGGACGCCAGACCGAATTTTGATATGTTTGCGGATGAATGGAGGGTGATTTTGTTTGAATGTCTGGTACTGCGAGAGGAATGCATCATGAACAAGTGAAAGAATATACTGTCAGAAGCATTGTCAGGGATTTATGAAAGAGTTTTTTTTTTTTTTTTTCCTTGTATGTATCGTCTTCTATTACTATCTGTCTTTAATTATTGTAATTATTTTAAGACCGTTTTAATTAAAGTAAATAAATAAAATAGGCTTTTATCCCGAAAAATACGGAATTCGCCAAATCGACATATTATTATACGCGGGCGAAGCCGCGATCGACCTCTAGTAATTTATAAAATCTATAAACATTTATAGTAAACATAAGTCAAATAAAGTCGCCGATGAAGTATTTAAAATGGCTTATGTTTAAGCGATCACCAGATATAATGAAATATAACGCCCAAAAAATCGTAAGTACTTACCAGAATTTAATCCCCATTTTAATATGAAATGATCACCAATAAACGTAAAGTCTGCTAACCTAAAAAAGGCAAGTATCTTCAGAATAATCGCTGAGCTACCCAAAAATACCACGCATGCACCAAATATGTACTCGCATTTTATTTAAAAAAAACATCCAAATATGTTACACAATTTTATCCTAATAAAGTAAATTAATATACAAAAATCATTGTTTACCCAAAAAATATAAATGAAGTTCTAAAAGTTCACCGATACTACCGTAAAACGTTTACTAAAGGTTGAGCTTCTTAGCATAATAATTCTTAAGCGAACAAATTTCGCTCACATTATTGTTGTATGTTTGTAAGGTTGTTTGAGTTTCCAAAGGAGCGTCGACGGAGCCCCGCTGCGCGGGGCTCCTATTTCTGTCTGCAGGGTTTAAAGTAACCTAACACGAAGTGGATGACGGGGGTTTCGTTCGCTCGCTTCGCTCGCTCACTCTAGCCCCCGTCATCCCCTTCGAACCTAACCTATCCGTGTCGGGGTAAAGAAATGAATATTTTCGCCCACTCAGTATTTTTTTCGCCCAAGTTAGTATTTAATTCGGACACTTGGAATTTTAGTTGCTAGCTCAGATTAACTGTTTCCCACTGCTAGTAGCTCATTTTACGAATTTTAATCATTCATTAATTATTGCCAGTTAAGTTAATTTTTCGCAAATATATTTTGATTCCGCTCGGTTTAGTATTAAAGTATCTCATTAACAGTCTTCCATATATTATTTATTCGCCCGATTAATAATTCCCCTTTTAAAATCTTAACGAATAAATCAGTCTTCTTGGTTATATGCATACATTTTATGCCAAACGTAGTGATATATTTGGGTAGTAATGACACAAAACTTTGCTAGTTAAAATTTGGTGCACGCGTGGCCTTTTTGGGTAATGAAAAGTTTTTGTA
Source organism: Amphipyra tragopoginis (assembly GCA_905220435.1). NCBI lineage: Eukaryota > Metazoa > Arthropoda > Insecta > Lepidoptera > Noctuidae > Amphipyra > Amphipyra tragopoginis. The sequence continues at coordinate 254,232 of HG992006.1, read as the reverse complement.
GTGCAGGCATGACTTAAATAGCCCAAAAGATTTTGGTACAGGTTTCATTTATTTGTACATATTATATTTTTTTTGGATGAGGCTGTTTAGGGTAACGATTGTTTTTTTGGTGGTCATTCAATTTCATCCCATTTAAAATAGTTTAAATTATAGTCTTGATAGTTGTTTCTTTAAGTTTATATTTTATATTAATTCGTTTTCCAATTAATTCCAAATTTAAAAACTCGTAATGTTCGGCTACTTTTGTGACTGACTGTACACATAGCAACTGTAAAGTAATCTACAACAGCACTTCGTACGATAAACTATCATCTGGCATGTTCTCAGTGTGCGCCCGCGGCTTATTTTAATAACATACTCGCAATTTCTGGTTTTTCTTTTTATTCTCTATCTTTTCTTGCTAAACGTTCTACTTGATATTTATCAAATTACCTTTGTAGGGTAATTTGATAAAGATAACGTTCAAAGATAACGTTATACGACGGTGATTCTCAAAGATGAGCTCGAGGGTACTTTTACTGTTGTGTAGGTATTAGATAAAAAATTATATATAATCCTACGTTATTAAGCAGCATTTTAATAGCTCACTTAGCTGCTTGTCACTTAGCACTAGAACTACAACTTTAAACTTGTCCATAGGTATTAAGGTACGAGTTCGTAGGCGACTGCATACAGCAGCAGCAGACGACGTGTCGCTCCGACACTATTGGTTTCTATGTATTTCTATGTAATACCTTCCATAGCTAACGACACGTCGCTCGACTACACGTCGCACGACCGCAGACGACGTGTCGTCCGACCGCAGATCAGGGGCCTAATTCTCCTAAAATAAATTGTTGCCAAACGCAATCGAACCACAACCATCAGTCAGTTTTTGTTTTCGAAAACTTTCAAAATGGTTGATTTTGTTTTTTGTGTCAAACAATTTGATAGCTTTTGAAATTGAGAACTGTCTGAATGAACGGTTCGGCCTTGGTTCGGTTGTGATTTATCATGATTTATTTTAGGAGAATTAGGTCCCAGTAGGCCCAACACGAATGTTGTGACGTATGGTAACGTAAACGTAACGTTAACGCGAGTGAATTTTGAATTGGAAATACTCGTTTCGCACATAATATTAAATTGGATTGAAAACTTTATTTATATCTATGTATGATACAACTTATGCTTGTCGCACACATTTAAACTAAAATGCTATAGAATAGTTGTACTTTCGATTTAAAATTCACTCGCATTAACTTTACGTTTACGTTACTATACGTCAAAATATTCGTGCTAGGCCTACAGCCTACAGTAGTACCAAAGACGCTGCAGCGACGATTCGTTGAATCTTTTTAAAAAATTTACGCTCTGACGTGTCGCTACGACATGTCGCAACGACACGTCGTCTGCTGCTGCTGTATGCAGTCGGCTACGAACTCTTACCTTTAATCTCTTCTTTGTTATACGTTTGCAAATAAACCGACGGCTTAAATGATGGAAACTGGTTACCACCGAATAAAGACTCTACACAAAGACGATTGCTGAAGCGTTACCAACCTTAGAATCAAAGTTGAAAGTCTCATGAGCGTGTAATTTCACCGGCTCCCATACTTTTCAAACCGGAACGCAACAATACTGCTTGACGACAGAAATAGGTATAGAGGTAGTACTTTCCGGACAAACTCTTATGCAAACAGCTGTACTACTATTAGGCTGCTTTTCCACCAGAGATGTGTGCTACGGATGAGTGTCAAATCCATCAATAGGTAAAGAGCCTCCACGAGTGACGATACTTAAGTACGTCCGGCGCACCCTGGGCAGTCAGCCCCGCTACCAACCTTGCTGACTGGCTAATCTTTTCACCACAGCATGAGCTATTTTCGTATAGCTCGTGCTGACACGAGAAAAGAAGAAGAAGACCAATAGGTTCACTTGATTTTCAAACGCGTGTCAAGGTTAGTAAAGAGTTCATAGCCGACTGCATACAGCAGCAGCAGACGACGTGTCGTTGTGACATGTCGTAGCGACACGTCGGAGCGTAATTTTTTGAGAAAGATTCAACTTGTCGTCGCTGCTGCGTCTTTGGCACTACTGATCTGCGGTCGGACGACACGTTGTCTGCGGTCGTGCGACGTGTCGCTAGCTGCGAAAGGTATTTCATAGAAATACATGGAAACCAGTAGTGTCGGAGCAACACGTCGTCTGCTGCTGTTGTATGCAGTCGGCTACAAACTCGTACCTTTAAAGTAAAGCGATCGTATTGGTTGGTTTGAAACACATTTGTAGCACACATCTCTGGTGGAAAAGCAGCCTTATACTGAAGTCTTTACTCCATATCGAGCCCAACATCTTAGATATTGACGCTACTCTAGATTTAGCCTCACCTTTATAACCCTACAACCCTCGATAACTTTATTTAGTTAGGTTGTGGAACCTTTACTTATAAGGTTCAACACAAAGAAAATTCTTGTACAATTTTGGCTTACCTGAGAATTGAATAAGTCACTCGAGCGAAATAAACACTCGAACTTGAATGAGTAGCTATTTATCTTGAAGAACAATGCTATCAACCATTTTTTGCAACTAGCAAAAAGAGACTCTTTGTACTTGTAAGTACAAGTTTAAGATGATAACGGAGTCACGTACTGGTACGGTTCATCGAGCACATCTTAAGCGAAATACTATTCTAGCGAAACAAAATATTGTTGCCATACATTTTGGGTTTTTCACTTGGAAACATAAAATATTAGTCTGTAAACGTAAGTTGCTGGCTACCTATAGAAGGCTACAAATAGTCAAGCGGAATGTCGTTGTCTATCTTTTGAAAATAATAATTCATTATATGGTCTAGTGGCCTCGTTGGTCTTATGGTCGCAAGCACGACTACTGAGCGTGAGATCCTGGGTTCGATCCCCAGGTCGGGCAGTGTTTTTGGGTTTTTCCGTGTGGATTTTTTTATTAGCAGCCCGGAGTCTGGATTTGTGTCCGGTTTATGGCAATAGGCTCGCCCCCTATTACATGGGACTTGAAACATAACGGCGAAATGTGGGTGTACTGTTTGTGTTTATGTAATTCATAATGTACTACTCTTACATAAAACATAATGAGATGAAAAGATTCACACACGCACCCCCATACACATGCACACACACACACACACTAATTTAGGATATATCTCGTAAGTTTTTTCCTTTTCTTGTTTAATTCTATATTTTGCTTATGATTTCTTGTTTAAATACTATCTTCTTTTGGTACACCACTTTTGCCATTTTATAATTTGACATTGAAGAGCAGGGCCTCTTAGCACAGGTTATATCTTTTACTTAAATGGAGGTCCCTATGTAAGATTTAAGGTACAAGTCCGAGACGGGCTGCAGATCGCAAACTGCAAAAGTAGTATCGCTTGCGGTGCGATCTGCGGCTGCGGTCTGCGGTTGCAGTTTTGCAGTCGCTGCACGGTGGTTCCCGCCATAGGTCATAAATGCAAAAATTTCATCATCAATTACCCCCAATTTAATTACCTATAACGATTTACCGATAAACAAGCTACCCAAAAGTATAAACATGTCACCCATTTTACCTAATTATCACTTATTTTTCGACTTCCGAAGTGAACACATCATTACGTTGCGCTCGACTTATTAGTAACTCATTAGCACTATTATTTGTGTAACGGTGAATTCTCAGAATTGCATTGTTTTTGAGTGGTGTTTGTGAAATGGATTTCCAAGATCAAGGTATGTTAATACTAATTAGTTATATTTTTAAATTTTATTTGACTTATTATGACGTATTTTTACGTGCTACGCCACACAGTATTTCCACCAAATTTTTATCTTATAGTTGACTTCGCATAGACTTACAACTAATTTCAACCATAGTCAACTACTCTCACATATCTTAAATTAAAGATTGAACTGTCTATTTTGAAAATATAAAAAGTTTTTTTGCGTCTTTTTGCGACTTTAGTTGCTATATAGCCTCTACGACTGCGTAGGCTCACGCGTAGTACGGTCTACGAACAATACGTAAAATATTTAATTATTTATTTCAGGTTCTTTGCTTAAATATACTTTCTCAAGGATGCATTTCTTTGAGATTTGGTCTGCCGTAACTGGAAGTGTTCCTCAGAGACATCAACACGCGTTGAAGAGTATTCTAGCTTCACTGGATGAGGTCGAAAATCTAGACATTAGGAACTTAGATAGTAAGATACTCAGTTTATGTAAAAGTCATGTTAAGAAGTGGCAGGTTAGTTTGGATGATGAGAAGAGACAAGTGGCAGATAGGAAATCGTATGTGCAGAATGAGTTTAGACGTAGACTAGGTTTAATAGTAGACAAACCACGAAGTGGCGGAAGCGGGACATCGAACGATGGAAATACGACACGATTTTTTTTCTTTAATTTTGCAGTTTCAGCTGAAATTACTGGCTTAAATAAAGATTTGATTGAACGTTGTTCCACAATTTTACAAGCTTTGTCCTCGGGTTTTAATATTGACTCCGATAAATTTAATGAATAGGTATGCTTTGGAAACCGCGCGACTTTTAATTCAAGAATATCCGTGGTATAATCTCCCAGCTTCCGTTCACAAACTCCTTATCCATGGTGCTAAAATGGCATAGGATGCTTTATTATCTATCGTGGAATTATCCGAAGAGGCAGCAGAATCTAACAACAAACATTATAAGGCCTTCAGACGGGATCACACGAGAAAAATGTCGCGAGTACTTACGAATACGGACTTACTTAACAGACTTTTACTCAGCTCAGACCCATTCATTACTAGTCTTCGGAAACTTCCCCGTAAGAAAAAGAGCGTTATGTCGAGGCAGGTTTTAGATTTATTACGAATTTAGTTTAAATTTAAATTAGGTTGGTTGTTGTAGTTATTTTAACTAAGGTTATGATGACGTTTGTAAATAAATTGTAGTTTTAGTTTTCTTGCTTTTTGTTGTATATAATACGTATAATATATAAAAGAATACATATTTAATGATAACCCCTTCATGAATAGCGTTAATATCATATTCAGATGTATTTCCGAACGAGGGACAATAAATCTCAAATATTGACTATTTAAATTAATATATAAACAGTACATATTGTACAGTTTATTGTATATTATGTATTAAATCATGTAAATAAAGCATTAATGTACATTTGTGAAGTATTTTTTATTATTTACCCTTCAGAAAAAATCCCATTTAACAAATTTAATAAAGTAAGGTATTTATGACCGCGCTTGTAGGGCGCTGGAACCACCGTGCGCTGTCGGAATAGCACCTTTAAAGTGCATACCTTAAAGGCGCTATTCCGATGGCGACTTGTGGTCTGCGGTTGCAGTCTGCAGTTTGCAGCCCGTCTCGGACTTGTACCTTTACTATAAAACTTGTACAAGTTTCTGCAATAAATGTTTTGTTTTATTTTATAATGATACAAATTAATGTAAGTTTTTGCTCATGTTTGCAGTTGGCTTGTGAAGTATCACAATCGGTTTGCCTTATTCGTATACCTATTATCCTTCCTTCTCTCATGTCGGCACGAACTATATGAGAATAGCTCATGCCGCTGTGAAAATATTACCAGTCAGCAAAATTGGTAGCGAGGCGGTCTGCCCAGGGGCACAGTAGACATATGAGCTAAAGCAGTACCTCAACTTACCATAATCGCCTGAATTGACACACTCACACAGACACGCACTGTATACTGAGTATAATGCACTCTTTGCATGAGATAATACCTTATTTGTCTTGTTGCAGTGCGTGTCTGTGTGAGTGTGTCAATTCTGACGATTGTAGGTAGTTGAAGTACTGCTTTAGCTTATATACAGGGTTACAGGGAAAGTCGTACTGAATATTATAGGACGCTATTTTTCAGGTAATTTCTGATGGATTTGATTCTGTAGTATGGTATCCGAAACTTAACCGTTATGGAAATATTGAATTTTAAAGATATTTTTTATGTTGTGTAGTACAACACTTGGGCCTATTAAAATAACATTTTTTTAAGATTTTATGAACATACCTAGTAGATTTTATACCTTTTCGAATAGCTAAAGAGACGTAGAAGTTTTTAAAATTATTTGCAGAATAAGTTCCATACATTTTTGTATGTTAAAAACACTTAGTGAAAATTCTTCAATTCTAACCGTTGTCGAGCAGTCTTTTTAAGCTGTTAGTAGTAGGTTCAGTTTTTGTTAATAATTTTTATTAATTGACATCTCTAACAGGATACAAAAAAAAATGGTTCCCAGGAGCTCTTATCCCAAAAAAGGCAAAAAATAAAGGATTTTTTCAAAATATCTTTAAAATTCAATATCTCCAGAACGGTTAAGTTTCGGACACCATATTACAGAATCAAATCCATCAGAAATGACCTGAATAATAACGTCCTTTAATATTCAGTACGACTTTCCCTGTAACCCTGTATATACTGTGTATCTACTGTACCAGTGTGCCAGGGGTGACTAATATGAATTCGCTATATAAAAACACTCCTAGTATTCTAAATACAAATTTAATATCGCTCTGTTCCACGAACCGATTGTATCTGAATGAGTAAACAACAACAAACCTATTTCGAGTACTTAGCGAGTTGCTACCCCACTAATCCTGGTAGTAGGCGTGTGCGTCCGAACAATGGAGTTGGCCGCCGCATTCATATGTATGTGCTGGTAAATAATTCATCGCGCGTAGCCCCTCTAATGAAGAAATATCGGCAGATCTATCCTGCCTACTACATCTCATTTACTTTAGAATTAGGTGCCTTACTACACTTCCGCGTAATTTTGGAAGTTAATGTAAAGTATAAAAGGTTTAGGTTGTAATCATCCTTTTCCATTTGTTAGTCTAAAGCCTCGTCCCCACTAGGAACATTTGTCGAGCGATATGTGTCCCCGGAGACATCGGGCGATGTCGCCCTACATCGCCCCACGTCGCCCGATGTCACCGGGGACACATGTCGCTCAACAAATTTAATGTTCCTAGTGGGGACGAGGCTTCTATCACTACTCTTCATCGACTGTGCGACAAGGAACAGTTTCAACAATGTCGCGGCGATGTCGTCCGACGTCGCCCGACATCGCCCGATGTCACCGGGGACACATGTCGCTCGTCAAATGTTCCTAGTGGGGACGAGGCTTTATTGAACTAACAGTAAGAACGGTTACGCACTGCATGCGATCCGAATCCGTGAAAATACGTTCCGAAGTAGTCATAGAACAATTTGTATGGTAGTTTACGCACTAGATCCGACTTCCATCATCCGATTTCTCTCCGTTATCCGTGAGTCTACAATTCGGAAGAATTATTGACGGACCGAAGTAGTCATAGTACTGTTTGTATGAACGCTTTCGCATTACCTCGGATTCAAATCGGGCATATGCCAAAGATGGCCCCTGAATTGCTTGGATTTGGATCAGAGATCGGATTAGTGCGTAAGCAATATCCGAATTCGGTCCGAGATTTTTAGACTCTAGATCCTTATTTTCACGAATTCGGATCGGATGCAGTGCGAAAAGCAATATCCGAATTCGGTCGGAGTTTTTTACTTCCGTGTTTTCACGCATCCGGATCGGATGCAGTGTGTAACCGCTGTAAGGCAAGCTCAATATTTTATATATTTTTAACTGCTACTGGAAACCCACCAATAGCTAAAAGTGGATTGAATATTTAATGAGGCACTTATCGGAAATCTTGAATCAATAAGCACGAATTTATTCATAGTTCTGAGTAAGGTAGCTGTGTAACTTAAACACCGTCTGTTTGATGTTTATTTCAATCGTTCAGTGTGTAATCAAATGTAATCAACGTAATGGTTTCGTCTAGACAAGTAATTGGCTGAAAATAACCATTTTCTTAAACACAGGTACTTATTAATTTATCTAAAGTCTATTATTATGCTAACTTAAAGTCACTTCAAGTCGATCACGGATACTTACTACTGAGTACGCAAGTTTTCGGAAATTATAAATTCACTTATTGTTGAAAGAAAGAAAGAAAGAAAATTCATTTTTCAGCACAAAATAATAACATATAATAATAACATAATTAACACTACCTATTTCTAATAGTATAAATTGCGCTGAAAAGGCGCTGGTTCAACATATGCCAGACGGAATGCCTGGCGCTGGTTTTCAACCAAACCCTAGTGGCCCACGGATGGTAATCTATAAATAATGTTGCTAAGTCTTTCTTTACTTTATGTGGTAACCATGCTTCGAACTAAGGCCTCGTTTACGGAGACGCGGGGCGTCGCGCGTCGCGTGCGGCGTGGCGTCTCGTGGCGCGGCATACGTGTTTTCAGTTTACAAACAAGCGACAGGTGCAGCGGCACGCATCATCACACGCGCAAACACAAACATACATATATGGCAATGTACGATGTTGTTTGTGAAGATGCGGGGCGGGCGACGGCGCGGGCCCCGTTGTTTTCGTGTTTGCAAACAGGATAACATTGTTTGCTAACCGAATAGGGGCGTGGCCTAACAGTTCTATTAGCAAAATTGGCGCTGCGGACCCGGCTTAACATTGTTTGCTAACCGAATAGGGGCGTGGTCTAACAGTTTTGTTAGCAAAAACACAATAACATGGCGCAGCGGATCCGGCTTTATACGGGACGTTAAACATAAACGGCGAAATTTGGGTGTACCATACTCCTCTGCCAACCCTTCGGGGAATACAGGGGTGAGTTTATGTAGAATAAACTTTCGAGGCATTTTTTGTTCACAAAGGCAGTCATCGCATCTTGAAACGTACAGTGTCGTGCTACATAGCTGTTGAAAGCACCCGGTAAGGCCAAACATTAATTGTCGCTCAGTGAATTTATAGTCTTTATGTAACGCTCTGAAGCACCGACTAGTAGCACGCTCTGATCAAAGAACACGCAACACACAACATCACCACGATGGGTAAAAAAGTGCGGGAGGGGTTGTTTACTATTTTTTGCACTAAGAGCTTCGTGTTTGACAGTTTGGAAATTGGTTGTACCCATATAACTTGAAATATCTGCACTATTAGATTGGTACCTACATGGCAGAAATTTGGATTAGTAATAAACTTGTAGAATGAATTTACAGTGTCTACCGCAAGGAGAATTGTAATACCTAAAATTAATGGAGAAATCATTGATAAAATAATGTTTAAGATAAAAAATGGAGTAATTGGACTTCAAAAATGACAAGAGCTGTCCCTACTTGACGAATCCCTTCTACTCCAATAATATTACACTTAAGTAGATTGCAGATAATCATTACTACAAGTATTACTAATTCAATCTATACCTTTCACTCATGACCTATCTTTCTACGAAATTAAACACATACGAATTTGTTAAAAATCTTTAATAAAACTGAGAGAAACATCGAACTGAAATAAAATTCTATATGAGGAGTGAAACTTAATGCGTTGTTGCAGAAAGAGGAGTTCCCGTGGGAGGAGGGTAAGCCGAAGCCCTCCACTACCGAGGAGATATTTCTAGCTGAAGACCGTAAGAAGGAAATGGCAAGAGGTAATTAACGTTTTATAAATAAGGGTCAAAGAAATATGTGGACACAGTGGACTTCACTAGTTAGATTAAGGATGTCGGAAGGGGTTCGTATTGGATCATCAGTTTCCTAAGCTAAACGAGCTTATATAAGTTAAAGGTTGACTGGTAGAGAATGCCTTATGGCATTAAGTCTGCCTTATGTACCACCATAGTGCATAGAAGTATAAATAAATAAAAATAAGTAGTAAGTTCACCATAATTGTTTCAAAGTTATCCAAATGGACGATAGATGTTGTCTGTTCAAGTAAGAGCTTCGAGTGACTTGCACTTTGTAAATGTTAGTCGGGCTAGTAGAACATTTTCCATAAACTATGTATTACGGCTGACCTCTTTATTATTTTATTATTATATCTTTATCGACGAAAAGTCAGAAAAATAATCTACGCTATAAATTGTAACTTGTTTAATAACTCTCAAAAATATATTTTTGATTCAAACCTCCCGTGTTTACGGCACACCGTTGTTTTCGCGGGATCCCGGCTTTTCTCATTTTAACGACTCAGAACTTTACCTTAGTTGAAAAGAATTGCTTTCTCGCGGGTTTGTTATCTCACCGCGGATAAATAATATATTGTTTTCCAGTCCATTTTCCATTATGAAGACCTCGTACTTTGTTTGTCTGCGTCGCTATAATGCGCGGTCGTAATAAAATAATGCTATGATTATAGCTTGACGGACTGATTGGTTATCGCAGTATCATACTAATAATACTGCGATCACCAATCAGTCTGCCAGAGCACTAGCTCACGACGATGCGACTACCTAACCTCATATTTTAAAATACTAAAGCCACGTATTCACTAGTAAACAATTGTATACAGGGTGTCCAGCAAATAGTACGACATACTGTAGGGAGTGATAGCTTAGGTCAATACCTACCAAAATAGCACATAATTTTTTCTGAAAAATGTTACGGTTTTCAAATTAAACAAAATTTTCCAAAATGTTGAATAATAAGTTTTTTTTTTCTTGAACACTTTCTCCTTTTTGATAAAAACGAAATCAATGAGTACAGTAACAATTCACGAATAAATTGATGTAAAAAATATCAGAAAAGGAAATTTTCTTTACAACAGAGTGAAAAATCGGATTATTCCCATCTTCCCCCGAATGTCTGCCCCCGAATGGGGGAAAATGGGAATTTTCGTGGCATCTTCCCCCGAAATTGTAATCGGGGGAAGATAGGAAATAAAAGTGTCATTTGTCCCCGAAATATTTTTAATATTTTTTTTTGTGCCACCGCATCCAGTTTTGGTTTGAATGAAATACAAAATGATGACTACCAACTTTTTATAAAACAAATATTACAGCATTTTTTCGTTTTACAATCAGTAATACATAAAACATAGGTACTAGCAGTTTCTCTAATTTAAAATTATCAATCTAACAATCAAATATTAATAATAATACTCATCTACAGGGTGTTTACGAATTCGTGTAATTCCTTAAAATCACATGATCTACTACTGGTATAGACTGGCCCCGCACGGGATTTAGCTTGATTAAAAATAAAAAAATAAATTATTTTTTTTCATGCGGCTTTGTTAACGATCATATCTAAACCACCAATTAGGATTCAGTAAAAAAGACGTGTAGCCGGGGTTTTAGCAGGTTACTTTAAACCCTGCAGACAGAAATAGGAGCCCCGCGCAGCGGGGCTACGTCGACTTAAGCTACACCTAGTTCTAACCAACTGCTACTGGTTGCACCTAGTTGTACCCGGCTAAACCTAGGTGTAACTGCCATTCGGCTTTTAGCCGTAACATATACATTTTTACGGAAATTCACAAATCGAAAAATATCTAATGGTAACAAAACAAGTCCTATGAACGCGGCGTTGCGACTTTTGTCATACCATAACCCTCTCGCCGTATGTCTTATTTGTCGGGGAGGGTTGTGAAGTGAGAAGTTTCTTATCCACTCACACGATAATTTATAAATGTTGCTAGTTCAACCTAAGGTATTGTTTATAAGGAAGTACTAAAGTTAATTGATTTAATAAGTACCGAAAAAAAAAACTGAGTTGGACTTTCGTTGATATAACATTTGACTCATAATACTATCAGAAAAGCGTGGTTAAAATCTTTCGGTACATCAGGCCCACAGTGTAGAAGGTCTTCTGATAACAACACTCGATAAGAAGGTACTGATAAATACTTGGCAGGATATAAACAGACAGGTGCTGACTAGAACTACTGCAGTCAGATATTGGGTATAACATAACATCACGCCTTATTACCCGGAGGGTTGGCAGAGGTGTATAGTACACCCTGATTTCGCCGTTATGTTTAAGTCCCATGTAATAGGGGGGGAGCCTATTGCCATCAACCGGGCACTAATCCAGACTCCGGGCTGCTACTGAGAAATTCCACACGGAAAAACCCAATTACACTGCCTGACCTGGGGATCGAACCCCGGGCCTCATGCTCAGCAGTCGCGTTTGCGACCGCTAGACCAATGAGGCAGTCATATATTGAATGTAATTTAGTGATATTGTATCCACTAAAGCTTAAAGTCACAGTAGAATTGAATGGAATGGACTATCCAAAATTTTATGATTTTTATTACAGGTTGTAAAATAGGTTCCCTATCCATTTGCATAAAATGTTAAGACCTAATATAACTTAGCATAATTTTGTTTGGCATAATTATATTTTCGCATAATATAATGACGCATAACAGCTTACGCATAATTTTTTTAAGCATAATTTCTCTAACCATAATAATGATTAAGCATAAAGTTCTAAAGCATAACTTTTTTAAGCATAATATCCTAAAGCATAAATTTATTTTCGCGTAATGATATTAAAACATATTTTTATAGGTATACGGTAGACGATTATTCGTCCCCTAGGTACTTTAATTCTCACAATAAAAACTTAAGGGGATGTTTGTAAGGTTGAGGCTCCAAAGCAGAGTCGACGGAGCCCCGCTGTGCGGGGCTCCTATTTCTGTCTGCAGGGTTTAAAGTAACCTAACACGAAGGGGATGACGGGGGCTTCGCTCGCTCACTCTAGCCCCCATCATCCCCTTCGAACCTAACCTATCCGTGTCGGGGTGCGCCTGCGACTAGATTATTAGACAATGGTAAAAACATTTCTGATTATCATAACTAACGTACGCATGCTAATAGTCATTAGGCCTACTAACGTTATGCGAATCAAATTTATGCCAAAACAAATTAGTCTTTAAGATGCCAACATAAAATGTATGCCTAAAAAAATTATGCCGAAGTATTATTATGCCAAAACAAATTGTGCCAAAATCGTTATGCCGAAGTATATTAGGACAAAGAACATTATGCGAAAAGAAGGGATCCCTGTAAAATATTCACTAGCATATCCATATCCATCTGCTATTCCGTTTATGGAATTACCGGGCTGAAATTTGAAATACAATACGTCGTGCTAACACAGTCACCAATCCAATAAGCTGACGCACCGCAGCACCGCACACTACCTGTTCAGAACTTAATGCAATTGTTTCACGAAATGTTCGAGCAAACTTTGGTCTATCCTCGCTAGCCAGAAATTTTCAGAAAATGATAGATATATATATAGTAGCACATCGTACGTGGAGCGTTTTGTGGAGCACAGCAAACTATACCAGATACTACCCTGACTTCGTTATAAATGTGACTCAGTTTGGAACTAGGCCATGCAGATGATGTCTGGAATATGGAACTGTCGTTAGATTTTTACTCACTTACTAGTCGCTTTTCCTAGTCTGTTAGCTAGTTGATGTTCAAAGTTCTGAATTCCGTCACAAATCACGGAACATTGCTGTCTTTAATACCGACCATTTTATTTCTAGAATTAACCGAATTCAAGAAAGTCGTCCTAACTTCTGGTTCATTTAAGTTCTAACTTCGTTTGACTTTGTTAGAAAAACATAATTCCAGGGTTTTTTCGCGATGAAAAGGTCGCGATGAGAGTTTTACGGTTCGGACAAAGTTGAAACGGTCCAGAATTGAGGTCGACTGAATGAGAATAATAAACACGCACCTTTAGAGAAAGTTTTGAAGGACAAACATCTAGGACAGACAACTAGACCACTTTGGAAAATGAAATATCACGCTTCATCCATATGACATAAGGCTCCCAATACGTCCGATGCTGCTAGTGTTAGACAATGGATGTTCTGCATACAGCAAGACCTAGTTCAATGTAATGTACGTAGCACACGTGGTAGTTTTTAACCGACTTCAAAAAGGAGGAGGTTCTCAATTCGTCTGAATGTTTTTTTTTTTGTATGTTTGTTACGCGATATCTCCGCCAATTATGAATGGATTTTGATGATTATTTTTTGTTTAGTAGGCCATACTTTAGAGGTGGTTCCATATAAATTTTATTGAAATGGATCAGCACTTTTTGAAAAAATCAACAAAAACAAAAAAAATACACATATCGTATGTAGACGACGTTCTAGTTGTAGTGCTGGTCCGAGAATTTGTATACTATTGTAATTGTAATTTGTGTCACTAAAAAGTATAAAATAAAAAAACTTTAAAAAAGTAAAAACCGACTTCAAAAAACTAAACGGAGTAAAATAATTATCATTTAATAAAACTACCAGTTTCAGAAGTCGGTGTTCTTCGCTGAAACAAATTGAATGCACCGACTTCTGAAACTGGTAGTTTTATCAAATGATAATTATTTTACTCCGTTTAGTTTTTTGAAGTCGGTTTTTTAGCAGTTGCAGTTGTCAGATCTGACGCTTATCAGAAGTAATCTTTAACGACCGGATCCGATTCTTAGCATAACATATCAATTTGCATACAAGATCATACGCTTTTAGTGGAAAAATATTGCAGTGTAATAGACATCCTAGTTCACTGAGGGATGTCAAAACAAGGTACAGCATACATTGTCACAGAAACACGTGATTATGATGCTACAACCAAGTGCAGAGAGGTGGTTAATGAAGCCACTCTGTGTGCTACAAGCCTAAGTAAAACAGTGAATGTTCTGCAAATGTGGATGATGCATTTAATCCCCGCATGGCGCGGCTCCGTGCAATCACTTTATTGGATTTGTGGAAACAAGAGTGACTCAGCAGGTGAGAGTGTTGCAGTGGAGGCACGCGGGTGTTCAATCAGTGGAATTGGATCCGATACTTGAGTTTAGCGTGGTGCTTTAAATGTAGTGGTTACTACTTAATGAATATACAAGATGTTGACGAATTCGTGTAATTCCTTCAAACCACGTGATCTACTGGTGACACAGATTAAACCTAAATGGTTTTTTTTGAAAATCAACTAAAAATAATATTCAAAAAATAATCTTAATTTTCTATTTCTGAGTCATTTTAGAGCCTTGAGTTATCTGACTGCAAAGAGCGATATCGCGTTAGTGTACCTGCCAGCCGTGTCGCCGTGCTTTCATTAATTTATGCGTGGCATCGAAATGCTCACAAAAATAAATCATTTTTTTTTGCAAAAATATAATTATTTTTTTTTACTGAATCCTTATTAGGTGGTTTAGATATGATCAGTAACAAAGCCGCATGAAAAAATAGTATTTTTTTTATTTTTATTCTTAATCAAGCTAAATCCCGTGCGGGGCCTGTCTACATCAGTAGTAGATCATGTGGTTTTAAGGAATTACACAAATTCGTTAACACCCTGTATAAACTTCATGATTATAGAGGAACTAAATATATTAAAAGGTATCGTTAGATCTTCTGCCAAAGAAACTGGAATATTTTGATAAAAAGTATCAAAATAAAATGTTGAATAATAAATATGAATCGTTCTAAGAAAGTGAACGTTAGTACAGCTACAAAAGTTTCATTACTTTAGCTCCGCAGTCTCGATATTGGTTTCTCTGACTTTGTAGTCCACATTTTAAAGAACGATTTCCATTCTATTTCGATATGGATTGTGGTTCGATACGTTGCAGACTTACATCGAATTTGGAATATTTGGATTCAACTCGTTTTAGTAAATCGTGCCTTGAGCGTGCGAAGATGTGGTTGAACTTCGTTTAACATCGTACAATAAAAATCGAACACGAGCATGTCGAGTAGCATAATCACGAACATTTATTTGCACGGCAGACCATTTATTTCAACATTAAATGATTAAAGTTATATAAAACGTTGCCGACGGTTTCTAAAAGACTGACCAACGCAAAAATTTATCGAACAGCTGTCAAATCTAATATCAAGTGCTGTTGATTGGTTGAGAGTTTATTAGTCGACCAATATCATTCGTTGAAATGAGATTTACGATAGATAGATTAAATTGATCACCCTTTTAGGAACCGAGTGTAAGTTAAACCAGAATGAAGATCACAATCGTTATTGTTCAATGTTGTATATTGCATTTCAGAGACAAAGTTTAAAAGTTATTATAGATAGTTTTATTGGCTCACGTAGACTCAGTTTTATAGAGATGCGGTAAGACTGCAAGCGAACAGCGTGTCTGACTGACGCTATATAACAACTTAAAATGCTAGGATTGCATTACCACGCTCTCTCGCTGCATCGGAGAACGTTATAACTTAATTACCCGCTCTCGTAATACAGTATTCCTCTCGGCCCTCGCCAGTCTCAGACTGTATCTAAGACATTTTGAGCGTTTAATAACTACACTAACATTTTTCATTTAAATGAGGTCTCCGTTTTAATTTGCCAGTTAAGTTAAACATTAATTTTTTTTCAGTCTTTTGCAGCCTAATTTTGTTAACAAGATAAGAACTCTGCAGTTATTTTTTTCTTAAAATTTATCAGAGTAAGTGCAGCTATAACTCTTTCTATAAATCAACTACGTGCCGCGCAGTCAAACCGCTTGCGGAGAATTGTGTCTAGCCACAACGGTACCGCAGCCGCTCCACAACCGCACCGCACCGCTGCCGCATGTTTGCCCAAGAGACGGCTCATTAATTTGAATTGCAGCCTCCTTTTATAGCTCAAGTGAAAACTGTTTTAAAACGAGCTCCTAATCTGCATTTTGTTCTTTCAATGAGCTACAATCTTCTCGTTAGTTAACAAAAAAGTTTAAACAGGTTATCATCCTTTTTCAATTATTTAAAACTGTAATTAAATTCGTGTTAATGATTCGTGGAATCCCTCCATTTATTATGAAGCTCCGAAACATCAAACAATATTTAATTTAATCGGTAGGCCCTATTATCGGAGGCTCGTTCAATTCTGCCTTCATTGTAAACATTTAGAGCGGGTTTAGCAAAACACGCGCGTGTCGAAAAGATGTAATGGAGTAAGCTGATGATAAGAGCACGTGTTGTATCGAGCGAGGCGCGTGTAGTAACTGTGTGGGCGACATAAATGCTGTGACACTAGACGGTTGTGACAAGTAATGTATAGTATACTCGCCTGAAACACAGGATTACCTAGTTCAGGCACGTAAGTCTTAGAAACATAATTTACATTTAAGCAAAAGTGTACGAATTTTTATGCCATGTAATTTTTTGAATAAAATATTATTATCTTGTATATCTTTGGACATCACGGCTCATCTTCCGTGCGGAAGATGTCCGGTCCTTTGGAAGGCATACACGGGGACACAGGTCCAACGCGCAGAGGCCCCTTTGAGAGCTTTAATCTAAAATGGTGTGGGGCACCAACCTGGGACTATCCACGGCTGCACTATTGGAGTACAGTCATGGACCGTCCCAGGTGGGCGCAAAACTATTGTGAAATATGGCAAAAGTAAACCTGGTCTATGGGAGGGGGTGTTAAATGGACTGGATAACTTCTATTGCCGGAAGAAAACGGCGTCTGCCTTTCAAGCTTAAATTTGAATATGCAGATTACTATCGTTTTTTAGGATGAAACTAGATGGAGTGCACGGTAGCTGCAATAATGTATAGCCAGATTGAGTGTATTGTCATAATATAGACGTTGGTTAGGGAGCACACAATGTGAGTGAGCAAGAGGATACTAGTTGGAAAGAGTATTTAAAGTACCCATAATCGCCACTAATCCTAACTAATATTATAAATGTGAAAGTAAGTTTGTTTGTTACCTTTACACGCCTAAACCACTGAACCGATCATCCTGAAATGTTGCATTATACGTTGTAAGGTCTACAGAAACGGACATAGGGTACCTTTCATCCCGATAAAAAGTACAGTTCCCGATTAAAACAACAATAACGTTCTTTTGATAATAGATGGCGCCACGCGTTTTTCGAATCATGATTGAATTATATTATTATAGAAACTTTAGTAGTGTGTTAAGAGTTGACTGTCAAATTCTAAATTAACGCGAACGTAGCCGCGGGCAAAAGCTACTAATATTATAAAACCGAAAGTAACTCTGTCTGTCTGTCTGTCTGTTATGCTTTCATGCCTAAACCGCTGAACCGATTTTGATGAAACTTGGCACAGAGATAGTCTGGAATCTACAAAAGGACATAGACTACTTTTATTCCGAAAATACAGAATATGCGATAAACGTCATCCACGTGGGAGAAACCGCGAGCGTTCACTAGTAAAGAATAACTTTCTTAAACCATTACTTTACACAATGAAATTGGTGACGTCATCGAGACACGTAATGTTTGGTACCCCCACAAACAACCATGATGAATAAAAGAGTTTTCTGTATGGAACCTTAACTTTATAATGAATTGCCCTAAAGCTTGCGTGTGAAGATAACAGAAAGGTTTAAGAAAAAGTTTAAAAGGTTGTTATTAAAAAAGGCGTTTCATAGTATTGTTGAATATCTCGACGATAACGATATTAAATTATAACAATTACTCCACTATATTATTTTATAATTTAGTACATCGTCTAGTACAATATATCACAGAGCTCTGTAATTTATAAAAGAGACCTTTCTTTATCTTGATTTGTACTACCTGTGATAACAATAATTTCTATTTCATTCGTACTAAAACTTTCCCCAATAGTATTAGAGAAATAGCTAAAATCTATCTTTCACCAGCTGTTTTTACATTTTGATCACAGATTGGAAACTTCAACTTCTGAATTCGTATCCAAAGAGGAGAGATCGTTTTTCGATTCATTTCTCGAAATAAATAGCCGAGTGTGTGGCCGCGAATTAGTACATCCTTGACGACTAACCTTGTATAAGGTCGCACACAGCTACGATGCAGTCAGTCCGATTGTATGACGATAATAAATTCAGTTACGATACGTACAAAAAAAAGGCTCTTAGAATAGTTAGAAGCTACAACCATAGTAGCAAGCCTTTTGTATTTCGTTTAGAGCCCCTGCAGACCACAGACTTTCCATCGGCCGACAGTTTGGTCGGTTTCTTAATCAGTATGAAGATGTATGCAAGTGCACACACTGTAAGTGTGCGTCCTGAGTGAAGGCGCACGGGCGTATTGCGGATTGCGGAGCGGCTTTATCGTGGCTTTACCGTCAATACCTGTCCTTAGTGCACGCGGGAAAGTTGACGCGTACGCGCGTGTTTAGTGTTTCGTTTATTTTACTTTGGTTTTAATAATGTCGATATCATTGAAATCGCTGCCTCCCTAGTTTTGACATTTACAGTTTCGTCATAATTATACTTATGTTCATACTACAATAATATCGTCGTATCGTATTTATATATATATATATTTATGTATTTATTTACATATTATTTACTATTGTTTTATTATCTATGTCCTATATTTTTAATTGTTTTGTTATGTATAGTTAATTAAGTCGCAAATATCCTTTTTTTTATTTTTATTTTTGTACCTCTTTTCGATGCTGTTCTCTTTGACCCAAAGGTTGACTGGTAGAGAATTCCTTGTGGCATTAAGTCCGCCTTATGTACCACCATTGTGCATAGAAGTATTAAATAAATAAATATCAAAATTCAAACGTTTCGAACATTTATTTAATGCGCCGTTTATTCCGCCTGTGCGGTGCGCCGTCACTCAGGACGCACACTAAGAGCGGTTACGCACTGCATCCGATCCGAATCCGTGAAAATACGTTCCGAAGTAGTCGTAGAACTATTTGTATGGTAGTTTACGCACTAGATCCGACTTCCGTCATCCGATTTCTTTCCGTCATCCGTGAGTTTCCAATTCGGAAGAAAAATTGACGGACCGAAGTAGCCGTAGTACTGTTTGTATGAACGCTTTCGCATTACCTCGGATTCAAATCGGACGCCAAATGGATATGCCAAAGATGGCCCCTGAATTGTTTGAATTTGGATCAGAGATCGGATAAGTGCGTAAGCGATATCCGAATTTGGTCCGAGTTTTTTAGACTCTAGATTCGTATTTTCACGTATTCGGATCGGATGCAGTGCGCAAAGCAATATCCGAATTCGGTCCGAGTTTTTTACATTCTTATTTTCGGGGGCGCTTAGAGTTAGTACAATAGGATGCTGTTGCAATAAATCGTGCCGTTGTATTGTTCACGCCCACGCTCCTACCGTGTGATGTATAACGCTGGTGACTGTCACTAGACACACGCAATATGTTGAAACTGATAACGTGCCAACCAGAGATTCATCTTAGGCCCGGACTCCACCATAGCGGAGATGTGCGGAGATGTCTCGATCAACCAATAGGATTGCGTTATTTTCAAATCTCTCCGCTTAGCTTCAACTCAAAACGAATTCCTATTGGTTGTTTACGAGACATCTCCGCACATGTCCGGTTTGGTGGAGTCCGGGCCTTAGTGTCAAAGTTGATGCAGAGATGTGGAAACATTCTCTGGACATATTGTGAAATTTTGAACCTGATAAGTGACGATTTTCCATACAAACTTTCATCCCCTATTTCACCCCCTTAGGGGTAGAATTTCCAAAATTCCTTTCTTAGCGGACGTCTACTAACTATAAACTACCTCTCTGCCAAATTTCATCTTCATACGTCTAACGGTTTTCGATATTTCGTGATGAGTGAGTGAGTGAGTGACCTTTCGCTTTTATATATGTGCGACTACTAACATTATTAGGGTTAGACGACAGTCGCACTGCGTACAATCAAAAACTTTCTTATCCATCTATTATTAAGAATTTCCGTTGTAAGCAAAATTTCTTAAAGTAGTTACCATACATAATTGAATATAAAATATGAGGTCAACAAAATTAAACGGTATAAAATTTTATAATCCCAACGGAGCGGCGACCTTTTCTCACCACTCGTTACAGAACTTTGAATTTTTCTCATTCAAAATGATAAATATTTATAAGACAGCTAGATATCCCGTGCTGCTGTTGCATTATTTCAATAAATATGTAAACAGTAGCTCTCCGCAGGGGGGGGGGGGGGACGCCTTCGCTGCTCATGTTTACATTAAAAACTTGTATTGTATTCAGTGATTCCCACTCATCAACAGAAATTGAAATATAAATTGATTCCACGTTTATACGAGTTATACAGCGCGGCGCTACAAAATGGCGACATTAATTTAACACACGTGTAGGCCTAGCAGTCAGTAATTATAAAACTAATAATAAAACAAAAAAGACTGAAAATTTTAATTTTCAATCGTACTAAGTATAAATATACAACGTTATTTTTAGTATATACAAAAACCGAGACACCCCAACAAGATTTTCATCAGAACTGCCTAAATATGTGTTTTTTTTTTTTATAAATCTCCGAGTTTTACCGTAGTTTATGTCGCGTTAAGTTCCCTAGTAAAGTATGAAATGCCTGAGATGTGCTATGCAGGGGTTGTCTAATACACGGAAATTGACCAAGCGGACCGTCTCAAGCCTCAAAGTGTCCATTTCCGTCAACTGTTATGGGTAGAAACCTACGGAAACAAAACAGAAATTAACGAAAAAAAAATGTAGTGTAAAATATGTCAATCGATTCTCCTAGTGATTCTGAACAAACTAGTTTCAGGTTTATATACTAAAACTAAGCTTGTATATGTAAATAAAGTAACCAGCTACGTGCCAGCTGGTTGGTGTTCTACTCGCAGTCGCAAGCTGATAAGTAACTGAAAGAATGAATGTGTTGCACCATTTTGGTTACTTTAGTCATTATTTTTTCCCGTGTGGGGACGTGATAGAATATAAAACTTCCTCACCACACGCTGGGAATAGACGCGTGTTGTAAGATTATACACAACCCAGCATGCGACGTGGTAGGATCTGTACAGTCCGCCTCGCTAGCTACCACCCTCACATTAAAGTCCGGCGCCAAGCAGTTTACTGTGTTCCGTCGTGTGTATGTGAGAGCCAGAGGGGTATAGGGGAATCTCTCTATGTCTCTGTTACTTGGATTCGTGTGCTCCATCTTAGACCCTGTCTGCGCTAGAGTCAAATGAGACAAAGTAAAGTAGTAAAAAAACTACACTGAGTTGCAAGAAAGATACCATTAGGTGATCATTAACTAATCCATCATTAAGAATAATGTTTCCATTAAATTAATGGCTATTGCATGAACGCTAAGTAGGTCGTAGTTCGTTCTTCATTTACTAATTATCATATATTGAAATTATGGGGAGTTTAACACATCAAAAATTAATTTTAATGGATAGTTAATCATTTTATTAAATCTAGCTTCTTGCAATGGACAGAAAAGGTTAATGGAGCATTAACATTCTAATGAGAGCATTAAAATTTAATGGACCTTTCTTGCAACTGAGTGTTAGTGTTTGAAAATATTCATTGATCAATTTTTGAATTATTTTATTTTGTATCTCTTTGGACATCACGGCTCATCTTCCGTGCGAAAGATGTCCGGTCCTTTGGAAGGCATACACGGGGACACAGGTCCAACGCGCAGAGGCCCCTTTGAGAGCTTTAATCTAAAATGGGGTGGGGCACCAACCCGGGACTATCCACGGCTGCACTATTGGAGTACAGTCATGGACCGTCCCGGGTGGGTGCAAGACTATTGTAAAATATGGTGAAAAATATGTGGTCTATGGGATGGGGTGTTAGGTGGACTAGATAACTTCTATTGCCGGAAGAAAACGGCGTCTGCCTTTCCACATTTAAAATTGAAGTGTTGGCAGACGGTGACTCGCCAGCTCACTAGCTGGGCCCCCTGAAAAGCCGCCAGTACATAGGCGAAGGGGGCAACAGACGTGTGAGCGGCTAGAGGTGTAGAGAGGTGTGGCCCCGGTTTCGCCGTCGCGGGTCTAAGAGACCCGGAGTGGGTTTCCCCGCTATTACGCCTTTAGACACTTCCACCCCCGAGTATATAGCTCTGGCGGCCCCCCTCTGGCCGGCCGATAAAGACAAGCCAGAGTTGAGAGTCCTGCGGGCACTCTTGGGGTTCCACCCCAGCCAGCCAATAAAGGCAAACTGGAGACGAGGCCCTGACCGACTCTCTGAGGCAATAAGGTACGCAGTGTCGTCACTCACCAACAGCTCGCCACAAGCTGCCCTGCGGTTTGTAAGCTCTTCAGTAAACCTCATGATACATTTTTTATTATATGATGGGGTTGTAGAAAGCTAGTCTAATGTACCCTCCGGTTTTACGTTAATCTCATGATGAGGTAACGCCTTTCCCAGAGGGGGTTTATTATATTTTATTATTATTTTATGATTACGGATCACTAGCCCTACCCGTGTGTTAAATTAATGTCGCCATTGTAGCACCACGTTGTATAATTGTTCATAATTCCCGTATTAATAACTGATTGAAATATGTTTCAGTTGTTGTTGTAATAACGTATGTAATACGAGTGCTCGATCGGCTGGTATTTTCATTACTTTCAAAGTTGGTTCAAAAAGTGTAGTCATGCAGATTGTAATCGGTATGTCTGTCTATATCACTATTCTATTCACAGAAAAGCCGTTTCAGACCACTCTATTTAATTGCGTGGCAGTATAATGTTACTAAGTTTGTAAAAAACATACATTTTAGTTGGCTATTTTCGGCTTCCGTACTAAATCTCGTCTCATTTAAAAATAAAGCACATTTTTCCAGATAAAGCGGATTTGTTAGACTGTATTAAAACTAATAGGTTTAACATACGAAATACTGTACATAACGTTTGTTGTGGAAGAAAAGTTTTGTTTGTTTATTAGCTCACAAACATTCTACAATGTTTTCTCACGATTTAGGTTAATGTTATGGGAGCCTGCCGTTTTGCCAACATTATTTTGACAAAATTTAATTACCCGAACGCACCCATTTTATCATTTTAGCAACCATTTCTTATACCAACGCAATATTTGGAATGATATTAGTAAAACCAGAAACTACTACCAAAATAGTTAAGACGATACTAAGTATTTGGCTTATTTTATTTTGCGTAAAATAGGTTATACCAACTGAAATATTTGACTACATTCAAATTGGTAAAATTACTAGTAGGTAAGCAAGTTATTATTTAAATGTTCACTTTCCAAACATTAGGTTTGCGTTACAATTATTTGTGAAGAGTTTACTTGCTAAGTAGTAATTTGGCAAATGAAATTATGCGGAAACTTGTTTGGGAAGTGATAATTAGTCAATATTTTTTCGATGAAACAATGGAGACCCTAATGTTACGTTTGTAAAAAAAAATAGCCGCAGCGTGTTCTAGTCTGAGGGATCCCTTAAATTGCTCACTGTGCGGAAACTGAAATAACGCCGACAGAAACACTTTTTCTTCTTTAAAATAACATTTGTTTTTTTATACTTGGTAATCGCGCCAGGGCAGGGTCACAATAGTGATATTTCGAAACTGTTTCAGTACTCGGTAGTTGTAACAAACGTAATAGCTGACCATCGTTACTGTCACTGCACATCATTCATGTTTCAAACACGTTACTTACGTAACGGTATATTACTGTATGCGGGAAGCTCGTGAAAATCTCTTTTTACGACATTCAACATTCAATACTGACCTTAGTTTATGAAGACGGCGCAAATCGATCAGACTTCAATATTGAACAATGCTGCCACTGTCATCGTCGGTCAATTTAGGCATTGGTCTTAGAGGTCATGAAGTATCTCTATTATCCATTGATTTAACGTTAACGTATCGCTATTTCCACCAATAACCATATTGTTGCACAAAAATAAAACAAAATTAAGTATTTTTCCCAACAGATACTATTAATAGAAGTCCTATTTTTATTTTATTTTGACTAATTTTTTGTCAATTTATTGCGACAAACCGCAGCTTAGAGCGATATGTTCGGTCATTAGTCAATGCTACGAAACGCTACGGCGTAGCAACGTAGCACTACGACGCCGCTACACCCCGCGGCTTTACGAGTCCCATTGTCGACGTTATCTTTGCGTTCCACTGAGACATATTCATCGAAACAGCTGTACAGAAGTCCCACTCCGTATAATGCATGCTTAGTTGCAATGAAAAATATTTCTATTGCACATGCAATCTGCGTTACCGTCAACTGTTCCAGTTTAAGTTAATTATAGCGCGCACCCGTGGTGGTAATCAGTATTTATTTGTGTGATACTTCGCCAGGTCAAAAGTCGGCCTTCTGTATTATCTTATTTTTTCATGTACTACCCAATTGTGTTCAGAAGAGCTGCATGGGCCCACTTGTCATATGCCACTTCTGTCCAGATAAAAGTTGTTGTCTCGGAAATAAGTACGCAAGATTGAACGAGTTCTTTTCTATGTTTTTGTGTAGGTACAGTTAGCATCAGAAGTAGATGAGCAACTCAGGTGTCCAAATAATTAAACACATTCAAGATACCAAAAACATCTATGCAACAAAACTGTTCAAATTGATTTGAGCATCATAAACTCCAAATATATCTGAGCAGTCACATTGTCAAATATTTATTTACAAACTAAAAGTCTATGGTAAGTAAACAAGCTAAACATTCAAAGGTAACTAAGCAACACGTTATTCAGAAAGTCAGGATAGCAACGTAAAATGAATTGTATTTGATTGTACTTAGAGTCATAAATTAAAAGTTCAAAAATAGATACAATGTGTATTATTGTGTCAATACAGCATTTTTTTCTTTTTCTTCATATAGCTATATCCCTTTCATTTCGTGCGTGACGTCATTGACGTGTCTTTTGTTTATAATATAATCTGATAGTCAAGTTATAGGAAAACATCGTAAGGAAATTGAAACGAGTATTTATTCCGCGCGAAAGCCATTAAATTCGCAACAATCAGTTTGAATGAAACTGAAATTTTTATTTGCTACATTTTCTAGTATATCTTCAGGAATTGAATTCGTATTAAAGAGGTACCTACAAAATACCTCGGTTCATTTTAACTATGTTTTGGATTGATAACCGTGTCCAAAAAAGTACAAAATCTGTTAAGCGTCAATTTAATTACTCGGTTAAAAGATATCTAACGATGTAAAATCAGCCCGACTAAGCACGCACTGAGTGATAATAATTATGATTTTACGCAAGCGGTTTTCAAATGCTTCTTTTTCTATCGTGTCGGCACGAGCTATACAAGAATAGCTCATGCCGTGGTGAAAAGATTAGCCAGTCAGCAAGGATGGTAGCGAGGCTGACTGCCCAGGGTGCGCCGGACGTACCGAAGTATCGAATAGAATCACTCGTGGAGGCTCTTTTCATGCACCCCTTTTTTTTGCAAATGCTAAAAGCGGCTTATCTATGAACATGCACTGTAGCCTGATTTTAGTAGTCAGTTATCATCGAATCGCATCGAATATACCTTTAGCCAAAATCTAGCACGATACGTTTTAAAACAGTCACTTTAAAAAGAACCGCTAGTGCGTGCGCTGGTATAGAAAACCATACGCGTTACATTTAGTGGCTCACCGGCTGCCTTTAATTGCAATGCCTGCCTACATTTTAATCTTAATAACGTCACAGGACACTGTACACCTTACAGCGATAACACACTGGCATGGCGGTCGAATCCATATTGCTACAGAGAGACCCACTGGCAGTGCGAACAGTAGCATATACGTGCGTTCGGTTTTTTT
Organism: Amphipyra tragopoginis; assembly: GCA_905220435.1. Classification (NCBI taxonomy): domain Eukaryota; kingdom Metazoa; phylum Arthropoda; class Insecta; order Lepidoptera; family Noctuidae; genus Amphipyra; species Amphipyra tragopoginis. The sequence goes on along the minus strand of HG992006.1, from coordinate 227,913 downwards.
GAAGCGCGAAATGTAATGCGCTTGAATGCGCGCATACAAAAACTGTAAAAAAAACTAATAACCGACTAAAAAAACATAAAATTAACAGTCTCAAAAGTCAGTGGCTACAATTTTTTTTCAGTGTAGAATTGCACCGTCTTCTGAAACTGTTAATTTTATCTTATGGTAATTATTTTACTCCTTTTAGTTTTTTTTTTGTAGTCGGTTTTAACTTTTTTATAAGTTTATTTTTTATTGAATACGTTTTAGTGCCATAAATTAAACCCTCTCTCCTCCATACTCTCTCTCCCTCTCTCTTCATAACCCTTATTTTTGACTTTGCCGTAGTCGGGCATAATAAGTCCTTTCATGCTATACCTTACACGATATAATTCAAACATTCCGGAAAATGGGGGGGGGGGGTTACGCACCCCCTCATTTTTTCCAGTAGTCAGTTACCAACAACACGTGTAAACAAAGCAATATTAGTTATTTGAAAATTTTGCTTTGATCCGATGAGGAGTTCCGTTCCATATCTCTGAAGTTCATCAACAACATTTTTAGGGGACTAAACGAAAAGTACCTATACCCTCTCCAAGAAAAAAAGAATTTTTCGAATCGGTTAATAAATGACGGAGTTCTGAGGTAACAAACATAAAAAAAATACAACCGAATTGAGAACCTCCTCCTTTTTGAAGTCGGTTATAAACGAGCATAAACCAAGGTCTGTAACCGCCCTAAAACGTCTAGGTTTGTAACAGGCCTTAGTATCACTGAGCAATGTATTGAGAAATGGTTATTGTTTACATATTTTTGAACACTTTGGTTGCTTAGTTACATTTGACTACCTCAGTTGACAAGATGATTTGTTTGCATAGAAATATTTGAATTGCGAGTGTTCAGATGATTTTGATACATTGGATGCTAACAATAATTTGAACGCTATTGTTGTGCAGATGTTAATGTGTTTTTGAGAGTGTAGAATTATCTGAGTACCTGAATTGCTTCTATGTATCTGATGTTGACTGTACCATATCAAATGCAATAAATAAAATCAGTTCTTGTTATTGGTCATATTATTGGGCTTTAACTCCAAAGCTTTCGATGTCGAAATGTAATCGAATTTTCGTGTAAAAATGGACTTTGGAATTGCTTTGAACAAAATGATTGCTTCGGCTTTGATTGCCAAACTATTTTATAGGATTTTTGGAAATTTTATTGAGGATTTTTAGTGTAAAAATATTTTTAATGAAAGTTAGAAAATTTTCGACTTGCTTGACCTCATATTCGACGGTCACACGGTTTGTAGGGTAAGACAGAGAGGCAACGTTTCACTAGTCTATCGCACCTTGTATACCGTTCATAATTACGTCATAGTATGCTGCCGTCTCTCGGAAGTGTGGACGTTATGACGTCATTACTCCGCGTTGTCGCCCGGTTTGATGGTCGGAACACTTTAAGGGACTCTTTTATATGATTGTGACGCGTACTGAATACCAAACATTTGGACTGTTTTGGGACTTGTTTTATTTATTTATTTATACTTCTATGCACTATGGTGGTACATCAGGCGGACTTAATGCCATAAGGCATTCTGTACCAGTCAACCTTTGGGTTAAAAAGAAAAGCATCGAAATAGGTACAGCAAAAAAATAAATAAAAATGAGTTGACAATGTTGAACAGAATGTAAAACAAATTGGTAAGATATAAATTACATAAAATACACATATACGAATAATAAAATATATAGATATTATAATATATATAAAATACAAAATTAATACTATTATGACGAAGACTAAACTAGATGATTAGGAATGTTTTCTGTGACAAGGGAAAATTGAGGATAGCATATCTTTCTAGAATAGATTGAATCATGGTAAAACATTGTCTTAACTATTTTGTTTAATGCCTCGTTGGTCTAACAATCGAAAGCGCGCTGCTGAACATTTGGTCCTGGGTTCAATCCCTAGGACGGGCAGTGTTATTGGGTTTTCTCATTGGAAGTGTGGAATTTCTCAGTAGCAGCCCAGAGTCTGCATATGTGCCCGGTTGAAGGCAATAGGGTCGCTCTCTTTTACTGGTGTATTATACACCTCTGCCTAACACTTCGGGGAATACAGGGGTGATGTTATGTAAGATTTTATATTTTATCACTCAAACACTGCCCGCTGTTTTTGGAAACAATCTAATTTGTGCTCTGACGAAAAATAAGCTTAGTTTGCTTACGTCTCCAAACACGTTCTTTGCTTTTCTGATGAATTAGTTCATCATCATGAAACCGAACTCTCAATGGACAAAAGGCTATACCTGTAGGTCATCATCATCTGCCTAGCCTTTTCCCAACTATGTTGGGGTCGGCTTCCAGTCGAACCGGATGCAGCTGAATATCAGTATTTTACATGGAGCGACTGCCTATCAGACCTCCACAACCCAGTCACTGGGTAATACGATACTCTTGGTAAGACTGGTTGTCAGACTTTCTGGCTTCTGACCAACAGTAACGACTGTCAAAGATCTACAAATGACAGCCGGGACCAACGGCTTTACGTGCTTTCCGAGACACGGAGGAAACTCGCTATGGTAAATGGTCACCCATCCACAGACCAACCTCGGCAAGCGTGGCTTAACCCGGAAGATCGGTCTATGCGGCTGTAATTATTTAGCCACGAGCTCCTCAAAAGGCTATACCTGTAGGTACAATTGTTAATTCACAAAGCTGCCACACATGTGTGCTAAGGGCGTCTGTCCCCTCTGTAATTACGGGAGCTCTTTGTAAAGCACAGCTTACGATGTCATTACGCCTTTACACTCGCTCGTCATCATCCTGGCCTTGTCTCCACCACATTGAGGCCAACTGTTCCTGTCATGCCCTTTTATGAGAGGATATTGCGTCGCTTATGAGATGCGCTTTGAGTAATCAAGTCAGGTTTTTTTAGTTCTATAGTGTGACGAAACGTAGATACATTTAATCTTAAGTGTCACTTTTGCAATTGCAAGACCATTAGCAATTTGTGAACGACATAATAAGTTTCGTGAGATACATTCATATTTATGATTAGTTACAGTTTACTCGGGTACATATTTCGGGAATGCCCGAAAATTTTCGAACCCAAACGGAGCCCTTAATCGTGAACTAAACACAAGGCTGGACTCGTGACCTAGCCGCGTGATCAGCTCATGATCAAGGGCTCCGTTTGGATCCGAAACTAGTCGGGCAATCCCGAAAAATGTACGTGAGTAAACCGTAACTAATCATAGACTGCTTCGTTGGTCTAGTGGTCACAAGCGCGACTACGAAGCTTAAAGTCCGGGGTTCGATCCCCAGGTCGGGCAAAGTGTTATTGGATTTAACGTGTGGAATTTCTCAATAGCAACCCGGAGTCTGGATTTGTGCCCGGTTGATGGCAATAGGCTCGCCCCCTATTACATGGGACTTAAACATAACGGCGAAATTAATGTGGGTGTACTATAGTACACTCACATTAAGGACCAGGCCACACGGTGCGGTGCGGCTCCGGCGCGGCGCCTGAGCGACGAATCGGCGGGCCGTACGAGCGGGGTGACGTCACTCGTGTGCCCGCTGATTGGTCGCTCACGCGCCGCGCCGGAGCCGCACCGCACCGTGTGGCCTGGCCCTAATTTCTAGGTGTATACACCTCTGCCCAACCCTTCGGGAAATACAGGCATGATGTTATGTTAATCACGGACATAATATTTTTTCTTAATTTTATTTATAACTTTAATTAATTCAGTAATGATATTTGGGCTCAAATCCCAAACTTCATTAGTGAATTCTTGTGAAAGCTAATGTAAAAGCCAACAACAAAGAGGAGAAAATATTGCCAGACTCTAGAAATAGAAGTAATTAACACCAACACTAAATGGTTTTTTCTTACATTATACTTAACTAGCTTTTGCCCGCGGGTTCGCTCGCGTTAATTTAGAATTTGGCAATCGACTCTTAACGCACTACTTAAGTTTCTATAGTAATATTATTCATTCGTGATTGGAATAACACGTGGCGCCATCTATGAACGTTATTGATGTTTTCCTCGGGAACAGTAGTACCTACTTTTTTCGGGATGAAAGGTACCCTATGTCCGTTTGTATACACCTAACAACGTATATGCAAAATTTCAGGATGTTCGGTTCAGTGGTTTATGCGTGAAAAGGTAACAAAAAAATAAACTTACTTTCGCATTTATAATATTAATAATAATTAAGTTAGGATGTTTGTCGTTTCTTGCTGCCATTTTACTTTTCCAACTACAATCGTTTATTTATCACCTCGATATATTTTGTGAACATTGTTCCACATTGCAAGCTAGCCTCGCGATGTGTGCCTCATAAAACTTGTGTAACGCGATAAGTTAATAGTCTCGTATCGAGACAATAAATTTTGTCGCAAGTGTCGTCAGTGGTCGCACTCGTGTCGATGTGCGATGCTTGCGACGTGATACTGCAGTGCAGCTCTACAACGTGTGACATAATAAATGTACACACTGAAAGTAGTTTGTTAAGAATCGGTTACCAAATCGAATTCACGTGTAATTTTTTATGTGTCATGTGTTGTTTATGTCTTTATTAATTAATACCCTCTAATTAATTAATAATCCTCTCCACCGATCGTCACTATTATCCCAGAATCGTACGTGAAGCAATTGAAATTAAGAAGTACAAGAATTTCAATCGGGAAGATGGATATAAATTGTCAACATCGTGGAATCCGGTCATCAGCAAGTGTTACCGTAGACGGGACGGTTTAGGCGAGTGTAAAGACGTCGTTAGTGTAGTGTGTCGAAGTACCGACGATAACATAATAAAATAAAATAAAAATCAAGATCGAGTGAGGGTAGATGAAAATACTTTTGCTTCACGAAGATGACAACTGCTCCGCAACTTCAGTCTACCCGTGACCACGGCCGGTGTAATTCGGCCGAAACGTCGGGATAAAAAGGTATTTAGTGCCTTTTAAGTTTCTACGCGACTAGACCCGAATCTGTATTTTTATAATAATTAATACCCGTTATTTAAATATTGGCTTAAAGCTAAGAATTAGAATTATTGTACTAGCTGTTGTTGTAACTGTACTAACTGTACCTGGCATCCGTTGCAATGCACTTTTTCCTACTTACTACCTACCTACTACTTACCTATTACCTACCTTCAGAATCAAAATCAAAATAGTAATAAAAAGTCAAAACCATTTTCATGCATGCGGTAAACAAATGAAGAATATGGACATACTGAGATAATTTAGTAATTTAGTTTTTTTTAAATATCGAAATTTTCTTTCATAAGAACCTTCTCCTGACAATTACAAACACAACAAAAAAAAATTTAGCTAAATCGGTCCAGCCGCGCACACGTGATGCCGTGACCAAAGGAAATAAGGATTCATTTTTATATAAAAAGATAAACATGCGGCAGGCGGGATTACGAATAAAAAAAAAACTGTTAAGGCCTGACCTCAAATCGTCATTATCATAATTTTGCCGAAAGACATTCACTGCTAGACATAGGCCTCCCCCAAGCACAGCCACATCGACTGGACCTCAAATAAAAAAAATTAAAACCGTATCGCAACCTTAAAGAACACCGTTTTATTATGAAATACTAGATGTCACTCGCGGCCTCGCCCGCCTGGATGTCGTTTATCACGTATTATCGTATTTTTTGGGACAAAAGGAGCCTATGTCCTTCTCCAGGTTCCAGACTATCTCTGTACCAAGTTTCAACAAAATCGGTTCAGCGGTTTAGGCGTAAAAGCATAAAAGACAGCCAGACAGAGCTACTCTTGCATTTATAATATAAGTAGGGATTAGTCAACAAGCTGATCAACGAGTACACAATACACTGTTAAAATAAATAAAATTAATTGAATTCATTTATCAACAGTATAGCATTTACTATTCATACAGAAAATATCAGTGTCACTCCAATACGCCTCGATTTAAACATGAATGTGTTGTCCAATGTAAGCGGGCGACATTGTTATTAACGATTAATAATTATCTGTATAATTGCATTGTTTGTAACTGCTACCGTTAAAATAATAAATATTTCCTCATTTTATTTGTATTCAATTATCCAATTGAGTTGTTTGACTGCTGGCAGATTGCTTGTGGTACTGTGGGTATATTTCCATCGACAAACAGATGTCGGCTAGAGAAAAAGTAAAATTCGGTTTTTCGGAGACAAAAGTTGTCAGTGCGCGCTGACAACTTTTGTCTCCGGAAAACCGAATTTTAAGAGCATACTCGTGTTTTACTTAACTGTAATGTTGCACAATGCTCTTTATCACTTTGTTTCCAGATTTTAACATATTTTATTTCAAGCATTATGGAACACGCTCTTCGCTTTCTTCTCTCTCTTCTGTTGATCACGCTTCCGCTTCTGCTTCTTAGTGCTTCGCAGAAGCTTCTTGATCGCATTCTCTGTATTATCTTCTTCTAGATCAACGTCGGTGCTTCCTACAGAGGAAAGCTTGATTTTCTTGGCTGGCAACTCTTCGGGTGTCGGCTGTAGTTTTGATTTTTTGGGCCTGTCACCAACAGTCTCCATCTTCTCAAACAAATGGTCATAATCATCTCCTTCTTCTGCTTAGATAACAAGACGGACAGTATTTATTTATTTATTTATGAAAAAAACAGTTACAATTTTAATATACAAGTAATGACAACACAGAGATTACATAATTATGTGTATAATAGCTCGCGACGTTATCCACATCTTAATACTAAAAACTTATTACGGAACTTTTAGCACACGAGTGAAATATAAACGGTAAAAACCAATAAAAGTGTTGAGTGAAGAAATAAAATAAAAACAACAGTATAAAAAACTACGGTAAGAATAAAAACTATCAAAATAAAATAAAAACAACAGTTCATATTCTACAAATCCGAGTGACTAAGTAATTGGATCAAAGAGCTTCTAAATTTTTTAGCAGACAATGTAAACAAATCTAAATCTGCAAAAGCAGATTTAAAAAATTTAAGTTTCAGTGCACTTTTTGGCTTACCACTGTGTGTACTTAGTGCTGCTGATTACTTTAACGTAGTTCGTTAAACTCACCAGGATTTTATACTTTCCGTCTAATAACTTACATTTAAATAATTATAACTAGATGAACCAAGTAGAATAAAACTTCAACCATTACTTAACTAACCCATTATGAAGTTAGAACTTATTCATTCAAGTTGAAGAAAAACTTGATAATTACTTTATGATAGATTATTTTTACTTACGAAAGTATATTATAGTACCTAAGTTAATGTATTCCAAGCATGTAACCAAAACTCGGAGAGTCGAAGCATTGATTTATTGACCAGACATTTTCAACTTAAAGTTTTTAACTTATAATAAATCCATTATTTTTCTTCTACAAATACTGCAGGTTTACATCTTCAAAAATATGAAAAGGTCTGCACATGTTTTTCTTCATTGCACATGTACAACGGTTTCGAATAAGACTTTATTAATCACTACGTAGTATAAAACAAAGTCGCTTCCCGCTGTCTGTCCCTATGTATGCGTGTAGATCTTTAAAACTACGCAACGGTTTTTGATGCGTTTTTTTTTAATAGATAGGGTGATTCAAGAGAAAGTTTTATATGTATGATACATTGCACCCGTGCGAAGCCGGGGCGGGTCGCTAGTAAAATTGGGTTACACTTCGACATTTTTTAACTGACACCTTGAACCTAGTCCAGCTAGTTAGGGAGATGAGTGTCTTAAGTTCAGATATATTAAGGCTTCGTGCTTGCTGTGAGTAATATAACATCTGCTCTTGGCAGCTTAGGTTGACGGCTTGACATACTCTTTGACGAATACAAATGTCTTGATCTTTGTATATTATAAATAGACGACTTTCATAGACGCCAGAACTTAAAAAATATACAAGGTTAGTCGGAAAGGGGGTACTAATCCGCATACCACTTCAAGTATCATTGATGCCGGTTTTAAAGCAGGTGTTAAAATTTCAAAATTCGATAATTTTTATTTCCATGTATACATATTTTTTATTTTAGTTTTTTCAAAAATTCTTCATCCCTACTTTAGTTACGAATTCAGAAAATGGAGCTTTAATTCGTGACCCCAAATAATTATAACCCAAAATGTCAACACACGTGATCATAGCTGAAGATAGATAGATTTTAGCATATTTTTATGTCATTTTTGAACAGCTATTTCTCTTAAACTATTGAGTTTTGGGGAAAGTGGTAGAACAAAAGATACTCATTATTTTGGGTACTTTAACACCCTTTCGAATTAGTACCCCCTCTCTGACTAACCTTGTAGATCTGCATGTTTAGTCTGAATCATCGGATAAGTTTCCGTATCTAAACTGTAAGTACCCGATGAACTGATTTGCAATCCGACGGATTACAAAACGCTTTTCACAATTCCTATCTGAAGGCATTTCCGAATCCGATAAATGATTTTTGTAAGGTGTGTTTCTTGGGAACGCTATGCAATGGTGAAAAATGGATTCATCATCTGCCTAGCCTTTTCCCAATGGTGAAAAATGGATTATGGTGGTAAAAAAATATTTTCTTGTTATTTTTAACATAATTGAGTTAAATTCAATTGCAGAAAAGGGTAAACACAAAGGCATTATTCCATAAGTTTGTAACCATCTAAAATTAAGTACACTTGCATACATCAAATCTTTAAAGGCAGCAGCCAACATTCTAACAGCATAATCTATACTAATATTATAAAGAGGTAGAATTTGTTTGTTTGTTTGTTTGTTTGTATGTAGGAGGTAATCTCCGAAATTACTCATCCGATTTCAAAAATTCTTTCACCAATAGGAAGCTACGTTATTCCTGAGTGCTATAGGCTATATTTTGGGATCAAAAAATTAGGGATCCGTAAATTAACGGGAGCGAAGCCGCGAGCAAAAGCTAGTATAAAATAAGGTGGGTGGACCATGGAAGGCCACCTTAACAATAAAACAGTATTACTCCTTTATTTACAGGATAAATGAAAAAACTCACTATTAAGTAAAACTTTGTTTCATTGTTTAACATAAAATACAAAAACATTTAATAAGGAGCTTATAAATCTTTGTTAAATTTAAGTTTTACTAAACCTTTCCAAACGGCCTTGCTAACAGGGCTCTACTTAACCGAGGCCGACCTATTAAATCAGTCATATTCTTAAAAGTAACGTTATAACAATAAAACACTGCAGTAATACTTAAACTACATTTAAGAATCTTTTGTTAAAACAAAACAAATAATATTGTCATGTAAAAATTATTCACTGAACATCACCAAGATGTTCATAATAAGGCCATAGAATAATCTGTTCGGACATTATTGAAACCTGGGTATAGATAGACACTAAAATTTAACGGATGACTAACAAAAACTAATTAAAACAGTAGATAACTAAGTAATTTTACCAGGCTCCATACAAAAATGTTATATGATTTAAGCAAAATTTTTATTTAAAATGGTGCATTCAAGAAAAATCCAAAAAAATATTAAAAGCATAATATATTGCGTATGCATTGTTTTACATTAACCGACACGTACTTAATACATATTCACTAGCTATACTTACATATAATTCTGGGAAGATGTTCCTAGCAAAGCCAACCGTAAATTTTTTGATTGACCTTACTAGGAACCATCGGCTTTCCTAGGAACAGTGTTCCGAACAGTTTTCTAATTTAACATGAAACAAAAGTAATAAATTCCTTCTTCAATGGCAAAGCAAAATCATCATTATCAATGCAAAATCTAAACTAAAATGCCAATATTATTACTTGGAAACTCACGTTTTGCTATACGAGAGAATAAGAATTTCAGCGTACACAACCGACCTCAACAAAGCGAGGGATTGCATTAACAAAATTTGGGCGCGAGCGACTCGGCGCCGCGTCTACGGTTTTAAGTTGGACGGATCTTCGTGTGAGTAAAGCGGATTCGCGATCACACGATAATAACTGCGATTTTTGAACAATCGGCCTTAAAAGGAGCAGAGCCTTAAATGGCTCACCCACCTTACGTATACTTACTATAAACAACGCTTGAAATGATTTACAGTCCATATTGTTACCACACAGTTTTTTAATTTGCTACAGTGAAAATTGTATTGTTTTATTTAAAATCTAGTGCAATCCGACAGCAAATAGCTAGCGGGAAAGTTTCCGTAAATTTGCAACTTCATTCCGAATAGAGGATTTGTGAATAAACTTTAGAGGACACCGAGGATAGTTTCTGATTAGGTACGATAGGGGGTTTTCTGATGGTTGAGAATAAGCATGCAGATTTCGTAGATCGACCAATCAAAAAATCAATCGATCAACATGGTTTAGGTAGATAGTTACTACTTGTTATAAATAAATGCCTACATGCGACCTCACTTGCATAGAGTCCGCGAGGCCTAAGCTGAGCTTTGCATTTGTGTGAGAATTAATGCAGACGCATCCTTTGCTTGGTTTAAACCGGTTTATACTGCTTTTTAGCAATCGATTATATATGCACTCACACAAATGCAAAGCTCAGCTTAGGCCTCGCGGATTGTACTCTCTTGTGTAACTCGTAATTAAGACCAAGCCTAACGGGTAATGACGTCATTGTGGCTGCATGGTATATGATCTGCTTCATAAATCACATCCGTGCTGCAGTGGACAGTCACAGCTGCATGCGACACATAATTATACACTTTACTTCTTGCATGTACTGTACCAAAACTAATTACAGTTGAACGTTGTGCTTATGCAGTAGCTTATAATACTAGTATATATATGTATATAGAGTTTTACATACCAACTCCACTACACAGTATAAAACAAAGTCGCTTCCCGCTCTCCGTCTCTATGTATACCTAGATTAGATCTTTAAAACTACGCAACGGATTTTGATGAGGTTTTTTTTAATAGATAGAGTGATTCAAGAGGAAGTTTTATATGTATACTACATGCATAATATAGTAGAGAATGCACCCGTGCGAAGCCGGGGCGGGTCGCTAGTATATCATAAAATAAAAAGATTTTCGTAATTTGACTAGGTACTCATATTCGTCGCCTGGCACATGCACATACACGCTATGTTCGTTTACACGGAACGAACACGAACATCGAACACGAATCACTATGAAGGTGTTTGCCGAATACACTGTACGGTACGTACCTACATGCTAATAATGTGTTCGATATTCGTGTTCGTTCGTACGTGCACGGCTTAAGAGGTCTTAATAAGTTAGTCCGTATTCTTTCTGTTTGGGTTCCCATAAATAAGCGTCACGGATGTGTGCGTGCACTGACCGACATAAGAAGAGAGGTACGTATACAGGGTGAAATTGTAAACACCCGACAAACCGAAATGGGACATTGTACTCATCACTATCAACAACTTTTACTATGGGACCAAATCTGAAATCGCGAAAAAAAACAGTTGTTCCCTACATTTATGTTCGCTTAGCTCGTCAAAATGTAGGGAACAGCAGATTTTCTTTCGCGATTTCATGTTTGTTCGCATAGTAAAAGTTGTTCATAGTGATGAGTACAATCTCCCATTTCGGTATGTCGAGTGTTTACAATTTCACCCTGTATAAGTAATTTGTAATACCTATTGTAATAGTGTACGTGCAGTGCTGCTAAACATGTGTGTGTTTTTTTTCAGATAAGACATGCCGGTGCAAAGTCGAGATGGTGTACATACCGCCGGTGAAGCGGCCTGAACCGCCGACGAGCCCTGAACAGGAGCGCACCACAGAGATTGGTAACATAACTCTTACTATCAATATAATACAGCATGTAAGGGTAAACACCGTTATCACTCAAACCATGGGTAGTTGATTTAAATATAAAAATATAGGACCGAGTAAAAAACAAATATACGCGCGAGAAATGAGCGACGCGGCGGTGCTACGACGCGGCGTACACACACTCGCTAACAAGACAGCTGACTGACTGGGGTAGCAAACTGTGCGGGGCCGTGCGTCGGGCCACGGCGCGAGTTCCCCGCGCCCCCTCCCGTAGCTTGTTGCCCCCGCGCATAGGGTGAAATGCTTTTGAGGAAAAATGACAATTTTATAAATAAAAAAAAAATATTTTTCATTGATTTTACGTTCTATAAATGAAACCAAACCACTGGTTTCAAGGATAACGGTGTTTACCCTTACAGCATGTATAAGAAATATTGGAGGAAACATTACGGCGCAGCCAACGTTGTCTCATACTAGGATTTGTCTTGTATCGTGAATACTTCACTGACGAAAATCTTATAAGCACACTTGGAAGAAATTTTAATATCCGTAGAATATAATCTTGAAATATTCTTCAAAGATTTCAGGTGGATCGTAGCACAATGTATAGTTTACTATGCATGCTTTTATTTAACTTGCAATGTATGTATTATATGTATATTCATTTGTTTAGGTCAAATATTGCAACTGAATTTTAAAACCATTATCCGCAACCGATTGAGCTGAAATGTTGCATACACGTTTAGTTTGGATGACAATGCATGGTTAGTTAAGTGACGTCTCAAACTCAACTCAAACTCAAAACTCATTTATTCAAAATAGACTAGAATGACTTAGTTCTTTTTGAACGTCGATTTTACAATATAGACATCCCCCAAAAAGCCCTCCCTTCACCGCTTCCTAGTGTTTTTGCTGTGAAGAAGAAACGGCGCAACAAACTCCCCAGCAACACAGATATGTCTGTCAAGTGAATAAATTAATTGACTCTATACAAAGAAAATCATAATATTTTTTACAATAATAAAATTATGCACATAAAGGAAAAGTAAAAATGAAAATAGTACATAAGTAGGTATATAAATCAATTCTGTATGAATTGAGATAAATCAAAATCGTATCTAAATAATATAGATACATAACTAAACAAACACATAAAAACTAATGGTTTCCAGGGAAGCCACATGTGCAGAAAAGAATTAGCGCCACACGTCCCTATCGTCAACATAGTCGTTTATCTTATAGTATGCCTTTTTAATGAGAACTGATTTAACGTATGATTTAAATTTGCCATCGGTGAGATCCGTAATTGTTTTGGGAAGCTTGTTATAAAATCTAAGACAATTTCCTAGGAATGACTTATTCGTTTTGGATAATCTAAATTTAGGGACTACTAATTTATGTTTGTTCCTAGTATTTATATTATGAACGTCGCTTTTACATTATACATTGGCAGATTTTTACGTACAAACATAATATTTTCAAAAATGTAAAGGGAAGGCATCGTCAGAATATTAATCTCTTTAAAGAAATCTCTAAGCGACTCCCGAGGACCCATATTATAGATCGCGCGGATTGCCCTCTTCTGTAATATAAATATCGAGTCGCGATCGGCCGCTGCCCCCCACAGCAGAATACCATATGACATAATGCTGTGGAAGTACGCAAAATAAACAAGTCGGGCAGTAGGTATGTCAGTTAGCTGTCTAATTCTTCTGACTGCAAAAGCAGCAGAACTTAACCTACTAGAAAGGGCTGTTATATGAGCTCCCCACTGTAATTTGGAATCTATTGTTATGCCTAGAAATACCGTTTCATCTACTATGTCCAGTTTACTGCCGTCAAGCGTTATGTTTACTCCTACATGAGGAACGTTTGGCAACGAGAACTTTAAACATTTCGTTTTAGTGGCATTCAATAAAAGATTATTTGCAGCAAACCATTTAGAAAGAGCGGATAAACTACTATTTACATTTAAAAGATCTATGTCTTTCCTATTGATTTTAAAAATAAGGGAAGTGTCGTCCGCAAACAAAATTATATCAGATAGTGCTGACATCATGTAAGGGAGATCATTAATATAAGCTAGAAACAGAAAGGGGCCCAGAATTGAGCCCTGTGGCACACCCATTTTTACTAGAGACCCTGAAGATGTTATGCCAGATATGCCTACTTTTTGTTGTCTTTTGGAAAGATAGGATAACACCAGTTCCAGCGGACGTCATTATAAATCAAATATGGCGGACTCCCAAAGATGGCGGACTAGTTATTTTTATGTACCCCCATGATATGGGTATTAATTAAAAGGGTTTGCTGAGAAAAATACGAAAAAAGACGTCACACTAAAAAATAAAATTTCATTTTAAAACCTTGTGATAATTGAAAGTATACTCCTTTCATTACCTCAAAAACGAAGCATGCAGATTACAAATGAACCAGTAGATCACGCGGTTTGAAGGAATTACACGAATTCGTTTACACCCTGTATACAAAACACGCAAAAAATCTTTAATTAATAGGATAAAACTTTAAAAGTTTATTTTTTTCTATGATGAAACAGTAGCACTGTTAGCACATGTATCATAATGCATGAATCTGTCCGCTTGGTCTGTTACACGCAATGGAGTGCAACAGTTTAAGTGATGTAAGGATAGCGGATGTACAATGGCACGTCCTCACCGCGCCTCACTTGTAGCACACATATACACAAACACAAACCTACTCAACACTCACAAACATACACACACATACTCACACACTCACAGAAATATTGTATGTTTTATCTAATACTAATAATATCGGTATGGAAGAGCGGAGTCTCCCAATACAGGCATTTCTTGCTTAAAGGGAGGCTCCAATCACTAAGTTGTTTTTGCAAATATTGTTGGAGATCTAAACGATTTTTGATTTGATTTGATTGAATGTTTGACGACACGTCCGGTGCAGTGGCTGAGCGGCTTCTGCGCTACGGGTCGTGTGTTCGATTCCCACACGGAACAAAAATTTGTATGGCCTACAGATAGTTGTTTCAGGTCTGGGCGTTTTTGTATGTGAGATTTGCGCTGTAAACGCACCCAAGATACAGGAGAAATTCTAGTGAGGGGTCACGTTTTAAAAAAAGAAAAAAAAAGTGCTCAGCGAGCAATGACTTCAAGAATTTTGGCGATGTTTTGGTGCGATATAAACAGTTGTAATAAAAAATAAACTTTAAAAAAAAGACAAAACCGACTTCAAAGAAATACTAAAAGGAGTAAAATAATTACCATAATATAAAATTAACAGTTTCAGAAGTCGGTGGCTTCTATTTGGTTCAGTGTAGAGTTGCACCGACTTCTGAAACTGTTAATTTTATATTATGGTAATTATTTTACTTCTCTTAGTATTTCTTTGAAGTCGGTTTTAACTTTTTTTTTAAGTTTATTTTTTATTAAATACGTTTTAGTGTCATAATTTTAACCCCCTCCTTCATAACCCTTCTTTTTGGCTTTAACGTAGTCGGGCATAAAAAGTCCTTTCAAATGATACCTTACACGATATAATGAAAACATTCCAAAGGGGGGGAGGGGGAGACACGCACCCCCTCCTCTTTTCCAGTAGTCAGTTCCCAACAACAAATATAAACAAAGTAATATTAGTAATTTGAGAATTTTGCTTTGATCCGATGAGGAGTTCCGTTCCATATCTCTGAAGTTCATGGTCTAATCATAAAAAAAATTATATGGGACCAATCGGGAAGTATACCCTTTTGAACAAAAAAAGAATTTTTCAAATCGGTTCATAAATGACGGAGATATGAGGTAACAAACATAAAAAAAATAAAAAATACAACCGAATTGAGAACCTCCTCCTTTTTGAAGTCGGTTAAAAACAAACACAGTCTCGAATAACAGTTATCTTACAGCCCTTATATTAGTTTAAGATTACCCATACTGTTCCAGTAAATTAAATCACAATTTGTGTCGAGTGGTGCTTCTGTATAGTTGTGTGTGATATTATTCTGTTCAGTAATGTGGTCGGAACAATGACGTCAGGCTGGTAATCCATACCAGAGCTTAGTATTACCGGTATCACGGTCACCGTAACTTAAACCTTAATTACATTCTGTTGATTAAAGCGCTCGACTATGTAATACATGTATATGTTGTATGAATATGTAAGACCCTGTTTATAGTAATGTTATACTAACATTTGCAAGTGACTTCGCTTGTGTGTTACACTCGTGTGTGTTACACTCGTGTGTGTCTAGGTTATACTCAAGCCGTCATCTATAATACAAGGTTAGTCAGAAAGGGGGTAATAGTCCGAAAGGGTGTTAAAGCACCCATAATAATGAATAACTTTTGTTCGACCACTTTCCCCAAAAGTTAATAGTTTAAGAGAAATAGCTGTTCAAAAATTACATTAAAAATTCTCTAAAATCTATCTATCCTCAGCTACGATCAGCTGTGTTTACATTTTAGGTCATATTTGGGGCCACGGATAAGAAGCTCCATTTTCTGAATTCGTAACTAAAGCAGGGACGAAGAATTTTTGAAAATACTAAATTAAAATATTTTTTCATGGAAATAAAAATTATCGAATTTAGAAAAGAGAATAACCAAAAGTGGTACCAAAAAGTCTCATGCATCAAGATCAAAATATTATAGTCATTATTTTGATAATTTTTTACGACATTACGCGTCGGAGATTTGATTTTTGAACAGGAAATTTAATTTAAACTAAAAAAGTGTTGATATTGTTTTATTCCCTTTACATGACGTTCCGTTTCACATGATTTATGATTACTATAACCTTGAATTTTGAAAATGTCATGATCACATCTTTCAAAAACATGTAAAAAGATTCTACATTAATTAAAAACAACTAGAATAGATTAGAATTTTTATTTAAACGATTACTATTTTTTTATCTATGGTTAATTGGCCGTTCACAGCCGGTCATAGAGATGTAGAATGCAATAGATGCGGATTACTGTTTTTAGAGCAATAATAAATCGTGTATGACATGTCGACATTGTCAGGTTATTTAGATTATTTCTAAAATCTCCGAAACTCGCGTTGTGTTTACAAAAAGAACTTTTGTAGGAGTTAATATGATAAGTGTAGTCTATAAAAAACAAAGTTTGACTTTGATGCAGCATGGTACGGGACTCCATACATCCATGAGCATTGGACTTTTAATACTTGATTTAAAACAGTCATCAGTGATACTTTATGTGGCCTGCGGATTAGTATTCCCTTTCCGACTAACCTTGTATAATCAATGTAAATCTAATAATCTCGAAATAATCTTATAAAATCTGTCTAGCAGACCTACCATGTAGACAAACGAGAGACCTAACACCAACTACCATAATATTATAGTAAAACAAATTGTATTATTTATTGTTTTGGGTGCATGAAAAGAGTCTTCACAAGTGACGATACTTCAGTACGCCCGGCGCACCCGTGGCTGTCAGCCCCGCTACCAACCTTGCCGACTGGCTAATATTTTCACCACAGCATGAGCCATTTTCGCATAGCTCGTGCTGACACGAGAGAAGAAGAATTGTTTGAAAAAACTATACGGTACTTAAAGTTTAAAGCCGGCTCTTCTCTTTAGGACCTACTTTATGAGACCTTTTTTTTTTATGGATGGGAAATCATCATATGACTCCTTCCGCTCTGGGCGGAGCGGAAGAGAGTGTCAGACTCTTCCTGACTAAAACCCATCCATGTTCCTCCTAATTCCCTTTGCGTTCCAGGGCCGCGGTAACTCTTTCGAATAATATGAAACCTAGCAACTAAAATCATGACATTTCATTATTTGTTTTTAAATGCTTGTTTGAAATAAAAGGTTTGAACTTCGGTCGTTTTATTATAAAATAAAAAGAAAACATTCGTAGGCTGTAGCGACTTAAACGGGTAACTAAATTTGAAGTTAAATAAATGTATTTAATCACAACTGGAAATGTAGTTAAAAAGTCGAATAGACTTTTCCTTGGACTTTTATACAAAAGTAATCAAATAATCTGAAAATGTAAATTTCTCGTCCTATCTAAAGATTTGACTAAAAAGACTAACTTAATATCTAGAACTTTTCGTAATTTTTGATTTTGATTAAGCTGCTCAAAGAAAATTATGTTAGAGTATTTTATTTAAACGTTATTAAATCTTTGACCTTTAGATTACCAGACCCAATTGATCGTTACTTACGTAATGCTCTACGTGTTTAGAAATATCATAATATGTCATTAAATACTATGTTACTATGAATACGTAACTAATACAGGGTGTAAATGAATTCGTATAATTCCTTCAAACCATATGATCTTTTAATGGTATAGATTAACCCCGCACGGGATTTAGATTGAGTAGAAATAAAAAAAACTTTTTTTTCGCAAGTATTTTTTTTGTGTTAGAAAATTTCGATGCCCTTCATAAATGAATGAAGGCACGGCGACACAGCTGACGGACACAACTAGCGCGATATCATTCGATGCAATGAGTTAACTTGGGACACTAAAATTACTCGGATACAGAATGCCATGGTTCGTTTTTTAAAATCTTTTTTTGTTGATTTGAAAAAATCCTATACAGGTTAAATCAGCGTCACCAGCAGATCACGCAGTTTAAAGGAATTACACGAATTCGTTTACTCCCTGTATAGAAGTACGGGTACATAAAAGCATCTACTAGCGCACCTACTCATTCATATACGTGTATTGAATGTCATCATCATCATCATTCAGAAGATGTCCACTGCTGGACATAGGCCTTCCCCAAGCCATCGCCACGCAGGTGGGTTGGCGATCGCACTATGGTTGTTACAATACTCAGAGAACGCTGCTGCCTATCCTCTAGTGAATGGCTTAGTCGCCTTTTACGACACCCATGGAAAGAGATAGGGTAGTGTTATTCTTTACGTCCGGCACCACGAAGTTCTTCTTCTATCGTGTCGGCATGAGCTATACGAGAATAGGTCATGCAGTGGTGAAAATATTAGCCAGTCAGCAAGGATGGCAGCGGGGCTGACTACCCAGGATACGCCGGACGTACTTAAGTATCGTCACTCGTGGAGGCTCTTTTCATGCACCCCAACAAGAAGTATTGAATGTATAGTAATTGATTCGTGTGGTTTGTAGTGAGTAGTGCCAGTTTATTAGCTAACTAAATACTAAATGAGAAGTCCGCCATAACCTCAAGCAACCTTGTGTTTCCACTGTATCACAATCGTTTTAAGAATCGTTGTTTAGAAAATGTTACCAAGTAATTTTATATTCAGATTTCAGTTTATCACACGATTTAAATTTCAGATAACTTGGTTTCAAGAAATCTGTTTATTTTGTTTCAGGAACGACTCATACTATCGCCTTATTTGTCATAATTTTAAATAATTTTTCATTTAAGCCGCATAATTTTTGATGAAAATACCTATCCCCTCATCTCCAAAGTTTGCAAAGCAAAAATCTAAAATAAATCGAGTTGATAGAGGTTTATGTAAATAACACGGAAAAAGTTAAACGATATCTGTAACTAACACAGGTTTTTTAGAAATCAGCACAAATCCTTTACTAACACCACTTATTTTTAACTCTCTGCCGAAGGGGATGGCAGACTTACCTTATAAAAAATTTGTTGTGCACTGCGGACGTGGTTAATACAAGTAAGTTTTTACTCCACTAAAGATTTTTTAAAAGATAGTTCTTGCCGCTACTGCGCTTATTAAGAAACATTGTATCATGCTGTTAGATAAATTATGTAATTATTATTTTTATTATTTAGCCATGATCATCCCACTGCAGGACAAAGGCCTCCCTACCTTCCTTCCACTCCTCTCGATAATATAACGTATAATTCAATTTTTTCAAATTCTAAATTTATTTGCAATTTGTACCTACATGATGTGTAACTTTTTAATATTTTGCATGCCTATATTACTGGTGAAATATATTATGTCTTGGTCAAATTTTTATGTAACAACTTATGTACCATATTTCAAACAAATAAATAAGAAAATAAAATTACATACTTCGGTTCCTTATACAGGATGTAAGGGTAAACACCGTTATCCTTGAAACCAGTGGTTTGGTTTCATTTATAGAACGTAAAATCAATGAAGAATAACAAACTTTTTTTTTATAAAATTTTCATTTTTCCTCAAAAGCATTTCACCCTATGTGCGGGGGCAACAAGCTACGGGAGGGGACGCGGGGAACTCGCCACGTGGCCCGATGCACGGCCCCGCACATTTTGCTACCCCAGTCAGTCAGCTGTCTCGTTAGCGAGTGTGTGTACGCCGCGTCATAGCGCCACCGCGTCGCTCATTTCTCGCGCATATTTTTTTTTACTCGGTCCTATATTTTTATGTTTAAGTCAACTACCCATGGTTTCAAGGATAACGGTGTTTACCCTTACAGCCTGTATATGAAAATTGAACTTTAAAATGTACGGAACCCTCGGTGCGCGAGTCCGACTCGCACTTGGCCGGTTTTTTTCTTTCTTGTTTCAATATTCTCATACACATATAACGTTGTTCTCTTTCGCTCCACTGTGTCAGGTGAAATAAAAAGGAATAAGCGCCCATCTTTTCCGCGTTTCCCGCCCCTTTGTGCCGAGGTGCTATCGCTATCAGAGCCTGGAATTGAAAACTAAACCATTGCCTTTACTCCACTATGACCCCACTATCATTACTAAATCAAGCGTCCTATGAAAGAAATAACATACAGGGTGTAAAAAGACCCATCACATAGCCGAAACCTACGTACTCTGTACATCAAACTAAACTACATTGTCCAAAAATAATTGCTGGGAAACGACTTTTATTTTTTGGCATAAAAAAAACGCTTTTTTTTGTAGCGCGCGATTTGTGGTTGTCGCGATGCCGCGCGTTTGCATGCGTACAGCGGCCACACAGCTGAGCCAAGGCGGTCGTGTGCGTTTGATATTCATTGCGTTTTTGTAACTTCAAATGCGTAATTTGTGAGGAAAAATTGAAAATTTTGATAAGGTTGTTTGGAAGAAAGTTTAGTATTATCACTTAGAATACGTTTTTGGAAAAAAACAAAAAAAAATGTATACTTTGACCTTCAATATCTCCAAAACCAATGGTTTCCCAGGTATGGTCTGATAGAAAAAAATGATCCCAATGATGGGTAGAATATGTGGTTTTCGTTATCGTTAAGGGTCTTTTTACACCCGATATATTGCTCTACAAAATAATACATCTCAGATTCTAATTTATGTTATTCCAAAACACAGCAGTAGTATTTTCCTCCCGTCTCCGTTATTTAGGTCGACATAGCCAAAAGAAAGAATTATGATAATGCCTCTGTAGACCCAATAAATAGCCATAAATCAGTGTGGTATTAGCTCTAAGACTCTTGGCGATAATGACGCAACAATGAACCCATATCAACTCCATGGTTGGTGGAATATTATTTTGTTTTTATTGCTAATTTGGTGTTGCTATGAGAGCAGCGTGGAATATAAATATTATTTCATTATTTATGGGGCTGGATCAGAATAAAGAGGCGTTATTACTAAGTTTAGACACGTATGCTTTAAATATGATTACATTTTGACCCAACTATGTGTTTGTTCACTAGAATACAACGTTATTTTTAGTATATACAAAAACCGAGACACCCCAACAAGATTTTCATCAGAACTGCCTGAACTGCCTGTGTTTTTTTTAATAAATTTCCAAGTTACACCGTAGTTTATGTCGCGTTAAGTTCCCTAGTAAAGTGTGAAATGCCTGAGATGTGCTATGCAGGGGTTGTCTAATACAACGAAACTGACCGAGCGGACTATCTCAAGTCTCAAGGTGTCTATTCCCGTCAACTGTTATGGGTAGAAACCTACTGAAACAAAAATTGAAATTTATGAAAAATGTGGTGAAAAAAATATGTCAATCAATTCTCCTAGTGGCTCTGAACAAACTAGTTTCAGGTTTAGTATATACTAAAACTAAGCTTGTATATTTAACAATATACAGTAAGTATGAAGTTTTTCATGAAATTATGTATTTTTCAATACTTGTAGTACACAGGTACAGTAGGTATCTACAACCGAATTAAAGTGCAATAAACCTAAAAGACTAACATCCTTTCAATATGTTTAAAATTTTGTTTCATGAACACATTTTGTGAGCTTACAAATCCAATAATTTGACGCACAGGAGAGAGCGCCAACTTAATTTTAAATAATTCCTGGTACTAGTGACTTATAAATGACGACTCAATTTGTGCAGTGACCAAGCGCTTTACTATGAGTTTCCATTTATTCTCATAATAACGATTGACCTAAAATCACGATCCATAACAGGCTTCTCATAAACATCACTAGTCATAATATTATTTTGAATCTAATTTTTTTTTGTTTGTCATAATAAGCTTTGGTTAATTTAATATTGGTTCTCATAATGGGCCAAAATCTTAATTTTAATAGTTCTAAAAACGGCTCCTAATAATAGTAGAACCTTAAACGTAGTATTCCGCACTACTATCCAGATCCAAATCCTTGAATTCAAAAAAAAACATTAGACTCCACGTGGCTCGACTCTTTCCTACCCCTAGAGTGTTTTTATAAAGCACAAAGCCAGAAGCTTGTTCTGGCGGTACACAACTACAAACAATTGTTTGCTTGATGCATGTGTACTACATGCTTGCTGCATAAAATGTATAATGCGTATGTAGTTCCTATTTAAGTAGTTTTGCTTTACTATGATAATTAGGATAAATCAAACTTATGAAATAAGATCAAAAATATTATGATCGTAATCGTATCGTAGTTCGTTGTCATTAGGAGCGCAAATTTCATTCGTTTTGTACATTAGGGATTTTGATCTCCATGGATTTCGATATTAGTGCAACTTATATCAAGCTTAATAATATTGTGAAAGATTCGAACAATCGATGATTATGATGAAATTTTTTGTGGCACACTAAGTAATACTAAAGTATGATGAGTCAAAATAGAGAACCCTTTACTATCTGCGCTTTATCTCGACAGTTCGATCTCGCACGAAATATTTTCATATTGCATACAGATATTCGTTTTGGTTTTGGGTATTTGGAACCATCCATCCATCATCCATCATGGCATTCACGACGCAGGAGCAATTTTAGTCTGTAGTAACGTTTTATGAATAAAAAAAATGAATAGTACCACGATCGTGTCTTTACCAGTATATTTTTGTTTAAAATTGACGTGTTATCAACAACGATAAACAAAGATGTTCTCTTACAGTGTTGACTCCGCCGCCGCTGACGCCTGTGTGTCACTGCAAGCAGAGCACCAAGCCGCTGTTCCCCGAGCTCGACGAGCCCATCTGCCTGCAGTACATTGGTATACCGCTCAGGACAGGTACAACACAACCCTCACCCAAATTAATACTCATCATACTTCATCATACTCATTATAATATTAGCTGTTCTAAAATTACTAAACTTGCAGCAACTAAACAAGCACTAATCTGAACTGCTTGTTTAGTATGCATCATTTATATTACTTTTAGCCACATTTTTAGATCTTGGTAGCCCTTTACACCCGACCTGAAAAGAGGGTGAGTTTCAGTTTAAAAAAAACTGGCTCCAAACCGTTTATTTTCTGCAATGCAAGCGGCATGGATCGATCGTGAGGCTGGCGAGACATCCTCACAATCAATCGATGCCGGTTGCGTTCGCAGAAAGTAAACGGTTTGGCGCCAGAATTTTTTTAAGTGAAACTCACTCATTTTGGTTCGGGTGTAAAGGGGTAGGATTATGATATACAGTTGATATACTCTAGCATTTGTTTTTTTCTCATAGCTAATTTATAATTTTTTCACACTTGCAAGTAGATAGTAGGTCCAAATCCGTAATAACTAAATTCATAAATCTAATACGACTCCAATGTTATATTGGTACGAAATTTTAAACAGAACTTAGACTTAACAACCGCAATAATAATTGCTTATTGTTTTCGTGAATACATTAAACTGTTAGCCGTGAATCACTCTGAACTTTAAACTTAACTTTAATTAAATAATATTGTGAAGCTGGATTATTCATTAAAGGATTTGTAATTGTTTGTTATTATAATTATTTATGTATTTTTGTATCACAGTGCGCACTCGCACGCTACACCTACGCAACGAGTCGGTGGTGACGACGCGCTGGAGCACCGCCGTGCGCAAGTGGCCGAGGAATCACATCAGGCAACTTGCTACAGGTTAGATATTTACACACATCTACATACTTATAATTCAAATGAATTTCGCAATGCACATGTCAATAAGATCTTATTTAATGCATTAGTTCGGACCAAACTCGAGTCCAGTGCATGCGTTTGGAACCCTCACGAAAGAACCTACGCGCTTGTGTTAGAAAAGGTGCAAAAAGCGTTCCTTAGGTACCTTTGCAAGCGCGTACATGGTTATTATCCGTTCCTTTACCCGATCAAATTTCTTCTCGGGTGCCTCGGTTACAACTCACTTGAGGTAAAGAGAGCATGTGATCAGCTTACAACAGTTTGTAAAACGTTTCGCGGGTCCATTGATGCACCAGATCTGCATAATGAGCTGGCTCGATTCTTTGCTCCGGACAATTCCCACCGCAATAGGAAGCACAAGCTTTTTGCTGTGCCTTCATGTCGCACTGTAGCGCGAGCTAAATCGCCAATACCTCGTACTCTCACCGCACTCAATGAACTCTTGGATTATAATATGAACTGTGATCTGTTTGCGGATGATTGGAAGAAGATTTTATTAGTATGTCTGAAGCATTGCGAGAGAGATTCATGAAAGATGTCTATTTCACTATGTTTTTACGTTTTATTTCTCTATCTTTAATTACTGTAATTGGTCCAAGACCGTTGTTATTAAAGTAAAATAAATACTAACAACTAATAAGAAAACAGCTGTTCAAATGCTTGTGCGTGATACAACAACGATTGAGACTTCAGATGAACCGTTTGGGTGAATCACAGTGTACCGCGTGTGGCATACAAGTTACAGTCCGATTGTAGCCTAGAATTACCAAAATAATAAAACAGATTTTATTTATCGTCATTAATAAAGTCGTTTCACGTTTTTAGCATTAAACATTCTAAAATTATTAAACGCATTTACAAAATTTGTCCCATTTAAAATGAGTCCAGTGGGATAAATATTCATTAGATGGTCTGAACATAAAATCCTCATTGTACAAAATGAAAAGCAGAAAACGGGATTTCCTTATTAATACACTTAATTCAAAAACAAATCACAATCTTGGAGACGCTGTCTTAAAACATTTTAACTTAGAGAATGGAGTTCCTGTAAAAGGATGGGGTGACCCAAAATATAAGGAAAAGGGGGGATTGGGGGTTCACGGGGGCCAATTATGCAAATATATTGTCAATTTACGAGAGGCCTCCCCCGCAAGTCGGATTGTAAGGAATTATTGCAGCCATTAAACTTTATTAACGGGGCTTATTAAGTAATATCTTGTCAGTTTGCTGACCGTTTTAATGGACATTTTGACCGGTGGTGAGCAGCGGTCAGCAATATATTATAATGAGCTGTGTGGCGCACTTGATTACGTTACGTATAGGTGACCGCGTTTTGTAATTATGGATTTTATTTTAACATTATATCACGTATGTATTCCTCGAAGTGTTGGCAGAGGTGTATAGCATACACCCACATTTCGCTGTTATGTTTAAAGTCCCATGTAATAGAGGACGAGTCTATTGCCATCAACCTGGCACAAATCCAGACTGCGGGCTGCTACTGAAAATTCCACACGGAAAAACCCAATAATACTTTGCCTGACCTGGGGATCCGGACAACATGCTCAGCAGTCGCGCTTGCGACCGCTAGACCAACGAGGCAGACAATTTATTCAAATCAAATCAAATCATTTATTCATTTGCGAATATGGGTACAAAAGCTCTTATACATATACAATAGTGACCATTAGTCATATCCTACCATGAGGCATGCAAAATTACAAGATAGGTACCTATGAAACTATGAACACAAGTAACAATAATAAAAGAAAAGACAGGAAAAGTTTGTTTTTATTTATTTTTATTTAAGTGTGTTTTAATTTTATATTTGTTAAGTTATTTTAACAGTTCTTTATTTGTTCTGTACAAAGTAAACTAACTTATATCAATCCATTTTAGGTTCGTTTATATTGATTGAGTTCTTGTTGCCGCTGCCAAATGGCTGTGGCATATAAAAACAACATGATTTATATTTATGGAACAAAACTTCCCCTTACATAACAGAATGTTGTTATAATTTATTAAATCATTCTGTTTAGGATTGCTTCATACCGACGACTTTGTGAGTAAAGGGCAGTTCAGACTACATTTTACTATTTTGCTATATAGTAAGTATAAAGCATATTGAGCAATCCCATACTTTATAGCAAAAAGTTGTGTGAACGTGTCCATTTAAAATGTATGCTGAGCGATATCGTTTTGCTACACAATATTTGCTATAACCCATGTATTATAGCGTAGTCTGATCTGCGCTTTATACAGAATAGTTAAGACAACGCATGAGTTCTTAATTTTAGACTTAAAAGTGACCTTCGATGTACGTTGACTATTATGTAATATAAATATTATGTAAAAAGACATTGAACGTGAACCTGCTTGTACTGCTGTACATTCCGCATGATCCAAAAGATAATAACATGAAACGGCTTCTTAACCTGATAACCACAACAATCCACTTTGAAGGATGCTTTGCTATCTGTCTTACAATCTTGGTGATACATCTTTAAACGGTCACACACACAGACATGGGAAGTGATTTTCGAAGTGTACTAGAGTGACGCGATTTGATTATAAAATTTATTTATAATCAAATCTCGTTGTTTGATCAGCACCGCATCGAAATCGCTACTAAACCCATTAAATATTTCCAATAAGTCATTCCATTTTGTACGTACGCATTCTCTAGGTAGCATTAAATAGAGTTGAAAATGTCAAAAGTCTGTACGAAATTTATTGGAATGAGCTTCGGAAGTAAACAAGTTCCCCTGTTTCGACCTACATTATGTACAAACATTTTATTTATTTATATGCCATTTAAGATACCTTGTTAAATGGCAAATTTCAAAAAAGAAAGTAAAAAATTTAAATAGCACCTTTTAACTTGCTTATATTTAGTTCAGGTTAGTCAGTATGTTTATGTATTTAAATTTACATAATCTGATTACATACGTCAGTTCATAGAGCATGAAATGACTTCGGCCGCTGTCCACCTTCATCAAACATAATATTGTATTTTAACTGAGACGCTACTGTTTGTGTCAGTTGTTGTTGTGACAGCGTCCTAATATCCGCGATGGTGAAATACATGAAAAAAATGTTATTTACGAGGTGAAAGCCTCCTCGGTGGCTCCATTAGAGCGGGGGCACGTCGCCGCCGGTGGAGCGAACCGGACCGAGCCGGTTCATTCACATCCCTATTCAATTCTATAGCGCTATAATTCTCCTTGAAACGTGCCTTATTTATAAAAACAATAGCCAGAAAATCATCAATCTTTCTTATTATATTACGTTTCCAAGTCTCCTTAGATGTCATCTCGACGAATAATGTTCGTATTTATTGTAAACATTTTCAATGTAAGTTAACCTCATTACGTAACTGTCAGACATTCACAAATAACTTGTAAACAATTAAGTGTTCCATTTTGATCGTCTTCCATTAAAAAGTTCAGTAGTCTCATGTTATCCAAGTGGTTCGTAGATATTATCGTCGGAGGTCGAGCAACTCAGACGGTAATATATTCTGATCTAGTTGGGAAGCGAATAGAATTCTATTCTATTCTATCCTCGCAATGCATTGTGAATGGGAGCGATGCTCTTCACAAGGATTGTACCGAAGTATAACTAGAAAATACTAGTTTATTTTATGACGGGCCATTGTTAGGATATCTTGCCAGAAGTGTAGTTCAGTACTTACAGTGCTATTGTTCCGATTTTTGTTTAGTTTCTTGTTAGTGGTTTACAATGAACATGAACGTGGTATTGTGTTCTGGAACTAATATACGGAGTACTTAGTACATTCGTCTTTGGAAGTTTTCGGCTTTATCCCTTTTATTTAGTGCTTGTTATACGTAAGTTAGTGTAATGGAATAGACTTAGGACTTAATACTTTATAACGTATTTCAGTGTTGGAGCAATGAGGTTTAGTTTAAGATAAAGTATATTGTAACAACATAATCTATTTTTAAATTTAATAGCTGTATGTCCAAAATTTGGTTTTAACTACGCCCAGACATCATGCATAAAATAAGGTTTTCGTGGAATTCTCATGTCTGTAAGTAGGTAAGCTATTAAAAAAACTGTATTTAAACTTAGTTATTTATCAGTTTATGTAATTATTAGAGTTGCAAAATATTGCAAACTTTTCTGATTAGTATGAAACCTTATATCTATTGAATATTACCCAAAATAGACCCACAATAGGGTACCGTCACGTGATAATGTAAGTGTACCAAAACAAATTAATAGTTATTCATTGACATGCTAGCGCTACTCTTATCAACAAAAGCCTTTCTAAACTAAATACTTAGTTTATTTTCAAAACAATTAATAAGCACGCCACTTTCATTCATAACTACTGCTAATTAATCCGTCGTTAATTGAACACCTAAATCAAAACTAAGTGAACAGTTGTGATTATCGCTTTATTCCCCTCAGGGTGAATTAGAAATATAATTAACATAGAGACAGTCGTGTAGGATATCTACTCGTAGATACTCTGCAAGATTAAATTCTCTAGGGTGGAAGAGCACCGGAATGAACATAATTACATTAGACAAGGAAGTGACATGCCTGACACGTTATAATACTATACTTAGGCATTCATTCATTCGTTAATTACAGTATACATGACGTTAGCACAGTATACCGTACGATGTATATGTAAACGTTCGGCGAACGTCTTGGCTGGACGAATGCCAGTGAGTTAGTAAGACCTGAAATATACTTGGGAGCAACTAAATCGAGCCACTCCTTTCTTTCCAAGTGTCCTAGTTATTTTAGTTTTGGTTTCATGAATTATGTAATTCTATAAAATATGTAATTTGAAAGTTTATTAAATAATCTTTAAAATCAGGGTAAATTATTGAATGATAACCGTTTTGAATGATAATTTATTGGTTCATAAAGAACAAAGTAATTTTGATAGAAAATTGGGTAAGGTTAAAACAGTCCAGAAAAAACAGTGAAAAACAAAAGTATTGTAACAATCACACTAAAATATGGGTATAATTAACAAATACCCCCCCCCAATTTAACCTTTTCTTATTGGAGAGCAATCAAAATGTCATCAGCAAATTAAATGCGATAATTTTATTCTACCCTTTAATTACTAATTCAAAATGAAAAGTTGACAAAAAAACTACCCTCATTGTAAAAGGTTATCAAATAACCTTTTAAGCAATATATATTTAGAATTGATCTGTTCCATAACAACAGAAATTATAAGCATTATACGTGAAAAATAGAAGTGGCTCGATTTATTTGCTCCCAAGTGTAGAATGAGTTGAAGGTTAAATAAAGTAAATTTGATAAAAGAAAGACTAGTTGATAGCCTTATATTATAGGTGAAACGTCAGCGGAATAATAAGCTACTGGAACATTACATTTTTCTTTCATTAAAAAATCTCCTGGACCGGGAATATAATAAAATTAATTTAGGGGGTGTTTCACCAACATATCAATAAGTAAATATAACATAACTATATAAACAGATAAACTAAATGTCACATAACAATATGACATTCATGTTTTCAATAATCTTGTCATTTTCACTATTGATATGTAGGTAAATTTAGAGACCGAAAAGCTTAATGATAGGTTGGTGAAACAACCCTTCACCTCCGGTTTCTGAGTTAAGAATAATAGGATAAGCAATACTTAAGTAATTTGAGTAAGGCGTTATCAAAAAAAAAATTATAATCCATCATTTTTCTTCATTCTGTACTCAGAAACCAGAGATTAGTCAGATAAAGCACCTACTTGTATATATCACTGGAAGTATTATCAAATGTAAAAGCTATCCCGAAGGATAGCTAATAACAAAATTGAATTTACTAATAGGATTAATAGCTTTTTAGCTTTCTGGGGTGATTCTATCATTACAGTTACAGCTAATATCAATATGTAAGTATTGTGGGCAAGGTAAATGGAACAAATAAAACCAACATAGACTCTCCACCACTGAGAGTACTTGTATTTGGGTTAGTGTTAGTAACAAGAACTAGATCTCAATATAATACTTTACGCAACCATTATAAAGATCATAAAATAAAAACAAGAATCTTTAACCAAAACAAATCAACTAGTAGGTATAACAATTGTGAACGTCCGTCCCATTCGACGGTCTGCCCGAGAATGCCCCCTCTATGCTGCCTCTGTCAACTTGTTCTTATTTATTACAATCCGTTGTCAGTACTTCTTAATCATAAACAAGTTAAATAAATAAGAAATAATTATCCAAATATAATTCTTACAATTTTAGACTATTCCTACATTTATTAAACATATTTTGCTTCACTTTTAACTGTAGTCAAATAACATACTTTTAAATGTATTCTATTAAACGTTTTTAAATTAAACATAAATAAATTAATAAGCCTAAGTGTATATAGTTCCGAATAGTAGCGGTGTAAAAGGTCTGATTACCCTAAATGCTAACATTCGGCCTTTCCTGACAATAAGTTTGTCCTCAAACTTAACAACAGGTAAATATATATAATTCTACGTAAATCTATTCTATTACATATTATCTCAAAATAATTAAATATCAAAAACACCCATGGATCTGTCAACATGGTCACTCAATATTTTCAACCTTCGCAATCAAAATGCTGATTGATCTATCAAAATCAAACATTTTAACCGCATTTTCGTACCTTTTCACTCTTATCACATCTCTGAAGAGATTGAAAATACCCATGGATCTGTCAACATGGCCAATATTTTCAATCTCCTTTCATTGGCCAGAAAAATGTTGATTGCTCTATCAAAATCAAACATTTTAAATGCCATTATATTCACTTTAACAATATCACACAACATTCGTTTTTTTTTTTTTTTTTTACATAGATATTTAGCAACACATTCACATTTTGGGCGGCAAGTTCATATGCCACTCATGCCCAACATACCACTTCGACTCACATTCGCGATAATGAGTTTTCTCATTTGGGCGACAAAATCACATTTTTGTTAATCTATCTTATTCTCATCATCTCATATTCATAATTATTGTACATCTGCTACCCACTGCATCGCAAGCTTCACTGGTCAAGCTCTCTCACATACCAGCCACTGTACGACTTCCAGTAAGTAACCTATGTATCCTGTATTTGCCACAAATTGCACCGCAAGCTTCACTGGTCAAGCTCTTTCACTTTCCGGCCACTATACGACTTCCAATAAGTGACCTATGCCCGTGATGGTGAAACAATAATACATTTAATCACCCTATTTTAATCCTACCTTCATAATTTCATCATAACATCCTGCATTTGCCACAAATTGCACCGCAAGCTTCACTGATCAAGCTCTCTCACTTTCCAGCCACTATACGACTTCCAATAAGTGACCTATGCCCGTGATGGTGAAACAATATTACATTTAATCACACTATTTTAATCCTATATTCATAATTATTGTACATCTGCTACCCACTGCATCGCAAGCTTCACTGGTCAAGCTCTCTCACATACCAGCCACTGTACGACTTCCAGTAAGTAACCTATGTATCCTGTATTTGCCACAAATTGCACCGCAAGCTTCACTGGTCAAGCTCTCTCACTTACCAGCCACTATACGACTTCCAATAAGTGACCTATGCCTTAGGTGTAGGTGGGAGATGCACCGTGAGACTTCACCGGCGGTTGACGATTCAACGTCTTCCAACCGTTTATAGGTTGCAACGTGAGCTTCGCCAACCCTAACGAGCCGACCACCCCACGACTTCCATCTCATCATATATTATCACATACATCATCATATATTATCCTAAATATCTGGTAGGTAAGTATAACCATATTCCTATTCTCATTTTAACATAATCAAAATAATACAATCTCTCTTTTTTTTCCTGTTAATAACTTGATTTCTATAATTATCCAATCATAAAATTCATGAATGATACATAAAAGTGTCAGAAAGGTCGTCTATGGTACTAAACAGCACCATAATCGCCCTTTCATATCTATTTCAGTGCAACACTTCAAATACTCTTTTGTATGGTCCTGTAAGCGGTCCAAGAGCCAAATTATATAACTTAAATGCTCTGTTCTAAATCTCATTGTAACACACATAAATAAATCTCATGACCATTTCATATTGCAATAATGGTAATCACGTATCTATAATTCCTCAATGATGTTCATCAACAAAATTCACAATTACATTTACACCTCTGTGCAATGTAAACAAGGGAGTGTATGAACCACACTAGTTACAAGGTTAGACAGAGCCCTCAGGTTGTCTTTAAACATAAAAATAATTCACAATTACATTCACACCTCTGTGTAATGTAAACAAGGGAGTGCATGAACCAAACTACTTATTAAGCTTAGACAGAGCCTTAAGGTTGTGTTACACATAAAAAATCATCGTAAAAAAAAAACATGAACTCAAAATTTAATCTAGCAGTCTTTAGGTTACCAAAAATAGTAGGAGTAGGTACAGAGCTCTAAGAATAAACAAAATACCAAACCACATCCTCGTTATATTTTCTTCATTTCTTTGCTGCAGGCAGAAGCTCCTCATAAATCGATGAAAGCCTGGAACGATGCTCGGCGTTGCACGGTGCCACGGGCTGTAGCTCGGTATCACCTCATGTACATAAGCACGGCTCATACTCGTGACTGGCAGCAACTAGACCAGGCGTGGTTTCTTAATTGTCAAAATCCTCACCTGTATTACATAAAAGCACACATTTTTAGTAAAGCCACAGGTATCTTTTTAGCAACGCAACTTGCTAAAGAGAACTCGTAAGGCCACGCAGGCTTACGTAAACAGCCAATGAAAATTAAGCACTACGTTAGCGATTTCTCATCGTTATCAACAGGGAACACGAGAAAGAAACACGACGTTAACGTTTTTCGTCATCAACAGGTAACAAGAGAAAGAAGCACGACGTTAGCGTTTCTCATCATCAACATGAGGTAGCACAACATTAGCTCTCCTTACGACACATGTTACATAATTTAATGAAGCACTTATTTTTCTTGTTAAACTTTTCATTATTTTACTCGTACATTGTTAATTTGTACAAGAGCAACTTCACACGTTACCGTGTCTGCTGGACTAACGTCCAATACACATACACTATGTGTCTGCAGGACTTATGCCCAATACACAAACACTATACGCTTAAGTACACAAATACAAACAAGCAAAAATAAATAAATTTGAGAGTCCTTAGTTTATAACTCTCCAAACATTACCAGTTCAAAGACCATATAATGGTAACTCCAGGTGATGTAAACCAGCACAGTTCCTGTGAACAGATCAGACAGAAGGCGTCGCAAGTAAATATTCAATTTCTTTTGCAAGAAATTAAACCTCTCAAATAATTGCCTTTACGCGCCAAACACATATTGAATACACAGATCACGGATTAGAGGATATCTCGTCAGCATCCATCTAAATTACACTCATGATCTACCTCACTACAAGTTAAAATCATTAAAAGACGTATCAGAACGATGAAATACAAATGGTTCAATCTTACCAGGCTTATGGCATTGATTACAATCATTAGCTTGTCCGTTACCTCGCTCGCACTTCAGTACCTGACGGCGATACACATGGTGGCATGACGGAATCACACATCATGTCACACTGGGCAGCAGCACCGACAAGTCCATGCGAGGTTCGACGTGTTGCAACAGGTCGGCAGATCCTCTGTCCCGTGTTGAGAGTCCTAGAATCAACTTTCAACACATTTAAAATAACAATTACGATTAGACAGATTCGTAAAAAGGAGGAACGTTCACAATTTTTTTTTTTTTTTCGTAGGTAGGTATACGTTTTTTTTTTTTTTCTTTAATTATCTTTCTGTCTTGTAATAACTTGTACTCTATATACAAATCTACACAGAAAATAAGATAGGCAATGGAGCCTATCCCACTTCTGATAAAAGCTATCCCGAAGGATAGCTAATAACAAAATTGAATTTACTAATAGGATTAATAGCTTTTTAGCTTTCTGGGGTGATTCTATCATTACAGTTACAGCTAATATCAATATGTAAGTATTGTGGGCAAGGTAAATGGAACAAATAAAACCAACATAGACTCTCCACCACTGAGAGTACTTGTATTTGGGTTAGTGTTAGTAACAAGAACTAGATCTCAATATAATACTTTACGCAACCATTATAAAGATCATAAAATAAGAACAAGAATCTTTAACCAAAACAAATCAACTAGTAGGTATAACAATTGTGAACGTCCGTCCCATTCGACGGTCTGCCCGAGAATGCCCCCTCTATGCTGCCTCTGTCAACTTGTTCTTATTTATTACAATCCGTTGTCAGTACTTCTTAATCATAAACAAGTTAAATAAATAAGAAATAATTATCCAAATATAATTCTTACAATTTTAGACTATTCCTACATTTATTAAACATATTTTGCTTCACTTTTAACTGTAGTCAAATAACATACTTTTAAATGTATTCTATTAAACGTTTTTAAATTAAACATAAATAAATTAATAAGCCTAAGTGTATATAGTTCCGAATAGTAGCGGTGTAAAAGGTCTGATTACCCTAAATGCTAACAAATGAGTATGATGAAATCAACTCATCGTCTGTGGGTTATATTGAGATGTTTGGCCGCGTGCCTGTAGGCGCCACCACCGCGCCTACCATGGGGACCAAATGCAAATGAGACCTTATTCTATAGGGCTGTCTGAAAATGAATTTCATAAAGGTACAACAAAGAGTATAATTTAATCAGAAATCATTGTGTTCGAAACAATTAATATAAGCGAGTAATAATAAGTTTTATACAATGGCTGTCATAAAAATGTTTTACCTTTTAAAACAAAATCGTGTGTTCTCAGTAAATTTTCTTAACGCTGTTAAAATACAGTGGTGCAAATCCCAATATATAAAAGTATAAACTATTTACAAACACAGTGGCCTATAGAGACTTGTTAATTAAAAAATGTACGAAATTAATTTAATTCAATCTCCTGTAATAAATTCTCACGGAGACAATTTCAGTCTGGGGGATAATAAAATTTATTGTGACTAGATTATAATTACTGTGTTTCATTGTTCGTTAATTTTATTTTGTGAAACAATAAGCGTTGGAGTTATTAATGTATAACTTATAGCTGACATTCGTGACACTCGTTTGTCACTTTTAAGAGCAGCGTGAGGTGAGAACACACTTAATATTATTTAAAACAGAATAATAATGTATCATCTGTAGTATGTACACCAAAATAATTAAAATGTATGTAGCGCAGAGCCATACATTTGCAGCAATAATTTTTCCACATTTCCGATGCATTCGCGCGTGCTATTGTGAAAATTGTTTTGAACAAACAGTAAGTAGTTATTTTGGTATGGGAACAGGTGTTGACAAGTCTGCGATTATTTTCAAATAGGTACCCCAGAATACGACATTATCTTGAACATTTGAATACAAAACAAAGCAAAATGTGTTCACTGCCTTATTTACATGTCTCGCTGTGACACCTGACGTGTTCCCAAGTTCCCTAAATCTGATAAAATATATAATTAGATTGAAGACGTTTCCGCGATGTTTGTGTTAGTACTGAAACTTTGATGACACATGTCTTCTCTGTAGTCTATTTTAGGATGGCAAACAAGCCCTCGCCTACATGTACACAGTGGGCCCGAGGAACCCGAAACATTTTAAGGATCGATTCCGATGCCTAATTTTCTGTTGCAACTTTTGTCACGTATGTCGTCGTATGTCGTGTTTTGTCCGGGAGGTGGGTGAAATGAGAAGTCTTCTTATCCCTCACATGATAATTGAAACATTGCCAGCTCGACCTAAGGTATTGTTTACAAGGAAGTACCTACTAAAGTTAATTGATTTATTTTGTTCCGAAAAACACAAATATACTTAGGAGCAAATAAATCAAGCCACTTTTATTTTTCACGTATAATTGTGTGTCCCTATTTTTGGTACCTATTATGGAACAGATCAATTCGAAAAATATATCGCCTAAAAGGTTATTTGATAACCTTTACAATGGGGGTAGTGTTTTGTCAACTTAGTATATAATCTATGAAACCAAGACTAATAACCAGGGGCCTAAAATTCTCCTAAAATAAATCTTGATAAATCACAACCGAACCAAGGCCGAACCGTTCATTCAGACAGTTCTCAATTTCAAAAGCTATCAAATTATTTGACACAAAAAACAAAATCAATCATTTTGAAAGTTTTCGAAAGAAAAACTGACTGACGGTTGTGGTTCGATTGCGTTTGGCAACAATTTATTTTAGGAGAATTAGGCCCCAGGACACGTGAAAAAAGGAGTGGTTCGATTTATTTGCTCCCAAGTGTAGTTGAATTGACTGAATTGAACTTTTGTTGATATAACGTTATGGACTCATAATACCATCAGAAAAGCACGGTTAAAATCTTTCGTGTACCTCGGGCACACGGTGTATACACCTACAACATCAAGGGGATTGCTGATGCGTAACCAACCTTTGAAACACAGTTGAAAGCACTCGTGTGCCTGTAGTTTTACCGGCACCCGTCCAACCGAAACATAGTAGTGTTGCTTGCCAGCAAAATATGTAGGTATGATGGTAGGTAGTCTTTCACTTTATACTCTACTATATTGTGCTTTAAATATATCTAGTAAGTGCTTGTTGAAATCAACCTAGTACTCGTACTCTTATAAAAAATTAAAATTTTAAGGTTGCCAGCCAAACGCTACAATTTTAAATTCAAATACTGTTAT
The DNA here is from genome assembly GCA_905220435.1 of Amphipyra tragopoginis. Classification (NCBI taxonomy): domain Eukaryota; kingdom Metazoa; phylum Arthropoda; class Insecta; order Lepidoptera; family Noctuidae; genus Amphipyra; species Amphipyra tragopoginis. The sequence continues at coordinate 191,253 of HG992006.1, read as the reverse complement.
GGCTCTTGATTTTTAGGTTTTCGTACCCAAAAGGTAAAACGGGACCCTATTACTAAGACTCCGCTGTCTGTCCGTCTGTCACCAGGCTGTATCTCATGAACCGTGGTAATTAGACAGTTGAAATTTTCACAGATGATGTATTTTTGTTGCCGCGATAACAACAAATACTAAAAAACAGAATAAAATAAATATTTAAGGGGGCTCCCATATAACACACCTACGTGATTTTTTGACGTTTCTATAGATACGGAACCCTTCGTGCGCGAGTCCGACTCGCAGTTGGCCAGTTTTTTTTATCTGCATAATTACAAATTATCTTTACTCATCATGGAAATAGCATCTCCTCACTTTTTTAACGTAGCAGGTTTCAGACCGTTTCGTTAGTGCCTCCTAAGTATTGTTATAAAGCAGCACAGCTGTATGTATTGTAAATCATAAAGTTTGTCTCGCGGCAAGCCGGGTAAGCCACAAACTACTTTTCAGTGACTCTCGAATTTCCTGCGACATTTTAAGATGCGAAAAAGTAGGTTACCAAAAAAGTAGGTTAGGTAAAATGTGATCAATTTCACATGAAATATTAAGACATACTAATACAGAACAATATGCAAACATACTAATACATATTCCGACTCATGGTTTTTGTAATATTATTAGTCAATATAGGCAGGCAAAGGTACTCAAACCTGTACTCCGACTGAGCGATATTCATTTCTTTTTATTTGCGGTTTTCTTTTATGGTTATTTATAATTTCGACTGAAAAAATGGTTATATTTTGTTATTGAACTAATTAAGTACTTAAATCAATGAGTAATATTAGGAATTTCTCAAAAAAAATAAGCTTTTATACAGTAGGTAATTCCATTGCCATGGAGTACGAAGACGGGGGATTAAAAAAACATAAATATTCTGAGCTGTATTTATTTATAATTTCGCACAAAATTAGTACAGAGGCGGTCTTAATGCCACAGGCGTTTTCTACCAGTCGACCTTAGGGTGGTGTAGAGAAAACATGGTAGGTGCACTGCACAGAGTATATCATGGTATGATACGCTATTAAAATTAAACAAAGATAACGGAAACATGTTTGGCAATCATATTACCTACGTAATTATATGTATATTGTTCAAGTATAAACATATTTACGTACAATTTAAACAAACTAATAAATGTTAGATATTATATACATATGCATACATAAAGATATAATAATATGATATATAGAAGTAGAGAGAGAAAATCTTATTTCGATTTCCACATTACTTTTCTGCTCTAGCGAATAAAAGATGCACTGCCCTCCTGTTTTTGACGTAAACAATGACACACTTTCAGAGCTTGAAGGATGAAATTTTTTATTACCTTGTCAACTAAACGACAAATACAAACCCCGTACATTTTTGTAAGTACCTAGTTGTCGTAAATCTGCCGGATAATTAACTTCTTGTATCTTTGTTTTATAGTTTATACCTTCAACAATTTGTTTTGGTTTCCTTCCTTCCATCGTGTTGGCACGAGCTATAGGTACAAGAATAGCTCATGCCGTGGTGAAAATATTAGCCAGTCAGCAAGGTTGGTAGCGGGGCTGACTGCCCAGGGTGCGCCGGACGTACTGAAGTATCGTCATTCGTGGAGGCTCTTTTCATGCACCCCAGTTTTGGCTGGCATTGTAAGATATTAAACGTTAACGTTTTTTTTACTTACTATATACAAGGTTAGTCAGAAAGGAGGTACTAATCCGGAAGGGGGTTAAAGTATCCAAAATAATGAATAACTTTTGTTCTACAACTTTTTCCAAAAGTCAATAGTTTAAGAGAAATCGGTGATCAAAGATCTCAAAAAAAAATCTCTAAAATCTATCTATCCCCAGATACGATCAGCTGTGTTTACATTTTTGGTCCTATTGTGGGTCATGTATTAGAAGCACCATTTTCTGAATTTGTAACTAAAGCAGGGAAGAAGAATTTTTGAAAAAACTAAAATTAAAATCATTTTGCATTGAAAAAAAAATTGCCGAATTTTGAAATTTTAACACTTGCTTTCAAACAGTCATCAGCGATACTATAAGTGGGCTTCGGATTAGTACCCCCTTTCTGACTAACCTTGTATACATACGATTGTTTGATCGTTCACAAAGTACTATATTTAACGCATTCAGTTTAAACGTATGTCGATAAAAGCTGTATTATCGACAACCCTACCGCCCGGAGCTCTTAGGCACGTAGTACGTAGCGTTTACCACGTTTCAATAACCATACATTTTTATCACGTGACGTTGCTTGACGCGAGAGTCATTTGTTAAAACTCTTTTAGGCCCGGACTCCACCAAAGCGGAGATGTGCGGAGATGTCCGAAGCGGAGACGAGAAGAGATGTTTTTCAGCTAGGGTGTATCTACCCAAACTGTGCGGAGATGAGTACTGGCTAGACTGTAGCGGAGATGTGTGCTGGCTAGGGTGAAGATGTGCGCTGACTAGAGCGGAACAAGTGTTAGTGCGATCTGACACGAAACCGCTCACTGCACGCCGTACATACCTTGTCTGCGCTGCGCGCCGTCGTCAGGTTGCGAGGCGAAGCTCACATCTCCGCCTTGTACCGCGGCCCAGCTCAATCTCAGCAAGGAACAGCTCTCATCTCCGCTTCCATCGCGCCATACAAATAAGATACATCTCCGCTCAGTGGTATCCACTTAAGCTGAGTGGAGACGAGATGTGTGAATAAGGAAATTCTATTGGTTTTTTAATACACATCTCCGTTTCGCTCATCTCGCCTCCGCTTTAGTGGAGTCCGGGACTTATGGAATATGTTGAAACTGACCGAGCTCGCCTGCGACGGTCATCGAAGTGATTTATTTGGAACTTTACTACATAATTGGTTTATATTTGTGGTCAGTTAGACGATTATTCATCTGTAAGGTTATTAATGAGCTGATGCCACGATTTCAGACTGTCACTGAAATGAATGTAGCATTATTAATGTATGTGTCATTTGTAGATATGGTTCGTTATTCACGTAACTGATGGCTCCATGACAAACAAGACATTATGTTAATCGTTAAAGTTAGTTTCATTGCCTAATGCCTGTCGCAGCTTTTACTTAACTTTTCCTTCGATAAAAAATATATTTTATCATCGTCACAGGTTTACAGGATGTATCCGAATTCGTTTTATTTCTTTAACCCTGGTGATACACTAGTGACACAGATTGACCCTGCATGGGATTGTTTTCAGACTAAACTTAAAAATAAACATTAAAAAAATCGTGGAGTTCTTTTTGTGAGTTATTTTAGCACCCCGATTTAACAGACTGCACGGCGCGATATCGCGTTATCATGCCCGCCAGTATTTTGCTTTCATTCATTTATGCGTCAAAATGTAAAACCACATAAAAAAAGTAAAAAGGAGATCATTCCAAACAAATTTTTTATTATGTTCCGTTGGCATGTGTTATTTTGTTCATTTGTAACTATGGGACCAAATCTGTAGGGTCATTCTCCGCCAAGTTATATAAGTTCGAAAAAAACAATTTTTCATACTGTTTAGTTATACTCGTAGGCAGAACAGTGATGTAATAAACATTATTGACTTTTATACATGGAAACATCATCATGAACGTGTTGTATAGTTTCTGAAGTTTAAGCCCATTGTACTAGTTATATTCGTAATAAAATGTGGCTTTGAGTTCATTTAAATGGTTTTGGCGGTGGATACCGTGTCCTAAAACTTGTTACAACATTGCGTAAACAAAAATGTTTAAAAAGGCAATCAACTATAGGAAGTAGTGTTGAGTAGGACATACAAGAGGCGGTACATTTGTCCCGTACATGACGTCAAAATGTAAGAGCGGCTCGACATTTAAAAGTGTACTACTTCAACATTTATGTCGCGGTAGTCGTGTGACTCGTTACTCTCGGTAAGTAAACTGTAGGGTGAGACAGAGAGGGAACGAGGCATATGCTACAATAGCACGTCATTATTTGTCAGTGTCAGTGGACATTACGCGACCGCGACTCAACTCGTCGCAGTAACGTCAAATGTCATATTCGTACTCTTTACTTCAATCGTATCACCGAGTTTCAGTACGGCTCATCTCATTTGAAGTAGTACATTGTACTGGCTCAGAGCAAAAAAGAGGCTACTCTTACAAACTCTTTTTCAAGTCGTGTCCTACCCAACACTAGTAGGAAGGGTCATTCTCTGCTCTGTTACACGAGTTCGAAAAATAGTTTTTACACAATGTTTTCTCCAACTGCACTACAGCAAAGGCAGGGTTATATTTTTTGCGTGTGTCTATGTATGTAAATGGGATTCTTTGTACCCTTGTACCATCTAAAAGGCTGGATGGATTTTAACGAATGAGGTACATTCGTCTTAATCCGGCACTTTCAGATATAGCCCAAAAGCAATGATCTACTTTACTTGTTTTTTTATTAAAACAATTATTAAAACCTTTATTATTACTGACTTTCGGTATCTCGGTTCAATCGTGCAAAGCGATGGCGAAATAGATAGGACTGTCAAGCACAGAATTGACACAGGTTGGATGAAATGGCGGCAGATCATGGGAACAATCTGCGAGTCCCGCATTCACCTTAAACTTAAGGAGAAGATCTATAAACAATGGTTAGACCTGCTGTCTTGTATGGATCAGAGTATTGAGCCACAAAAGGGACGAATGAAAGTCAATTGCATGCAGCTGAGATGAGAACCTAAGAGAGATGTGTAGTGTTACGCGAATAGATAGAATTAGAAATGAGTTAGTAAGAGAAAGTCTGAAAGTGGCGCCGGTGACTGAGAAAATGGAAACCGGTTGTCATGGTATTGGAATGTGATGCGAAGGATTGAGGAACATGCCGTGAGGAAAGTTTTGAGTATGAATGTGGATGGTTATAAGAGTAGAGGAAGACCAAAAAAACGATGGATGGATAATGTCGGCTGCCAATATTGTGTGCGATGCATCGTGTCCCGCCGCCGTCCCTGCCTCAACACCTGCAGAGGTAACGACACGTGTAGGTACGTCGACCCCTAAACGTGCCTATGCTACTATTGTCGCCACTAGCAAACCTGCTGCGTCGCAATCCAAGCGGCAAGAAGCTAAAGGGGGTAAGCAGAGGCGTTGTGAATCAACGCACAAGGATCTGCCAGAAAAAGACACGTGCGATAAGGATGGCTTTGTCAAGGTGGAGAAGAAGAAGAGGAAGCCTTCTTGTCGCAACCAGTGCGGTACTGGACCGAGCGGGCCGAACTTCCTGTTGCGTCCTGCTGTACCAGTGACGCCACTGTACGTGTCCCGATTGCATTACTCTACAAAGGTCGCGGAGATTGTAGAGTACATCAGTATCAAGACCAAGCTCAATCTGAGGGTCGAGCGGTTGGAGTCTCACCACAGCGTGAATTTCAATTCGTTTGTGGTGAGGGTGCCGACTGAACATCTGTCGACCCTCACGAAGGAAGAATTTTGGCCGAGAGGTGTAGTGTTCCGGCGATTCCGAGGCCGGATACCCGACACCGCGCGACACACGACGCCGGCTTTACGTGTGAAGTAGTTTTTAGATATTGTTTATGTATAGTATTTTTAGAATTATTGTATTATATTGTAATGTATATTTTCTATGGGCCTTGATGCCTGAATTAAATAAATAAATTAAATTAAAAATGTAAAAGATGATATGACTAGAAAGAGGGTGACTACTGAGATAACGGCTAATAGAAATGTATAGAAGAAAAACACATGCTGCGACGACCACAAATAAGTTGAGATAAGGCAGGAGGATGATGATGATTAGGAGGTTTAGATTAAAAAAAAAAACCAAAAATATTTTCTTCCACAAATTATACAAAGTTTATATGTTTCAGCAAAAATGAATAATAAAAAATATTTTTTAAGAGACTGGTGCTTAAACTAAGCCTATAGATAAATACGATCACTTACCCCTACCGCAAGAAAGAAAAGGCTTTTTTTTAACGTCGCAAGGGCTATGATGATAAAGATTATTTTATACTTACAAATAAATTATCTTTATCATCATATCCCTTGCCACGTTAATCTATACCAGTATTTGATTATGTGGTTTTAAGGAACTGTACGAATAAGTTTACAACCTGTATACGGCTAGCAAAGAGTCAAGGCCATGTGTGGACTCCCAGTAGTGCCTCCTCCTCCTCGCGTCTAGCTCGATCGTGTCCTGCGAGCCACTGACCTGGCAACACTCATTTTATTTATAGGCGCCTACAGTAAACCACCTTTTTATTTTCTTATCTGTTTTATAACTCTGTAATGCCACACTGTTTTATGTCTATAACTAGCTTTTGACCGCGGCTTCGGTCGCGTTCATTAAGCTCAAAAAAACTCTTGACACACTGCTAAAGTTTCTATAATAATATAATTCAATCGTGATTTGAAAGACACGTGGCACCGTCTATGAACGTTATTGTTGTTTTCCTCGGGAACAGTACTTTTTTTCGAGATGAAAGGTACCCTATATCCGTTTCTGTACACCTGACAACGTATATGCAAAATTTCAGGATGATCGGTTCAGTGGTTTAGGCGTGAAAACGTAACAAACAAATTTACTTTCGCATTTATAATTTTCGCTAGATTGGTATATGGAAAAAACATCTAAGTAAGTAATGGACTTTGTGGAAAAAGAATAGAATATAAAATCAATAGTAAAAAAACATTATTAAAAACAAGCTTTTATTTAAATGTTCGAAAAAAAAAGAAAATAAACTTTTAATTAAATTAAACCCATCAATGTATTACATTATACAATTTATATGATACAAAAGCTTGTCGCGAGATTTACCTGTGTAAATTTATTTTATGAAATAAATGAAAAAATCTTAGAATTACTTGTGTCAAGATCAAGTTACATTATGTATTCTTGTTTATTTACACAGCTAAATCTCGCGACAAGCTGTTATACTATTATTTTTCGTATTCTTCTCAGCAAACCCTTTTAATTGATACCCATATCATGGAGGTGCATAAAAAATAACTAGTCCGCCATCTTTGAGACTCCGCCATATTGGATTTAAAATGACGTCACTTAGCTCACTATGCATTGTCATCCAAACTAAACGTGTAGTATGCACCATTTCAGCTCAATCGGTTGGGGATAACTGTTTCGAAATTCAGTTGCAAGATTTGACCTAAACAATGTAACATACATTCTTACAAACATTGTGTACTGTTATACATTCATAGATAAAACATGTTACATGTACATTGCTAAGCAGGTACGCACAGTATCGGTGCGCAAAGACTTTCCCGATATGAATAAGTTATTTTATCGCTGTCGTCGTCGTTGCTAAAACTCTAACAACTATAATTGCCTTTTGGGAAACATCGTTCTAGCGATTTCGTGAGCAAGCTTCCCCGCTGCCGGAGCCGACACAACGAAAACGAGACGTTACATCGAATTTCACACTATTCTACACATTACTATATCAAAGTACCGCCGCGTCGCGCCATATTGCTTCCCCTCGCTGCGTGAATTGCACACAAATCGATCTACTCGTACATCGACGATTTTATTTCATATTCTCGCTATGTACGCATATTCAGATGTCAATGTAATCTGAATATAAACGCCTTCGGAATAGAGGTTTTGAAAAGCTGCTGCTTGTGGCAATTCGTAAGACTTAGCACGTCGCTCCTTAATACAAGTCACATCAAATGAAATAAACAAATGACAAACTATTACAGGCGCTTATGAAAAGTCGAAATAAGGTGCACGGTTCCAATTAGGGTCATGGCACACTATACCGCACCGCAACGGCACCGCTCCAACCCAGCAGTTAACTTGTCATTCAAATTAGAGCAATAAATCGTGGGTCGTATAATATATTTCATAATGTCAATATGAAAAAGCAAACGGCGGGCAGTCAGAGCGCTTGCCGCTACCATACAACTCGCCTCGCAGCCTGCGCTCTGCAAGCGAGCGAACCGCGTGCTTACTGTGCGCCGACTCCGAAACGCCAGCGAAACAACGTCGTTATAAAAACGTGCAAGTCCTAGGCGTGTGTAAGTGTAGGCGTTCAATCACAAATGTCATATAACTACTGTGTTCACGGTGACAACAAGCTTGCACTTCGCGACCAACGCGCGAATTGCGAGCTTACACCTCGCGGACGACGCGCAGTTAGCACGCTGGCGGCTGGCTTTAGCTTAAATTCGAGGCGACGCCGTGCTGCAGCTGTGTAGCTGTGGTGCCGGTATAATGTCTAATTACTTTTAGTCGTTTCCTATGGAGAAGAACCGGCAAGAAACTCCACGGTTACTCTTTTAAAATTAATTCCATTAGCAACTTCAATAACAGTACTAAGATTTAGAATAGATGAGAGAAAAATGTAGTCATGAGCAAAAATTAATAAGTAATTCCCAAATGTACCAAGTCTTGAATGTAGAAATTAACGAAAAAGAAAACAATATGAAAAAGAATAATTCACAAGTCCATATAGCTAAGCATCTAGCAGGTCTACGAAGTTTTCAAATTTACAAAAGGTAATAGAAAGCTCAAGTATACATATAACACAATTGACATACTAAATTGTCATCAAAACTTCAGAGCAAGTACTGAGTTTGGTTAGCAATACGTCGTTAATGAGGTTCCAGGGAAGCCACATGTGTAGAAGAAGTTACTGCCAAATATCTCTGTCGTCAACGTAGTCTTTAGTCTTGTAGTAGGTATGCTTTTTGAATTTAATACGAGTTTTGAACTTTCCCTCGGTAAGATCTGTTACAGATTTCAGCAGCTTATTACGTACGCCATTACCTAGAAATGATTTGCTACTTTTACTTAATCTTAATCAAAATTTAGGCATCACAATTTTATGTTTATCTCGAGTATATTTATCACGAAAATCGCTTCTGGCATTATACATAATTATGCAAATTTTACCGAACATGCAATTTTTTTTCAGATATAAAAATATTTTCAAAGAGATGTTCGAGTTGATAAGACGTTAAAATTGAGATGATCCTCGTGATTGCTTCATTCATTTAATATGGTACTTGTTCAGCGCGTGAATGACGTCGTTATTATTGTTACGGGTAGATGGCGCACGCGGCAGACACGATTTACATATTGTACGTAAGACCGATGTCATTGCTAATATTTGTTATTAATATTACAGCGAAGTGCCGAGAGCGACACGCTCTGCACTCAGCGATAATAAATGTATCACACAAGTACACAATTGAATATTTGGGTTAATACCCAAATTAATTATTGTGTTATTATTGTGTTTCCACTTCGGCAATCGGTTTATTTATTCCCGATATTATGTTTGTAAAATATTCCTGCTCAATGTTCCACCATCATCAGTATAATATAATTTTATACTTGTTTTACTGACATCGGGTTTTAATGGTAACTTATACAAGGTTAGTCAGAAAGGGGATACTAATCCGCAGGCCATATATAGTATCACTGATGACTGTTTTAAAGCCAGTTAATATTTCAAAATTCCATAATTTTATTACCACGTAAAATAATTTTAATTTTAGTTTTTTTTAAATTCGTCATCCCTACTTTAGTTACGAATTCAGAAAATGGAGCTTCTAATTTGTGACCCCAAATATGACCTAAAATGTAAACACAGCTGACCATAGCTGATGATACATAGATTTTAGCGTATTTTTTATGTAATTTTTGAACAGCTATTTCTCTTAAACTATTGTCTTTTGAGGAAAGTGATAGAACAAAAGTTATTCATTATTATGGGTACTTTAACCCTTTCGGATTAGTACCCCTTTTCTGACTAACCTTGTGTAAATGACATTTTCCGTGCTGGAAAATGGCTGCTGTACAAACAAATAACTAAGTAGAGGAAATATGAGTAAGTGGAGCTGATTGGTCCACTTTTGATAAGTCGGCACCCTAAAGCTGAGAAAGAGAGCTAATAATAATAGCTTCCAATCCCAATAAATATTATTATCTATATTATTTATTATATGTATAGATTATTTATACGTTTATGCACTATGTGGTACATCAGGCGGACTAAATGCCATAAGGCTTTCTCTACCATTCAATCATTGGGTTAAAAAGAAAAGCATCGAAATAGGTATAGCAAAAAATAAAAAAAGAGTTGACAACTATGAACTGAATATAATACGAATTCATAAGATATTTTTTTTAATACTACCTTGCCCCACACTAAGATTTCTCTTGTATCTTGGGTGCGTTTACAGACACAAATCTCACGTACATAAACGCTCAGACCCGAAACAACCATCTGTAGGCCATACAAATTTTTGTTCCGTGTGGCAATCGAACCCACGACCAGTAGCGCAGAAGACAATCGCTTAGCCACTGCACCAAACGTGTCGTCAAATTACATAAAATACATTTAAACAAATAATAAAACATTTAGATATTACAATATACGATGATATGACCCAATACCCACGTACACGTATACAATATGAACCAATCCCGTGATGACGATGAGATCCGTATTTATGAAAAAATGGCGATGATAATATTTAATCAACGTTATTAAAAGCATTGGAAAAGTCCATTAGAAGGTTTAACAATGGTAAGCGCTCGCAATCCGTCTGTACGTGCATATAAACAGCGAGCGCGGCCGGGGCGCACCGTGCTTTAACACAACTTGAGTTTAATCTCGACTCGGAGTTACCTCGTTAGCATGCACATTTGTGAATTGTACCACTTTATGATTTTATAACTTTATTTGCTTTGCATTAGTCTCTATTTGTGTAATGGTGAAATAACCGCAAATATGTTTACTTACATTCAATATTTAGGTACATAGCACATGTAGTACTCTTGAAATAAGTTTTTTGATACGAATAAGCACAGTACATGCACTTAAGAAACGTCTCGACAATTTTGTTGCACGGTTCCAAAAAGTAGGTCGTATGGAGAAATGTCGGCAAGAAACTCCATGGATTCTCTTTTAGATGGATATTAGAACAGAGTCTTTAACATATCGAAAAAAAACATAGCATCCTAACCAATATTATAAATACGAAAGCAAGTTCGTTTGTTTGATACCTTTTCACGCCTAAACCACTGAGCCGATCATCTTGAAATTTTGCATATACGTTGTCAATTAGTGTACAGAAATGGACATAGGGTACCTATCATCACAAAAAAAGTACTGTTCTCGAGGAAAACAATAATAACGTTCATAGATGGCGCCACGTGTGTTTCAAATCACGATTGAATTATATTATTATAGAAACTTTAGTAGGGTGTTAAGAATTTTTTTGAGCTTAATTATCGCGAGCGTAGCCGCGGGCGAAAGCTAGTTTAGAGCTAGATTTAAAGAGCATTGCAGTACTGAATGTCATCGAGTCCCGAACTGTGTACTTTATCATAATAATACACATATGTTACTATTATCCTCACCTAGTAGGCCAAGATAGATAGAAAGAGAACCATCCATGAATAGCCAAATATTCAAGGTCATTAATGGGCAGCGTCGCTCCCGTATGAGAAAACATCCTCCGCAGTCACCAACCACAACTACGTACCCAAGTGTGACTAGAGGCATTACCTAATTTGTATGAGAAACCTAATGGACTGTGAAGAATTGAGTAATGTTAACATTTATGATAAACTAGCTTTTACCCGCCGCTTCGCTCACGTTAAGCTCAAAAAAACTCTTAACACACTACTAAAGTTTCTATAATAATATAATTCAATCGTGATTCGGAAGACACGTGGCGCCATCTATGAACGTTATTGTTGTTTTCTTCTGGAACAGTACTTTTTTTCGGGATGAAAGGTACCTTATATGCGTTTCTGCACACCTGACAACGTATATGCAAAATTTCAAGATGATCGGTTCAGTGGTTTAGACGTGAAAAGATAACAAACAAAATTACTTCCGCATTTATAATATTAGTTAGGATTAGGATAAACTAGCTGACCAGGCGAACTTCATACCGCCATATTTTTTTCGTGAATATTTTATAATTTTCTTTCATACAAACCTTATCCTGACAATAAAGAAAACACTAAAAAAAATATCCAATTTGGTGCAGTCGTTCGTAAGTTATGCTCGTACGTACATTTCGACGATTCATTTTTATTTATACAGATAAACATGAAAGGTTTCTTTGTCAGAAATTCACTAAGAAACAGCTCATTTATTAAAATAAAATCTTCCAAATTGGAGAGCTTATAGTATCAATATTGTACTGATATTTTGATTAAAGGAACCAAGTCCGGAACGCTTAGTAGTAAGCCATAAGGCTGCTCTTATTTCATACAAACGTTTCTGTTTTCAAGACAGATTTTATTGCCTTAATTTACTTTGTCTTACAAATAAATACAGCTGCTATTTTAGCATACTGTTTTAAGTGAACTTACTTAAGGAATACATTCTGCTTTGCATTTTAAGAGCTTAAGTCGTTATGAATCATTAAATTAACAATACACTCCTGTTTTAAATTGCATGACATTTGCAGAGGTTTTAGTCAAGAACAGAAAATCTTATTATAAATGAGTTTGTTTGTTTTTGTCTAATTTTCTTCATTTAGTCTGCATCACTTCGGTTACGATGTTACGAAACTCGATCATCTTTCCAGTTAGAATCTCAACACACAAGAGAGGATATATTCACACTCACACATAATACAGTCACAAGGGAATTTTAACGAGAAAGTTATAAAAAGAGAGTAGTGAGGATTTTATTTAAATGATCGATTATCAATAACACCTTTTCACCAAAGGCAAAAGGTAGTTCAATCAATCAAATAAATTCCACTGTCACACCGATTGTGTCATCGCTCTTTCTTCCCCTCTCTTATTTCTCTAGATATTATACTTGGAAGAAAATCAGATCTGAACTGATCGGACTGGTGATTACAATCACTAGCCGCAGAGATGAGATTACTTGATTATGGGATAATTTTTATGAGAGCGGAGTATGTAACAGCGTCTTTACATGTCCTACTTCGGAACCTTCCAGAATGATATAACAGACTTGTTAATGTAGGAAACAAGCGTAGAGGTAGTTTAAGGTAATTTATGTTTGTAATAAAAGATGTTGTCACAATGAAGGTGGCGTAATCTGTCAAGATTAAACCCTCAATAAATAAATAAATTATAAAAGAAAGACTCAGATGGATGATTATTATAGAAATCAATACGCTTCACATCTGCGAAATCACGGAACTCATCTACAGAAGGTTTTTTTTGTGTTAAACAACAATTCGTTATCTCTTTATTGACGGTAGCCAATTAAATGTTGACGTGTTGTCCTCAGACCAGTGGTCAGGCGACGTGACGGAGCCGGGCGTGGCGCTACAGTGCGCGCCAGCGAGCGGCGTGCTGGCGGCGCACGACGAGGTGTTCGTGCACGTGCATGTGTACGCAGACTGCTGGGGACTGTACCGCGATGAGCTGCTCATAAAGGTAATCCATAGGTTTTGCTAATGTATCTATTATCTGACAGTCGTCTCAATGCCTGATAACTAGACAGTTCAGAATACTTTTTTTACATATTTTCATCAGCTCAGCGCGACACTAAGGCCGGTTTTAGTGCTTGACCGACCGTCGGTGCGTACGTCGGTCGCGCTTGTCATTTGTATGAAAATTCACAAGTCGTGACAGTGCTCGACCGACAGTACGCACGCGTATATTGCTACGCACTGCGTACGAGGACCGTCGGTAAAGCGCGTCCGCATGCGTGCCGTCGGTCGACCGACGCGCTATGGATATATATTAACGCGTTCAGTGCTACACCGATCGGTGGACCGACCGTACGGATGCGCGTATCATCGTAAAAAGAATGAAACCTACTACTAGTCGCGCGCAGAAGGTTTGCAGATGACTGCCCCTCCCACTTCACCGACCGCTACCCGCGCTCGTCTGGCCTACCTACTAATAATTCAATTCACTGATAATTCGTCAAAACTTTTGATCGACATTCTAAAGTAATATTAATATTGTAAAATTATAAATGTGTTCGACAAAGTTAAAATGGCTGTTGCCTCTGATTACTCTGTATTTATGAATAAACTGCAGAAAACAAAGAGACCAAACTTTGTTCGTAACCTGTCGTACTTGCCTATATATAAACTGCCAAAGATTAATAATGAATATGGTAAGAGAGCCTGGACGTACGCCTTTCCTGACATTCTAAATAAACTTCCGAAGAAAATTGCCAAAAAATTAGAAGACAAAAAACCTCAACAAATTAAAAATATCTTAAAAGCCTATTTTACTGTGGGGAAGTATGGAATGGAGGATGTCAGCGTGTAGGTTCTCAGCCTATAAACATAAGTGAGCAACTCTAAAATAAGCTTATAGCGCACATAATCTTATTGTAACTAGATTAAGCACTATTTTTATGTACAAATATAACGAAAATTTGCATGAAATAAACAGTTTTTAAATTTAAAAAAAATTTAATTTAATTAAAAAAAAATTCTTCATCTTCGTGCAATAATGAATATAAAGTAGTAAATTACCCTTGAAGTGCTCTTTGAGCGACGATTGGGTGTACGTGGTATCTACGTCTTCTGTTCCTTATACGTTTACGAAGATAGTAAGCAGCAATTAAACAATTTGTAAACGCGTTCATTTCGTGTACGTGTTTGTGACTGTACCAGTCCGGCCAGTTTGGTTGGTCAGGAGAGCACTGAACGTTAAAAACTGACGATCGGTTATGCGTATCGTCAGGAACGATGGTGCGCACCGACGGTCGGTCGAGCACTAAAACCGGCCTAACTCCGTATAAAATAGTGGAACATACACAGGTATACAGCGTGTCCCAGAAAGTAGTGTCAAGCGGAAGTCCAGAGGTAGATCATCCTTTGAGGTACCCAAATCACCCCCATGTATGTTCCGCGACTTTTTGTAGTTTTCGAGTTATGAATGTTTTTCATGCTTTTTAATCAAACTCTGACTATAACGAAATTTTTGATCATTGTGACGTGAATAGTTGAGATACATGAGTAATTTTTTTTTCTAAATAAGCTGATTAGTGACTCTTTTGAATGCATAAACATTTGTAACCATAAATGTAACAAATGCGTTACAAAAAAATATCGAATTCTCATAAAGTTAAAATCCTGCATGTTTCCTACATCTTTGTGGGTGATTTAAAAAATAAATCTCCCTAAACTTTTTTCGTCAGATGTATTTTAAAAACTTATCCATTTTATCAGCTATTTACCCTGTAAATTTCATCGAGCTATCTCTACGACATCACAATAAAAATTTCATTCAAAGCATACAATATCGAAAATTCCAGTTGTAAAAGGGTGAATGAAAAATTGATTAAAACTAACTAATAACTTCTTTTTTAGTAACCCTCGACGTAAAAAGAGGGGTGTTTTAAGTTTAACGTGTGTGTCTGTGTGTCTGTCTATGGCATCGTAGCTCCTAAACGGTTTTTAATGTAGTTTTTTCTTTTGTTTGAAAGGTGACTTTATCGAAAGTGTTCTTAGCTATGATTCAAGAAAATCTGTTCAGCCGTTTGATGATCATCAGCTCTTTTCTGGTTGCCGAAGGGATATGAGCAACTTCGACTGGTCTGATAGTTTCGAAATTTACTATCCTGTGACTTCAATGCTATTGATGACATGTGACAAGAAGGAGGTCATTACAACTTATCATAAACTTAAAGAATCAATATGCACACAATACCTCTACTGTAAGTTGGGTATCATGCTGTTTCAGATGATGCTTGAGTATCAGGTCAAGGTTATCATGTTATTGTAATATCATTGAAGTCACAAGATAGTAAATTTCGAATCGATCAGACCAGTAGAAGTTGCTCATATCCCTTCAACAACCAGAAAAGAGCTGATGATCTTCAAACGGCTGAACAAATTTTCTTGAATCATAGCTAAGAACACTCTCAATAAAGTCGTATGTCAAACAAAAGAAAAAACTAAATCAAAATCCGTTTAGGAGCTACGATGCCATAGACAGACACACAGACACACACGTTGAACTTATAACACCCCTCTTTTTACGTCGAGGGTTACTAAAAAAGAAGTTATTAGTTAGTTTTAATCAATTTTTCATTCACCCTTTTACAACTGGAATTTTCAATATTGTATGCTTTGAATGAAATTTTTATTGTGATGTCGTAGAGATAGCTCGATGAACTTTACAGGGTAAATAGCTGATAAAATGGATAAGTTTTTAAAATACATCTGACGAAAAAAGTTTAGGGAGATTTATTTTTAAATCACCCACAAAGATGTAGGAAACATGCAGGATTTTAACTTTATGAGAATTCGATATTTTTTTGTAACGCATTTGTTACATTTATGGTTACAAATGTTTATGCATTCGAAAGAGTCACTAATCAGCTTATTTAGAAAAAAAAATTACTCATGTATCTCAACTATTCACGTCACAATGATCAAAAATGTCGTTATAGTCAGAGTTTGATTAAAAAACATGAAAAACATTCATAACTCGAAAACTACAAAAAATCGCGGAACATACATGGGGGTGATTTGGGTACCTCAAAAGATGTTCTACCTCTGGACTTCCGCTTGACACTACTTTCTGGGACACGCTGTATAGAGGTAGGTCGGTTTAATTTATGGGCTACAATCCGCTGATCCTGACGTGAATTCATGAAATGTTATCACCCTCAGAACACTCCGACCTTAAACGTGGTTTTATTACATGATACAATTTCCGACTATACGTCCAATGAACTACAAAGAATAAGAGTGTAATACACACATCAAAAGTGTCTAGGGATCAAGCATTTTTATGCGGATTTCTTGAGATTGAGATGTGGCTTTGTAATAAATTTATGATTTTATAAATTTATATGGATCCTTTTTGGTGCATTTCATAATTTGAATCAGGAACTGTGAATCAAATTCGAGTAAAAGATGAAAATCAGCTGTCAATATTTTCCCTATAAAAACATACAACGCATTGAAGACATTATTAGTGCTACTGTTTCCCTACTACTGATTAAAACCAACGTTATTATGGAGCGGCGACGTCATTTAAGCAGGGAAGAAATGCTCAGAGCCGTGGGAATGATAGAAGCTGGTTCCCGGCAACGTACTGTGGCTTTAGCTCTGAATACAAGTCAGAGTGTTATCAGTCGACTTTGGACACGTTACCGAAGCACTGGTACCGTGGCTGAGCGCCATGGAGGACGGTATCGCTGCACCACACGGAGACAAGACCGATACATTCAAATCTTAACTCGAAGAGCTCCAACAATAACCGCCATGATGTTAGCCGTGAGGCTTCATCACTCTTCAGGGAACTTAATTAGCGACCAAACAGTCAGAAACCGCTTGCATGAAGTGAACCTTCATTCCCGAAGACCGCTACGGGTACCACCTATAGCAATGCACAATCGTAGGATTCGATATCAATGGGCTCTTGGACACAGAAATTGGGCAGAAGAACAATGGCGTTTCGTGTGCTTTTCTGATGAGTCTCGTTTTGGTATGAGACCGGATACAAGACGTATACGACACTGAAGAACCCCTGGACGCCAACAGCGATTAAAATCCTGCCAGGAAGTCCATCCTTATAGTGGTGGAACCATCATGGTATGGGCGGGTATTTGGATCGGCGGAAGAACTGAGTTGATTTGGATCAGAGGCAACCTCAACGCTCAAATTTATGCTGAGACGATTGTATCAGACGTCATCGTTCCTCTACAAGCGCAAATCGGTCCCTTATTTCAGTTAATGCATGATAATGCACGACCGCACACCGCAAGAGTTGTAAGACAGACTCTCGCCGCAGCTAACATCAATGTCCTGCCCTGGCCTGCTCAGTCGCCAGACTTGAACCCGATTGAGCATGCATGGGATATGCTACAGAGAAGAGCTCTGCCGAATATGGAGGGTATCCAGTCGCAAGAAGACCTTTTTTTGTTGTTGCAACGAACATGGGCGGCCATTCCACAGCGTGATTTGGATGAACTCATTTTGAGTATGCCAAACCGATGTTCTTGTGTTGTTAGTGTTCGCGGTAGAAACACGGATTATTAATTGTTTAAGTTACCCAATAAAATTTTAAAGAAAACTGTTATTTCAGTCTTTTTTTCGAACTTTTGTGTTAGTGGTTCAAATGTCAAAAATCCCTTTATTAGGAAAATGGCAAATTTCTTTATTAATGCAAAGGTGACTTGGTTTATCGTTACTGTGACAAACGAAAACACTTTATTTGATGAATCCTTACAGAAAATTTTAATTAATATCAATCAGGAGAAAAGTTATTGCAAAAATATATGTTGATCCCTAGACACTTTTGATGTGTGTATATCGGAAGTTCTAAATTATAACTACGAGTAGTACTAACAGGCAAGCTGCCAAATGGACGAGTCCGTGTAACTTAATATAAATATACTGCCATTAACGTCGCCCACAACCGTTTAGTGACCATAATGTGAAGTCACTTTGCAAGGATATTCTCAGTCTGATCGAGGTAAACGAGCTATTTATTATAGTGAAAAGCTAAAAGCTCCACTATCTAGTATATGTTATAGTCATGTTGGCAAATGTTGTGGGGACCTCGCTTAGCTAGTTGCCTTATTGAAATAAATGATGAGGATAGCATTAGAGTTTAGTTACAATATAGAAAGCACAGAAAATTCACAGTAAACAGTAAATAACAACCGCTTGTTACGAGATGTCAAACGTAAGAGAAGTATTGTTGAATCGGATGTAAACTACTGCAACAATGCAGTTTATATTCAATTTACGACCACGTGATCACAAGTAAACGTTTGCGGACTGGGATATTATGACCACGATGATGCCTCCTGATGATTTACGATGGAAATAGAATGAAACCAGCGCGCGACCAACACGTATTGCGTACACGGAACTAGGTTGATACCTAAGAATGAGCCAGTAATGGTCTGTTGCACACACACCGTAGGGACTGCTTCACTGGTTAAACTTTCTGTAACTCCTTACTTTGCGCTATCTAGTTACGGAATATAATTCAAGCACGAAGTCTGTGTGTAATTTAGATTGCGCCCGCACTGCGTTGCGGCGCCCCCTATCGGAGTTGCACGTACACTTGAATTAGTTCTGGTACACTGTGAGACATGGCCACATACTAAGTGCTTCTTAGAGTCGGAGTTAAATGTCTTATGCAAATCGGAAGATGTAGAACTTATATCTTGAAGGGTGATGTAAGAAACTTTAATAAGCTTAGGTAACGCCTTCCCCCTCTGGGAAAGGCGTTACCTCACCATGAGATTAACGTAAAACCGGAGGGAACATTAGACTAGCTTTCTACAACCCCATCGTATAAAAAAAATGTATGATGAGGTCTACTGAAAAGCTTACAAACCGCAGGGCAGCTTGTGGCGAGCTGTTGGTGAGTGGCGACACTGCGTACCTTATTGCCTCAGAGAGTCGGTCAGGGCCTCATCTCCAGTTTGCCTTTATTGGCTGACTGTAGTGGAACCCCAAGAGTGCCCGCAGGATTCTCAACTCTGTCTTGCCTTTATCGGCCGGCCAGAGAGGGGCTATATGCTCGGGGGTGGAAGTGTCTAATGGCGTAATAGCGGGGAAACCCACTCCGGGTCTTTTAGACCCGCGACGGCGAAACCGGGGCCACACATCTCACAACCCCTGGCCGCTCACACGACTGTTGCCCCCTTCCCCTATGTACTGGCGGCTTTTCATGGGGCCCAGCTAGTGAGCTGGCGAGTCACCGTCTGCCAATATATTTCAAATTTAAGCTTGAAAGGCAGACGCCGTTTTCTTCCTGCAATAGAAGTTATCCAGTCCACTTAACACCCCTTTCCATAGTCCAGATATTTTTCATCACATTTTACAATAGTCTTGCACCCACCTGGGACGGTCCATGACTGTACTCCAATAGTGCAGCCGTGGATAGTCCCCGGTTGGTGCCCCACCCCATTTTAGATTAAAGTTCTCAAAGGGGCCTCTGCGCGTTGGACCTGTGTCCCCGTGTATGTCTTCCAAAGGACCGGACATCTTCAGCACGGAAGATGAGCCGTGATAAAAAAAGAGATACAAATTAGTCATTAATTTGTAGACGCACTCAAAATTGACTGCTATATTTCTAATTGTAAAGAATGCAGAAGAGGAGCATGTGACAGAAGACAATGGTGCGAGTGTAGAAGTAAGGAAGTAAAGAATAAAAGATCGTTACAAGCTCAAGAAACAATTAGACAACACGTGTGTAACAAGAAATAATATGCGTCATCTTAAATATCGGTCGGTTCGTGAAAGAAAAAATAGTAAACATAAGGAAGCATTTGGCAGAAATATTTAAATGAAAGCTAATATTATGCTATAAATTAAAACTTTATAAACAAATAATTTACTGAGTTGTATGTAATTTGATAAATTTTCATTAAGGACCAACAGCAAAGATTGTTAATATTAATATTATTTATGGTTGATGTCTGAAATTACAGAACACACAAATGAATCACTTTGTATTTCGTTAGACCCACATAATTTATTGCGTTCTTCGTGATAGCTAACATTATTTATATTTTATCGTAACCAAATATTTGGTGTCTGAAAACTGATGGGCGGATTATATTATCCTCTCGGTGAGATTCTGTGCACGTTTCCTAATACACCTCATCTGACGACGAAAAATTATTATTTGGTTTATCAAGTGCCAACACATTGTCAACAACACGAACGGCAATCCAATCTACATCACTTATTTTACTCTTTTGGCTCAAAGACAAACTAAAGTAAAGCTGCTACGAGTAAAGTCGACAAGATTCGATTTGCTTGCACGTGACAATTTTAGCTTTAAAAAACCTTTAGATAACGTATATAATTTTATGAAACGAACTCCTAAGCAAATATAAGAAAATTGGATTCATACTCGTAAATTATTTGACGCTAAATTGAATATCTGGAAAGGTTTAAAAGGTCAAACCCTGCGTTTAACGACCTCCTTATAATACGGCGGCCATAAGTCCTTCGACAGACACGGTCCGCCCACTACCACTGAAAATCGGAAAACGGATTCCCGATTTTATAATATTTAACGTAGTTTTTCCAGTTATTTAATTCGGGGTCATCCGCAAAAGCCCTAAATATAGCTCTCTTTATAACTCGCTGAGAGAATTTCAATTTGTAGCCTGACATCACTTTTTGGTACCATAATGTCGTGGCGGCTACGACCAATTCGGCGAAGTTAAGATACGCAGCCGCCCAAATTTTCAGTCTGTTACCTCCCTGAAATTACTCCATCAAGTTGCCTATTATTTTTTAGCCGTGGCTATAATTAATATTGAAACATCTACGTTTTTGATTTTGAAATTTTGTTAGTTTTCTGTCTAACGAAAATAGAATTTTAACTAACAACGTTTCTGTGGGCGTAAACTCAATTTCGCGGTCGGTAAACAATTTGCTCAATAGAGGCACCGAGCGACAACTATTTGGTAACCGTCAAAGTTGGCAACAAAAATGTATTAAAACTCAATTTAAAGTCTCATTTACTGAAAAGTCTGGAATAAAAGTAAAAGCCAAGTATTTGTTAAAATGTAATAGGTATTTATATATTCTGTGGAGACATTAAGTAAGCACTTATTATTGGAGAAACAGATTGGAATACTAATGGCGCTTTTCTAGCAAAATATTATTACGTTACGATATTGGCTCTTTGCGAATCGTACCAGATATTAAAGTGTCTCTTTGAGTCCGTTGAAGAATCTCTGAGATAATTGAGAAAATATGTAATGCGAGCACCGAGCGAGCACTCGCACTTGTCCGTTTGATATCTGAAGTTTTAACTGAAGCCAGTTTCGTGAACAAATTGGATAAGAAATAGAATATAGAGCTAGAGATATGCCAGCATTATTTTTATTACAAGCAGACATTGTTTTCGTAAATCAAGGAAAGCTGTCTAATAGTTTCATTCGACAATACGACGCGAACTATGAGACACTTAAAAGACATAGTGAAGTATACGCGACGATCAGAGAGCGGGCGCCGAGCGCCGGACAGCGCGACCTACTCGCCTCACCTCGCACTCTGTCCTACTTTCGCGCTTTAATAGTTCGCCGCCACCATAACGCGCTAAATGGTACTTCCGTGTACCAAGTTAACCCTTAACTTTTTCCATTTCTCAGTACCGCACGTCCGCGTCTCTTTCATGACACTTTGTGCCGGTGACACGAGTGACCTCGACTATTACTCAGTGACCGCTCACTTTATCAACACGACGTCGACACACTAAGGGTTCCTACTATTTTTCTCAACGTAAATGTCGTTACTCAATCACAGTTGACTTTAGTTTACAACAGCAGTTAGTGATACATCGCACTCTTATTACGTCTAGACTAGCTTCGTTCTTTATAAGCTATCTTGTTAAATGTTAACAAACGCCGTTGTTATGGGAGACGCAGTCAGTGAGCTAATGTTGAATAATTTACAACATCATATTTCAAAGGCTTTATAGTGGTGCTAAGTCCCCTGGGGGAGGTATATTTCTTGTCACGCTGACGGGCTCCCTGGCTGGCCATTTAGATATCAGAATAATATCGTTCAATATAAATTGTGTTCGTGTGATGCGGTGTTTCGTTTGGTAGATTTAATACACGCCGAGTATTGTTTGTCCTAAAATTGTGTTGGACTGAACGTTTCAATTACTAGATACCGTTTTTTTGTTGTTGTTATCACACAAATACTTAATTTTTCGAAGATAAGAGTGTGCCAAACAAACAATAAGGCCTACTCCAATGACTGCTAACCCTATGTACTCGTATTAACATGCTCATACAGAAAAATCAGTAACCAGTAACCACTTATTTCACACACATAAACGCTACTGATGATCTATTAGAATTTATGCCTTTGTTGACTATAATGCGGAAAGTGATGAAGTACATAGAATCTTAATGTTTTCATTAAGTATCTATTACAATTACATTTTACAATTACAATTTCAAGTGCACTTTTATTACAATCCAAACAAAGCATTGCACTTGAAAATCATCTTTATAGTCAAGAGCACAGTTGGCTGCAGTCAACTGCACTCATTACGCTGAACTGAACACTAAACGCGGCACTTTCCTAGAATCGACGTCGAACTGCGTTATATTATATTCAACACTTTAGTGAAGTCGAATTCATTCTGATCTCCAAATATAAACGTAGCTGTGGGTAGTGTTGAGTTTACGAAGCAAAATGAGATTTATGATTTGAAAATGGAGTTCATTGTTGATACGGATTTATTGATGGTTCTGAAATTACATATTAGATTCCCTTAGACATATTACAGTCATTCCTAGTTCACTGCTTAGCTAAACTGAAAGGGTCTCTTTTCCTACGAAAAATGCACAAATGTACGATACTATAAATTTCTAAATAAAAGCTAATCAAGAGGTTGTATTAGGTTATTTCGTCACCTGTCAGTCTCGACACAACACGAGCAACACGACTAATGCGACGCTATACGACATCATTAACCAGTGCGCGTGTAAACATTTACATTCGGGTCTTATTCAGTATTCTTGAGCGTTATTTTCTCGCAGCCCCTATTACGCACCCCCACGCAAGCAAAGTGTTTATCTTCGTATGAAGTATTCCACCCTCACGTCTTGAACATTCTCCTAATTTTACAATTTGCTGAGAATTCCAAGCAGAGTTTTACTGTGTAAAGTTGATTAAACTGACGCCTTTTTTGTGTGGTTTAGTATCAACGTTTTAAAGCAGAGATTGCTACTGGACGTTCAAAGCCCAATCAATGGGTCATACATTATGTAAACTAGTACAAAGTCCAGACAAGACAAGGAAGTCACAAGACGAACCGAAAACGTCTGGAAGAGCTACTGGTCCATGAAAGAGCTTATAAAAGGAAGTCTTCCTTTGTCATTCAAGCGCGAGGATCCTCGCCTCCAGATCCCAGGGCATCGAAATTGTGACCTAACCTAAACCTAACCGTGACCTAACTTAACCGCGACCTAACCAAACCATTTTTTTTGCCTACTGGAAATCCTCATGGATGTCCTCCGTCCTGGGGGTGAGCATAGGGGTCTGTCAGACTCTTACTGACTAAAACCACCCCGGTGTTCCCTCGCACACTTAGGTCTTAACCTAACCTACCTAAGCCTGACCAAACATAACCTAACGACCTGACCTAATCTAATCCTGACATTTAGAGGACAGTTGGTGCCCGACAGCCTGCTGTTTAATCTCTAAACGAGGATTATGCAATCAGTTGCACTTAACTGGCCACCTGCGTGCTTGTAGAGATTTTTCATAAATCGCCTTTGTCAGAATTATAAGACATTTTTACATTAGTTTCTAAATATTTTTTGAACGTCTATACCTCGTTGGATAGCTGATTAAATAAGGATGTTTGTCTTGCATTTTGTACACTTAGTGTCATAGTAAATTTTTGAGATAAACATCATTCTTTATCGTGTACCTCGATGATTTTCTAATACACTTATTTAACTTTTAATGATTACTTTCAATTGGATGGTCACTAAGAACAGTTAAATACGCAGAAAGCTTTGTAAAAGTATCAGCTACAAGCTAATGTCATAATCAAAGCCGATCAATTTGATGTTTTAGAGATAAATAGTGTATAAGAAGGAATTCTGGGTATTATTCAAAATAATATAAAAATTGCAATATCTCGAAATCCATTGACTTTCGTAGAACATAGGTGGGGTTAAATTTATTGCATATTAGCCCCCCTATAACGTGGTGCAAGGAATACGTCGAATTACCAGTAACCCTGTATAATGGCAAATTTTCTTGAAACTTTCGAATGAAACATTGAAAAAAACAACGGAATTGGAGTAGAGAGAAGAGTCCTCGTCTCTAGAGCGATGAAATTTATAGGTATGTACTGTGTACTTATAGAAAGCGCAATGACAAGCACTTAGCGTAGGTATCTTGCGCAGTATGCGACGCTTACGTGTGGCAGTAGCAGCTGAAAATTCGTCGAATATTAAAAGTCACGTAAAAATGTCAGCCAGTGTGCATTCTGAGAATACAAACTAGTTTGAGCTTTATTACATAGAGTACATGGTAGCGTTTTTCTTGCTGTTTCCGAATCTGTATTTAACCCACTTTTGTCAAAAATGTTAGTTACGGCTTTTCTCCGTATGATGGCAGTACCGACATTATACAGAGACGTGCGACTGGTTACATCGATCGAATGCATCATGCATGCGAGGTTTCTAGGCCCTACTGCGCTTGACTCACCGACGCCGACGTATAATACGCGCGGTGAAGCCGCGCAGAAGAATTTGTATGACGTAACACGACCTAAAATGAGCCGCGCAAGATGTGCTCAGTGTGTCTGTAACTGCAACAGCTGTAGCGAGACCAGCGTTAAATTTACGCCGCAAAATGAGACGGCGTAATTTTCTTTAAAGGATTTTACGGACTTCTTTTTTCATCGTCATGTGGCACAAATCGTGATAACATGTAAAATCGAACGTATCCAAAATTGCGCGACTCAATTTACGCCGCGTAAAGTGAGTAGCGTAAATTACTGGCAGGATTTGAATTTAATTGAATTTAAAGGTCTGATTTTGGTACGTATTTTGGCACGAATCACAATATTGTACGAAGGCAATTATAACTGAAATTATGCGAACCACCGTTTCGCGGCGTATATTACGCTCGTCTGGCCTCAGCCTAAGATGTTCATCAAAACAATAATATCGCTGAGACACATGAAGATATTCGAGATTGTTCTATTTCACTTATACCGTAGCATTAACACGCGTTCTTAGAAGTATAGCTTCTGTAGGTATTTAATAGTCAGTGGTCCTCGTACTAAATTCAGTGTAAATATACCCAAGAAACCTTTTAGCTAACAACGCACCAAAATATCAATTTTGGCTGTATTAAATTAAATCTATATCTATACTAATATCATAAAGAGGTAAAATTTGTTTGTTTGTTTGTTTGTTTGTATGTAGGAGGTAATCTCCGAAACTACTCATCCGATTTCAAAAAATCTTTCAAAAATATGTACTAAATGTTTATGTCTATAGTGAAGTCACATCAACCGTTTTTTGTTCAAATTAGTCGATCAAAACACGGGTAGAAACGAAAGATGAAGACATTCCTATTATGATATTAATCCTTATCCAAATAAATAGCTTCATAATCAAGGTTGATTATGTACATAAAATGTTCTTTAAATTATTCGAATCGGACCTTTCGTTTAGAAGTGCTAAAAGTAAAAAAAAATGCCGCGATGTCAGCGAACAGCCCAACGAACGTTCAGTCTATTAGTTAACTACACTCGTCTACATCCGCGATAACCGACATTCACGCGGACGAAGTCGCGGGAAAAAGCTAGTATAGCATAAATTGTATTTACAGCGTATGGAACATCTGTACGGCCACGTCGTCAGTTGTGTGGCATTCACACGGTATTAGAGAAGCCTACGAGAAGGCGCCGCGTCATCTGTCACACATGTCTGCTGCACGGATAACTTGTAATCAGTCACACGCGGAGACGAATGATTCCGTATCACTTGATCTTGTCAGAGAGATGTAACTACTTGTGTGTTAAAGCGTGTGACACGAGGGGTGCTTCTGATAAAATTATAAAACGTGGTATACATTTACAATACTATGTTATGCCTGTAGTCATAGAACATTAAATTAGATGTTTAAAGTCCCGATAAACGAATTCGGTTCTAATATAATAAGGAACTCGCTAGTAGCCAATTAACGGGCACAGTTCCAAGCTCAAGTAAACAAATAATTTTCTTGTAGCCATAACTTATAACAGATGTCATTTTTAATTTTATTATAAAAATACGGTTCCGTTATGTTCTGCATAGTATGCATACAATAATTATAACAAATAAGCTAACTATAATTATGTTGAGATAGAAGTAGTGCCTTCCTCAACATGACAGATTTTAACATTTACGTCTAGTTTAAGAAATGAGTGTAGTATTCTTTGCGACTCAAGAAATTTCGTATTATATAATATATTTTAAATAGTCGACGTAATGTATGTGTTTATGTGTCCTTAATCAGTCCCGCATTGAGTCAGTACTTTTTAAGTGATGCTTGCCCAAACAAACAGAAACAAGAAATGGATTCTATTGGTTATCATTTAATAGCCCCGCATTTTTTTAAATGTTTTCTGTATTAAGACACGCCAAGTCTACAGATTTATTATACGTATGTATGAATATTAGATAAAATAGATAGTAGACTGTAGTTCACAAAATAGATTTTTATTTACTTTAACAAACTGTAAGTGAGAGAAAAAATAACGTAACAGGGTGTGTGCGTGTTCATAGTAGAACTAGCAATGTAAGTCATAATAAAATTGTATCGTTGTTTTAGATCGATAATGTGGAGTCGATTATCCTCGACGTGTGGATGGAGGTATTGGGCCCACCACTGCAATTGGCCATCAAGCCCGCAGACCAGTTCCTCGACCTGACTCCCACCATGTGGTACATATTCTATACTAATAACACGAATTTATACAGTCAAAAAACAACCTGCGCACAGTATAAATAATACAGACATGTTGCGTAGCACATCTGCTACGACAGCGTAGGTGGCGTAGCAATACACCGTAGACACCTCGTAGTCCTAACTGTCGAAACTAGCTACGCGCACGAATACACGCCTTTTTTGAAAATTGTATAATAATATCAGTTTTATTTTCCCTTTTGCACTTTTAATATTCATAGATTCATCCGCATGACTTCCTTCTAAGAACCTATCATATCACAGTGAGCAGATGGCGAGACATATATTGGTCTACAGACATTGGATCCCTTGAATATAGATTCAAAATAACAGATTTTTCTACGTTGAGCCTTATAAATTGTGTCCAAGCAAATTGTGTATTATGTAGTGAAAGTTTTTTTTTCCAAAAAATATTAATAACATATACAATAGTTTTCATTACATAACGTTATGCTGTTGACAACAGATGATATTGCGCTCTATGTTGTTGTCGGCGGGACTTTATCCGGTTATCAAACACACGCGAGAGCGCTCGTCGCTGTGGCCACGTCTGGTTTTAATTCTAGCTTTCATACCGAAGCTACCATTAAAAATATTATTTTTAATATTTCAAACAAAAGAATGAAGCTCAAAGGGAATAATAATATGAGAAATATTGTAATGTAAATAATTGAGCAATTCTCATTATGAAGCATGAAAAATTAATTCTAGGAATTGAACGTGACAATGAAGGGAACCAGCGTGGATGCCGGTCGAGGTTAATTTAAAATATAATTACTTCGGGCTTTAATATTCATCTCTGTGTATACACTCGTCTGTTCGTTCGTAACCTACTACCGTCCTCTACCGAGTTGTTGCTGACCTACAAGTCTAACATGCGCAGCGCGACATAATTCTGTCGTCGCATTATCTCGTGTCGAGCCGAGATAAGCCATGCATAATGATATACTCTTATTCGCTGCACATGTTAGCCTGTCTGGTAAATGTTCTCGATTATCGCTACTCGGTGTAATAGATGAATGTCGTCATCAATCTTGTCTAACATGTATAGTACCAAACTTTACTAATTCCGCTGAAAATTCTTATACAAGTCATTATGGAACAGGTAAGACATTCCGAAGATACTACAATGACTGTTAATAAAATATAGCATTAATTTGATGCTGTTTTATACGTAACTAAAGCTGTTTTTATTTTTTTAAATAAAAGTCATCAAGTTCTAGATACGTAAAATATTAATAAGTATAATTATTTGCTAAACTAAGCGCTCGGAAGCATCCACTTTTTAATTGAACTGAGCACAATGGTGCAACCGCTGGCGCTGGCTTGGTAATTGCGCGACGACTACTTGATGTAATCAGACAAAGCGCGCCCGGTGTGCGACCGCAGCGACTGCGACCGATCGCTGATTAATTGCCATTTCGGACGCCGAACACGATGCGAGATCAAAGCGACCGAACGACATCGAACTAAAAATATATTTGTACAACCATATAAATACACTTGGAAGCAAAGAAATCGAGCAACTCCTATTTTCACGTGTCCTGGTTATTAGTTTTGGTTTCATGAATAATATAATTCAAAATACAAAAAACTACCCTCATTGTAAAGGTTATCAAATAACCTTTTATGCGATATACATATTTTTAGAATTGATTTGTTCCATAATACCAAAAATAATAACAATTATACGGTTAAAAACAGAAGTGGCTCGGTTTATTTGTTCCCAAGTATATTTAAGTGTAATAAAATAAAATAATAAGCATTCGGCGCGGTGGCGATGCGGTAAGGGTCAATGTTTGTACATAAAACAGATGACAAGCGGAATTGTCCGATATTAAACAAAACGAGTGAAGCTTCCTGCGGCGCCGGTGTGTCGATTGATATGTAGAGATTGAATCACGAACACCAACACGTCGGGAGCCTATGTTTAGTAATTGGTGTATTTTCGTGACTCTCATTGAACGATTCTCTCAGTCAAGCACAAATATTTTATATTTCTGCGACAGTGGCTCAATATCGGAACTGAAAGTACAAAAAAATACAACAAGATTATGCCGTCGTTAGCTTTCTCTTTATTCATTTTTAAACATATTTTATTACATTTTTAAATATTCTAAGATCATTATTTTCAAACAGATGTTCCTTACATTTATATTCAAAGTTACATTTATATTCAAAGACCATAGTCGCGGGGCTAGCAACAACTTCAGCTATGCGAAATCTGTCCAGCCCCCATGTTGCAG
Source organism: Amphipyra tragopoginis (assembly GCA_905220435.1). Classification (NCBI taxonomy): domain Eukaryota; kingdom Metazoa; phylum Arthropoda; class Insecta; order Lepidoptera; family Noctuidae; genus Amphipyra; species Amphipyra tragopoginis. Next base: position 161,608 of record HG992006.1, on the reverse strand, counting down.
CGTCGTAGACATAGCTCCACAATCGGAATGTGCCGCTCGCTTCAGTGTCACCGCATTCCCGGTGCATTCCCCGGGCATTCCCTTCTCGATTCCGGGATGTACCTTTACCTCTTGTAATTACAGATGAAACTACCACAGAGTGCCGCCGTAAAGAAGGACCACTCCATATAGTGCACAATAACAAGCTCACGCACACATGCACGGTACATGAAACAAGAATGTCGCTAAAGTGCGTACAATCTGCATTCGTATCGTTTGTCTAACTTAACCTGCAGCTTGTGAACTTGCTACTGCGTATTGTATGAATTTGCGCAATTTGTTTTTTACAGAAATGCGAATTGGTCCTTTTTATTTCTTTTTATATAGTTTTTGAAAGATTCACAGCACACCTTTTTTTTCGTTTTTGGGGGCAACCTTCAAAAAGCGCCTGGCCTTAGGGGTAAGACCAGGAAGTGTGGGATTCTTACCTCATTAAAATCACTCTGGTGGTCATCATCAGCACATGGAGGGGGGCACCGTGTCCTCGTAAAAGACCACCACAGAACCCCCCTGAACCACTGAGTGCTGAGTGTAGAGTTACTGGCATTCTGATCGAAATGATAGCATCTGTGAATGGTGGAGCCTGTGTTGTGCTCACGCTCACATTAAATATAAATGAGCGTAAATAATAATAATCTTTATTGTACAAATAAACTTAAGCACTAAAATAATATCAATTTGTAAAGTTTCGTATTTTCCTAACAGGTACTATGAAGTATTTAACAATTCCATGCGCCTGTTTACTATCGCACGCTCAATAAACAAGATGACGGGCCGTCATCAAAACCATTATGAAACATGTTTCGATTGATTCCATCACATTAGCGCGGCGTTGGTAATGTAAATACATCATTAATTAATGGATCCCCCTCCCCGCCCGTCACCCCCGCTATCTCGGCGCCTTCATTCTCTTAATTGGTACGTATATCGAGTATCCACATCGGCTGCCAATCTTCATTAATTTGTACTCAACGTTTCTCAAGTCTACGCAATTATTTACGAAAAAAATCAAATATTGACGAAAGTAAAATCTTTTTAATTCATATTTTATACAGAAACAGAGGAAACGAAAATCAAACACCGTCGCTTGACTTTTACGTCAGATCTTTTATTACACCGTATCTTTTTTAAGTTTCAGTAATTTAACATTTTTGTTTGTAGTATGTGTTGACCATTCAGAGCTATCCGTTTCTTTGATATTTGACTAAAACTCTGATTAAATTACTGGTTAGCTCGTACACATGTTTGTTTCACTCAACTATCGCGGGCTATCTGTTGACCTACTATCAATTGTCTGGAGATATTACACGCTGTTATCTGCAACGACGATTAATCTTCTAAAATACATAAAATCTGTCAATGATTAATTTAGGAATTTAATTTATGTGAAAAGCTGTCATATTTGTAGCAAACATTGCATACATTTTGTAACACTGCGTCGAATAGGAAACTCGTTAGTTAAAGTGCAAACTTTTACCCATCAAACCAAAATGTTGCAGCTATTCCTAGGATAACTATTAATTTAGTAAAGCCAAGTGCTTAGGTATTTGCATATACTCGTAAGTATTAACTGCCTCTTCTCGTATAACTTGAAGTGTAACTACTACCTAAGAAACCAGTACCTGAGATACAAATTGGATTTTAAAACAACGTAAGTAGACAATATTAATTTAAGACTGTGTCCTTCACCACACAATCCTCACCTTTGAAAACTTCATGAAAATCAATTTTGAGAACGCCAAAAAATAGTCAAAAAATAGTCAACAAGGTTAAAAAAATAGTCGCATTATGATTCCGAAGTTATAGCTATATGTTGGTGAGGATTGTAGGGTGAACGTCTCCACGCAATCCTCACCTCAGTGCAAGCAAATGGCTGGGCGTATCGACTTGGTTTCAAGTCCAAAAAATAGTCTTAACGCTATGCCAAATCTCGAAAATAGTCATTAAGGGATTCCAGAGATATAAAGGTGTCTCGGTGAGGATTACGTGGTGAACCTTTCTCGCCACAATCCTCACCTAATTACCGCGGAACGCTAACGTTTTTGAATTTAAATTTGGTGTGAAAAAATAGTCAAGTGAGATGAGAACAGCTCATGTCGAAGTAAAAAGGTTACCAGTCGCAAAGCTGACTGTCCAGGGAGCGCCGGACATACTTAAGTATCGTCACTCGTGCAGGCTCTTTTAATGAATCCCAGTGCACTATATTATTATGAAACCAAGAAGTAAACATAACCAGACCACTGTAGGCGCAAGTTACTTGCGCTACAGTGATTTGTCAAATAAAGTAAACAATCGTTTCTTTTTATTTCGATACTGTGTTTGTTTTGATGTATTTGTATAGCAGTGCTCTTTGCTACTCTGTAGGTAATCTCCTGTGCTGTTTTGTAGTACGTTTATCGTACGTGGCGTATGATGGAGGTCTCGGAGCAGACGATTGGCGGAAATAGCTTTCTGATTATATTTGTGATTCGCGGCCACAACTTTTATTTTTTTTCGACCACGCTTTCCAATGTTTTGTTTCGTTTTATTACCTTCACAGTTGTATACACCCCGACAACAAACGTAATATTGATTTCATCTAAATAATAAATTACTCTGCTGTCGAAGGCCGCCGTCAAACGAATGCTGATGCAAAACTGGCATGGTTTTATTCTACTTCCATCTCTCATACCAATCATTTACACTAACACTAATTATGTATCGTTGTTCCAGGATGTCAGCTTCAGATCCGGAGCGAGTGCTGCGTGCCAAGAACGTGTCGCGCTCACAACTCACCATACACGCCTACCTCGCGAAGGATTACGGTAACTATTAAGATGTCTACACAACGAAGCCAGCCCCCGCCCGGCCCTGGCGGCACAGCCGGGGGGGATGGATCGTCGGACTTATCTTATATATAAAAATGAATCGCAAAATGTGTTGGTAAGCGCATAACTCAACAACGCCTGGACCAATTTGGCCAAATCTTTTTTTAAAATGTTCGTTGAAGTTCAAGGATGGTTTTTACGGCGAGAAAAATTAGAATTATTGCTGGAAAAACCCTAAAAATAGCCCTTTTCTTTTTCCCATACAAATGATTTCTAACTAAAACGTAGTCAATTTGAGCTTTATTGCTATGGTATAAAGTTCATATTAAATTACAAGCACTCACTGTTGTCTAAGCAATGTAGGTGTGTTCCTAACGTAGGTAGGTAGTAGGTAGGTAGTAGGTAGGTAGTAGGTAGGTAGTAGGTAGGTAGTAGGTAGGTAGTAGGTAGGTAGTAGGTAGGTAGTAGGTAGGTAGTAGGTAGGTAGTAGGTAGGTAGTAGGTAGGTAGTAGGTAGGTAGTAGGTAGGTAGTAGGTAGGTAGTAGGTAGGTAGTAGGTAGGTAGTAGGTAGGTAGTAGGTAGGTAGTAGGTAGGTAGTAGGTAGGTAGTAGGTAGGTAGTAGGTAGGTAGTAGGTAGGTAGTAGGTAGGTAGTAGGTAGGTAGTAGGTAGGTAGTAGGTAGGTAGTAGGTAGGTAGTAGGTAGGTAGTAGGTAGGTAGTAGGTAGGTAGTAGGTAGGTAGTAGGTAGGTAGTAGGTAGGTAGTAGGTAGGTAGTAGGTAGGTAGTAGGTAGGTAGTAGGTAGGTAGTAGGTAGGTAGTAGGTAGGTAGTAGGTAGGTAGTAGGTAGGTAGTAGGTAGGTAGTAGGTAGGTAGTAGGTAGGTAGTAGGTAGGTAGTAGGTAGGTAGTAGGTAGGTAGTAGGTAGGTAGTAGGTAGGTAGTAGGTAGGTAGTAGGTAGGTAGTAGGTAGGTAGTAGGTAGGTAGTAGGTAGGTAGTAGGTAGGTAGTAGGTAGGTAGTAGGTAGGTAGTAGGTAGGTAGTAGGTAGGTAGTAGGTAGGTAGTAGGTAGGTAGTAGGTAGGTAGTAGGTAGGTAGTAGGTAGGTAGTAGGTAGGTAGTAGGTAGGTAGTAGGTAGGTAGTAGTTAGGTAGTAGGTAGGTAGTAGGTAGGTAGTAGGTAGGTAGTAGGTAGGTAGTAGGTAGGTAGTAGGTAGGTAGTAGGTAGGTAGTAAGTAGGAAAAAGTGCATTGCAACGCATGCGGGTACAGCTAGTTTAAAATAATCACGCCGGTGGGATGCATTCGCGCGAGCTCCTCAGCGGCATGTCGCTTGCGTAGGCGCTCAGTTGCCCGGCGGCCATCACTAACTGCGAACCGCACATGCCGCAGATGTTGCAGCTCTCGTGTCGTCGGCAAAGTTACCCGGCTAATAACATTGTGAAGTCGCCAGGCTAACCCGTCAGCACCAACTCGGCTATGAAGCCGCCGAGCTGGCTTCGGTGTGTAAACACTTTTAGTGATCGTCTAAACTCAGCACCAAATGACAATGCCATTTGACAATGACTGGAAGGCCGTATCATTTTCGTTTAAACGAATACCCTACCTTTATGTTCAAAATGTATTTTCTTGTTAAACACACTTAGACACGCACGCTCAGACGTGCCCGCCCTTCACGCATGCACGAACGAACACATACGCTTGTATGCAGGCACAAGAAACAAGTACCGACTGAATTGTAAATAACTTACAACAGACGTGTTTAGTATACAACCTCATTTCGCCGTTAAGGTACAAGTCCGAGACGGGCTGCAAACTGCAGACTGCATCCGCAGACCGCAAGTCACATTGGTTTGTATGAACCAGTAGTGTCGCTTGTCTGCTGCTGTCATCTGCGGTTGCAGTTTGCGGTCGCCGTTGGAATACTACCTTTAAGGTGTGCACCTTAAAGGTGATATTCGGACGGCGAGTTGCGGTCTACGGATGCAATCTGCAGTTTGCAGCCCATCTCGGACTTGTACCTTTATGATTAAGTTCCATGTAATAGGGCGAGTCTATTTCCATCAACCGGGCACAAATCCAGCCTCCGGGCTGCTACTGAGAAATTCCACACGGAAAAACCCAGTAACACTTTGCACGACTTGAGGATCAAACCCAGGACATCCCACTCAGCAGTAGCGCTTGCGATCACTAGGCCAACGAGGCAGAATTGTAGATGAATTTGTATAAAATCGGATTATGATGAATCTTTACATAAAAACTTCATTAAGGCAATTCATTAGTGCAATATTTGTTTAGAAGAAACTTCTACAAACACTTAAAATTACAATTAAATTGTTCACTAATTTATTACGAATGACAGATTATTATAGATATTTTTCTTTTAATCTCGTAATTGACCACGAAATGTATTGTCCGCGGAGGAGCTTTAGTTAAAATATCTTTGTATTTAGATGAGAAGGAAATTACACTACTTTGAATAAAATAGGTATCTGACACAATGAGGACCCGGAATCAGGAATAAAGTGAGTGGAGACGAACCCTCAAGAGAAAAGGAAATAATATGAAATGTTCCATCAAGCGCGACTTGACGCTTTATCATTTTGATTCGCGCGTCGACGCTCCGCCGACTCAGATTGTATCAAACATAATCACGGAATTAACTTTCTACCATTCCCCAATCGTATTTTTCAAGCCAGAATAATTCATAAAGTGAGTTTTTTTTGATAAACCACTAGATACCGGAGTTGAAGATGTAATTTGTGGAATCATTTGAACTTTTCCAGACAAGATTATGAATTCAGTACCTCCCTAATTTATCTTCGCTGGATGAAACTATTATTTCTTTTTATTTAACTTTCAACATTTACGACGAAGCTTAATTTCTTATAAAGGTGATTTCTAGTACTTGACTAACTAACTATAAACTGTAGTAGGCAGTTTGCAGGCGACATCCCAAACGAACGGAAACTAAAAAAAAAACTTTACTATCGCCAGTTAATACATTCATCTGATCTTAGAGTAATCTGACATATGCATCGTATAAATGTTTTGCACAAAAGGATACTGATTCCCAAACTAAGCTTGAGCTTGTATTTTGGCTTTTTAACTTCTAAAATAAAGTGAATATACACACATCAAAAGTGTCTAGGGATCAACATATATTTTTGCAATAACTTTTCTCCTGATTGATATTAATTAAAATTTTCTTTAAGGATTCATCAAATAAAGTGTTTTCGTTTGTCACAGTAACGATAAACCAAGTCACCTTTGCATTAATAAAGAAATTTGCCATTTTCCTAATAAAGGGATTTTTGACATTTGAACCACTAACACAAAAGTTCGAAAAAAAGACTGAAATAACAGTTTTCTTTAAAATTTTATTGGGTAACTTAAACAATTAATAATCCGTGTTTCTACCGCGAACACTAACAACACAAGAACATCGGTTTGGCATACTCAAAATGAGTTCATCCAAATCACGCTGTGGAATGGCCGCCCATGTTCGTTGCAACAACAAAAAAAGGTCTTCTTGCGACTGGATACCCTCCATATTCGGCAGAGCTCTTCTCTGTAGCATATCCCATGCATGCTCAATCGGGTTCAAGTCTGGCGACTGAGCAGGCCAGGGCAGGACATTGATGTTAGCTGCGGCGAGAGTCTGTCTTACAACTCTTGCGGTGTGCGGTCGTGCATTATCATGCATTAACTGAAATAAGGGACCGATTTGCGCTTGTAGAGGAACGATGACGTCTGATACAATCGTCTCAGCATAAATTTGAGCGTTGAGGTTGCCTCTGATCCAAATCAACTCAGTTCTTCCGCCGATCCAAATACCCGCCCATACCATGATGGTTCCACCACTATAAGGATGGACTTCCTGGCAGGATTTTAATCGCTGTTGGCGTCCAGGGGTTCTCCAGTGTCGTATACGTCTTGTATCCGGTCTCATACCAAAACGAGACTCATCAGAAAAGCACACGAAACGCCATTGTTCTTCTGCCCAATTTCTGTGTCCAAGAGCCCATTGATATCGAATCCTACGATTGTGCATTGCTATAGGTGGTACCCGTAGCGGTCTTCGGGAATGAAGGTTCACTTCATGCAAGCGGTTTCTGACTGTTTGGTCGCTAATTAAGTTCCCTGAAGAGTGATGAAGCCTCACGGCTAACATCATGGCGGTTATTGTTGGAGCTCTTCGAGTTAAGATTTGAATGTATCGGTCTTGTCTCCGTGTGGTGCAGCGATACCGTCCTCCATGGCGCTCAGCCACGGTACCAGTGCTTCGGTAACGTGTCCAAAGTCGACTGATAACACTCTGACTTGTATTCAGAGCTAAAGCCACAGTACGTTGCCGGGAACCAGCTTCTATCATTCCCACGGCTCTGAGCATTTCTTCCCTGCTTAAATGACGTCGCCGCTCCATAATAACGTTGGTTTTAATCAGTAGTAGGGAAACAGTAGCACTAATAATGTCTTCAATGCGTTGTATGTTTTTATAGGGAAAATATTGACAGCTGATTTTCATCTTTTACTCGAATTTGATTCACAGTTCCTGATTCAAATTATGAAATGCACCAAAAAGGATCCATATAAATTTATAAAATCATAAATTTATTACAAAGCCACATCTCAATCTCAAGAAATCCGCATAAAAATGCTTGATCCCTAGACACTTTTGATGTGTGTAGTACTTACAAAGGTCTATATATTATGTTTGTTGACCTCAGCCAATTCTAATAACTACGGTCTGTGTATTCGGCGTATGATTCTGGTTAAACTGCGAGCCATTCCGTCATTGTATTCCGCCGGGGCTCGTTTTACTATTGTACTCCAATATTGCTAGCTATGATAACATTTTTTGGAAAAATAACAGTGACCGGAACGAGACGTTTTCTGCAAACTCTGGAAATGTAGCAAAGGTTATGCAATTGTTTTTTCTCAATAAAGAGGCACTTTCTTTGTATTTCTTTTTTGTGTCACTTTCAAATCAGAGATTAATTTATAAAAGTGGCGTTAGAAGTCAAATAATACCTTTACAAACCGTTTAATAACCGAGTTTACTCACGGCTCACATCACATTATTGCAGTCAACGGCGCTGTCTGTGTCTTACGCCACTGTGTTTCACGCGACGAATGAAAACTTGGAATCGGATTAAGAAATAAGAAATCCTCTCCCGTTGACACGCCATGAATCACAGACAACTCGTGTTTACTTACAACAGTTCAACTCGTGTTTACTCCCTTTGTCATGCAAATGGGCGAGATTGAGCTCACAACCCTTCTTCATTACATCGGTGGCAATCATGTTACACAATACGACCGAGTTATGCTATGACACGGATTCAAAACAGTTAACAACACTCGTACTTTTTGCCGTCGCATAGTTCTTTGGTTGTACTCACATCTCACAATTAAATTAAATCCGAATCGTAAACGTCGACTGAGGTTAGTAGGTTAAAAGGTAAGTAGGTACAGTAAACTTACTAAACGTAGAAGAAAAGCTGGGAGCATCGCAATATTTAATAAACTTTTGAAAAAAAAAAGGGGATATAAGCAAGGTGTTATACTAATAATACTAAAGTACTAATAATAATGAAAAACTTTTGTTCTACAACTTTCCCCAAAAATCAATAGTTTAAGAGAAATAGCGGATCAAAGATTCCATAAAAAATAAGTTAAAACCTGTCTATCTTCAGCTATGTTTACATTTTAAGTCATATTTGGTGTAACGGATTAGAAGCTCCATTTTCTGAATTCGTAACTAAAGCAAAGATGAATGATGGCTTTTTGAAAAAAGTGAAATAAAAATAATTTTACATGGAATGGAAATAAAAATTATCGAATTTTATAATTTTAACACTTGCTTTAAAACAGTCATCAGTGATTACGTTAAGTGGCCCCCTTCCCGACTAACCGTCTATAATTTGGCTACAGTGGCTTTCAGTAAAATGTCTTGGCACATTAACTTCCCGTTATGTGTAATTCTATGTATCACCTATATATATGTGACCAAGAAGTACCTAGTTTTTTTTCTAAACACATGGAAAGAAAGAAACCGTTCATACAATAACCGGGAAATCTAGATCGGATGGCAGTGATAAGGAACAAGCACCATATCGCGTCCGATAGCGCCGAGCTAAAGAGGCAATATTGTACGTTTAACTTACAGAGTACCTGCAAGACTTGCTTCCGTTCCGACTGTACCTGCGCTTCTTCGACGTGCTGCCCAGGACCTGCCCCTGTGTCACCGCCTTCGACTGTGCGTAGTTTTATATTTGTAATTATGTTATTAATTAACTCAGTCATGATCGTCGTAATCTTTCCAATTTATATTGGAATCGCAGTATTGCGGCTGCATCAAATTTACACGGTGATGTTGTTGAACATCCGCAATAATCTAACGACGATACTAGTGCTCGATCGCTACCATATAATTTTAAGACTTTTTTAATCGTCTTCTTCGTCGGAATGCAATTAGTTTCTTATATTTTTTAAATCTTTATAAATACTTGGCATTTTTATCCAATAAGGCCTCGATTACTTTGACTGGTATTATTTTGTAGGCACTAAGATCGATAACTTAATGAAATACGCGTTATAAGGATGCTCATCGTGTATAATCAACCTTCTCCCATCGAAGGCCTGATCGCAATCATGTTCGGGGCAAGATTGCTTTATTCCGTAGATATCCTCATAGAGTGGGTTCCCTACGTGACATCGAAACTCAATACATCGAATATCGCAGCATCGAAAACGGTGCATCGAAGGGTCACATAATCGATGGTACGCCACATCGAATGTCGTGAAATCGAATGGTTACAGTATCGAATGGTCACATAATCGATGGTACGCTATATCGAATGTCGTGAAATCGAATGTCTACATTATTGTATGGTTACAACATGGACTGGTTGCAACATTGACTGGTTGCAAAATCGATGGGTTATTGCATCTAAAGATTGTTGTATCCATTAGTTACTGCACCGAGCAAAAATAAATTAAACACACAAGAAAACAATATTAATTAAAAAAAAAAACATTTTTAACTGATATGCAATTCGCTGTGATGAGAAATCTATACTGTAACCATTCGATTTAACGACATTCGATGTAGCGTACCATCGATATCGTAAACTTTTGATGTCGAGACTTTCGATGTGGCGTACCATCGATGTAGAGTACCATCGATGTAGAGTACCATCGATTATGTGACCCTTCGATGTACCGTTTTCGATGCTGCGACATTCGATGTATTGAGTTTCGATGTCACGTAGGGAACCCTCATAGAGTTAACCTTATTCACATGTCTACATTCTACATTTAAATCATATAAACTAAGCAGCATAATTTTGCATCAGTCACTGGCGCACACAACCGAAACATTTCAAGTAGCGTTACATTGTATGTCTGGACTTATACCTATAGACTTAAACTCGACCTCTCTTGCTATGCAGACATTTTTATTATTATGCAAATGTCGCATGTCGTATCTTTGTTGGACTTTTATAAAACTCTGACAACCGGACAATGCTTGTGTATCGGTACCGTAATTCGATTGCGGAGAACAGAGGGCAGTCTTCCAAATAAAAGTCTGATATTCAGCCGCATCAGCTGGTGATATAAAAAGCCGACCACATCATGGTTAGGAAAGAAATAATCTGGTGACGTGCTAACTTAATAACGATATATTATGTGATCTAGCGATGGGCGATTATTACTAAAACTAATCGACTGAGTCGATTGTTCAGTCCAGTCAATGAAAGTCGATAACAATTGATGTTAGTCGATTGTTATCGACTAACGGCGCGCAGCAGGCGACAATCACTGATACGGTTGCCGTATCAACTTTAACTACTAATTTGTATTGAATTGTGGCACAGTGCACGTACTACTATACTCGTACCTACTACCAAATAAGTAATTATTAAAAGGTGGTGCATGCGTTGCCGCTGCGCCACAATTCAATAGTTATAAAAAATAAACTTTAAAAAAAACAGTTTCAGAAGTCGGTGGCTTCTATTTGCTTCAGTGTAGAGTTGCACCGACTTCTGAAACTGTTAATTTTATATCATGATAATTATTTTACTCCTTTTAGTATTTCTTTGAAGTCGGTTTTTACTTTTTTTTAAAGTTTATTTTTTATTAAATACGTTTTAGTTTCATAATTTTAACCCCCTCCTTCATAACCCTTCTTTTTGGCTTTGACGTAGTCGGGCATAAAAAGTCCTTTCAAATGATACCTTACACGATATAATGAAAACATTCCAAAGTGGGGGAGGGGGGGACACGCACCCCCTCTTTTCAAGTAGTCAGTTCCCAACAACAAGTATAAACAAAGCAATATTAGTAATTTGATTTACTTTGATCCGATGAGGAGTTCCGTTCCATATCTCTGAAGTTCAGGGTCTGATCATAACAAAATTTAAATGGGACCAATCGGAAAGTATACCCTTTCGAACAAAAAAAGAATTTTTCAAATCGGTTCATAAATGACGGAGATATGAGGTAACAAACATAAAAAAAAAAAAAAAAAAATACAACCGATTTGAGAACCTCCTCCTTTTTGAAGTCGGTTAAAAAGTCCGTGCGCCACTACTTACAAGTATAACTTCAGTTATTATGCGATTGGCGCTAATAGATTATTTAATTGTCCTCTACTGTCTCAGTGCACATTTAGTAGTTCGTCGATTGTTATTCGAATAATTATGGTGAGGAACTACTAAATCGACAACCGAATGTGCAACAGTACAATTTTCGATTGTTTTTTTTTGCAACAATCGCCCATCGCTAGTGTGATCTACGTGCTATTGTTATGTAGCGGACCACTTAATTGGCGAAGAGTCTGATGCGTCTTCGTTTGTCGAGGACATGGATACGGGGTTCGAAGTATATCTGGCGCCTGACTACGGACCACAGGACGACACGCACTATACGGTAACTATTTGCTTCTGATTTCTGACATTAGTTAGCTGGTCTACAGTAGTAGGTCTGTAGCATTATTATATGTTCCACAGGTGACTCCCGAGGTACGGACAGTACTGGCGGGTGAGAGTGTGGACTGGGAGGTCACGCTGATCCCTCCGCTGCACGACGGGGAACTGACCCCCGACGTCAACTTAATACTGAGACTCCAGCCCGTGGATTATGCAGGGTAATACTTCGATGACAGATTCGACTCAAAATTATTCAGAGCGCTTTATATGTAACAGATATTCAGTTATGTTCGTGGTAGCAGCTAGGGGGAGGTCTATGTTCAGCAACTGACATTCATTGGCTGATGTTATCAATGTAAGAGGAAGCACACGATATCGAGCTGCCTTGCCAGACAATAGTCTGTCGAAACTCTGGCGGCAGCCTGGTCACTATCTCGACCGCGGTTATCGGTGTTTACAGACATTAACTCGTTCTTGTGGAAGGCTTGTTATTATGAAGGTACGTTAAGATGTTGTGTACTTACATATCCCCTGATGACTGATGGGGTTGTTGACTGTGGCGAGCTTCTTGGTAAGCTGCAGATAAGCGCACCATCTCGCTTGCCGAGGAAATGTAGCTATAACTTTTTTAATGTGCCAGGATCCAAAACAAACCTCGGACACTTCGCCGTTCTGCCAAGGCTCTGTAGGCACTACAACGAATTATCTAAACGCAATAATTTGGATATTACATGCAAAATATCCAAATATAAAAAAGACCTAAAACTCATGTTACCAACATACTTTGTCAATTCGGTCTCTTAATCAATGTTTTATAATTATTATTAATTTTATCCGTGTTTTTATTATTAATTGCATTTTCTGTTTTGCTTGGAAAGATTTTTGTTGAGTGTTTTTGTTTATTTTAATAATTTTTCAAATTTAATATTCCTTGTCAAACTTTATTGTACCTAGACTATAAGTGAACGATGTGGTCTCCTGTAATTGGAGGAGCACACTCGTCATTGTCCTGTAATTGCTATTTTGTATGTAATTGTGTAGCCTCTGTTGGAGATCCAAATAAATAAATAAATAAATAATAAATAAATAATGACTGCAGCCCGGGCTGGCATCGTCCGGAGCCGCCAGCGCAGGTGGTGAGGCTGCGGCAAACGGTCCGTTTCGGGCGCCTCAAGTTATCCTGCCGGCAAGTGCGCGTCAAACTTTGCGCGCTCGACCTGCCCTTTGCAGATGTATTGAGGTAACGCCATCATTTGTTCATTTATTTTGTATACTTCTGCATAATCAAATTTATGAAACAACTAGCTTTTGCCCGCAGCTTCGCTTGCGTGAAATTTTAAACCCGTTAAGTGACGATTTTTCATACAAACTTTCATCCCCTATTTAACTCTCTTAGGGGTTGATTTTCGAAAAAAAAATCCTTATTCCTTGTCTACATTATAAAGAAAACCTCTGTGCAAAATTTCATGTTTCTAGGTCCAAGAGTTTGGGCTGGGCGTTGATGACTCAGTCAATTAGTCAGGACCTTTCTTTTTATTTATATAGATTAAAAAATACAGCAGGGAGGAGATTTAAAAATATCAATCCTAAGTTATGTCCCTGGAGTTAGCATTTTCAGAGAAGTTCAGAACTAATTTTCGCTTATTGCATAAATAATTTATACCTGCAGACGCCATGTATACAAAGTTAGTCGGAAACGGGGAACTAATGCGAAAGGATGTTAAAGTATCCATAATTTTAAATGTATATATAAATAGCTTTTATTCTACGACTTTCCCCAAAAGTCAATAGTTTAAGAGAAATTGCTGTGCAAAGATGTTATTAAAAATACGCTAAAATCTATCTATTTTCAGCTATGATCAGCTGTGTTTACATTTTAGGTCATTCTTGGGATCACAAATTAAAAGCTCCATTTTCTGAATTCGAAATTAAAGTAGGGATGAAGAATTTTTGAAAAAACTAAATTAAATATCGTTTTTCATGAAAATAAAAATGTTAACCCTTGCTTTGGAATAGTCATCAGTAATACTTTAAGTGGTCCACGGATTAGTACCCCTTTCCGACTAACCTTGTTTATCCATGAGCCCGATGCTGAAAGTCAAATATCTGGTTCTACGAATTACTTGTCTTAGGGTTCGCAAGCATATCTACGCGCTGAACGTGGGCAGCGGTCCGCTGGAGCTGGGCGTGGAGACGGAAGCGCCGTGGTGCGTGGTGCAGGAACACGACGAACCCGACGCGGACGCGGTGGCGGGGGGGCGGCTCACAGGGGGGGGCCTCTGCGGTACCGGCTGCTTTTGTATCGAGCGCGTTGCCGTGCGACACCAAAAGCTGCAGCTCAGGTTGGAGCCAAGGAGTTCCGTCGAGGTAAATCTTCGTTATTATCATTCTGTAGTATCGTCTTCCATCAGAGCAGGTCTACTTTAATGTCGAGATAAGATACATGAGCATATCTCGTACTTTGGTAGAAGATTATTCAGTTAGCAAGGTTGGTAGCGGTCTGATTGCCCGGGGGTGCGCCATACCTACTCAGGTATCGTCACTGGTAGAGACTCCATAATACAAATCCAAGCAGATGAAGCCCGCGGTTACCATGCTAGACAAGCAGGTTGGTCAGGCCACAGAATGTCTTCTCGCATTAGTGATTCTGCTCCTCGTCTGTGGTATTTAATTTTCCATGTAGAATGGATCTCCCACCATGTGCCGGTCGTCAAAGCATTGATAATATCATTATTAACATAATGTTCCGCGTGCAAGTATGTCTAGCTGTTTATTCTGAAGATCATTATGTCGTGCGGTTCTGACTGTAACCCAGTTAATATTATGTATATGTTAGGAATAAAAGCCGCAATGCACCTAGGTTTAGCCGGCTTCAACGAGGTGCGCCCGGTTGATGGTGGTTAGAATTAGGTGAATCCTATTTATTGAAAGATGGTCAAAAGAGTGTAAAGTTTTAACGATTCTTTCAGTTTTCGACAGTAAGCGTTACTGCGTTGATAATTTCGTCGTTATTAAATAGGCGACACCTAATTCTAAACAACTGCGATCGGCCGAATCTAGTTGTAGCCGACAAAATCTAGCTGTAACCGCAATTCGGATATTAGGTGTAACATACATAAATAATACTCAAATTGGCTGCTAACTCACCTAGAGACTAGTCACCAGAATTTTATAGAAGTAGTGCCTGTTTTTTGAATAAATTGATTCGTTTGACTAAAATTAAATATAAAACTAAAGTAGGTCAAAGTTACTGGCATATTTTACTTTACTAGAGTTTTCCGTCTACTATTCTGTACAAAATTATGAACAAAGTAAATTGGCTTACGTCGTACTCAGTGTTTTAGTATTAAAATATTCGGAGTTTCATGTTCACGCAGGGTTCATTGTATCTCGGCAGTAAACGAAGATTGATTGTCATAAAACGTAGCCAGATCCTAGTTTTGTTCTCGGCTAGCTTTATACATCGTGAAGTAAATGTACTGCAATTTATATTCCACAGTCCTTCACTAGTCGTGGTTTGTTGTACAGATGAGTGTAGAGGTGGCGGTGAGCACGGCGGAGGTGTGGCCCGAAGCGGCGGCGGCGGCGGCCGGCCCGGGCCAGACGCCCGTGTACCCGGACCGCGCCGTCACCTCCACGTCCCTGTATATATACGATGACGACAATATTCTAGCGGTAACTATTCCGTTATGTTCTACTAGCAATTGTTGTTTTCTACTGGTAATTTGTACGTTGTTTGTGTATTAATATGCACGAATACACACGCATAAAAACATTCTTGGCGACCTTTTAAAATGTGTAGGTAATGTTGTACAGACAGTGTCGCTGGTGCTGGAGCTGGAGTACCCAGTGCTGCGCGTGACGCCGTCCGTCATCGATTTCGGCTTCGTCACCGACGGGGACACGCGGAAGACTTACTTCAGCGTCTCACACACAAGCCGTAAGATGTCATGCGATCACTACAACACAACATTTTCTTGCAAATTTGTAAGGAAGTACAATATCTAACTTCCACAGACGTCTTCCTCGTTGGTATTCCGAGTTCAGAATACTGATGGACAAAGCTCTTAGGACCAACCAATGCATAACCATTGAAGTTTCCAGCGCTAACTACAGGCTAGTGACAGTAGAAGACGACTGCCCTACTAATTTATAAATTGATTGTAATATTAAGCTAATTATATAACAGGTAATGCGACCCTGGATATTGCAACACAATGGATGGGCGGCAAGGAGTTTCAGATTTGGCCCCCATTTTTACGGGTACCTCCCGGTGGCTCCGCAAACGTATACGTGCAGTATACAGCCGTGTAAGATATATTACTTTCTATAGTTTTGATAGTATTCACTCTTGAAGCTCTAAAGTATCATACTGGTATTAACTACATGGTATTGATTTGCTATCGAGAATATAATCGTAACTAACCTCTTCCGTTTAACTTTCGTCTCATACTGCAAGCCTTGACCGGTCGATGTAAGTAAAATGTTTGAAAGCGTAGTACTGTGTGTGTAGATGGCGCAGCGCGCCGGCGGACGGATGCGCGCGCGTGTTCGTGTACTGTGGCACAGGCGTGGACGCGGCGCTCGCGGGGCTCGAGCTGACGCACGGCGTGACGCACGGTGTGACGCACGGTGTGGCGCACGGTGTGGCGCACGGCGTGGTGCCCGCCGCGTGGTGCCGCGCCGCCGTCATGGTGCGCGCGGCACCCTCGCGCGACCACAAGTTCCACATGACGCTCCACGACAACACCAACGACCCACACCTGCTGCCGCCTGGACTCATTCGCAAAGTCACACGACGCAGCTCGAAAATAAGTCAAGCAACCGTCACCCGCCACCAGTAACACCACTCAAATATAAATGACGCTACACCACGGTGACACTACACACTCTTACGCGGTACTGTACCTACTACAGCTTCTTTCATATTGCTATAATACGTAGTCTACAAACATGCATGATTGTATTAAATAAATTCAATAAGTTCAAGTTATTGTTATTTAAACATATCATCGCTACTGTCCAAGACCTCGTTATATAGTGTCGTTCATTTTAGATCATGCGTACACAAAATTTGACGTTGCGTACATTTATATATATTTTATGAAAAACGTGCCAAAAATATACTGCATTATTATGTTTGATTTTTATGTTCAGGTCAACTAATAATAAATCATTATAGTTGATAAATTGGCAGAATGTTCAGCCAACCGGATGAAATCAAGTTATAAAACTTGAGAGCGCAGATTGAAGTCATGAGTAAAAAATACCCCCTACATTGAAGTGTGGCAATCGATCCTTGTTGGCGACTATTAATTATTAATGCAGTAAGAAAGTGCGTTTCCATAATTATCAACGAGCCCAAACACGATCCCCCTTATTACAAAAGATGGTTTAAACAAAGACTAAGGTAAACCCAGGTTTAAAATATACCCATCACTTTCTTATGTCATATAACAAAAAGAGACGGGGCTATTTTAAAACCTAGGTTTTTCTTAGACCATGTTTTGTAATAAGGGGGGATAAGTCTGCAACTAGTTATTGCAGAGTGCCGCTTGCCATCAAGCCACCTTTCCAGTCCTTCTTGTTAAAACAAGTCAGGTGGCAAAATCGATCGGTCAGTCTGATTTTATTAGCTACTAGCTTTTGCCTGCGGCTTCGCTCGCGTTAATTTACGGATCCCTAATTTTTGATCCCAAAATATAGCCTATAGAACTCAGGGATAACGTAGCTTCCTATTAGTGAAAAAAAATTTGAAATCGGATCAGTAGTTTCGGAGATTACCTCCTACATACAAACAAACAAACAAATTCTACCTCTTTATAGTATTAGTATAGATTGTGAGATATTGTTAACAACCTTTAGATCTAATCCCTTAATTAGATCAGCTCAATGGTTAGTTTTGTATGGTTACTAGGTTTGCATAATTATTATGTTAGAAATTTCAAGTCAATCGGACGAGCGGAGTTGACATAAATACCCATTGTTTGGCTGAAATCCCTTACACTAACTGTGAAAATATCTGATTATTGAAACGACTGAACCGATTTCCAACAAACATAGCCTTTAACGATCCCGATTAAAACCATTTTCAATGAGAAAAAACGATTTTAAATCCGTTCATTCGTTTGGGAGCCATGATGCCACAGACAGACGAACAAACCTTTTTTCCGTCGTAGACTAAAATAAAAGCAAATATTTAGTTTTCAGCCAGCTGAAGATTTTGTGATCGACAGAGAGAATATAAAATATTTTGTTACTGAATACTACATAATGAACGCACTGGACATATGATTCCATCAACATTAACTTGAGTTATCTACATAATATATTATATACCTACTAAGTTACCTCACTAACCTTACAGATACATCAGTGTTACAGTCTTAGACAAAAAGATATTAAATTACTGCAGATATAATAAAAGAACACGACAAAGTTCATTAGTTATCTGAACAACATCAAAGAAAAAGCATCGTTAGCGACACTCAACGAACAGACGCATCGACCGCAACATGAAATTATACTTTTTGACGACTACTCGGTAGAAGGGACTCAACTGGTAGTTACAGAACGAGGCGCCGCAATAAATTACTCCAGTTAGCTGACAATTGTATCAATGTACGAAAATAATATATTCAACGCACATACTACACAAAAAATACCAGTAGTTTAATCTGACACTAAAACAAGCAGAGCAACGAGATTGAATGTCAACAAAAACTATAATGATTTGGTCCGGTGCCATCCGACCCGTACAAATGTGTGTAGTTTTTTAACGAGCACCTCACTACTGTATCGTTATCTGCCCTCGCAGCCCGCACCGCGCGGCGCACCGACTGAACAAAAACAAATAATATACCGCTGAGCCAGGCGCCACGTCCTACTCACCGATACTAACAGTTAGTTATACACCTCTATAATATAATAATATTTTTTTTTCTCAAAATGTAGTACATACATCTTTACAAAAAACGCTTCGGCTAAAAATTACTATATAATAATGGTTGTCTCTGCAGCCGAACTAGGAGGTACCCTGTATTTGGGCGAGCAGCGCCAATCCCCTCTGAAGAACAATACTAGCCTTAAACTAGGAATGTACTTAAATATTTTGATTAATCCTTCCTCCTAGTTAATATACATGACACGCTGCTTTGGCGTTAATCGTAATTAAATACTTATAATTGATCAAATAGTGGTTCAATAGTAGGTAGGGACTTTTAAACATAATTAGAGCTGAACAGTGAACATTTTACGAGTCTGATTCTTATTTCGTTAAAGCAGTGTTCTGTTATATTGTAGAGGCCCTTTGTAATGTTTCAAACTCCCAAGGCTTTATCAGATGGCGGAAACGGTGTACAAAGTATAAAGCACAAAGAGAAGTTTATAATGACACCGGTGCGTACAAAGCCTAAAGGGATAGTGTTTGTATCGAGGAGGCTCCAGGCTTTCATTACACCTCGCCGAGCTGCTCCACCGTGCCTCTTAACGAACCTCGCCGACTTTGAGCCAACACTTTCAACATTCAAGTAGATCAAACTTTAATATTCAGTTTTAATTCTATTGGACTGCTGTAGGTCGTCCTAGGGGACGGTTTCTACGTAACCGGGCAGTTATTGGCGAGACCTGAAGGGCCAATGGGGGGGAAGTAAAATACTTAACCTAAGCTAACTACTTGTACTACACTAACATCATGACTACCTGCAACAACAGCACTAAGGGCGACCCCTAGTGGGACTCGGACCTCGGCTTAGGGCGTTGCTGGCGTGGACATGGGGGGGGGGGGGAGACAGCTTGATGAGGGCTGAATTATCGGTGTGACTGCGGAGTCTGAAGAGACGACCGGCTCTACGACGGGAGAGCTCGGTGGATCGTGACCGGCGGCGGTGGGACGTCGCGACGGGCCTCGTCGGCGAGGACGGTATGCCGGACGGCGGCGGACGTTGTGTATTGTGCTGGTCGATTTATTCGCCTCCTGGTGTGTGCCTGGGACGGCGAACTTTACTTATGAGAGAGGGACTGTAGTCGGCCGCTGCGGCGACTAGGGGGTTCGGATGGAGGGGGGCTGTGTCGAATAAATATTCAGTGCAATATGCAGGTATTTATTCAGTGGCCGTTATAGAAACCAACTGGAAACAAAATTAAAGAAGCGGTGACAAAGTTGTTGAAAAAAGTTGTTTTGAAAAGGCAGATAGGACCCCGAAATTGACATGCAGTACGACAATAAGGAAAAATGGAGCGCCGCGCCTCTGTTGTCACCGTACAGAGCTACTCGCACGTATTTGCTTTGACTAGCAAAAACATGCGATGCTTATGTGACAGTACTCAAAATAGCGTTGGTCTAAACATAAACATCCAAAATATCGATTCAATAGCTTTTATGTTTTATTATTTACCAAACCCACATTCTGTCAAAATATTGCGGTATTTTCGTACTGTGTGAACTAGTTTTAAACGATACGTTGTAATACCACGATAGAACTGTTATGCTATTCTAATATCGTTCGCAACTATCGAAGCATGGTTTGAAACGATTGTCGGGAATCAATCGCACGTTATTACGTATCATATATTATTGCGAGTATGTCAATATTGTAACGGATCATTTGCTAAATAGAGACCTTCTTGAGATAAAATCTTGAAATGTAAAAACATTTGGCATCTGTCGTACTCACTCGTACACGAATTTCGTTTAGGCAACGCTCAAATCAAATCAAAGTTTTTTATTTCACATAAACCAATACAGGCGCTTATGAAAAGTCGAATTTAGGTGCACGGTTCCAATTAGTCGTTTCCTATGGAGAAGAACCGGCAAGAAACTCCATGGTTACTCTTTAAAAAAAAGGATATCCTTAACAACTTCAGTAAATACAGTACTATGATTTATGATAGTTAAGAGAGAACAATGTAGTCTTGACCACAGACCTGTGAGTAATGTAGTACCAAGTCTTGAGTACAAAAATTAACCAAAAAGGAATCTCAATGGGGAACTCAGAGAACTACCCTCCGATATCCAGTTCAATCGTGTAAACGAGCATTACGTTAGTGTGCGTGCCAGGCTATGAGTGTAGGAGGTCAAAGTATCTGTACAGTAAGTAATCTGAGGTATCGTGGACGCGGTAGATATCTCGCGGTAACCTCGTCTACACACTAATGCGCTAGTGCTATAGTGGTGCGAAATCTGGTGAAGTATGGTTCGTGACTGGGTGTCATAATCTGTAGCCGAGTGAACTATAAATCTGCGTTGACCTACTGCTGTAATAATCCGTTTCTTCAGACGTTATTCGTGCAATAAAACCCGAAGTGGCTCTTGCTCTCTAATTCTAGAAAAAATGCTTCAGCGTTCAATCTTTCCAAGAAAAAAGTCTCTATTTTTGTCAGGTAATTTCAGTAAAAGCAAATAAGAATTCAAGATACAGCTGTCTCGATTCAATAGACATCACCGCCGACAGACGCGTAGACGGTTGTGGGAGTTATTCTGAGCGAGCCGCTGAAAGTTCCCTCATTGCTATGTTAACGGACGGACAGAATTATATCGGGAGCTGAGGTCTGGTGTTCCGGGATTTTAAACCTTTTAATAAGAATTGATTCTTCTACAATTAGAATTAAGCGGAAAACAAAATGGTTTTTGGTGTGACATTTTTTTTTAGACTTAACATTCAACGGAGCATTTAATCAGTCTTTAGAGTAGTGTACATGATTTCGCTAATACTGCCATGTTATTTCCTGTAACAAAGCTGAACGGATCAGGCGCGCTAATTTCGTAATCTCGTATTCTGTCGTCACCATCTTGTAAATTAACCTCAGCCATTAAATATACATAATAGCTAAGTAATCTTGCGACGAGAGATGTAATGCCATCTGCCACGAGTCGAGCGCGGTACCGACATAAATGTGCGTGTTCACAGACACGCACACACACACGCGTCACAGAATTTACGTGAAGACCGCAAAAGGGATTACACACTTGTACTCGAAGGGTCACGACAGATCTTACGAACGTATTATACAGGTAGACAGCTGCGTCGGGATAAAAGGCTACCCGAATCCGCATTTTTAAAACGTTCACTTACGTATTAGTGACATGCTTGGCAACATTTAGAAATATCTGCTCATTTTATTTTATGAATATAATATTTAGAGCTATTTTCCGTGACTTTGTTTGCGTGGGTTTCGGAAATAAACTTTGGTTGACGTGACGAAGAGGTTAGAGTTGGGCTATGTATACAACTTTATTTTTAGTATATACAAAAACCGAGACACCCCAACAAGATTTTCATCAGAACTGCCTGAATGTGTGTTTTTTTTAAATAAATTTCCAAGTAACACCTTAGTTTATATCGCGTTAAGTTTCCTAGTAAAGTGTGAAATGCCTGAGATGTGCTATGCAGGGGACTAATACACGGAAACTGACCGAGCGGACCGTCTCAAGCCTCAAGGTGGTGTCTATTCCTGTTCACTGTTATGCGTAGAAACCTATTGAAAAAAAAAAAGGGAAAAATATAATGTGGTGTAAAACTATGTCTATGTCGATTCGCCTGGTGATTCTCAACAAACTAGTTTATGGTTTAGTGTATACTAAAACTAAACTTGTATATCTATATGATTTTATTCATCCAGAATAGAAAACCTTAAAAGCTTTTATTAAGCTTGCCTTGTTGTCTATCTGTTTGTCTGCTACAAATCTTGAAAGTTAATTTTAAACTAGTTCCTGCTGGATCTTATAGCAGGCTCGGATGAACAGGCTGTTTTGTATACACATGAAGTTCTGATAACAAAATACAATAACGTTGACTTTTCAACTTCTCCGATTAATTAATAAAAAGCAAAATTATTATATAATAATAAAAAAACATTAAATGACATAAACTTCTTTTTTTTTCGAAAATACGAGAATATGTTTACTAAAAATAAAAGAAGGTAAGACGTCTGCTAAACTAGGCAAAACTTAAAGCTGTATGGGCGATCAATGTATCAAAGTGTTTGTGCAAATAGCCCTCCATGCCACAGAATAAATAGTACAAGTATCCATGCGCCGCAGTCTTCGTCCTATAAGTGATCATAAAGCAGCACATTCTCGTTCGGACGTCACATTCATTTAATATAATTTGGCGACGTATTTGTGTCTGTAAGTGTGACGCGATGACATAACAGGTCTTCAAACAGGTGAGTGTTCGCGAGGGGCCCTTAATACAGCCTGCACCCTCCCCGCGCGGGACTCCCGCACTCCTCTCGCGCCCACAACCGTGTGCTCACACTGCTTTTCGACCTCTTAACACTACTTGGAAAATACTTGCATGCCACTTTTTCTAAAAACTACCAGAAACGTTAAATGAACAAACCGTAGCCCGTAGTAATAAAATATTACGACATTGTATAAATTAGAGGCATGTTGTGTAAGCGGCATAGGTCACATTTAACGTCCGCGTTGAGAGAGCCAATCTCGGATTTCCTCAATAATGTTCGAGAAAAACTGTTCTGTACAGCAAAACATCTTGTTGTGCACTTATTTCAATAAATCCCTTGGCGGGTAGCCAGGGGCGCGGCCGTGACAACGGAACACAATTCACAATATCTGTTCAATTTGTGACATCTCACATTTTTACTGGAAGCTTCATTTTTTTTTACTACTGTACGCAAACGAACGTTGAACCACAGGAGACTTGTGATGAATAGTTGTTTGTGTAAAGTGATTTAGTAAGGTAGTGTCTCCGTTGACGCACTGCGCTGAGTGCGTAGTAATGTACTACTCTGTACGTTGACGCACTTCGCTGAGTGTGGAGTTATGAACTACACTGTACGTTGACGCACGTTGACTTACGTTGTACGCTCGCGCTCTGATTAAAGCTAGACAAACAACACTTGAATCTATGTGAGGTAACGAGTTATCATATTAATATTAGGCGTTTACAAAAAAAAAAGATTTGTAGAAACAAATGACAAAGGTTTATTTTTTATTATTAATCAAAGTTTTAAAAGAGAACCTTATCGCACATAATATCCTCTTTCTACCAGAAGCTTATTGAACTATTCACACAATATGTCGCTACTTCCTTCAAGTATACTCACGGGCGTAATTCGGAAAAAAACTAGATTACACGATAAAAATACACCTCATACAAAATGTGTAATAAATCACAGTGAACGAACCCTTGCAGTATCGGCTCACGTGTACATAAAACTGGATCAAGTAGTAGCGGCCGAGGCTTACAACAGCCACTCACGGGTTATACTTTGTTAAAAATCTGCGCGGTTCAAACAAACGGATTTATTAAACGCATGCTTGGAAACTCTCTAAAACTACTCCGCAGTACACTGTTATATTAATGAGAGTCTGAAGTGAAGAAGGAGCCTGCAGAGATGTAATTTGTGAGGATGTGTTACAGTTTTAATAATGGACAAAGAATTGTTAGATTTCGTTGCGGTTTTATCAACTAACTAGTACATTAATGTACGTTGTTATACAGAAAGTAAACAATATTGTTTGTCTAATCGAAATTAGTAGTTTTAAAAAAGAGACCTTTACTATTTCCGGAAACCCGCGCTAGTTCAAACTTAAAAATAATATGAATGAACAGAAAAACAAAAAATATACCATTCGTTATTTCATACTCGAATCTATTTCAGAATGAAACCAAAACAATCAACAATATCGTAACAAGCTCCACGCGCTCTAATTGATTTCACTTTGAGAATAGGTCGTCCTGTGCTGTTCTAAAATATGAATAAGTACGTACTACAAACTCGAGCGGGCGCAGCAGTGGAACTAGTCGGTCTAACAGGATTACTGAGTAATGACAGTACTATGCAAATACATTGTTAGCTCTAGCTACATGAATTTTCATAAGGTCGGGTTTTAATATTTCACTGCGGAAAAATGATGCATCCATTCAATGAACTAATAAAGTTTCCTTTTACTTGCAAGAAAAGTTTCTTTGAAAAATGAAATGAAGCAGCAAAATTTTTCGGGCCGAACAAGTTTAAAAAATATTAGATTGAAGTAGTTAATGTATTTTTTTTAGAGTGAAGATAATAAGATTTAAAAAAAACCGTGTGGGATGTTGATTCAGCAGTCATTGTGCTTATAGTAGTTACGGCCAATGTTTTAAAAGCGAAGAGCCTTGACCAACATCTGATGAGATTATTTTGGGAGGCTGGATCAAGGGCCTGATATAGAAAAGAGGTACTTCTGGTCACGGCGCCTAATATTAGGAAGTTCCTCCCTCTGAGGCCCTGACTACCGGTTGCTTGGACCGTGTTCCCGATGATTCGGTCCCGTCAGTCCGGTACCACATTGATTGCGGCAAGTAGGCTTCCTTTGCTTCCTCTCCACTGTCACGAAACCCTCCTTGTCTGCTTGCCTTTCCTGGAGACACCTTGCGTTGCTTTGAGCCGGTTCACTACGACGTTTTTATGCCTCCTCGGTAGTTGTGAGATATTTGGCCAAAAAAAACCGTCTTTGTTGCTGCTTCTTCAGGATGAGACGTTGTGCAGTAGCTGCTCAGTAAGCACGGCAAGGTGTCGCCGTGCTTACTTGTATAGTCATCTATATGGTGGAAGCGGCGGGACAGGCGGAGCGCGGTAGTGCATCGCCTACAGTGACGGCGGCCGATGACGAATCCTATTTCGCTGCTTCGAACCTCGACTGCGATGTGTTGTACACTCCACGACGTGTGTTCACCTTTGACGCGTACTCAGGTGACCTACATACCGCTACAGTGTTGCGTTAGTCTACTATCTCAGCACGTAACTCACCAATAGTGTTTTACGCGAATATTCGCGTC
Organism: Amphipyra tragopoginis; assembly: GCA_905220435.1. Classification (NCBI taxonomy): domain Eukaryota; kingdom Metazoa; phylum Arthropoda; class Insecta; order Lepidoptera; family Noctuidae; genus Amphipyra; species Amphipyra tragopoginis. Next base: position 136,051 of record HG992006.1, on the reverse strand, counting down.
CTAGCGGTCGAGGAGTCAACATATCCTGAGGATGCCCCGTGCAGGGGCGAAACACGTGTCGTGTATTGATTTGGTTGCATGTTGCATTATTTTTTCACTCTTTCTGCATGTGCATATACTTGTGGGTGGGAGGGTGGTGCTGCATACTGCATCCAAACTAGCGATCTTGTTCAGCGGAATTAAAGCTAGATATTTTATTTGCATTTCTGTGTGACGGGGGATAGCTTCTGCAGCACCTTCTGTACAAAGGACAACACGTCGTCCGGGTCGGTCTCCTTCAACACCGGAATTATATTTTGAAGAGTCCTCTACCTTTTCATCCCTCCTGCGAGACGGTATCAGGACGGCCATGTCGAGTGACTTGTACAGTAGCCTCTTTGCAATGCGAATCTTATCGTTGGTATAGCTCGAGGTGCAGATCTGCTTGATAGCTACTTCGTCCATGACGTCCAGTTGATGATGCGCCAGGACCTCGTTGACAATGAGTTTTTCTGAACCTATGAATTTCGGCGACGGCTAACACCACGCTAAGCGCGAATTAAATCATTCGTATCGTCGAGTGAAGCGCGGCCGTTCACGAGCGCGCATTGCACTATAAAAATCTAATCTTTTGTACAGAGCAAACCTAGAATAAATAATATAATTCTGTGCGTGTTTGTGTGACCCACAAATAGAGAATTCCAGCCGCCGCCGCCGCCGCCACCGCCGCCACCGCCGCCACCGCCGCCACCGCCGCCACCGCCGCCGCCGCGCCTGAGCAACAGTGCGCGGTGAGGTGTTTATTTGATCAACGTCACCGGAGCGGAGATGTAACTGACAATTGAAGAGACTAGCACGATGCCACACCAACTTATTAAGATACGACAACGATCGTCGGATTGAACGTTGAACGATTTTTAACATTTATAATTTTTATTTTGTTTTCGAAGTAAAATACAAACAGTATCAGTCATTTGTCGTCCGTATTATGAAGCAAATTGGTTATTTTACATCCGTTTTTTCATCCGAATACAACACAATGACAATGTTGACCGGTTATAAGCAAACAATCCTTTTTAGGGTTCCGTAGTCAACAAGGAACCCTTATAGTTTCGCCCTGTCCGTCCGTCTGTCCGTCTCTCCGTCCATCCGCAGCTTAGCTCAGAGACTCAAAAAGCTACAAATTGGCATGGATATACCTACATATTAATCATGCCGTCAAAGTGGTAAAATAAAACCACGTTTTTTTTTCCTTCCTTCTTTGCACGTGGAGTGTGATTGTTTTTTTTTCTCGTTTTCCCCAAGGTGTGGGGTGTTGTCTTTCAAAAATATTGTGGGTTAGTTACAACAATTTTTCGATTAGGGATCAGTTTCTGAAATATTAAGATATACGACCAACTTATGAAATGTACTTGGAAAAGTAAAAATTTCGTACAAATTCCATTGAAAAATTACTAAGCCGTCTTCTTAGTCGGCATTATTGTGCAACTACAGAACCCTATTAATACGCGTGGCCTGACACGCACTTGGCCGGTTTTTTTAATTAATTTACTAGCTCGCGTTTAAAAAATCGTAGTCGTACTTGTGGGCCAACATGCTTTTTTCTACAATTGGACTGCTTGGAGATGCACCTTGCGAACCGCTTCTACGTAACTGAGCAGTTATTAGCGAAACTCAGTCGAACGCAACTCGTCAGCGAGTGGACGTGTTTTTTAATGTGACTCACGCATTGTGAGAAATGGCCACCAACGTAGTGAAATGTAAAAACTGTAATATTATAATAAGTGAAGTGTTAGCTTTCGTCCAGAACAAAATGGACGTCATGGACGAAGAAACCTTAGTCAGAATATGTGTGTCTGCCTTCTCAGTGGCAGATATAGAAAGTGCTGAAAACTTGTTATTTAATGCAGTACCAACACAAAAGCGAAATATAACAAGAAAGGGAAGCGGGAAATCAAACCGTGACCTATATAACATGATATGTGTGCTTAAACAAACTGATCCTGAAGAAATTCCGACATTTGTGGCGAAGGAATTACACAAACTCCCGCCAGTCACCTTCGATCATGTCGATGTGACAAGATTATTAAAAGACATTTTGGTATTACAGAAGGATCTTAGAGCCTTTAAGGATACGTATATAACTGTAACACAGTTAAATGATCTCGATAGTGGACCTGTGGGTGTACCGCACATCGCACCGAAAATAAACAAAGCTCCAGCTGATAAGTATGGACCTAGTGAACGGACGAAAAGTCTTTCCTGGTCTCCACAGTTAAAAACGTATGGCCACGTCTCGGTTCCTCTTGCATCGGACCTGCAACCGCTCATGATCAGCGAGAAAGAGATAGTAAATACGGAGCAAATCGGCCTCTTAAAAACAAATGTTTGTCTCAAGGCTAAAACGTTTGCGAACGTCGCGAGCGATAGCGGGGAATGGAAACAGGAAAAACAAGAGTGGATGACAAGGCAAAGAAAAAAATTAGCAAATTGTTTGATTGCTTTGAAAGGAAAACCTGAATCTTACACGAAATTTAAGGGCGCTGACAGTCTAACGCCACTATTTATTAATGTAGATAAAGGAAGGTGTGGACGGCGATATTATGGAATATATCTTAGAAAGGGACAAATATAACAGTTAAGAAAACAGTAATGAAGTCTCAGAAATTATATATGATGCATACAAATTTTTTGTACCACACACCAAATTACCTTTGTTCTTAGATGACGGCCTTTGGCCAGAAGGAATACAGTTCCGGCGGTTTGTTTATTTCTATAGAAATAATTATGAAGATAATTCTGAAAATAAACTTCGAAACGGCCAGTAAACAAAAATTAATAATGAATGACAGCACAATCAACAATCGTTCTTCAGAAATTAATACGCTTTTATTTCAAAAACGTAGTGAGATCAGTGGAGTATGTGAGAAGCTTGTGTCGAACTTCTGACATAATAAACACAAAAAAAAGCTAAAAAGAGTAAAATAATTACCATAATTTTAAATTAACAGTTTCAGAAGTCGGTGGCTTTTATTTGTTTCAGTTTAGAAGTGCACAGACTTCTGAAACTGTTAATTTTATATTATGGTAATTATTTTACTCTTTTTAGTTTTTTTTTTTTTAAGTCGATTCAATTCAATTCAATTTATTGCGAATATAGGTCAGGTAGGTGTTACATGAACATTGTTATAAAAATAATCTATGTGCAGCTATACTCTGCCATGTAGCATGCAATAGTAAATAGTAGGTACAACTTTACGCCAATCTATCAGCTAAACCAACAAAGCAAAATACATAAATCCAGAGTTATGTCATATAGTCGGTTTTTACTTTTATTTAAAGTTATTTATTAAATACGTTTTAGTGCCATAAATTACTACAAATTTAAATGACACGGTTGCGTAATATTTCCAGCAACTAGGTAGTTTTCTTTAAGAATACTTAGGTGTTAATGTTTAATTATCATGACGGCTCAAAATACATACAATCTTCTTTCTTTCTTTCAATCTTCATAAGTATTTATTTTGTATAATTGTTTTTAATTACCTACACTTTGTTTATTCTCGCTATAACAAGTTACAATTTATATATTTTTCTATTAGTTTTACGTAACTTACTGTCCCATTAAAGTCTATTGTAAAGTGATGGCCTGAAACACAGGTTTGAATAAGTCGCTACATCACCTTCTTATTGGAGTTAACTTTTCTTGCACTTATAATTAATATAAATTATACACTACTATATACTTAGACATTTAGACATTAATATAACTATTATTATAAGGCCTTACGAATCCTACTACGGCTATCTGTACACTTTTTTGTAAAAGGTTATAAATAAATATTTATTTATTTTGTATTTTATTATAGTACTCCAGGGGACGTGGCTGCTGCCACATGACCTAACATACCTCTTCAGGTGGTCATAATGTGGAGTCTATATTCATAATAGGCGGCTTTAACGCCCACTCTGGTGAGTTATTTGCAACTGAGTTGTTTACTTTTTGTGCCAATCAATCTTGGTCTTGCATAGATATGCAATTGTTACCTGTAGACACATATACGTTTATAAGTGACGCATACGGTTGCCGCCGGTGCGCGGCGGTTAGATCACTGCGTAGTGAATTACCGCAAAATAAGTGGCCTCAGTGATTTGGAAAATGGTGAGAGGAAAATCTCCGGGACATGACAGTCTCAGCATCAAGCAACTGCGTTATGCTGGGGTTCACATGCCAACAATACTTTCAATGTTTTTAACTTGTGACTTGGTCATTCTTACTTACCGGACAAATTGATGTGTACCATAGTTGTCCTTATATTAAACATAAAACAGGTGATTCATCCGTAGTATCTGTTTACAGACCGATCTCGTTGACTACTTTTATTACCAAGGTGCTGGATAATGGATGGTGTCGCACCTGATGGTAAGCGCACAGGGCTTAAGATTGAGTATACCAGGGGCCTAATTCTCCTAAAATAAATTGTTGCCAAACGCAATCGAACCACAACCGTCAGTCAGTTTTTGTTTTCGAAAACTTTCAAAATGATTGATTTTGTTTTTTGTGTCAAACAATTCGACAGCTTTTGAAATTGAGAACTGTCTGAATGAACGGTTCGGCCTTGGTTCGGTTGTGATTTATCAAGATTTATTTTAGGAGAATTAGGCCCCAGTCCAAGTAACAGACATATAGAGGAATCCCCTTATACCCCTCTGGCTCTCACATACATACGACGGAACACAGTAAACTGCCTGGCACCGGACTTTAATGTGAGGGTGATAGCTAGCAAAGCGGAACGTATATATTACAAGCGTCTGTTCCCAGCGTGCGGTGAGGAAATTTTATATTCTCACCCGACACAGGAAATTCAGATGAAATGTGACCGCAGTTAGTTTATAGATTTTGTGAACGTAAACGAACGATATATTTCGGTAGAAGAGGACGGACATGTTGTTATAATAGCAAAAGATATATTATGCTCGATAAACAAAAGGGTGGTTTGGAATAGTTAAACAGAGGTGGCTCAAACTTGATGTAACGCATTCAGCGTAAAGTTCATTGTATATACGTGATAGTACAAACATCACTGGAAAACTGGATCTTTGGAAGTCAAAATGTGGGAACAATATGAAGAAAGTCCTTACACTGGACTATTTACGCGGCACACAAATACATTACGACAATCATGAGACTGATGCCTTCTGACGTCAAACAATTTATGATAACTTACCAAATGTTCATGACTTTGTAACGACGTAATAAGATAGGACACAAAAACCAAAATACCTTTATGAATGGGAGCTACGTAATTCTAATTAATAAGATTAAACTCGTACGCATAATTTTGAGACAACACGGAGGTGGCGGTATCGTGTCTCTCTCGTAAAGAGATCTTGTTGCAAAATATATTGGTTCGTCTTTATTGAACGCCTTTCGCCACAACATTCGGTAAGCAGTGCAGTATCACATGACCATTTATTTAACCGTATATTCGTTCAAGGCTGTGACAGCAATTAATGTTTCCCAATTACAAATAGGAGAGTATTCCTTACCCAACGTTGCTCCACTTATTTAAATTGTTGATGAAAATAACTGGCATGATCTTTACATTCACTGCAATTTACAAGCTACACTGTATCGGTGTGAAGTACCGTACCCCTTCTCACTGTTTTCGTATAAATAATGATGACCATTGTACCGGCTTAGCTAGGCTCAGCTCAGCTCGGCTCGGCTCGACTCAGCTCGATATCACTGTGGTTCACTCATACTCGCATGTAACGATATTCCATCCACAGAAATCTAAATAATAGTATTATTTTAGATGGACTCAGTTACCCGTAATCTGCATAATATACAAAATAACAAAGTACAAAAGGCTAAGCATTAAAACAGATTGGTGAAAAAAAAAACATAAATAGTATCACAGTCTTTCGGCGTTGATTTATGCCTAAACTTTTTATCGCATGTAGGTACTGCCGTGCTAAATACAAAAGCGGTATCTCAGGGAAAACTAATATCGAAAAAATTGTAGTTTTGTAAATATAGTTAGTTTCCTTATGATCTTAGTGATTTGCAAACTTTTTTGTGCTGTGCGAGAATGTTTTAAATAAGATACCGCTACTTGGCTTAGTTCATTAGATGCGTATTTCTTTATGCTATCCGATGCCATAAGAATCAACTATACGGATTTTTTTGAGATAATGCTTTTGAGCTTAGTACTGCAGTATAGTAGTACTTCTGTATGTTTCTGTTTATGATGACCTGCATCTACTCTTTGTGTCGCGATATAAACGAGACCTTTTTATCTTGGAGCAGTAACGAGCTATTGCCGCCGTCTTATTATGCTCTCATAATTACTTAATCACTGCAGGAATTCTGTTGAAATCTTCTTTCCTCCTTTGAAAGGCATTCATTTGCTACTGGGAAAAAACCCGAAGTAGATAATGAGCGCCTCTAACTCACAAAGAGGACAACGTACCAAAAGAAAAAAGTTTTTTTTTCTGCTTATAAAATAAGTAGGCCTGGCATGAATGTTTTAATGTAAAGTAATTATAAAGGTAACATTAATGTGAGTGAATTTTGAATCGAAAATATAATTAACAATCAGAATCAATCATAAAGCATTTTGGTTTAAAATGCGACAAGCACAATTTGTATCATACAAACATGTGGATAAAGTTTTAAATTCAAAACGAACGTGCGAAACCAGCATTTACAAATTAAAACTCACTCACATTTCGTTACCATACGTTACACAATTCATGTTAGGGCTACTGGTTAACTTACTCGCTTATATGAATTGTATAATGAGAATAAATCCAGAAATGTATGTATAGTATATGTAGTAGTTTCGCCTAACTTCCACAATACAGGGAATCTTAGTGTGGAAGTTAGTGCCAAATATATTGTATAATAAAAAGATGATTATTAAATACAATGTCAACATTACATTTGAAATACTAAGGAGGTATTTCACCAACTGACTACATTATTAAGTATGTGGAGAAACTTGGTGTGGTGTTCCTCCAACCAAAGGGAGGATCCTCCAACCAGGCGGAGTCTTGTGCCTGGCGGGCTACTGCCCACCAGTTGATGTTGGGAGGTTGTATATACATACTATCTGCGTGTTAAATCTTGATATCGCGATGTAGGAATGAATAGTTCGCATGTGGCGTGGATAGATCCGCCACATCACTCCCCCCCTGAGACCGGAGGTCGATCGTCTTGATGAGTCAGCGGTCGTTGCGTCTTGAGAACTTGCCAGGGCCAGTGAGGGGTTCCTTTAAGTCGAAACCGGATACCGCGTCATTCCAGTGAGTCGGAACTGTGAGAGCGATGAGTGGTGGCTGTGGACTACGTCGACCAGGAGAGAAGTGCCTCTGCTAGTTGACCGGTCGAAGTGCAGTATACAGGGTGGTAATTTGAAATGGGGCATGAAGGGCAACTACCTTAACCATTGTAGCTACAGGAAAACGTTCTTAGAAGACTACCCCTAACTTTTGGGATAATTTCAATCGGCATTCACAGATTTTGAAAAAAAAGTACAGTCAGCGAGAAAAAGGGCTGTTTTCACAAAACTTTTTTATGATGCCAATCGATCCCATTTCCAATGAGGATCAAAAGACTCTTCCGGACCAACTGAGGTTTGAGTACTAGAAACGTCAGAAATAACAAAAAACTATTTGAGATGGGTTAGTTATAAGGGCAGCTACCTTAATCGTTGTCGCTAAAGGAAAATGTTGATAGGAGACTGGCCATAATTTTTGAAATTATTACGAAATGCCCAAAAAAAACAGAAAAAAAAAATTTGGTACAGTCAGCAAAAAAAATGGTCGGTTCTCACAAAACTTTTTTATGATGCCAATCGATCCTATTTCCCATAAGGATCAAAATACTCTTCTGGACCTACTAAGGGTAGAGTACTAGAAACATCAGAAATCACGAAAAACAACATTTCGTTAAAAATTACATTCACACCAAAAATAAAATTTGTTTTTTTTCAAAATCTGTGAATGCAGTTCGAAATATTTTCAAAAATTATGAACAGTTTCTTAAGAACATTTTCCTGTAGCCACAACGATTAAGGTAGCTGCCCTTATTACTACCCCATCTCAAATAAGTTTTTTGCGATTTCTGACTTTTCTAGTACTCGAACCTCAGTTGGTCCGGAAGAGTCTTTTGATCCTCATGAGAAATGGGATCGATTGGCATCATAAAAAAGTTTTGTGAAAACAGCTCTTTTTCTCGCTGACTGTACTTTTTTTTCAAAATCTGTGATTGCCGATTGAAATTATTCCAAAAGTTAGGGGTAGTCTTTTAAGAACGTTTTCCTGTAGTTACAACGGTTAAGGTAGTTGCCCTTCATGCCCCATCTCAAATTACCACCCTGTATATGCGCCGAGGATGATGGCTGGCTGTGTGACACGCTGCTTGCTGCTCGATTGAATGCTGAGCGGAGGGAGTGATGATTTTGCTGCCGAGGCTGCGGAGGTTGCATGTGACGTCACCAGTGTAGAAACACTGTCTGTGACGATCACGTCGGGGTCACCAATGTGGAGAAACTTGGTGTGGTGTTCCTCCAACCAAAGGGAGGATCCTCCAACCAGGCGGAGTCTTGTGCCTGGCGGGCTACTGCCCAACGGTTGATGTTGGGAGGTTGTATATATACTATCTGCGTGTTAAATCTTGATTGCGCGATGTAGGATAGTTTGCTAGTTCGCATGTGGCGAGATAGATGCCGCCACAAGTAGTTCGTAACTATTCATCAGATGAGCTAAATGCATAGAAGTAATAAATGTCACCTAAAAATATGGCACTTATGTGTTCAATAATCTTGTTGTCATTATCGTTATTGATATGTAGTGAAATGCAAACATACTCGTACCTAGCTATTGAAAAATTTAGAGACCGAATTAGCTTAATGAATAGTTCGTGATAGGTTTGTGAAATACCCCCTATAAGATGTTCGGAGAGCGGTCATCAACACTAATGTTTGTATGTATAGGTATATTCCTTCATTAATATTTAAGCCGCTTACAGACTGCCTTCAGTGCAGATGTTAATTAATTAAATACGTACAAAGCACCTCTATGGACTTCAACTGAATACATTGAATTAAAACCATGGTAAGGTTTCAAACTAATTTCAAGTTTGTAAGCAAGGAAATCGGTAGTCATCAACGTTCTCAAAAGTATCTGTGACAAAATGTAAAGTAAGGAACTTGTTCGAGTTCTGAACAAAAACGTAAAAGTGGTGAAGAGTTCCACAAATTAGTTGTGTCAGTTCGGGCTTCGCTACCAAGTTGAGAGAAATGTATGAGACGTAGCGACGCAGCGAGGCGTCGCAGTGACGACATATTTGGTAAAATGTTTTACACTAAGCGGCTCATTGAGACTGTCCAAACAATATTTATAACATTTCCAATTGTAATATATTTTTTCAATGATTTTTGCATAATAAAACGTGTTCTGACTTATCTTTAGTGTAAATTCTGTATCTGTAGCAATCGCTTGCAACACCAATAGACACGTGAGGACAACACTAAATAAACCGTATGACTCCGTACAATTCAGTGCGATGCTAAACTTGTTCTGACGCGTGTCGCTCCGAGTTGCGTCACAATGGGGGAGCCACATCACACGCTCAAGGTGAGGATAATAAGTCATTGCAAACAGATAGTGGTGAGCTGTATGCCTTCGCTTCCATTCAGTCATATCTTGGGCGGGATTCAATTTAACTGCACACGTCATTATTTTTGACAAACCGATTAGATTACGTTGAAACGACAACTACATGAATGAGCAATGTGTACTGAATTTAATACCCCATCCGCAAAGTGATAAATTATACATTACTAGCTTCTGCCCGCGACTTCGTACGCGGATCCTGTTGCTTATGCCAGCGACAACGGGGTCGTCAAAATCGAAGATCTGAAACGTCTGATGTCGAATTCTAAGAGCCTGGGGACGGGAAAACAACGGGATGCGCGTACGAAGTCGCGGGCAGAAGCTAAGTAGTAATGTAATTCAATCGTGATTCGAAAGACACGTGGCGCCATCTATGATAACGTTATTGTTGTTTTCCTCGGGAACAGTACTTTTTTCGGGATGAAAGGTACCCTATGTCCGTTTCTGTACACCTAGCGCAATTCTCTATCCGTGAACGTCTCCGACTCGCGAGACAATGCATGACGTTCACGATCAGCGGTCAGTCGCGCATCACGTTCCGCACTTGTCTCTAGAGACCTCGAAGTCGATGTGTATATACGCTGAGAACTCAAGCGTAATTCTCTTTCCGTGAACATCTCCGATTCGCAAGACAATGCATGACTTGCACGATCAGCGGTCAGTCGCGCATCACGTTCCGCACTTGTCTCTAGAGACCTCGAAGTCGATGTGTATATACGCTGAGAACTCAAGCGTAATTCTCTTTCCGTGAACATCTCCGATTCGCAAGACAATGCATGACTTGCACGATCAGCGGTCAGTCGCGCATCACGTTCCGCACTTGTCTCTAGAGACCTCGAAGTCGATGTGTATATACGCTGAGAACTCAAGCGTAATTCTCTTTCCGTGAACGTCTCCGATTCGCGACACAATGCATGACGTTCACGATAAGCGGTCAGTCGCGCATCATATTCTTCACTGGTCTCTAGAGACCTGGATGTATGCGTAAATACGCTGAGAACGCAGGCGTGCTTCGCGATCCAAAGAGGTTTCCACGGAGCGAGTTGCAGCCTGATGTTCTCGAACAACATCAAGTCTCTCCAGACGCTCTTCGGTAGATTCTTGGGATCTTATGATCTTTTAGCTCCTTTGGAATATTGGGAAAGATTTGACCTCTTTCTAGGCATGGTTATAGTTTTATTGTGAAGATACCAGTACCCCAAGTGTGAGTGTTTTTCGTTAACTACTGTAGTTGCGTCACGCCAAAAATGTATGAAAATTTAGGCTGCGCCTCTAGGCGCACCGTTCACTAACTAATATTCGCGCGTTAACTGAACGGTGCGCCTGGAGGCGCAGCCTAAATTTTCATACATTTTTGGCGTGACGCAACTACAGTAGTTAACGAAAAACACTCACACTTGGGGTACAGTACCCCAAGTGTGAGTTTTTTTCGTAAACTACTGTAGTTGCGTCACGACAAAAATGTATGAAAATTTAGGCGGTGGCTCTGGGCGCCACGTTCAATACTACTATTCGCGCGTAAATTGAACGGGGCGCCCAGAGCCACCGCCTAAATTTTCATACATTTTTGTCGTGACGCAACTACAGTAGTTTACGAAAAAAACTCACACTTGGGGTACAGATCAATTAAAATCTAAGTGACTGCTCCCCTGCGTTACCAGGTAGGCCACCGTGTCACGAAGATAAATGGAAAAGGAAATTAAACACTCAAATAACAAAAGCCCGAAGGCATATTTATTCGATAAAATAAAAAAAAATGGGAGTTTTGGACAGTAGAGTCAAATTTTCAATGATATACCATCGTAATCGAAAATCAGTCCTAAACTGTTACCGCTTTCACCGCGTGGAGGTACTCCCAGCTTATGTTATTTTATAATTATACAGTGAAATTAGTGATAGCTTTGACTTCCACATCAGATGTTTCTGATCTTCGATTTTTATATGTCAACAGGAAATTCCCATCAGACCGAAAAACTTTTGCTAAGACGTCATTCCTATATATGTTATACTGTAGCTGGGCGCTTGAAATTCCACAACAGGTCTTCCAGTTCTTCAATTTTTATCCGTCAACAGAGAGTGCTTATCAGGTTGAACAACTCTTGCTAAGACGTCATTCCTATATATATTATAGTGTAGCTGGGCTCTTGGAGTTCCACATCAGGTGTTCTAGATTGTTCTTATTCTCTCAGCAGAAAATGCTCATCACGTGAAACTATTTTTGCTATGGTACCATTTTTGTATCTCTTATAGTTTAGCTGGTCTGTTGCGGTTCTGCATCAGGTGTTCAAGTTTCCAAGATAAATTATAGCCTATATGTTGCCCAGACTTAATTCCTATACAACAAAACAAAAACCATTCAAATCCGTTCAGTAGTTCCGAAGATTAGCGTGTACAAACAAACAGACACACAGACAAACAGACAGTTTTTTTTTTGGATTCGTGCTCTGTTACTGTTTCTAAAGCCCCCTCAATTATTATTTTTTAAATATATTCAATGTACAGACACAGTTTTTTTACTGTTTTATTATATGTATAGACTAGCTGTTGTGTCCTGCACTCGCGTTAATTTATAATAAAAAACTGTTAACACACTACTAAAGTTTCTAATATAATTCAATCATGATTCGAAAGACACGTAGCGCCATCTATTATCGTTATCGTTGTTTTCCTCGGGAACAGTACTTTTTTCGGGATGAAAGTTACCCTATGTCCGTTTTTGTACACCTGACAACGTATATGAAAAATTTCAGCATGATCGGTTCAGTGGTTTAGGCGGGAAAAGGTAACAAACAAACAAACTTACTTTCGCATTTATAATATTAGTTAGGAAGAGAACCTATTCATATCTCATACATTAAAGGAACCACCTATACTCTGTTCCACCATACTCTGTTGGGGCTACACGCTGAAGTGGTTTCTAAATATTAATTCCATCCCCGCTAAGCATGGTAATATTTTGTTAACTTTACGGTTAATAAAGGAGCTTAAGAAATTGTAAGTTATGCTCCAAAAAAGGTAACACCGAGGATTACCTTGTACTAACTAACTTTATGTTAAGAAAATGCTCACGAAAATTAAGCCACGAAATAAGATAACATAGTATTTATTTAATTAAAATGTGTAAATACAAGATTTATAATAATTGTTGCTATTTTTAAAATAGTAGGTCCAACATGTTATGTCTGTATAGGCGTACAAATTAGATTTTTACAAGCTACAATATAATTGAAATAATTTCATGAAATACGTACAATATTTATATGATTATTTACGGTTTACTCACGTGCATTTTTCGGGATTGCCCGACTAGTTTCGGACCCAAACGGAGCGTTTAATCATGAGCTGAACACGCGGCGAGGTCGCGAAACGACCACAACGTACAATATAATTGAAAATAATTTCATGAAATACGTACAATATAATTGAAATAATTACATGAAATACGTACAATATAATTGAAATAATTTCATGAAATACGTACAATATAATTGAAATAATTACATGAAATACGTACAATATAATTGAAATAATTTCATGAAATACGTACAATATAATTGAAATAATTTCATGAAATACGTACAATATAATTGAAATAATTACATGAAATACGTACAATATAATTTAAACAATTTCATGAAATACGTACAATATAATTGAAATAATTTCATGAAATACGTAGGTACAGTATAATTGAAATAATTACATGAATGACGACAATATGATGGAACATGACATTATGACGACACGTTTGGTGCACTGGCTAAGCGATTGTCTTCTGCGCTACGGGTCGTAGGTTCGATTCCCACACGGAACAACAATTTGTATGGCCTACAGATGGTTGTTTCGGGTCTGGGCGTTTGTGTATGTGAGATTTGTGTCTGTAAACGCACCCACGATACAAGAGAAATATTAGTGTGGGGCAACGTTTTTAAAAAAAAGAGAAAAGAAAGAAAACAACATGGATACCTCAGAATAAGTTAAGGTTAGTTATATTGCGTGAGCGTGTGTGTTGTTCACAGTTGTTAGTAATTATAGCGGCGGGAGAGGGACGCGACGCGGGCGCCGGCCGGCGGGCGGAGGGCGGCGGGCTGCGGGCGGCCTGCTAATTAACACAAACACACAAAAGAGACAACTGGAACGTTTTTGCAAGCTTTCAAGACACTAATGAAATAACACAATGCTACTGGGTACTCGCCCTTATAAAAACTCCGTTACTGTACATTGACCTTTTTAAAAAAGAGGGGTAATGCCACTAGCGATGGTCTCGTGCCTACCTAGACTAACAGGAGTTATATTTATCGAGTAAACACGTCACCGCATCCACGTTAACATATTTTTCCAATTTTTCATTCTCAAATTCTTGCAATTTTTCCCATTCATGCAATATGTGACGTAGGTGTCGGGTCGCACTCGGTGGCTGTGAAATCGTCTAAAATTAGAGTAGGTGTAAAGCCGTCGGCGTCGGTCGGCCGTGTGACCCTTTGAGCCCGTGAGACGAATATAGCGCGCGATGACTTGAGCCGGTTCATCCGAGCAAAGTTCAGAGGCGAGAGGCTGACACACATTTAATAAAAAAGCGAACTTGGTAAGATCGGTTGACTGAACGTTGTTCACATCTAACGTGTACTCACATAAGGGTAAAAAAAAAATTATACTAAATTGAAATTAATCACCGGCTCTTTAAAAGCATACAGGGCTGGACTTTGAAGAAGTGTTCCTACTTGTGACACTGATAAAGTGACGATACACTCTTATGATATAGGTAATTTGGGCAACATCACCTATGTTCAATGTTCAATTCAAAGTCAAAGATTACTGGTGCATGGTACGAGCACATTGCGAGCTAGCCTCGCTCATCATCTAGCAACGTTTAATGTCAAGTCGTTAGCATTTCAACAAACACCAACATACATATCTACATGTGTTCATGTCGACATCATGCAAATTGATTTCACAGCTGCACATCAACGAGGTTTACTTGATAACTCGCTTGTTTTAACTTTTTACATCATAACTCAACGACTTCATGGGATGGAGAAGAAGTATTTTACAAATAATGTAAGTTATACGTTCACAAAAAAAAAGTTTGTGTAATGCTTTGAGTATGAACTGCATAGTCTATTATGAACGCTACTTAATAAGTGTTGGAAGGACAACATTGTATTTATAGTTTTGCACGCATAATAGAGCCAGGACATTGTTAGCAGCTCTTAATACAATATTAAGTTCAATTTTAAATTTTATTCGCGCAAAGTGAACATCCCCCAAGTAGCAAATACAATACAATAAACGTTTATTTCTCCACCACATGATGATTACACTGATTCCAGTTTAAATAATTTGAAAGTGTCATGTTTATCTGAAACATTAAACTGAAATACAATTAACATGATTGTTTTGAGTAGACCCGACACCGGCGTCGCGTCATCTCTCCGCATCGTCGACGACGAAGGAACACATTACAGATGATACTACAATTAAACGAGCAGCGGGGGAATAGAGGGCGGGGGCGGAGAGGGGGGCGGCTATCATACGCTCCATTGAACGGAAATACTTCAGTTGTGCGGCCCCGGATTAATAACACTGCATCACATCCACATAACACACATTTACACGATTCACATCTAATGGTTAGGAAACATTGAAGATGAAAATCGTGTTCCAGCATTTCGGTCAACATATTTGACGATTATCTCGTACAGATCATTAAGAGCTATCATGATCAGTTGTCGAAGTCAAATATTCGATCTATGGCTGTAACATTAGCTACACTAAAATTTACATCTAGTCATCACGATTTTATCGTAATAATTACTTTAAAAATAAAAGAAAAACCTACTTCATAAAACTAATGAGAGTAATATGATTACCATATTATAAAATTAACAGTTTTAGTCAGAAGTCGGCGCTAATTTACGCTGAACCAAATTGAAGGCACCGACTTCTGAAACTGTTAATTTTATAATATGGTAATTATTTTACTCTTTTTAGTTTTTTTAAGTCGGATTTTCTTTTATTTTTAAAGTAATTTTATTTTTCTATTTTAAGTGGCATAAACAATACATGAACTGACATGACTACCTTGAGAGAAAACTCTTTCAAACAAAAAAAAATCGCTTCAAGTGTGCCTATAAAAATTTAAGAGTTCCCTCGATTTCTCCTTGATTCCATCATAAGATCCTGACCTGATGGAACCACCTGTGAAGTATATACCCTTTCAAACAAAAGAAAATTTTTCCAAATCGATACAGGCGTCTTTGAGTGATCGGGGAACATACATAAAAAAAAGATTCCGACGAATTGAGAACCTCCTCCTTTTTTTTGGCGTCGGTTAATAAAGGTATTATTTTAAATGTTGTTTATGAAATGGAGGTACAATGACACGGTTATATTTATAAAAATATCAGCAATATATCAAAGATATCGTTTTATTGTGACTTGAGGAGATGAACACACATATTCTGTCTGTCGTAAATTGTAAGGACTGTCCAAGGTTTATTTTTGTTATAGAGGTACTCGTACGACGAGACGCGGAAATTGTTAACATGTAGCAATCGACTTTATTATTTTGTGTATGACATAGAGACAACAATAGCGGACCGGATTTTCAGTGTGCATGGGTGTGTGCGAGAGGTAGTGCCTACTTATTATTGGAGAATGACCGTGTCGCGCAATCCGCGAACGACAAAATAAAAGCGGATGTTTTTGGGTAGAGGCTGGTCTACGAACTCGCTACGAGTTTGCTACGATTGTGCTACGGATGAGCTAATGAGCGTGTGGCGCACTACACGAACGACAAAATAAAAGGAGCTGCTGAATTGTGTAGACGCTGGTCTACGAGCTCTCTACGAGTTTGCTACGAATGTGCTACGGATGAGCTAATGAGCGTGTGGCGCACTCCACGAACGACAAAATAAAAGGAGCTGCTGAATTGTGTAGACGCTGGTCTACGAGCTCGCTACGAGTTTGCTACGAATGTGCTACGGATGAGCTAATGAGCGTGTAGCGCACTCCACGAACGACAAAATAAAAGGAGCTGCTGAATTGTGTAGACGCTGGTCTACGAGCTCTCTACGAGTTTGCTACGAATGTGCTACGGATGAGCTAATGAGCGTGTGGCGCACTCCACGAACGACAAAATAAAAGGAGCTGCTGAATTGTGTAGACGCTGGTCCACGAGCTCGCTACGAGTTTGCTACGAATGTGCTACGGATGAGCTAATGAGCGTCTGGCGGACTCCACGAATGACAAAATTAAAGCGGCTGTTGTTGTGTAGAGGCTGGTCAACGAGCACGCTACGAGTTTGCTATAAATGTGAGACGGATGAGGTATAAGGTATAACGGGCTGGTGTCCGCAACTCCACGTCTGAGCGCGTATTTTGCGTAACGTGGTAAGTATAATTACGGATGAGCTACGAGCGGGAATGCGACACGTAGTCGTGGGCGCGCGGTAGCAAAGCTTAGATTATTACCTACTTATTAGAGTATTCATTACTTTGTAGTAAAAATAATGTCCACTATAGGCCATACAGGTGTAAACGAATCCGTGTAATTCCTTAAAACCACGTGATTTATTACTGGTAGATTAACCATGCATGGGATTTTGATAGATTAAAAATTAAGATTTTCTTGCGATAGTGGTCTGTGGTTGTAATTAACCAAGCGACAGGGTTTAAACAAATGTAAACAATAAAATGGAATATGATAAACATTTTGATGCCACACATAAATGAATGGAAGTAAGGCGATACAGCTGGCGGGCACAACTACAGTTAACTCTGAGCGGGAATTAAGAAAAGAAAGACTAACACTGGTATTCAAGAACGCTACATACATAAGTATGGCAGCAACACTATGCTAAGTAAGGCATTTCTCATTGCGTTCGTCATGGCAGGCCATTCATTTCATAAACAATACTTAATGGACCCTTTGCTGTGCGGACCCATAGCATTGAATGGGGCGATGTGATTGGTTAACGTTGTGACGCGACTTCACTCGGGTTGACTGACAGATTAAACGTCAACCGAGATATTTCAAAACAAAAACATTTTAAAAGTTTTGTTGACTGTTTGAGAGGTGGTGGTAAATAGGAGGCACTGGAAGGCCTCTACTGGTAACTTTCAAAAGATCTGCATTTATAAGAGGTAGAAGTATATATAGAACGATATCTTTCGAAAATCTATAGCGTCTTTTAAATTCATCTGCACTGTAATAATCGAAAGGATTTTGAAAGTCACGTATCACTTTTCTTGTGCTGATTGTTCTTTGTATGTTTATTCTCTCAAGGATATAATCATCAAAATCATCTTCGCTGCTGTAATCCATCGCAATTATTAAAACAACACAAATCAGCGTATTACAAATCACTACAAACATAACCTAATACTTGATACCAGTTTGACATGTGTTGATTTGTCGCACTATGCGTTGCGTAAAGTAGCTAGCGAGCTACTTTATCTGTGCGTTGATTATAATGAGCGCATAGTGTCGTTCGTCCCTCAAGTATTGTTTATGATTAGGTTTTTGGGTCGCTGTGCGTCCGCGCGCACTATGAGACCTCACAGTAACGTTCATGAATACCGGTGTTAACTTTTTTGTTTTTGTTGATTATTTATGAATCCCATTTAGGGTCAATTTCTGTCACCAGTACATCACGAGGTTTAAAGAAATTACACTAATTCGGATACAGCCTGTATTACAAGTGATATGTAAATTCAGAATAATACTTCTGTAACAAATACATAATATTTAATTATGTACCTATATTGGAAAACCACAACATGTTTATCGTCCCCCACACAAGAGAATGCATAGTATGACATTACAAGCGTCAGGACAATAAATACTAAGTTGTAACACGTAGCTTACAGTTGTGTCGGTGATCTGACAAACATGTAAAACTTAAACAAGGTACAGGCGGCGCACTCTGAACAGCGCGTGTAACTAACTCACTCATTACGAGATCGGCTCTCTAGGACGCGCCGCGTGTCTGAGAACGCATCGTGTTGCTGGAACTCGCAATAAAACAACTGTTACTACATTCGCAGTTCGCACGGGCTAAGGCAATATTGTCGATGCATTCTGC
The DNA here is from genome assembly GCA_905220435.1 of Amphipyra tragopoginis. Taxonomy (NCBI): domain Eukaryota; kingdom Metazoa; phylum Arthropoda; class Insecta; order Lepidoptera; family Noctuidae; genus Amphipyra; species Amphipyra tragopoginis. Next base: position 117,303 of record HG992006.1, on the reverse strand, counting down.
TCCACGTTGAATGTACTTCTGTAGCTGTTTTACTTACGTGTAAATGTTCAGTTGTTTGTCTCCCACGAGTGCTGCCGACACTGACACTTAAATTACTATAAGAAAAGGATCGCGTTACGCTCATCTGATTGTTAAGTTTAGCTTTAAAATACCACAATATCTCACTTCAGCTCATCAACCCAAACACTCACACCATCAACACTCATCACCCCAACATACACTGCTGAGCATAGCCCTCCTAATGACTATCAATACAGTGAACAAGCTTGACAGACGGAATGATGACCTCAGTATGTCGTTATAGTTAACAGAACCTTAAAGCATAAATGTAAATGAATAAATAGATAGATAGACTTTATTGTACACTAAAAGAAATAAAACAGTAGGAATACACATGATTAAGAATAGTACAAATGACGGAATAGTATAAATATGACTTGTATAAGTGTATTATGTAGGTGGTTGTCCTATATACTCCGAATGAATGTATGTTAACAGTGTACCACTAAAATAAAAAGAAATAAAGTGATATAAAATGAATATTGATGAACTGGTGTTGTGTTGGAACTCGTGCGCGACGCGGACGGCCCGTACTAAATGATCAGTAGAAAGCGCCACGTCATCGCGTCAGCACGGAACTAGACAGACACGGCCAGAATATACTCCGCAACAAACAAACATCCAAACATAACACAAACATCGCCCATGTAATGTGCCTGGAATGGTGCATGCGAGCTCAAAGTGTGCAAAGGGTTATTAAATCCGAATTTTGTCTCAGTTTGCCTTACTGATATTTAAATATTATTACTTAGGAGTTACGGAAACTCTTCTAAACGGATAAGAACATTTATATCTTTCATCTTGACGTTAACGCAATCCTCGGTCTAATTTTTCAAATTCAAAGCTATGTCCCTCCTCCCCCTCATGTCATGCTGCGCTTCTTGACGCTAACTGCCACACATCCATCATTTAAATATATTAGCGAGCGCTTATCGCTTATAGGGTTTAGTTGAGCCTCGTCTGACGGCATTCGTCGTCCTCCACCGCTTTCTGCTTCATTACGGAGCGCAGTAACTGATGAGGGCCGAGGGGGGGGGGGGGGGGAGTACGCATCACTGTATGTCGTGTGATTTCGACAGCAAACACACTTTGAAATTTTATGGAAAAATTTAACTTCAAACGTTTCATTAAATTGCTCTCACATGTTTAGTATTTACTTAAATATGCTTTCGTCAAATTTCAGCAATTTAAGTGCATATTATTAAGAGAAAGTTTAAAACAAGATCCTTGAAAAAAAAAGTAATTTACAGTTATATTTAAAGCATCATTTTCATTTTATTAATGTTCTTCTATATTCGTAAATCCGGAGATCGACCTTGGGTAAACTTAACAACAACAGTCGCTTTATAACTTAGTAGTTGTTAAACAAACTACAGAAGTTCAGACCAAACCCTTTCAAGTCCGCCCCGAGATTGTAAGTGTCGCCGAGACTTGGTCGCCGCGCTCCACGTCCAAAAACTTAATATTTACGCACTTGTTACAGTTAGCCCCAACTTGGACTAACAATACATACATACAGATTATACGTAAGGCAAAACAATTGTAAGCTTGGCCCTCACATGATTATGGTGTAGGTATTTGTAGGGCTTAAGATTTATGCATTTGTAAAATTCGAGCTCATTCGCTTATTCTACTCGTAAATATCGTGTATTATTTATCGCACTTCTAATTTAAAAATGTAAATGTGCATTTTTATTTAGACAATACGATTCTATGAACGGATCAGTATTGTTAAAACGTGTCAACATTCAACAAGCGCACGTTTGTTCATTGCTGCTTACTTACGAGTTACTGACGCGCCTCGTCGAAGCTTCTTCACACGCGTCCCGCTTCACTTGTAGTACAACGACACGAGATCAAAGAGCATGAAGATGCCTCATAGCCCATACCCGGGGTGTTCTGCGGAGCGATGTAATAAACACAGCCCGCACCGGCCGCACCACTCGCACTAACACGCTATTTACTAGAGGAACACTCGCTGTGAGTGGATGCAGGTGCGGACGCACCGGTCCTCGGCCAAACACATTATCCAAACAAAAGGCTCCATACGTGTTCTCTTTTGAAACCGCACTTGAAACACGGCGAAATATTCAGCTTATTAAGTACACACGCTCAATCACTCCATGTTAAACACGTTTAACACTCGTGTGTTGTCTGAAACATATTGTTATTATCAGTGGAACAATATCGATCACAACACAAGCTCGCTAGCGGCCATCCGCAAACATCGGCTTCATTATGTTACAACAAGTTTGTTTACCGTATAAGATGATACATGTTGGTGGACGTAGCAGTAACGATGGCAGGCGTTTTTCCGACGACGCGGGAATGATCCGCTTCCTGTTCTGACAAGTGACAGCATTGAGGGTTGATAGATGCTTCACACTTGATTCGGGTAAAGTGAGACGCGTGTGATCTGTGTTGTATGTGTACACATGTGAAGTACTTCTGGTAGTTATTAGCGAGCTCGGTCGCGCGGCTGTTCCGGACACTCTTCGAATGTATGTGTATGAGTGTGTGTGTCACTCTCGCAAATGATAGCCGTGCACGCACCCGAGTATCCAGCTCACAGATGGAAATTGGAATATATGTGTACCTAAATATATATGAAGTGACATACTTTATGCTATCAAAATAATCAAATAAGTTTATTAACACTACGAAGTAACTTTTATGATCACACGCAAGACAAACATTTATTTCAATTATTTTTGGAGCAACTACGAGCAAAGGAGTATTACGAGCTCAAGCTTTATTTTACGTTTGCGACGTTGGTAATATGACAAAAAGTTGGAAGTTTAAATTCAATTTGCCATTGTATTGTTGAAATAATATGTGTCGTCTGAGCTACATATAAAGAGAGCGCCCGGAAGTTTGTTGTGCTCACGTCACATTTACTAAGTATTTGGAACAACACCAAATACAATTATGTAAATTCCGTTCCTTTGTTATAATCTGATTACCCGATGGTAATAACGTTTGCTATACAATATAAAATAATGTGAGTTGCTTATATCATCTCCGCGAAGTGACTTATATAATTTTACAGGAATACATACTTTCTGATAATGTGTAAGGGACCTTTGAATAATAAAGCTTCATTAATTTATGCTTCGAATAAATAATAATAATCTTCAACAGCTACCACATTTTAGAAACAATAATAAGGTTCAAAATGTCATGAATGATGACTGATTTGATTTGTATCATGAAAATATCAACCCATCAAAAACATTTGTGATTGCCAAGTCCGAAAAATATAATTTATTAGTGAAATGCCAGACTTGGTCCTACATAAGCTCACAGAACTTCTACGGCAAAAGAGTCGCGGGACTTGGCTTTTTAAATGAATGTTTTTGATAGAATCTCAAAACTTTTTGTAGGTGGTTTCATTTCTTGCAGAATGGCTATCAATTTTTGTAAAGCTCACTCTCTATATTTTCTGTGCCGTGTAACAAAACCAAAGCGACTTCTGTTTTTATACTAACGCCATCTAGTTGCGTTTTAGTTGAATAATTGAAATATACAGATATTATTGACAGATATTAACGCTGAAAATCTTTTACATGCGAGTGAAACATATTCATTTGATAACAATGTCATCTGCATAATAATATAATTATAAGCGTAATAAGTAATTGTCTAATAATAATGCTGCCGAGAAAATATTTCAAGAGTTTATAATTTTCTTCTGCCTTTACTTCTATATTCCTTCTATATTCGATATACCTTAAAATGTTGACGATCGATGAGTTAGTCAGTATCAGTGAATGTGTGACGAAATAACGAAACTTTGATGACAGGTATTTATTAAACTGTTTAAGTTAGAAACATGCAATTTAGTTAAATACTTTAAGTATTCTTGTAACGTAACTTTCAGGCTTTTGATTTCATCTAAAACAAAGACATAGGGAGCTTAAAGGAGCCTCAAGTAGCTTCGTAGAGAAAATGGTGTTCGGCCGTGCCTGCTCGATCGTGCTGCTCGTGGCGAGGCCACAGTTGAGCCCCCTGACATTATTCCATTTTCGTTTCCAATCATACATTAGTGACTATCTTGATGTCAATCGAGGTTCTGATGTCAATTCTACGTTGGGCAAGAATGTAGCCAATTGTTAATATTATTTAAATATGCAGTTATACGTTGATACAAATCATTTCTTGGTACTGTTCCATAACAAGTCATTGAATAATTTTATGATAGAGATTAAAAGGAAAATGTTTAGTCTAACAGGGCAACGAGAAGTGCGCAGTGATGTCAGATATTAATGACAGTGCACTATGTGCAGCGGGACATGAATCAGAGCCCGACCACACAGAGTTATGCGTGACTTTGACATTTGTGACATGCCGACACAAATACTGATCTCAGTTGCCCAGAGTGACTTTCGGCTAGTTAATGTAACAAATAGTTGAGATTTAATGCCAAATCTGACCGCTTAAATATAGTAAACAAGGAGTAAAATGCAAATGACTTACAAACTGACAACAGGCCAGACTACCTCTAAGAACAAAAATAAAAGTTCTGATAATACTAAATGGGGTTGTGTAACTTACGGTTGAAGTACGATTGTGTAATGAGCGTTAGTGCGAAAGATTGTTTGTGCTATGCACTATATGTAGGACGACAGAACGCTTGTGCGATGAACGTTAGTGCGTATCTATACATAGAGTCGAACGCCTGTAACTCAGACGTTCACATTGTTATTGATATTTGAGCAGGAACTCACACTATAAAAATATTATCTTAAGAATATATAGTCACATTTAATTAATGCTCGTGTTGTTCCGGGACAACAATAGCCACCCCTACTGTTTCCGTGACAATCATAAAATAAAAGGAATTGCGAGAAAAAGAATCTTCTTTTCTTTATAATATGATGACTCGTAGATAGTTAACTTTGCTCTTTAAAATCTGTTACATTTATTTATATTCCAGCGCTCGTTTCGATATCAGACGTTGTGATCAATCAACTTGCTACTTACGGAATTGAAGGCAGACTGTTCAGTTTAATGAAAATGTACGATGTTCACGAGACGTGCCCCGCCAGCAGCGCCAGCGCCTACACGTAATATTATAGTCACTAGTAGCTACTGAAAATTACACAATTAAACAAGATCTTGTTCTGACCTCGACGTCGACGCTGTTTGATGTTACAACAATGGAATACTGTGTCAGGCATCACTACACATTATTACTCACAGCGAACAGCGACGAAATACGTTTGACTTGTGCGTCGATTACAAACGCTGTACTGTGAAGACTACAACTTATACAAACGTCAAAGAGAAAGAAACAGTAGTAAACTTAACGAACTGATAAACGCATATAAAATTAAATAAAACACTCACATTGTTTTAAGTTCATGAACTGTCGACAAATTCAGTAGACGATTGAACACGGTTTTCGCAGTTTATACACAGAATACGTATGTGCCGTATGTTCCACGTTGGTTCACAAGGCTGCGCCATGGTGATTCACACACAAAACGTGTCGCACATTTCCAGAAAGTCTTGTTCTTAGAAAATCCCCTAGAGCACCTAGTGTTGACCTTTTGAAAGCACCAGGGATCTGGTCTACTTGAAATAAAAACTATTTGACTTTGACTTTGAATCGTTCAGATATTGAGCCTTCAATCCAGTTGAATAATATTCTCGCACCTGAACTACAAAGTAGCTACGACGTAGCCCTTTGTATGAATTTCGTAGAATTATGTGATGGCGTAGCACTTGCTACGAATATGTAGTGTTACGAGGCTGATTCGTAGAATAGCGCAAGTAATTTAGCGCTGAATATAAGCTGAGTTTATTAAAGTTAGTTTCACCACCTGTTATGAATAAAACTAAATTATATGTTTGATATCTTTTGAAAAACCTTTTCGTTTAAAATATGAGATAACAAGAAAATTGATTTGAATTACATCGCACTTCATATGAATTACCTTATTTTAATAGTTGAAGGTTTGGACCCGCTCCAAACTACGTCAGAAACACTTCTTTACAAGTAGGTCTTACAACTACACGGTTCAGATTGAGTAAATGAAGCGTATCTATAACAATTTAGATATACAAATATTGTAGTTGGAGCCAAAACATTGGAAATGTATCAACTGAATGTAGAGATAACAAGATCCATTCGAATATAGTAGATATAGTAAGTTTTTCCGGGCAAACACAAGATTAGGAAATGTCAAAGGCATTTTCAGTTGAAAAAGCTTCTGAATTATGACATTCATGGATAACAACAGACAATGGTAATATTTATATTAGTTGAAACGTGTGCAAACTGAACATGTTCTTACCACAATCGCAGTTCGCTAGAACACGCGGCACACTACTTGCGGAATACACTCGCAATCGCAATAGCTTTAATTTTGACAGTTTCACAATTTGATTGCATCGTGTGTTCTGGTAAATGTCTTCTCAACAACTATGCGTCACGAATTTAATAGATATTTTTGTGTTGTACTAATTTAAGCTATAACTATTGCATAGAAATCCTTAGAACTGCACCCTAAATTCATAAAACGACAAAGCCGACTTCCTCGCGTCATAACATGTCAGCTGTGCGTGGTGATGACGAGTGGACAGAGTGACAAGACATTGTCTCAGCATCATCTTCAGTCAACAAGGTCTGAAACCTTTAATTTTAATGTCAATTATGGAACATTTATTTATTATTCACTTGCATGCCCAATAATTACAAGTTCAATGATTCTAATGCATGGAAAGCATAGGGTCCAAACCGTTCTGTCACTGCTCAGAAAATAGTATTTTATAACAGTGTAAGTATACTTAAACTGTTTCATGAAATACACAGACTCAAACCACATAAAGATGCAATAAACGGACAAGTAGTTTCCGGAAGCGTGTAAACAACGTGTGATGCAATTTCGTTTAAACCAGTCACAGAGTGGCGCCGAGTGTACCGAGTGACCGCGCGCAGCCGCCAGCATTCCTCTGAGTACAGTCACGAGGCTCATTGTTTCACAAACTGCTTTATTTAACTAAATAATGTAATAATTACTCGCGCTACAGTTCACTGCCACTGTGAATGTAAAATGAATGCAGATGATAATTCCGATTAATAGACAACTATACGACGGACGTATACTTGTACACAGAATGCTCATATTTAATTTTTGTATTAGAATACGGTGGCGGTCGCTTACCGGATATAAGACGGAGACAATTGTAATTAAGTATTATGTTTTATGCCCGAACAAGATGTTGCAAATCTGATGTCATTAGTGCATCCATTTAATATTTCTATAACATCAACCACACCATAAACATCGCGTCGAGTTTTTTTTGTCAAGCAACTTATTTCAAACATAAAATGTACGTCAGTGTGTTAGTTGTGTAAGTGCAGGTAATATTACGCTCTGTAGTGACAGTTTCAACTCGGAAAACGAGGTGTTGCGGTGCGCTCGCCATCGCGCCATCGCGCCACCGCTACACAGTGAGCGGTGACCGCTAAGTATTCAACGCGTCAGTAAATAAGTGCAACCAGACATTCCGACAACCCGATTCAACCAACATTACGTTTGCCAGAGCAAAATGGACTTAAGACTTACTTGCTTAGAGTTTAGATCACTCGCAACGTATGCGGCACCTTACCAAACCGCGCCATTTCTCAATGTTCTCTCTCACGTAATGCCACGATCTGTGCATTTTGGTCAAATGTCTAAAAGCTCCAACAACTTTCCTGTTCCTTATAAATGTTTTACTTGACAGCATCTCCTACAAATGATTTTGTGTAGAAATGGAGCAGTCGAATAATGACTAATATTATAACGGTGTGTAAGTTTAAATATCATTGTAGTGAGTACGGTGAATGTACTAGTCGCGCGCAGAAGGTTTGCCGATGACTGCGCCTCCAACTTCACCGACCGCTACCCGCGCTCGTCTGAATCGTACCGACCATCGACGCGTGACGTCATGAAACCATCGGCAAACCTTCTCCGCGCGACTTATATGAGGAACGCGTCAGACAGTCTGGACGGGCTCCTACCTTTTATTTAATATTCTCAATTTTTAATAAATATGGTTTCATGTTATGAAGCTGCGGGGTAGCCTCTCCAGCCTACCCTACACCCGCACCCAACATTTTTCATTTTATTGAAGGGACGTGCAGCCATTGCACCGGAATTCAATGCTCGTTTTTAAATAAATTTAATTCCGATCAGACAACGCTCTGTTTCAATAAAACACATAACATCCGATTCATGTTACAACGGCACAAAGTGGAATGGGGTCAGGTCGGCTCGTATTCTAGGAAAAATGTAGGCACTCGGGTACTGTCGTGGCATTTACGATGTAACTTGTATCGTTTAATGACGACGCAGCGGGGAAATGATCACGTAGAGTGCAGTGGCGCCGCTTCTAGCATCCTACCAAATATAATATAACTACAGTAGGCTACTTCGAATGTCACTAATCTAAAATCAAATTCGAATACGTGATGTGCAAGAGCACTGCGGCACGGTCGCGCGGTCGTTCCTATTGTTATAGTACACGTAACAATGAAGTGTTAACATGCGAGATGTTCGCACTCAATTGAATATTAACTCCGTGTTGCATTCCAAACAATGTTTTATTAATATCATGTTATATTGAGTTATAAATAACTGAATAACTGTTGTATAACCATTGACAAAACATAACGATACAAGTGTGTATTGTATTTCTATATGACGAGACCAGCAGTAGAATAACTATCATTCGCAGTGCTATGCTATGGGCCACTTAAAAGGCTGAGTAAGTAACGTTTGTATGGCAGCTTATAGGAATTAATTTGGTCAGCCGTGGACTAGCGCTTAGCTCTGCCCTAAACGATGTCGCGCAAGTTGGTCTAAGTGACCACAGTGACGAATGTGTTTGGACGATGGAAGTCGAGCATGAGCATGGGCGTACCCAGCTTATGGCCTAGGGGGAGGGCAAGTCAGATTTTTTAGGTCGGATCGTCCGCGGCTGGATTTGTCATACACACTACACAAACACACCTACATGAAACTATATGTACATATACACATGAACATATGAACATGGTATATGTAGTGTAGTGTGTAGGGCAAAACAGCCGCAAATGTCGCGCGCGGTTTTTTGGTAATTGCACCGTGCATTTTGCCAGAGTCTACTGCGCAGTTTATTTAAAAGTTAGAGCATAAGGCCACGTTTACTTTTTTTTTATAATAAACGTTTCCCCACACTAAGATTTCTTTTGTATCGTGGCTGGGTGCGTTTACAGACACAAATCTCACAAACAAACGACCAGACCCGAAACAACCATCTGTAGGCCATACAAATTTTTGTTCCCTGTGGGAATCGAACCCACGACCCGTAGCGCAGAACCCAATCGCTTAGCCACTGTACCAAACGTGTCACCTTTGATTGGTAATTAGGCGAGTTCATACATGTTCTGCGAGATTTTCAGAGGTGGGCGGCTGCCCCCCTTTGCCCCTCCCCCTCCCCCCCCCCCCTGGGTACGCCCATGAGCATGAGATCAAACTAATACAATATTGTGTCACGTAAACATAAAGGAGGCATTCAATGCCGTTTTATATCAAACGTACAATGTCGTACAATTGTCTGTCACGTGACGACGCTGCATCAAGTTTTTTTTTTGTAGTAATCTATTTTCGCGCCGTAAAACTTTACCTCAATAATGTACCAGAACACGCGACAAACTTATTGTTGAATCAGCTGCCGCCTAAACTTTATAACTGTTAGTTAGTTGCTGTCTTCAGAAATTCCTTTCTCGTTACGCCTATTAACTTCTCCGAGACCAAAAAGTGTTTTGTGAATTAGTTGCGCGGCGAGTTTACTGTGGATCCCTCGAACCAACCGCTCAAACAGAACTTTGAAAGGGAATTGCGTTCCGGCGCTTTATATTAGATACCTGTTAAACAATATGAAAGAAACTAATTAAAAAAGTATTTACGTAAAGTCATGTCAGATTCGTATTAGAATCGAAGTCTTGAAACTCATCAAACCCGACGCCCGCGGGCCGACGCGAGTCGCCGGGCCGAGGGGCGAGGGGTGCAAGGTGCGGGGGACAGGAACTGCGGCTGCTGCTGAATCCCATTGAAAATTGTGTATTCATATCATCGGCTTCGGTAAGCTTGTTTATCCACGAGAGTGCGTTCGCCGGTGCAGCGGCGCCTCTGCGTCCTGTCACGATCTCAACACGCCTTATATTTTTATTGCCTTTCACCAATTTATTCCTTTTGTTTTACATTTATATTATTCAGTCTTGTATCCAATTCCAACTCAGTACACACAAATAATTATTGAATTCAGTGCTGTGAGGTGTCTCGGTCGGCAGAGATCGATTTGTTTAAATTCAGTCACCGTGTAGCGTACGCCGTACGACGACCAATTTGTGAAGTCCCACTGTGAATGCCAGATAACGAATAATGACTACCAGTCGGTGATGCGAAAATAAAATCACTTGGATTCCTCCAAGACAATCGTTCTCAAAGCTTCTAAGTCTTTTAGTGTTGATTAACATTTAAATAACTTGTGTAACAAATGCCGTCTATGTAATGTAATGCCGTATTGATGCCGCGGCCAGGCTAGTGCGTTGGCAATCAAATGCCGTGCTGTTGAATACGCGATATCCTTGTGGATCGGGACAAGACATGCAACGTTTTGCTGATTAAAATGATAAAAGTTGATGGTACCTATTTATAATATTCGGTTGGCAACCCTGCGAAACAAGCAACTTATGATAAACGTTTCCAAACCCAGTCCAGCTATCTGTACAACACGTGAGTACAGCCAACACAATGTATCAGACTCAAATATGAACATCACTCACCAAACTTATTACATAACATAAAAGTTATTACCACATATCATTACCTACATATTTATTATACCGTGGAAGTTGTAAAGGCCAACTGAAAATAAAATACTATTGCTGTAGTAACTAGGCGATGCGTTCACCCGTACTTATTGCTCTTCGATCAACCTTCAAGAGATTATAAGCGTATAACTATGAAGGTGTAATAATGTGTGCACAATCTGAGTACCGACCACACCATTAAAAGTACAGCAACAGAGCTTATTCATCTCCATTCTCTTCCGCGTCCCTCGTCAAGGCCAGAGAGGCGCAAAAACGTGTCGTGACGGTAATGAGATATAGTGCGATATATCATAGCATTCGCGTGCGCTGGCCCATGTGACACACGCCACACTAAACACTATTTATGACGTCATGCCCCGGTGAAGCGGAGCGCTACGATACACTAGCTGTATTTATTAACAAAAAATAAAACCAACTTCAAAAATGAGATTAAAGAGATAAATGGTTATTAGGGTACCCTGGAAAAGTAAAATAATTATTTAATCCTAACTTAATATTATAAATGCGAAAGTAAGTTTGTTTGTTTGTTAACTTTTCACGCATAAACCACTGAACCGATCATCGTGGAATTTTGCATATACGTTGTCAGATGTACAGAAACGGACATAGGGTACCTTTTATCCTGAAAAAAGTACTGCTCCCGAGGAAAACAACAATAAGGTTCATAGATGGCGCCACGTGTCTTTCGAATCACGATTGTATTATTTTATTACAGAAACTTTAGTAGTGTGTTAAGAGTTTTTTGAGCTTAATTAACGCGAGCGAAGCCGCGGGCTAAAGCTAATATAATATATCTAGGCAGATGGTAAGATACATTTAAGAATAACTTTGTATAATTAGGTAGCATTGAAGATAAAACATTATTACTTAATAAAAATAGCAAAAAGTCTACAAATTGTATTAGCAGTTTGGCGAACAAAACTAATTACAGCACGTAGCTTATTATCCTGAATAATAATGATTAAATAAAAAAATAGATTCAACCTAATATTAGACTGTTTTGTATTCTGCCTAACTTCGGATACGTTGTTACCAAGTTAATGCCAAAAAGTCATAGAGAACACAGAATGTTTGTATACAAACGAGTTCAATCCAGACTCGAAACAAGCGTGTAATTATATAACTTCCTCTATGTAATGTAATTATGTAACACACTTGTACGTACGAACGCATGCATAAGAGTATATGTGGTGATGTCATAATGATCGTTATTATCATGTGTCACACAATAGAGTAAAGCCACGCGTTTAAATAAATTCAGGCACATCATTAAAATTATATTCGTATGTCGAAGTTCACTCTCCTTTAATCTGCTAAAAGATCCTGTCATTTGTAGAGCAAGATAAAGCTAGGAACAACAAGAACAAGTCAACACTACATTATTTAGTTTAAATATGAAACCGCTGTGTTTAGAGACTGATCCGTTTTATTATACCTGCACTACTGTAACTACTATTTATGTGTAAGATCCTTATTGCCCACTGTTAAAATAGAATCGTGCGTACACACACACAGACAGACACACGTCAGTTAATTATGATTAGCAACACGTTACACAGTAGTGAGACCTGTCTAAACATGTTCTGAGTCTTTAATTACATGCCTTTAACGATATGTTCGACGACAAATTATGTTATGAACGTAATCCGGTTTTCTATTTCAGTGCAAAACTCGTTCTGAGCACGGTTAAAGCTAAATGAGAAAATGGTTCAGTAAGTATTTGAGAGTTACTTACTTCAACGTACTTAATTACGTTTGAGTGTCAGATTCTCATGTTTCTGAATATAGACAGAATTTTTATTCTCTTTATTTTTAACTCTGAATGACCAAAAAGAATGACCAAATGATCATAATATTCCGAATACAGCTATACCTAGCCGAGCAGCAACGGAAGCGTAGTCGTCGTAGAAGAAACCCTTTTTTTTAAGCATGTTAAATCATAATTATGACTTCTTCCGCTCTGGGCGGAGCGGAATGGATTGTCAGACTCTTACTGACTAAAACCCATCCATGTTCCTCCTAATGCCCTTTGCGTTCCAGGGCCGCGGTAACATTTTCGAACAAATTCCGCAACCCTGGCAGGCACTGGCCCTAGCGGGCCCCATCTACTATGCTGACATCTCTTTGAGGCGCGCGTGGAACACAACGCGCCGTCGACCCGGGCCTAGTTCTGATCGGGCGGCGAGCCACCCAACGCTCGCCGTCCGCAGGCCCGCGCCTACGGTGGCCGGGAATCGCACTACGACTCCCGACGCCTGGGGCGTCTTCTTCTGTTGCGGCGGCTGGGGCGTGAGGTTTGCCTCTCCCTCACGCGTTCCGTCTCCTCCTCCGCTAGAATTACTGCTTCGCATAAGGAGGTGACCGCTTCCCATGCCCCCTTGCTCCGGACTATGGATTGAACCAGGGCCAGACGCGAGCGGCAGCCCAGGGCCGCCCCAGTCTGGGAGACAAACATCGGAAATGCTCGTCAAAGTTCCACCGGCTGTCGAGCACGAGTCCTAGGTACTTCATCGTCGACCCGACGCCGAAGTGAACCCCTCCTACCGTTATTTGTGATCTCGATGGTGGCCTGTTCTGAGAACCATGAATACACATGGTTTCGGATTTGTGTAGGGCCACCTCGAGATCCATCGTAGCAGACACCTACGTCGTAACCGGTGCGTAGAACTTATTGTCCTAGGTCCATATGAATAAATAGCTCTCATTAGAGAACTGCCTCTTAAAACTAAGTGTCGGTTAAATAAAAGATAAGACGACATATTTGAAAAAAATAATGGTATAAAATGTTGAAATTCCGATGACGATTACATTTAGACAACTCCAGGTTCGAGTAGGAGTCTGCTCTCAGGCTACGTTGAGAGTCATTTATTAATACAGTACGAGTTACGACCAACTAACAATAGTATATTTTCCGGCTAAATTGGCAACTCGTAAAGTTGAGCTGACTGCACTAAAGTTCCCGGATAGAGAACTAACAAGTTTTGTTGTATTGCTTTGACTTATTATCATCTGTAGCATCTCGTAAACATCGTATCTCTCACCCCTCGATGCTCACAACAAGTACTCACATATACATGACATTTAGAAGGTGTCCACATGTATTATACTCGTAGGTACTTGAACATATCTTGTTTTGTAACAAGATTACATTGCGATAGCCGAGCGTACAGGAGTTAGTTCGGCCGCTGGTTTCTGTGGCGCACGAAGCACTCATGTGATTGTAAATATTATCATACGATATTATCTTCTTTGTAAAGTATTTCAACAAACTCCTGTTCCATACAATAGGGAAACGCGTTAAAAGCCTCTCGCAAAGAGGGAAGTAGTATCTATCTATAGATGTGTACCGCGCGGGGTATAGATAGTTCAATTCACGAAGATCCGCGTGACGCCACCTTTTTTCTAAATCGCTACAGAGTGCAAAAGCGTGCATTATAACTTGCTATTGTGTTAATTGTATCGCCACACAAGGGTTAATGTGTGCATACACACTAATATAAGTTAATACGAGTCGTGTGCACCACGCAGCTACCTCTCACAAAAAGAAGTGGGACACGTCTGCGTGGTTTGAACTATCTGTAAGAAGTTTGATGAACACAACATATATTCAACTTCAAAACTCAATTATTCAAAATACACTAGAATTACTTAGTTCTTTTTGAAAGTCAATGTTACAAAAGACAGCCCCCAAAAACGCCCTCCCTTCACCGCTTCCTAGTGTTTATGCTGTGAAGAAGAAACGGCGCAACAAACTCCCCAGCAACACAGATCTGTCTGTCAAGTGAATAAATGAATTGAGTCTATAAACAGAAAAGGGTAAAATTAGTAAGTGGAAGGTCATATTAATACTTTTGCACATCTGGCGAGTGTCGTTGCTACCCATCGCCAGGACTGACAAGTTGATGTTTATTTCTTCATCCATCAAACAATGATCAAAGCTTCATCGGTCAATAGTATGTTGTTCGCTAATCGTGACTACTAACAAGATCAAGGTTTTTAATCAATCACCGATCGCCTGTGTTGTTGGCGCTACAGAAGCCTGATTGCCACACGCTACACGGCTCGGTAGCTTGCGACGAGCGCACACTACTCAATGTGTCTGCACTCATTACGCGCGCCCGACGTCTTGTTCTCTGTATACCTAATTAATCTGTCCTCCAGCGGTACCCCCACCTTTATCTGCTATTTATGAATAAACCAGCAGGATCGCCGGTGTACCCCACATTTACAGTTAGTATTGGTCAACGTATCTGATACCAGCTTGCGCCAGAAAAGAAAGACCAGAAGACTTGTTGGTAATAACGCACGACAAAAAACTATGGATGCTAAAGTATGGAAGTGGTATTTTTTTTTCTGAGAGTTTTTTTTATCTGTCTTACATTCACGGATGGACTAAGTTGGCTGAATGATTGATAGATAACAGGGAACAGCCTTCACCACTACTTCATCGTGCAAGAGAGTTCCTACTGTATTAATTTGGTGGTGTTGCGATGGCAGTGCGGCAGCCGTGGTTCACGGGGGCTCGTTGTTAGTGTTGTATCGTCCCGTGCTGACGACAAGCTGACTGTTATAATTAAATTATAATTAAAAATGTTCACGGAAAAAGAATTATAATATATGGACAGTTCGTGCTTGTGTTACATCTTTGACAATCATTTATTTATTACGTGTTTCCGTTAACTAGCCGCTGTCTATCACGGTCAAATGGCAATATTTTACGCTACAACGCAACAAATCTAAGAAATGCCTTTGACGTTTTACATTCGATCACTGGCGTCTGAACAAAAGCACGCCGAGCAATCCGATTGGCTAGATGTCAAATTCGACAGTCAATCACGGCACCACAGGCGAGCCTAGTCAAATAAATCTGAAAATCTGACAGCTGTCTAAAGGTATTTCTTATGGTGGCTTCCCACGGTGCGTAGTTTTACGGGTGATACCACGCACAACCGACGACCACGCACAGCCGCGCGCCGCACCGAGGCTCTTCCAAGGGTGCGTGTCCGTCTGTATGGGTGCGTGGTTCCAATTTATTTTGTCATTTTAAAATGCCAAGTGAAAGAGAACGTATCGCTGCAGTTGCAGCTTTTGTTGTATTATTTAATTATAAATCATAATAAAAACCTATTTTCTTCCTGACACCATGAAGTTAGTCGTTGACATAAACCTCAAAGGTGTTAAAAGCTCCGCAAAAAAGAGTTCGAAAAATGGGGCGCCACTAGTCATGCATTGCAAAATTTCAACTTGAAAAATAAGTAGGTACAGGCGTCAGCACATAAATCTACAACAATCTGTCTTTCATCTTTATCGCATAAGCATTAAGTTCAAGGTTGATTGGGAAAAATTTACAGTTTCGGGTAGCTTGATGTGCTGGCGTCTGTACACTGGTAGAAATTCGTAGTACACAAGCGGGCCCGCAACTCACTAGTCTCTTTCACCTCTCACCTAACCTCTCCTCGAATGAGGGGTACATCATGAGTATCTCTACCTCACGAGGTAAAAGGAGATCCCTGGTCCTCGTTTAAAATCGACGAGTTATCTCAGGTTTTGACATGCTTGTCTGTGCTTACACGGATGACCTCGGACCACCTCGCACTAGCTCGCACCGCACCTTTGAAGTTCGGTAACTTCAAAGGTGCGAGTCATACTCGCGACGGATACGACGCACCGCTACGCGTTACCTCGGACGAGTCTCTTCCCGCGGTGCACCGGTGCGAGCTCGTGTGTCGCGGTGCGCGATATCACGCACCGTGGAAAGCCACCATAAGAAGTGCTTTATGACTATGTAGGTCGATGCATATCTAAGCTGACTAACTTCAAATCAGCAAACAGTACATACATCAATCAACCAACAGTATAAAATTGAACGTTAGTATTGACTCGGCACGTACACACAGCCGCGCAAACAGGCGCGTCATGCGATGTGTCACGCGGGCGGCTTCTACAAAGCGCTCTGTGGTCCGTGTGCTGCGCGCTGTTTATCAGTTAACTGAAAGTCCGCGTCGCCCTCATTCCACAAACACACAATTTAACTATACTCGTAACGTGGATGCTGAGTTTTATGTCTGCATTACCCTTTTGTTAAAATAACATCCATGATTGATGTGTGGAAAAATGGAAGCGATATTTATTACCTGTCAATGAATGCTGAATTTTTATGATTCGGACAGCTGCCTACGTGTGAATAATACAAACAAACGGCGTTGTTAATATCAATATCAAACAAACGGTGTAGAGTGGAGGTATTGACATGAGTATGCTGTTCCGGAAAATAGAACACGCGATTAACGCACCAGGCGCCGTGAAACACAAGTAGACGACCCGACGTGCGCTACAACACCGCACACGCGCCATTGTGTCACAACACCCTCAAATATTACAATAGTACTGATACGGCGCGACATATATTTATATTCTGTTCTGGATTAGGTACCACAAACCGAATAACATAGTAACAACTATTTTAACGCTTGTAAAAATATACGGTCAAAACATGTCGGCCACACATAAAATACTTTAAAGAATAAAGTAAATAAGATGAACACGGAAGTACAAATTGTTTACTTTCTGTTACACCAGCGCAGCGCAGCCTAAACTTTAAGTTTACCAAAACTTTCGCTGATAATAGTTAGGCAGGTTTTTTTTAGTACCCATCCTTCTTCTTTATCCTGAATGTACACAGAGTTACTGTTATAATTATATGCTACATAAATCGCTTGTTTGATATAAACTGTAGTATGTTACGTGTTCTGTGGCGGCAAGAGCACTGGAGCAAACCGGGCAAAAGAAGAGGCCCAGCAGTGAGAACTTAATGGGCTGATTATTTTATTTAGTAAATCAACGAGTCTGTGTCTTATTATTTTATTTAGTAAATCAACTAGTCTGTGTCTTATTATTTTATTTAGTAAATCAACTAGTCTGTGTCTTATTATTTTATTTAGTAAATCAACTAGTCTGTGTCTTATTATTTTATTTAGTAAATCAACTAGTCTGTGTCTTATTATTTTATTTAGTAAATCAACTAGTCTGTGTCTTATTATTTTATTTAGTAAATCAACTAGTCTGTGTCTTATTTAACAATGTATCAAGAAAGCCAGATCATAATGCATGTTGTTGATGTAAAGTACTGTGTACCCTCACAATCAGTCAAGTCAGTCAAGTCGATATTACCTTATTAAATTACGGTAAAAGCTAGTATTATAATACGAATAAATAAATAATAATAATAAATAAATATTTTGGGACATTTTTTACACAGCACCATCTAGTCCCAAACTAAGCAGAGCTTGTACTATGGGTACTAGACAATGGATATAATACTTATATACTTTTTTTTTGTAAATACATACTTATCATACATAAGAAACACCCAGACCAACACAAACACTTATGTTCATCACATAAATATTTGTGTCCTGTGGGAATCGAACCCACGACCTCGTGATCAGCAGTCCGACACTCGAACCACTAGACCACAGACGTCGTCGTCGAATAACTTGTTAGTACTTGTGTGTTAGTTTCTCAGTAAAGTTTCCGGCCGAGGCTGGCTGAGGCCGCGCTGCCGTTGTTATGATATTCCCGAGATGTTACGTATGATAGCAGCAGGTATCTGCCGCAGGCGATTTTACTTTTTAATAACTTTATATTTTTACAGAACCACACAAAGTAAAGGTATTTATAATCTCGAGTAAGTATTTATAAAAACAAAACTTCTGTGCTGTTGATACTACTAAGATATTTTCGTCGACTTTATGTATTGTAAATATACCTAGGTATGTATTTGATGCTTCGACGTCATTTCAGGTATATGGACATACCTAAATTTGACGTATTTTTGTGTTGATAAGATTTCATGGTCATTTTTCCATCTTCTATCTACTTCAATATTCAAAATGTTGGCCGGAGCCCAGTGGAGCGCAGATTTCAATTCTTTTATAGGCGAAGACGACCACATCGAACGGTTTCATGGAACATGGTTTCCTTTGTAACGAACTTGGAATGTATGTTTTGGTGGCGTATAATATAGATCAAAAATACCGTTTAAAAAAAGCGAACATGTAAAAAGTCAAAAATAATACCTATCGTTGAGCCATCAAATTCGATTGAGTAACACCCGTATATATTTTAATTATTATAGAAATTGATGTATGGCACGATATGTTCGTTGAGATGGCGCGGCGCTATAATGTTATAATGTTATCGTGCCATCCATCAATTTCTATAATTAAAATATATACAGGTATTATTCAATCGAATTTGATGGCTCAACGATAGGTATTATTTTTGACTTTTTAAATGTTCCCTTTTTTGCGTTGGGGGTTTTAAATTTTTTATTTAATTTTTTTATGTTTTTTAAACTTACCTACAAAAGAAGTTATTATAAGTACAGTTATATCTAAAAGGAATACTATCAGATTGGTCCATAAAACATTCATAAAAATCACTGCAGAATGTCAAGTTTCTCTACACATAACATTAACTTATTGTGATGCCACCATCGTACTTTAAATAGGATTAAATACTGATCAAAACGAATCCAAACACGACATATCTGCTATTATTTTTTCAAGAGTGTTCTATAGTGCTGGACTGGCTGCAGCATCAGCTCATCGTATTTCTATCTTTGCATTGTATATATAATCAAATATTGATCAAAACGAGTCCAAACACGACATATCTGCTACTATTTTTTTAAGAGTCTACTGGTGTGCTGGATATCCTGGCCGCAGCATCAGACCCAGAATTCCATGATCTTGCATAGTTATACAACATACATGGATGTTTCAAATTTTAGGTCACACGTATGTTTGAAAGTAAAGCAAATACACATTATGCGTCTAAGAACGTACCGCAGCTATCAAAACAGCTGATGACGTTGAAACGGCTGAACCGATTTTGCGTCGGCGGTTAAAAAGGAAGCTATCGGCTACCCACAGGTACACACGGTACATCCGGGAGGACAAAGAGTATATTTTTTTTATGCAGCTTTTTTTTGTAATCATCAATAATCAATCAATAATAACCCCCCTCTGGGAAAGGCGTTACCTCATCATGAGATTAACGTAAAACCGGAGGGAACATTAGACTAGCTGGAGGGTTTTTAGCGGTGTAATTACCGTAGTAAACCTTTGTGCGGAGGAGCGGATGCTTTCGAGCCGTTATGAGCGGTGTTTACGTACACTATAAAATTGATGAGCAATCGCCGAAGGAGTAGGAATGGTACAGGATAAAGGACTCACCAAGCACTTCTTCGGCAGCGTACGTAGATATAAAGTTTGAATTTGCAGTGTCCAGTCCTTTGAAGGTTCCTTATGGGTAATGCACTTCACCAGTCTATAAACACTGCACTAGTTATTATTATAAGCGGGGAATGTTAATTTTGCGGTTATAGAAAAAGTTTTGCGGGAGCCGGCTCGAACGCGCGTAAAGAATATATAGTTGTGTTGTGTTTTTTCTTCCGCAAGTGCATATGGCGCCACTTGCTATGACAGCCGAAGTCCATCTTCTTTCTCTCTCTGCCATAGGGGTCAGGGTAATGTGAGGGAAAGGGAAGGATACAGGAAATAGACGAAAGCTCATCAAATCATAGTGTATTTAGCGGAAATAAGTAGTTAATTTGACTATAAGAGTCACAGATAATTAATTAGTGTTGCGGTTTGAAAAATATTAAATTATTGAATTAATTTGGCCAAAACATCCTCCGCCGCCTTGAGAATACGTAGTGTTCTCGAAAGATAAGTTAAACTGATATCTAATACTTAATTATATTAATTAAACTAAAGGGAAATATGAGTTTTATGCGGTTAAATTTATTGTGAAGGTAAGGGGCATAATTTTACAATGGGTCTTTTGAAAGAACCATTGGCAGTTTTAACTAGTGCGACGCGGATCGTCCCATCTTTTCCGGGAAATACTTGAGTGATAATACCCATAGGCCAACGTAATGGGGGGATATCATCTTGATGTATAAGAACTACAGTACCGACTTTAATATTATCTATATTATTAAGCCACTTCTGCCTAACTTGAAGATTGTGTAAATATTCCACACGCCATCTTTTCCAATAGCTACACACCATTTGGTCTAATAATTCTTTCCTACAACGTAAAGACATAGGGTCCCCGGAAACATCCCGGACAGGCAACGAAGTAAGAGGTGAAGCCATAATAAAATGAGCGGGAGTGAGAGGCTCCGGATACGGATCTTCAGATAGAACACAGAGTGGTCGCGAATTGAGAACTGCCTCAATTTGAGTGAGAACAGTCAGAAGTTCCTCATAAGTGAGAAGCTGAGAACCGATAACACGGTATAAATGCGTTTTTACGGATTTAATATTGGATTCCCACAATCCTCCGAAGTGAGGAGCGCGGGGTGGAATCATTTTCCATTCAATGCGGTAGTCATTGGTCAGTAGTTCTTGTAGTTGAGCCTTAGCTCCAATGAAATTGGTTCCATTATCAGAATATAGATATGAAACAGGACCTCGACGGGAAAGAAATCGCTTAAATGCGGAAATAATTGTATCAGAAGACACATCCGTAACTAATTCGATGTGAATTGCTTTGGTTACAAAGCATATAAAAAGACAGATATAAGCTGTTTGACTTCTTTGACCTCTGCGTCTACATAAAGTTACTTTAATCGGGCCAGCATAGTCTACCCCCGTGTGAACAAACGCTTTGGTCTCCTGTACGCGGCAAGTAGGTAAATCAGCCATTTTAGGGCTGGGGTGAGAAGGAGAAGTTTTAAAACAAAAATTACAAGCGTGTACTCTCTGTCTAATGACACTTCTAGACGAAAGTATCCAATACCTTTGGCGCAACAAAGAACTTAGAAGGTTGGCACCAGTATGACAATGAGCGCGGTGAAAATAATCAATTAAAAGATGAGTAACATTGTCATGTTTGGGTAAAAGAGCGGGATGCTGAGCTTCAAATGGAAGGTTAGCATTAGATAGTCTACCTCCGATTCTAATAATATTATTGTCGTCTATAAAAAGATCGAGTCGTTTAAGCGGTGAGCGTAAGTTGCCCTTTTTAATATCGTCGTAAATAGTTTGAAAATGGAATTTTTGAACAGCGCGGATTAAGTAAGTTTCAGCTATATTGAACTGTGAAACAGGAATTATATTATGACATTTGTCACGCGGAATTATGCGAGAAAATCTTAGTACGTAAACTATTATGCGTAAAATCTTATTCCAAGATGAGTATTTTTGAGCAATATAGTAAATTAAATTAGGCTCTATAGAAGCGGATGCGGTAAAAGTTAATGTTTTATTATTATATTCTGGTAATTCTTCACAACATGTTGGAACAAATGGAGTGATAGGCCACTCGGAAATTGGATATTGAAGCCATTTAGGGCCATGCCACCATAAATCATGTGACAGTAATTGTTCCGGTAAAAGACCTCTAGATAGACAATCACTAGGGTTTTCTTTTCCACTAACATGGTAAAAATGTTTAGGAGCAAGATTTTCTTGACATTTAGCAACGCGGTTACTTACAAAAATATTCCACCTATGTGGGGAACAATTAATCCATGAAAGCGTTATTTTAGAATCGGAAAAAGCATAAATGTTATTAATAGCGGTACGAGAGCGGTAAGTGTCATTAATTAATTTTATAAGTTTTGACATAAGAACAGCGGCACATAGCTCTAAGCGAGCCAAAGAAACGACCTTTACAGGTGCAACCTTTGATTTAGCACACACCAAACGTACGTGTGTGTTACCATGTGTATCAGTAACATGTAAATATATGACGCAGCCATACGCTTTCATGCTGGCGTCAGCGAAACCAACAATATTTGTTATACAGTCAATAGAAACGGCTAAATGACGCGGAATTTTTAATGAAGAAAGAAGAGGCAATTGCTCTTTAAACTTTTGAAAAAGTGATACAATATCACTCGGAGGAGTATCATCCCAATCTATATGAAGATTCCATAATTCTTTTATGAGTAATTTGGCAAATAATACCACTGGAGCGGCAAAACCGAGAACATCCCACAAGCGGGCAATAGCGGAAAGTATGGATCTTTTGGTGCAACTCTGATTTATATCTGACGTAGTAAAAGTGAAGCTATCGTCTGAAGGAATCCATTTAAGGCCTAGAATTTTTAAATTATCCTTATCCGAGAAATCTATAGAAGCGCGGTTGGATTGCGGCACAGAAGCTAACAACTCCGGGGAATTACTCGCCCATTTGGTGAGGTCAAATCCACCAGCTTTAAATAAAGCGATAAGTTCGTTGGATAAAACCTTAGCTTCTTCTAATGACGGAATGGATGTGGCTAAGTCATCCATGTATAGTTCACGCGAAGCTACAATAGCAGCGCGGGGAAAACGATCTTTTTCATCAGCTGATAACTGGCGCACAGTGCGCATCGCTAAAAACGGACTTGATTTAAGACCAAATGCAACCCTGTTAAATTGAAACTCTCGAATAGGTTCAGCGGTATTAAAGCGGAATAATATTTTTTGATACTTTCTATGTTCGTATTTGACATTAATTTGAAGATACATTTGCTTTATGTCGGCTGTAATTGCGACTGGAAATAAGCGGAAATTTAATAATAAAAGAAATAAATCAGCCTGCAAATTCGGCCCTGGATGCAAAATGTCATTTAGTGACACTCCGTTATGGCACTTGGCACTTGCATCAAGGACGATGCGAACCTTAGTGGTTTCTTTATCCTGCCTAACGACGGGATGATGCGGTATGTAATACCCGTTATCGCGGTTATCAGTACTATTTGAAGTAATTTCTGAAAGGTAATTTTTATCAATGTATTCTTGAATAACTTCGTTATAACTAGCGCGGAGCTCGGGATCTCGTAATTTCGAATATTCTAAAGCAAGTAAACGTCGATAAGCGACAGAGCGGGAATTTCCCAACGCAACTGGATCTTTACAAAAAGGTAACGCGGTAGTATATCTGCCGGTGGAGTCACGTGACACAGTAGCAGAATACTGCTATTCACACTCCGTTTCGGACGGACTCAAAAAAGTTTGCGCGGGAATTTCTTCGAGATTCCAGAATTTATGAAGAGAATCATCTAAGGAAAGAAAACAGTTATTCAAACTAGCTGTGAAAAAGGTAGCGGTATTTAATGCAGCGGATGCAGGGTTATTACAGTATGGAATAGCGGGAACATCACCCATAAGAATATAACCGAATACGGTTTCAATCGCGGATGGAGCGGGAGGTGCAATAATTTTGCCACCTAACAACAAAAACGGGAACAATTGTGCCCCAAGAAGCAATTCTACCTCTCCGGGTTTATGCCACAGGGGGTCAGCAAGCGGTAAGTCAACTAAATGTTGCACTATAGAAGTGTCAACAATGTCTGTCGGCAGCCTGTCTGTAATACAGTCTACGACAAGAGCGGTTAAACTATATGAATTATTTTTATCTTTCGCGGTAACTTTAATTTGAACATAGCCTAAAATAGGGCGTGATGCAGATCCGACACCTTTAATAAACGAGTTGGTAAGCGGTATAATATTTAATTGAAGCTGTTTGCAGCAAGCTGTAGTGATAATATTATTCTGTGATGCGTTATCTATTAAACACCGAACTAAAACATATTGATTTTCATTATTATTAACGTAGACTTGAGCAGTCGATAAAAGAACTGTAGAACGGGAAGAATTACTAGCAATAGGTGAAAATACATTTTTATTTTTCGTTTCAACTCGCGATCTTGCACAAAGCGACACCTGTGGAGTAAGTGTGGTACTACTAGTAGGCGCGGTCGAAGCAGTCGCGGACGGCGCGGTAGCAGAGTTTGCAAGCGATGTATTCGGTGCATCGGACACCGGCGCGTGCGAGCGAGACGCCACTATACGGTTATCACGAGGCGGTGAGTGAGACGGATGCGAGTTAGATACTACTTGTTGCGAATTATTATTTTGGTTAACTAAATGTAACAGAGAATGGTGATGTTTATTACATGTTTTGCAAAGATAGGTAGATTTACATTGGGATGCGGTATGTGTAAGACTGAGGCAGTTTACACACCCTCGTTTGTTTTTAACGAAATCCAAACGTGATTTAGCGTTAATCGCTTTGAAAGATGGACAATAGTATATTTGAGAGTGATCAGATTTATTACAATATAAACAAGCGGATTTTAAATTATTATTATCGCGGGTTACGAAAGAGTGGTGGACTGTATTTCGCGGTTGAGTACGTGAAGCGGAGAAATTATTTTTATTAGGGTTATTTCCCATTGATGCGTTTCGTGATAATCCAGAAACTGGTAAAGCGGTGCGGTCTAATATTTTAACTTGAGATTTAATAAAGTCAACAAAGTCCTTATAAGAAGGAATTTCCTCGTCTCTCATATGCATTTCAAATAAATGCGCGGTTGCGGGATCTAATTTTCTCATGGCTAAGTTAAGTAAAATAAAATCTTTCAAATCATTAATTTTTAATTGCTCTAAAGCTGAAACGGAAGCGTGGAAACTTTCAATATAAGTGTTTAGAGATGCGGAATTGTTAATAGCGGGTTTCATGTTTAGTATGTTCGACATGTAATGAGAACCTAGTGCCCTAATATCCTGATATTTCTTGACTAAACTGTCCCAAATAGCATGATAATTTTCTCCTGACGGTATAATCCCTGCGGTTAACTGTAAAGCGTTACCTGTTAATTTACCTATCAGGTACTGAACCCTTTGTGAATCTGTAAGGTTAGTATTTAGATGGATGTTAGACTTGAATGACTCATAGAAAACGGGCCAATTATCAATTTTTCCGTCGAACGATGGGATTTGAATTGGTGGTAGTTTGACGCAACCTTTAAATTGGGAATTATTATCCGGCAATTTAGAGTTGGTCGGCGTTTTTTGCGTACTTGCAGCGACAAGAGACCGAAGCCGCTCGACACGTGTGTAAACACCATCGAAAGAAATAAGGCTATTGTAATCGATCTTATAATCGGGATTTAATTGGAGATTAAGGGCGTTAATGTCATCTAAATTGGCACTAAATTCCTGTCGACTGGTAGACAATATTTCGGTGTCTGCCATGAATGCTTCCGTGGACCGAAGTTCGACTGTTGTGGAAACATTCTTATAAGTTTCGTATAAGAACGATAAGCGTTCAAATATCGCCTGGTTTTTGGCTTGGAGTAATTTTAATTTAGTAACTTCCATGTTAGAAAAATATGGCGGGTAAAACTTTGCTAAAGAATGCAAAATGCGGTAAATTAATACGATAAAATACTAATAGGTAAGTAAGACAGACGTGGCTCACTAAATAGATACCTATTGTATGCGGGATAATATGTTATAATAACGCGGTATAAATTCGTATAGTACGAAGCGGTAAAGTTAACAATATTAAATTGGCGGGAGATAGGTAGGTAGGTACTTAGCACGATAGGCGTCCTAAGATGGCGGTTTTACGAAAAATCGTATTTTAGGTATAAGACCTAATTCTAAGGTAGAAGACCTATAGAATATGCGGGAAACTAAAGGTTTAATACGATAATTATGTGGTTAAGTATATAGCGGTTAGAATATTGACTGATTCATAGGGAATCCGGTCGAAGGCGTACCAAACAAAATGGAGGGTTTTTAGCGGTGTAATTACCGTAGTAAACCTTTGTGCGGAGGAGCGGATGCTTTCGAGCCGTTATGAGCGGTGTTTACGTACACTATAAAATTGATGAGCAATCGCCGAAGGAGTAGGAATGGTACAGGATAAAGGACTCACCAAGCACTTCTTCGGCAGCGTACGTAGATATAAAGTTTGAATTTGCAGTGTCCAGTCCTTTGAAGGTTCCTTATGGGTAATGCACTTCACCAGTCTATAAACACTGCACTAGTTATTATTATAAGCGGGGAATGTTAATTTTGCGGTTATAGAAAAAGTTTTGCGGGAGCCGGCTCGAACGCGCGTAAAGAATATATAGTTGTGTTGTGTTTTTTCTTCCGCAAGTGCATATGGCGCCACTTGCTATGACAGCCGAAGTCCATCTTCTTTCTCTCTCTGCCATAGGGGTCAGGGTAATGTGAGGGAAAGGGAAGGATACAGGAAATAGACGAAAGCTCATCAAATCATAGTGTATTTAGCGGAAATAAGTAGTTAATTTGACTATAAGAGTCACAGATAATTAATTAGTGTTGCGGTTTGAAAAATATTAAATTATTGAATTAATTTGGCCAAAACACTAGCTTTCTACAACCCCATCATATAATAAAGAATGTATCATGAGGTCTACTGAAAAGCTTACAAACCGCAGGGCAGCTTGTGGCGAGCTGTTGGTGAGTGGCGACACTGCGTACCTTATTGCCTCAGAGAGTCGGTCAGGGCCTCGTCTCCAGTTTGCCTTTACTGGCTGGCTGGAGTGGAACCCCAAGAGTGCCCGCAGGATTCTCAACTCTGTCTTGCCTTTATCGGCCGGCCAGAGGGGGGCCGCCAGAGCTATATGCTCGGGGGTGGAAGTGTCTAAAGGCGTAATAGCGGGGAAACCCACTCCGGGTCTTTTAGACCCGCGACGGCGAAACCGGGGCCACACCTCTCTACACCTCTAGCCGCTCACACGTCTGTTGCCCCCTTCGCCTATGTACTGGCGGCTTTTCAGGGGGCCCAGCTAGTGAGCTGGCGAGTCACCGTCTGCCAAAACTTCAATTTTAAATGTTGAAAGGCAGACGCCGTTTTCTTCCGGCAATAGAAGTTATCTAGTCCACCTAACACCCCTTCCCATAGACCAGATATTTTTCACCATATTTTACAATAGTCTTGCACCCACCTGGGACGGTCCATGACTGTACTCCAATAGTGCAGCCGTGGATAGTCCCCGGTTGGTGCCCCACCCCATTTTAGATTAAAGTTCTCAAAGGGGCCTCTGCGCGTTGGACCTGTGTCCCCGTGTATGCCTTCCAAAGGACCGGACATCTTTCGCACGGAAGATGAGCCGTGATGTCCAAAGAGATACAAGATAATAATAATAAATCTTTATTGTACAAATAAACTTACATTTGGCACTAGCTTCCACACTAGGATTCCCTGTGTTGTGGAAGCTAGGCGAAACTACTACATAAAATATACATATTAACAAAATACAATAATACAATACAATATAAAACTTACAAAACTAACAAAAATACTATACATAAACAATAAAATATTAACACTATATCTATAATACATATATAATATACATATATATAATATAATATGTAATATATACAAGGTTAGTTTTAGTATATGCGAAACCTGAAACTAGTTTGTTCAGAATCACTAGGAGAATCGATTGACATATTTTTTACACCACATTTTTTTTTGTTTTTTTTTTTTTTTTCATAAATTTCAATTTTGTTTCAGTAGGTTTCTACACATAACAATTGACGGGAATAGACACCTTGAGGCTTGAAATGGTCCGCTCGGTCAGTTTCCGTGTATTAGACAACTCCTGCATAGCACATCTCAGGCATTTCACACTTTTTTAGCGAACTTAACGCGACATAAACTAAGGTGTAACTTGGAGATTTACTAAAAAAAAACACATATTCAGGCAGTTCTGATGAAAATCTTGTTGAGGTGTCTCGGTTTTCGCATAAAGTAAAAATAACGTTGTATATATAATACATTTTAATGTATCTATTTAATGCACATTCATAATGATGTTCAGAGGATAGCCGTGGTCCGTGGTCGTATGCCACCTACCCTAACAAAACAATACATTCTAACAGTAGTAAGCGATCATCAGCTATCCTCTGAACATCACTATGAATATGTATTAAATACATTAAAATATATTACGTGTAAGTTGTTTATTTAATAGACGATAAATATTGAATAGTTTACACATAACAATTTCAGATGGTAATATTTTCTTGTTTCATACTTTTAGCGCGTTATTTTCAGTAGTCGGATTTTAGTTTTTCTCCAGTGAGGCTGAAAGCTTGTATTGAATAAAGTTTACGATAATGCGCGCAGCTTAGCACGGATTTATGTACAAAACATTGTCGGTGTGCTCGGCGCGCTCGTAAAGTGGTGCCTTGTAGCACTCCCGATACTAAACGAAATATACAAAACGTACAACTGAGTACAACACGAGGCTCACAGCCTCTCAGATAATTATGTTGAGAACAAAATGTGAAGCATACTCCTGAAAATAGGTTCCTACACCTTGTGTTGAGTCCAAAGGCAACAAGAAGAAGAACAACGCAAGAACTTGAATTTATTTTAAACGGAGTTGCTTTTCATTTAAAATTCATTCAAGTTTCACACTCAAACTGTTTGCTATACTAAAACAACATTCATAATTAAATTACGGCGCTTAAACCCCGATAAACTGATTGTTATATTTATTAACATTAAGTAGTTCATAGTTAGCCCCGAGTGCCTCCTCAGTCTCACACGAGCAGCGCGATGCTCAGAACGACCTCATACACTATTATCCCGGCGAGCGCGCTGATTACACCGCGCACCGCGCTCTGGGCCGCTCACAGACAGCCACGACAGCTCTAAACAAAAGCACCTGTTTTGAATACATCAAAATTATACTTTTCCGGCAAAAAGAATCTGTGAACAAATGCATGTAAGGAATTTTAAAACTGACTTCACTAGTTCACTTAGCATTGTTGTGCGCTTTAAACACGATTTGTAAAACAAAAACTCTCGTTGCACTGTATTACACTGTACTGGCAGTCTCGTAGTAATAGTATACCTACTGCTACTAGACTGAACGTGGTATAACAGTCCGTCGTGATTACGTAACAAGTTCATTATCTCTACAATTAAATAATATTGAAACATTTTACAAATAAGTAAATTTGTGACTTGTAAAGGTATGGTATTTAGCGATACTACTTTCCGTGGCCATATTGTATAGCGGTGAGCGCTAAGCGCTTATAAAAACTAACTAACATTTTTGAATAAATGAGTACTATTTCAACATTGATTGGTTTCACTTGTCTTCAGTTAGCGTAGCCTTTGTGTGGCGACCCTGCCTAAAAGCACGTGAATCCCACACCATTGCGCCTTAAAAGGACAGTACCTCATAAACATTGTGCTCTCGGAGCAAATTTAAACATGTTTTTAATTTTCGCGTTATAATTGGCCGTGGCATCAGTAAAGTTCGCAGTAAATCTAGTGAAAATTATAACAAAATTGGAAAAATCGCAATCTAAGGGCCGGCTTCCACTGACAGCACGGCATAACATGGCGCGGCACGGCACGCTTCGGAATACCAAATCGGCCTGTGACATTCCGCAGCATACTGAAGAATCCCGCGGCATACCACACGATCTTGTGGCATACCACGTCGAGACGAAAGCAAGCACAATCTGGAGCTCAATCGTTCAGTTCAGTACTGTGCTAATGTAAAATTAATTGTGTATTTTGTTAAAATGATTGATTGTTAGAGTCAGTATTAACAGCAGTTGTCGCTGAGGAAGAAGAGAGACACCTTTAGCACTCACTTTACTTAATATACAACAGTAACGTATGCGTGCAAAAGTGCTGGACTGAAAGAGATTCCATTACATTTACCTACCGCCAACATAATAACTAACTGATATATATAATAGTTACACTCATGGACCTTGGAATTTTATACATTGGATTTCGTATCTACAGAAAATGCCATTTAAGGTGGATTCGGAACGAGTTTTAAAAGAACGGCAATAGGAGATCGGCAATGTGGTGCAGTGTTGCAAAAATGTGTCGGTATAACGTTAACGGGTACCGGACGGCGAGTGTACCCAAGAAGTAGGTATCGTAGAGGCGCGAAGCGTCAGCTTAAATGTTAACGTAACCAGTGATTGTGAAGGCTTGAGTCTACGTTTTCATAAATATAATATTGCCGCTAACAGTTTCTTCAGTTCAGTTCAGTTCTGTTAGCCAGCTTTAGCTTTAGCGCGTGACATAGTTAAGGAGCTTATTGAAAAGCTTTGTGCATACATTTTCCGGGAAAATAAGCTCGAACAAACTGAAATTTTGTACGTTGCTTTGTATAATCTATTATGTATGTATATGTATGTGTATTGCGATCTGAATTTTCATAATTCGTGTATTGATAAGTTATGCAAGTATACATATACAGAGTGGAAACGTTAAACGGAAAGTGTCAACAGACAATTACTTTGTTATGTTTACAGATATTGAAAAACTGGTAGGTAATATCAAAACAAGCTTGCTTACGAAATAAAATAAATATATTTAATAGTCTGAAATTGCCAACCCGCGGTGAGCAAGCGTGGTGATCAATGCTAGTTCCTTCTCTGTATGAGAAGAGACCTGTGATCCGCAGTGGGACAGTTACAGGCTGATATTTATTTTATTTATTTATTTATAAATATATTTACGAAATTAAATCGCCATTATGTTCTAAATGCGATTTACATTGCGCCCATATATTAAATATAAAAACAATCTGTTTGGACGATTGTAGTTATGCGTAATATTATAAAAATCTAGACTGATGTTGGAAATTGGCTACCAAATGAATAACACGGCATCAATGGTTTTTAAAAAGAACAGAAAAATATCTAAATAAAAATGTTGGCGCTAAAAATATCGGAATATTTCGAAAGATTTTATTTTGAAAAATGTTTATTTCTCTTTATGCAGTAAGTAAATAAACGGTACCAGTTTATTTTCAGTAGTTTATTTACAGACATAATAATGCCATCAAATCCATATCTTATGCATAATGTATGGACATACAGCGACTTGATTTAAAAATAGATTATAGTGTCATTTTGTTCTAAGCAACAAGTATTGATATTAGTTGAAAGTTTTTCAACAATTGTTGTAATCGCATGTTGACACTTTCCACACACAGTTTCCACCCTGTTTGTAAATGAACAGATTCAGTAGAAGACAATCCTATCGGTTATGCGACATGACGCGGTATCATACCGCGGCTACAAAATATACAATCAATGTGTTGTAGTGTACCTGTGTGCCTCTCGCCCGCGCTGTTAAGCGGCTCTTTGTCTGAGCACAAATAATCAGCCGGCTGGCTCTATGTCAAAGAGATTCAATGCAGATTGAACCTCTTTGTTGTCGGTAAAGCTCCATTCTCTTTCACATCCAGTACGCGGAGCACGCTGTAACATTTACCATACATTATTGACGACTTACCTACTCCACGAACACTATCCACTGACATGTTTTATTAATTGTTAAAACCCTAACGTTTGTTCAACAAGCAATGTATTTAATGTCCACTACATTTATTTAGGCAAAACGCTACTAAAATCAATTGAAAGTATTCAATCTGACCATAAGTGACTCTGTGTGACTGACCCTGTTATGAGTATTTGCGACCACGGTCATTATTTCTTTTGCGGGTGGATGTTAAAAGTTTTAAGGTTTGTGTTTCGTAAACGTTATTTGCGTACGATATTAAATTTTATATAATATATTAATGATTTGATAGATTTGTTATAATGAAAAACATAAACTGCTTAGTTTGTATGTTCATGTAATACTATATTATATTTTAAGTTCCTAGATGTTCTCAAGTAAGTGAAATCCTTGTATTTTCTTATTGAGAAATAAATGTCTTTAACCATATAAGTATGAAAGGTGAAGGATGGACGAGGTTTGCTTTGTATTAGGCGCAGCACAGACGACGCACTTTTGGTCCGGCGGACAGCCGCGCACGAGAATGAACGTGGCTGGTAGTGGTTGCCAGTGAAGACACTAGAGTTCTAACGACAACTACGGACAAAATGACCGTCGTGTGCGTTGAGTCCGTGTCGAATTTCGCGACGAGTAACAACTACCAACCATGTTCATTCTTGTGCGTGGCAGTCCGCCGGACAACAAGTGCGTCGTCTGCGCTGCGCCTTAATGTGACAGCAGACAATAACTAGTGTCATTTTTATGAAAGTCATATTTTGAGCGGCTTGTTTCACAGACATGGGCTGCGGACTGATGGGCTGCAGCTACCAGTTGTCTATTTATAGTAGGTACCCACAGAACTTATAATAAGAGGCATATTATAAGTTCTGTGATAGTACCGCATTTCGGTAATCTTGTTTCCGTAATAATGGCGGAGTTCTGAAAGAAACTGGCCGAGTGCTTCCTAATGAGTGCGTGATCTGTTTCTATAAACAAACCGATATGGAAGTAGCCTCTCCTTGATTGAGTTCTTACAAAATGTTAATAATACACAGGAGTGGATAATTTAATATCTTCATACCTGCCAGGACTCAATTACTTCAACAATTGAAATTCGGTGAACATGTTTTACTTAATACAAGGATTTTTTTAGTTTCACAAACGAAATAATGATTTGATGAGAAAGACATGACTTGACAACAATGTACACTAAGTTTTACTAGTAAACGTAGCAATGAATCGCGTCGGTTAGCTACTCCTTTACGCTAGTTCTGGTATTTTTTGAAGCAGGAAACGTGCCGGATTCGTCCTTGTTTCTTTAGTCGTACAAAAACTGTACTAATGAAAAATCAGTCTACTGGACAGATTACGTCTGGTGCATACACACTTACAAGACGCTTAGTTACATCGAGAGTCCAGCGTGAAAGTAAGGGACTCACTCGCATGTGGATTATAAATAACTTGCATTTGCCCGCACATTCGCTAGCGTGAAATGTTAAACCTACGATGAGCCCCTTTTAAGGGTAGTTTTAAAATCCAAAAGTCTATCTTTTATTATTTATTTATAGAGTGTTTGCCAAATTAAGTCAATAACACCATGGAATAATGATTCTCATACAAACGTTTGTCATACAAACCTATTTCACCCCTTTAAGGGTGGAATTTTTAAAAAGGTAGTTTTTTTTTTCAAATATCGTATATATTCTCATTGCCAAACGTTCCCCATGTAAGAGTAAACATAACGCTTGACGGAAGTAAACTGCACATAGTAGATCAAACTATATTTCTAGGCATAACAATAGATTCCAAATTACAGTGGGGAGCTCATATAACTGCCCTTTTTTAGTAGGTTAAGTTCTGCTGCTTTTGCAGTCAGAAGAATTAGACAGCTAACTGACATACCTACTGCCCGACTTGTTTATTTTGCGTACTTCCACAGCATTATGTCTTATGGTATTCTGCTGTGGGGGGCAGCGGCCGATCACGACTCGATATTTATATTACAGAAAAGGGCAATCCGCGCGATCTATAATATGGGTCGTCGGAAGTCGCTTAGAGATTTCTTTAAAGAGATTAATATTCTGACGATGTCAGACGACACTGTGGACGACACGTTTGGTGCAGTGGCTAAGCGATTGGCTTCTGCGCTACGGGTCGTGGGTTCGATTCCCATACGGAACAAAAATTTGTATGGCCTACAGATGGTTGTTTCGGGTCTGGGCGTTTGTTTGTGAGATTTGTGTCTGTAAACGCACCCACGATACAAGAGAAATCTTAGTGTGGGCAAACGATTTAAAAAAAAAAAAAAGATGTCCTCCCTTTACATTTTTGAAAATATTATGTTTGTACGTAAAAATCTGCCAATGTATAATGTAAAAAGCGACGTTCATAATATAAATACTAGGAACAAACATAAATTAGTAGTCCCTTTTAGATTATCCAAAACGAATAAGTAATTCCTAGGAAACTGTGTTCGGTTTTATAACAAGCTTCCCAAATCAATTACGGATCTCACCGATGGCAAAATCTTACGTTAAATCAGTTCTCATTAAAAAGGCACACTTTATGATAAACGACTGTGTTGACAATAGGGACGAGTGGCGCTAGTTCTTTTCTGCACATGTGGCTTCCCTGGAAACCATTAGTTTTTATGTGTAGTTTTTATATGTTAGTTAGATACGATTATGATTTATCTCACTTCATACAGAATAGATTCATTTTTTTTTAATTACTTCTTTTCCTTTATTTGCATAATTTTATTATTGTAAGAAATATTATTGTGGGCTGTCTATTGTATAACATTGACGTTCAAAAAGAACTAAGTAATTCTAGTCTATTTTGAATAAATGAGTTTTGAGTTTGAGTAACCTATCCTTAGTGGATGTCTTAGTTATTAGAGGTGTCTATTGTCATTTAAGTTTTTATCCCTAGCGGATTAGGCTGCGCGTTGTGGATCGGTCAGTTCCTCTTTCAGATACAAAAAATGAATTCGAGTCACCGGCATGTTGCCACTGTGCCAGTAGTGCTCGCTCGTGCAAGTCGGAACCTTGTGTCGTACGTGTGTTTGTGCTACGTGTCGCCCTACGCCACATAAATTGTTAATCATCTAGGTTAAGCTCAATTCTAAAATCCTTTGACAATATTGTCGGTGGTCCCCTCCGGCCAACCCTCGTTATGAAATTATTTATAATAATATGTTTCCAGGCAAAGGGCTTTTTTCCCACGTTCCCGGGTGGTACAAGGCGTGAGGCGTGAGGCGGGAGTGCGGCATCCACAGGGGACGAGCATCAGCTGCGCCCGCGACACCGCGACCTGGTGTCGGCGGCCCACTGGTGACTTCACTAAGCTTCTTTGAATTGGAGTGCTCTAGTTGAGGCTACCATAGATCTACATGTAATATCGCCGCCTCCAAAGAATTACTAGTAGTGTAAAATAAAAATAAAACAAGAAAAATAAATCTAATTTTCTAATATAAAGCTAAGTATAATATAATACAAATTGCAATAATATTTTATTACTTCGTAGCTCATTCAAAGAACTTATTTCAGGTACAGAATAAAAAAAAGATGGAACAAAAACTAAATATACAAATATCTGTGTACGATAACAACTGCATTCGTTTAAAAACTGTGTCGTGTAGTAAGCGCCCTAAGTTGAGGCAGGAGCGTTCCAGTTGAAAGTAAAGTATAATAAAAGCGAATCTATGTAGTATGTCGGTGTGTTCAGTGACGATATAAACACCACTGTAACGTTGTGTTATTACTGCTGTGGTGTACTTTAATTTAACTATAATGATTGTAAGTTAATGCTGTGAATGTATGTAGTTGGTAAGTCAATAAATAAAGTTACGGCTAATACAAGCCGTTGTGCGGTAAGCTTTAGCCGGCTACAACTGGTTACACCTATTAGTAGCCTATTAATAAATAAGCTTACAATAGAAAGAGGTTTAAAAGACGGTTACGTTTTAACGATTGTGTTAGTTTTTAGGCAACAAGGTTACCTGCACTAAAAAAATAACCACGAAGTGGAAACTTATGAGATTAACACTATAGACACCAGAATCTGGCAGACAATATCCTAGCGTTGCACCGGATCTACAAGGAAGGACCCAATGGAGATACGTAGCAATGTCGCTCAGTGTATACTAAATACTTGGTTGACAGTCTTGGAACTAAAGAACAATATAATCAGAAGAGAAAATAGTCCACGTGACGTCAGTCATTTACTTACATCTTGTCGGTAGTTGTATCGGCCGATGTCAGCACTGGCGCTCGTTCCAGAAACTTGCACGCTAGACAAACTCTGGTGCTGGTGTGAGTCACAGGGACGAAACTTCCATTCGAATCGATCAATAACATACTAGTCTCGTGTTCAAACATTCCTACCAATCGAGAATAGCTTGACTTTAATAAAAAAAAAAAAAACACTTTCCAAACGCAGTCTTCGTCGACCTAGTTTACATGTTTTGCCAAAGATACGAACAAACTACGCAAAAAAAAGTATTATCTATGAAGGAGCACAGCTGTATAATAAACTACCCTCTAATATAAAAATATAAATTCATTTGGTAGTTTCAAGTCTAAACTGTCTCAATATATACTTGAATATTTTTCACGTTCCAGTAGAAGCTATGAAACTATTAACTGAGTGTTCAGCGACCTAGAATAAGTTCACTGAAATAGTGAGAATGTTCCTATTATATTTTCATGTAAGTGGCATTTGTTGTCTTTATTAAAATAAACATCTTTAAACCTAAAAACCGGTAAACTTATCAGAGCCTGGCAGCCACAAGCAAAGAAAGTGTACATTGATGCGTGACTCTGTTATTTACTATTAGGTTATATTTATGTGTACCTACGTCCAAATATAACAGCCACGCTTATAAACAGTTAGTGAGTGAGCCGAGTGACGGCTGCAGTACGTGAGAGCGACGGAGGTAGGACGCGGGTCAGTACGCATACACAGCCGCATGTTACCGCTTTCATCTCACTTATTTAATTACAGTTCTTCTTGTTTGTCTTCATTTTCGTTCCCCGAAACAGAAACATTTCGTTGACTAATTAAAGCCGGGAGTTGGTCCTCCGTCTACTTGAATTTGTTTGTTAATTAATGTAAAAAACATTCGGCGACTCCCATTTGGTAATTAAAACTTTGTATAATGAACTTGTTGTGAGTTGAATAAAAGGGTCCCAAATATTGTTATTACTATTTATTTGAAAAAAAATTGGACACACAGTAAAAAACAAAACATGCACAATAATGGCGGATCCATAAAGGGAAGAGGAAGACAGTGTTGCCATACAAGAAACCAAAATATTATATTTAACATTGCAACTTAAAAGTAGATTACAACACCCTCCCTCAATGTTAAATTTCCAAGTTAACAATTAAAACTTTTAAACTAAATCATATAAAAACTAACAAAAACCTAAATTATGTTTGAACTTCTCAAACTTAACTTTACCTAGAGGTTTAGTTAGAATATCCGCAACTTGATCATTTGTGCTAATGTACTCGACACTTACAACATTATTATTCACTTTATCGCGTACAAACTGAACTTTAATATCGATGTGCTTTATTTTATGATGAAATTGCGGATTTTTACAAAGTTTAATTACAGACTGATTGTCTTCAACCAACTTCACACAAACAGTTTTACCTTCAAAATATTCAAAGAAATTTCTCAACCAACAGGCTTCACTGACAGCCAAACTTAGAGCTACATATTCAGATTCGGTGGATGACAAGGCAACCGTGGTCTGTTTGCGAGAAACCCATGAAATTGTGCAACCATAAATTTGAAACACATAACCACCAGTTGACCGTCTATCAACTTTGTCACCGGCCCAATCAGAATCGACAAAACCAACAATATCTTTAATTTTACCTCTTTTAAAAACTAAACTTGTCTTTAGGCTACCTTTTACATACCGTAACACTCTCTTGAGGGCTACCCATAAATCATTACTGGCACAAGACTGGTACCTACTTAAAATACTTATGGAGAGACATAAGTCAGGTCTGGAACACAACATAGCATACATAAGTGAACCAATTACCATTCTACATCTATGTTCTATTTCCTGATTTTCTGACTTATCTCTCTTTAATATACTGTGATCAAAATTCTCTTCCATGGGGGTCACAGCCGCCTTACAATCTAACATATTATAAGAAATCAACAATTTTTCAAGGTAAGTACTCTGATTAATTACAATAGTACCCTCCCTTAAACTCTGAGTTATATGCATTCCCAAATAGTGACTAATTAGACCCAAATCTTTCATTTTAAAGTGTTCATTTAACAATTGCTTTACATTTTCTATCTCTTTGACAACACTAGATGTTAACAACAAATCATCAATATATAGTAGTAAGTATACTTTACACTCTGCACTTATTTTCATATACAGACAAGATTCATACTCACACCTCACCAAACCTAACTTAGTTATAACATCATGGAACTTTTTATTCCAATTTTTGGGTGAGTCTTTTAAACCATACAAAGATCTTTGCAACTTATACACATTATTACCCTTTTTCTCACTATAACACCCTTTTGGCAAAGATACATACACATCACCATCAATATCTCCATACAAAAAGGCACTACAAACGTCTAATTGATGTATAGGTAGGTTATATTCATTACAGAAAGCTAAAAATAATCTTACAGACGTTAACCTAGCTACAGGACTATAAATTTCTGACAAAGACAAATCTTGTTTGAAACCCCTAGCTACTAATCTAGCTTTATGTGATACAATATTACCCTTTTCATCTTTCTTACGTCTAAAAACCCATTTACAGTCAATAATATCACAATTCTCAGGCTTCTCTACACTTATCCATGTTTCATTTTCTGTAAGTGCTCTCATCTCTGTCTCCATTGCTTGTTTCCATTTCTTACTTTCACTTCCCGAAACAGCCTCATCATATGTTATAGGATCCTCACCAACTGTCAAGAAACCCAAAGAACACTCTAATAACCTATCTGGTTTTTTTAGTTTACTTCTATCTCTTAGTTGCATTCTTCCACTAATTTCTTCATTACAACTTTTATCATCACTGCTCTGTTCCTCATCAATAACACACTCATTTTCACTTGTGTTTACCTCCTGTTCCTGCACTTGAACATCCACATCATCATTCAACACAAAAACACTCTCCTCGTCTTGTACACATGCGTTTAAATTCTCTTTTTCCACATATTCAATTCTACTCAACTTCGACAAAAATACCACATCCTTGTGTACCTCTACCTTATGTTTATCACTAAAATATATACGATATCCCTTTATATTCTCACCATAACCAACAAACATACCTTCTACACTCTTATCATCCCATTTCAAACGCTTTTCTTTTGGTATATGCACTGACACTTTACAGCCAAACTCATGAAAAACATCCAAGTTAACATCTTTATCATAAAACAGTTCATATGGAGATTTACCTTTAGATGGACTAGGACCTGTTCTATTAAGTGTATAACAAGCTGTGTTAACTGCTTCTGCCCAAAAACTTTTACTCAGACCATGAATCATGGCACGAGCAGCTTCAACAAGTGTTCGCATCTCTCTTTCAGCCCTGCCATTCTGTTGAGGGGTGTAGACTACTGAACGTTGATGAACTATACCCTTTCCTTCTAAAAACACTTTTATTTCATTATTTATAAACTCTAAACCATTATCTGTTCTCAAAACTTTCACTTTTCTCTCACATTCCCTTTCCACCTTTGCCACAAAGTTCTTAATACACACTGAAACTTCAGACTTTCTTTTCATAAAAAACACAAAGCGATAACCTGTACAATCATCTTTAAGTAACAAAAAATACCTTGAGTCACCAATGGAAGCATTTTCCATCGGTCCACAAACATCAGCATGTATCAGATCTAGTTTTTGTACTGCACGACTTTCACTTCCAGGATAAGGTTGCCTATGTTGTTTACCACGCAAGCAGTTTTCACACATAAAGACATCACTGTTGTCTACATAGTTTACATTATTCTTGGTTAATATTTCTTTAATATGTGTCATATTTTGATGAGCAAGCCTATTATGCCAAACTGAAACATTTTCAATCTTTTTAGTTAAATGACAACATGACATTTCAAAAACATTATGGTTGCATTCCATTTTATGCATTTTAGATAATGGAGCATTAACATGCTCGAGGCTATAGACAAAGTTCATTTTGTATAATTTATAAGATCTATTTGCTATTGCACAAGTTTCCCCTTGTTTATTTATGAATTCACAAGTGTTGCTATCTGACACTAAGCGCAAACCTTTGTCTAAAACATAACCAGCAGAGAATAAATTGAATTTTAATTCTGGTATGTATAACACATTTGACAGAATAGTTTTGATAAACTTACAATGATTCCAGGCGTACACTACTACATTTCCAACACCACAAACTTCCAGAAGGCTACCATTACCAACCTTAACTTTAGAAGAACAAGATTTAGCATGTAAAGACTCAAATAAGTTTTTATCGCAACACATATGCTCACTGGCTCCGGTGTCCATGTACCAACAACCGCGTTCCGTACCGGTGGTGCTTGAGCACATAAAAGCATTTACTTCTCTATCCTTTGAATCTTTGTTTTCTCTTGACATGTTTCCTTTCTTATTCTTCAACTTGTAACAATTTTCCATTATGTGACCTCTTTTCTTGCAATAATTGCACATCCTGGTTTCCTTATGTGTGTTTCTATTTCTGCAAAATTTAGCAATATGTCCTTCTTTGCCGCAACTGTAACATTTCTTTATACTGGCCAATGCCACTATTTCCTTATCTTCAGAGCCCAATCTTTCTTCTTCCAACAGCAATCTAGAGGTCAATTCACTCAAGTTTTGACTCTCATGGGCAACTGACTCCCACGCAGAACGAAAATGCTTGTACTGTTCTGGTAAACTCATGAGAATTTTAGTGATTGTCATCTTCTCAGACACAGATTCACCAGCCTGTTTAAGTTTATTAATTAATTCTTCTAATTTAGAGAGAAACACAGAGATAGAGCTGTCTTCAAACTGTAGCATAAAGAATTTTTGCTGCAGTAGGTGCACACTAACGACAGATTCCTTATCATAGACCGACTTTAATTTGGTCCACATAGACTTAGCACTGGTACAGGATAACAAATGCGTCAGCGGCCCTGGCTCCATCCTCAAAACAATAATCTCTTGAGCTTTCGCATCATGGCTCATCCATTCCGTAAGGGCTTTTGCATCTTCTGGCTTAACTCGCTCCCCCGTAATTATATCATAAAATCCCTTGCCTCTTAGGATAACTTCCGTCTGAAAACGCCAGACTGCCCAATTTTCACCGCCCTTCAATCTCAAACTGTGATGTAAACTGTGGCTATCCATCTTCACAAAAATCTTTTCCCTAGTTCAATTGTTTTTTCATAACCTTGAAATCTCAAATATTCTGAAATAATGTTCTTCCGTTCTTTCTCGACAAAACAATATCTTGGGACTGCGGCCTGGGCCCATAACCTGTTGTGAGTTGAATAAAAGGGTCCCAAATATTGTTATTACTATTTATTTGAAAAAAAATTGGACACACAGTAAAAAACAAAACATGCACAATAATGGCGGATCCATAAAGGGAAGAGGAAGACAGTGTTGCCATACAAGAAACCAAAATATTATATTTAACATTGCAACTTAAAAGTAGATTACAACAGAACTCAATTACCTATTAATATTGAAGGTCGCGTTGCCAGGTGCTACCCTGGGTTCAGCTGCTTCTACAGGTAGCTCGGGTGGATATATCCTGATGTTCAACTACACGTTCATGTTGTAGCAGCCGAGCATGACGCGTCTGTAGCACCAAATCTACCTGATACAGCTGATCAGTCTGATGTACATGACGATACTCTTCCAACAGCTACATAAACGCAGCTAATTCAACGATTGAGATTAAATTTAAAATATATTGTAACTCTACGGAGAAAAAAATAGAATAAACGCAATGCATGTAGGTACCCAAATAACAATTACTTATCATATAGCACCACATACAACACTTTTCAAAAACCATTTGGTGTTAAAGAACAATAGTATAAACGGCCAAAGAACGTTTACTGAGCCGGGATTTGGCGCAGATACGTCCATACACTATACGTCGCCAGTCGGTCATATAGTGTTTGTATAGCGGCTTCAGACATCACATTTTAGACCTGTAAGACTGACATAACAGTGAGGCAAATCACCAAGTGGTGATGTAATAGTCGCCGAGACGCTGCACAGTAAATGTAAGCGGTTTTTACGGATTCAATCGGTTATTCATTAATCATTCAATCCCTATTTGTTTTCATGCAGATATTCTGATTAAGAAGAGAATAAATACAGTATATTAGAATATTTAATTTTTCATTACTAAGTCCATGCAGAAGTAAATCAATGTTTATTTGCGACCACAATGTTATTCCTAGACGAGGGTTGGTTTAATGGAGAGTTTTTAATGATGAAGAGAATAATGAAGAGACATAAACTCTGATACATGACGACTGCATAATTTAGGTACTACTTATAAAAACTTTTAACACAATAACTTACGCTATAAAATGTTTTTGTGACCGCTATATCATGGATACGATAAGAGGTATTTACTATTATAATTCAACTAGCGTACATAGAAGTGACACAGAACTCTACAATATCACTAAATCTTTACATTGTAAAGTCTTTGTGACCAATAAAACATTCCGTACGTAAGCAACCACACCAAAAAAAACCTACAATCCAAACCAAAACGCTACACTGCTGCCACAGAT
The DNA here is from genome assembly GCA_905220435.1 of Amphipyra tragopoginis. Lineage (NCBI taxonomy): Eukaryota > Metazoa > Arthropoda > Insecta > Lepidoptera > Noctuidae > Amphipyra > Amphipyra tragopoginis. The sequence goes on along the minus strand of HG992006.1, from coordinate 74,482 downwards.
TGCTATAATGGGGTGTCTGACTGTTGTTTTTTCCTACACTTTCTTTAAAATAATAGTAAATTGTTGTACATTTTTAATAGTAGTCAGATACCCTATTGTCTTTTAATTTTAACGTGTTTTTATTTTAATATTTCTATGTTCTAGTATTATGTTTTATGTAATTGTGCTTTTGTGTGTTGTGTTTTCTGTATGTACCAAATAAATGTCTTATCTATCTACAATATCACGAAATCGCCCTATGGTTGAATTTCCAGCACCTATAAAGCGCAAGGGTTTATAGCAGTCATTTTTTTGGCTGGAGAGTCTTCAGGTGTCGCCAATAACTGCCCGGTTACGTAAAAGGGGTCCGCAAGGACGATCTACAGCAGTCCAATAGAAAAAAAAGCAGTCGTTTTTACCTTTTTTGCGCTAATTAGATGCAAAAGAGGAATCATTAAACACTTACATAGAGTAAAATCGTTCTGTACTTGTTTTAGTAAAGTCTGACATAGTACTTGACAATAACGGTTATATAAAATGGTGATGTAAACATTTACATCACTGCACTAAGGGACATTTTTGTTGCAGAAGCCTATAGAGCAAAAATATCTTGTCTAACGCGTTTGTAATACAACAAGCTGTCACCAATAACACTTTGATACAACTTTAACTGAACGTTTTTGATTATAAATCTTTTGTTACCTATAAGATAATTTTGCTGGTTGGGTATGTCATGGACTCATTACTTGAAGAAGTATTTTGATCTTTTGCATATCAAAAATAATGTTTCATTTGTTTTTAAAATTCAGAAAGTATTATTTTTGTAAAGACTCAACCTTGCTACATAACAAGTTGGTACAGCTGGGCCACGTGTCAAACAAGTTCCGGCCACGCTGATTACTAAAAATTGCCACTGCGAACACGATCTGATGAAACAAAATAATTTAATTCTTCATAAACATGTCACAGAAGCGATAGCTGCTGTGACATATTTAGATGAGTAGACTAGTCTCCACGAACCGGTACATCAGGCAGCAAGAGCAGGACAGCAGCAGCTGTATTGTGATGACGTCACAACATACTACACAATCATGCCATAACAACTGTACAACAAACAATACTTATCATGAGTACGACACTACACCGACGGTTATACAAACATACAACTTCGACGATCATCAAAGGTCGTAATAATGCCCCGCGCCAAGGAACGGCCCGGACGTAATACTAACAGAATACCGCGCTATTATAATATTGAACATTATGTCTGCAGATAGATACATACTAGGAGCACAGATCACTTGTATCGTAGCAACTGGCCGGCTCTCCCCCAATGACTAATTGAAACCGACCTACTGATCGGTGTGCTCCTTTTGTAACCATGCATTTGTATATCGGTAGAGGCGCAGGTTACACAAAACTAGAGATTTTAATCATTACCTACCTACTTGTTGAACGCTGAATTAGTTTCAGTTAGTAAACAGTTCCTGTTATGTCAGTGTTTATTTTGTAAATAATAGTGTTGCAATTAGTTCACACGGCTGGCTTCACTCAATAAAAGAAAGCTGCCAAACTAGGCCGATGTCACGTTATCCCTAGAAACAGGAGTTCTTTTAGCTTTACATCTCTTAACATGTCACTAACATTTTATTATAGGTACTATGCCAAAAGTGTGCCACATTCTGCTGGTATTCTGCCTGCACCAAGTGCTAACAGGTTGAAGCATCGTGAGCCCGGCCCTGTCTGGCCGGCCGGTTCTTACGTAAGTCACTACGTTATTTATGAGCTCCACCTCTCATTTCATTAATATTATGATTTATATACACTTATTGTGTCTGAGATTTACGGTACTGTGCTCTATTCATATTATTTTATTTTATTGTGTAACATTTCCAGGCTGATTAAAAGAGCCTTCACAAGTGATGATACTTGAGTAAGTCCAGCGCACCGTGAGCAGTAAGCCTCACAAGCAACCTCGCAGACTGGCTAACCTTACTCAGAACGGCCTGACATGAGCTATTCTCAAATAAATGTTGTCAACACGCGACAACAAAACGTTAAGCGGCGGGTTCCAGCAGGACTCAGATATACTATAGCACGACAGCTCGACAGAGACCTTGATGGAGGCTGATGTATCCGATCTTGGCCAGGTATCTAGATCTAGATATTCCATATTCCAAACGTACTCGGCGGTCTAGGTTACTTTCGCAAAAGCACTTCGAAGCTCTCAACGTATTTCAAGCATAACAATGTGTATTACGAGATATTTACCGATAGAAACCCTGTATCTTTATTAATGTCCTGACATAGCGTTACCCGCAGACGGACGGCGGCTGGCCACTCCAGCGGGTTACACATTCAGTGAGTCACGCCACGACGCACCGATCACACGATCACGAGCGCCTCGCTTGACACACCGTTTGCGATGTGGAGCGGACACCTACGTAATAGAGAGTTGCTTTGATCACGACCACACTAAACTTGATCAAACGCGCCCATTATTAATTGTTTCTGAAAAGTATCATTTTTTAACCGACATCAAAAAGAAGGATCATTCAATTCGTCTGAACGTTGTTTTTTTTACTTCCGCCAATTATGAATGGATTTTGATGATTCTTTTTTAGTTTGGTAGGTCATACTTCAGAGGTGGCCCCATATAAATTTTGTCGAAATTGATTCAGCGCTTTTTGAAAAAATCAACAAAAACAGAAAAAACGTACTTAGATGATGTTTTGGTTTGTTCCCTTCAGCAAAAGTTTTGATGAGGACTTTCAATCTATGTTTTAACTGTCATCACGGAAACATTAGCCAAGAACAAAGAAGATTGTATGTATTTGTAACGAGCTGTCATGATAATTATACATTAATACCTATTCTTAAAGAAAACTACCTAGTTGCTGGAAAGATTACGCAACCGTGTCATTTAAATTTGAAGTCTTAAACCGAGTAATTTATGGCACTAAAACGTTTTTAATACTAAACTTTATCTATTGAGGGATCAATATGCTCAATAAACCAACAAGACATAATTACTAACCTTTAGGTCATTGTTTAGATATTGTTTGGTCCCTTGATAGGGATTCCAATATTTAGAGCCTTTTGGTCGAGCGCGTCGTTTTAAGTTTCACGGTGAACCCGCTCATTATACAATGTTATTTTTAGTATATACAAAAACCGAGACACCCCAACAAGATTTTCATGAGAACTGCCTGAATATGTGTTTTTTTTTAATAAATCTCCAAGTTACACCGTAGTTTATGTCGCGTTAAGTTCCCTAGTAAAGTGTGAAATGCCTGAGATGTGCTGTGCAGGGGTTGTCTAATACACGGAAACTGACCGAGCGGACCGTCTCAAGCATCAAGGTGTCTATTCCCGTCAACTGTTACGGGTAGAAATCTACTGAAATAAAATTGAAATTAATGAAAAAAAAATGGTGTAAAAATATGTCAATCGATTCTCCTAGTGATTCTGAACAAACTAGTTTCAGGTTTAGTATATACTAAAACTAAACTTGTAGATAAACATGTAAGTAGGTAGTTTATGTGGCTCATACAACTTTACATTTCAGCGCTGTACTCTACTTACCATGTAGCAGTTTGTCAAGTTGTCGGATGGCTTGCAGTCAAACAACAAGTCAAATGAGTGAGACCAGATGCAAGTAGTTCTTTCTCAAACTAAAATTTTATCTACAGTGAAGTGGTTGTTAAATAAGTACTCATTTATCATCATAAACATCAAAAACAACCAAATTAGGGAACATCAAGTTAATTTTGCCTTCTATTTATGTCCGTCCATATGCAATAACAATTCAAATTCAAATTCAAATCTTTATTGCTCAACACAGTACATAATTATACATTTCCAGATGTCAGGTGAATGCGCAGTTCACTGTGTTGTACCAATTTAGGCATGCAATTTTTTTTTTTTAAATTATACATTGTCACAAATTATTATTAAAATCATACCATGTCACAAATTATTATTCAAAAATATACAATGCCATAAATTATTACTAAGCCATAAATTAAGGTATAGACTGGTAGAAAATGCCTAAAGCCTTTGTACTTTGTGTATCAAGAATAAATAAATAAAGTAATTGATAGCATTCAGTGTGTTGTACAGTGAGCGACTGTGTGAGGCGGCGGCGGCGAGGCTGCGAGGAAGGCGCCGCGCGGCAGCCGCGCTCACCGCCGCGCGCCGCGCCGGCACTCCGCGGCCGCACTCCGCGCCTTCCGCACGCGCGCGCCCTGCACGCCCCGCGCGACACGCACAGAGCTGGATAACTTGTTTCGTAAATAACAAAAGACCACACGTGCACCAAACTACACCACACTCGGAGCATGCCACCTCCTAGTAACTGTTGTCTTACTTTTGGTGGATTTCGCTAAACTTTTCTTATGTTTGTTTCAAAACTTAACTAACTTGTTAATATAAACTTTGTTGTACTCCTGTTTCAATTTGTATGAATAGAACAGGTGACAACACTAAAATTGCAACCCACAATTATATTAAGGGAATATATAACTAAATATAAACTATAAATAACTAAAATGAATTTAAAAACACGAATATCGCCTAGTCAAGACGGATGTATTCTGATCGTAAGGATACGATGTGTTATGTGATCGCGATGGTAGTGAATAGAGTGTTCACGTGATCGCGTTGTTAGCGACGCGAGCAATCATCACCAATGTTAGAGGTGAGCGCGCAGGCGACGTGTGAGGCGCGCCCGCGACCACGCCGCGCCTGAACATGCTGCGCTGCCTCGCGCTCGCGCTGCTGCTGCTGCACGCGTCGCCGCACGCCGCGCACGCCACGCACGCCGCGCAATCTGTCGGCAACCAATCCCACACGCTCGGCGACGTGCACCACCTGCTGCACGCGCTGCAACACGACCACAGGCTCGGTGATGCTCTGGAAACAAACATCGCTTTCGATGACTACGAGTATGAGTTACTCAATTTGTCGACAATTTTTGAAAATGCACCGCTATTGATGCGCCCTGCCGGCCTCCTCGTCTTCGTCAATAATTTTGCACCGAAGAGATTCCATAGGCATAAGAGAGAGTCCCACTCCCTCATAGGACCTTTCGACATATCTAAAATGTTTAAGAAAAGAAAGTACAAGAGTAGACAGGACGAAGAACTTAAACCGAGCGCATCGTCACTGCAGGGCGGGCAGCCGCCTCGTACCGCACCTGACCCGAGACTTGTCATCACCGCTGCCTCAGTGCAGCCGGCGGTGACTGCTGACCATAGCCTTCAAATAACTGAGCTCAGACCGGACCAGACTCCTCGCGATTATGTTAATTACGGCACCAAGGAACCGGTCACCGTGGTCGAGGCCAATGTTTTTACCATTCCAGCACGGATCATACCCACGGAAAACTATAATACGATAACTTCAAAAAAATCACAGGAAACTGTTAAGCCTAAGTTGAGGGCAAAGGCGTCCCGAAAGTCTAAATCTGTGACAAAAACTTCAACCAGTGCACCGAACAACATCCGTCGCGAGGCGAGACTCGTGCCCAAGAAGAAAGTGTCGGAGAACGAAACCGTGTGGCCCGTGAAGCACGCCGCCGTCGTCGAGGGAGACATCATCCTCGGCGGCCTCATGATGGTAACTCTATTATATTAATTAAATAAGTACCTTTACATACTGTACTAGACACCCTACTCGGTACTATTTAGGTACTATACTTATCGTGCGGTTAATTCTAACGTTTGCGTTCCTAGCTCGTAGACCTACTGAGTGTTATCTACTTCCTTTAATATTTTATATACTCAACTGAGATCAAGGGAAGGGGAAAAGTGTCAACGCAACATGTTGATACATAGGACATATTTTTTGCAATATCATCTAAGTATCTGACGTTTCTAGCATTCTTAACCTCAGTGGATCCGGAAAAATCTTTTGATCCTTAAGTAAAAGAAATAGGATCGATTGGCATTATAAAAATGTTTTATGAATATTGCTCTTTTTCTTGCTGACTGTACCATATCTTATTTTCCAAATCTGAGAATGTATTTTTTTTATTATTTATGTACAGTCTTCTCAGGTCTTTTTCGGTACAACAACGACTAGGGTAACTGCTCTTACTGCTTCTTCTTAAACTACCTTGAATTGTGTTTTAAGCAAGCAGTGACATCCTTGTGGCTGAACACCTGACACCTGAGGATCTGAGTTCACCCGGCCCACACTTCTGACTTTTCGAATTCAAGTGCGGGACAGTTTGATCATCACTTGCGTCAATAAAGATAATTTATTTGTATAAAACATTAGTGTATAGTACAAATTATGGTTTGCAGTGTAAGGTGTTTATTACATGGTATAACGATCTACATGTTTTGCCAAAATAAAATATGGCGTACAAATTCGTTAGGTAACAAATATAAATTACGTTACATTATTGGACCATGAGATTTTAAACAAAGCAATAGTGACGACCAAAATAAAAAAAAAAAAAAATATGGACGTAAGCAAAATGTCACAACATTATGAATTATTAAAAAAATCTGTTAGAGTATAATAATAACGCTTATCGATTAAGTAGTGTTTTAATTTTTATTTAAAATGTATTAAGTTTAACTGTTTTATTGATTTCGATATTTTATTGAATAAACAATTAGTGCTAGACAATCAGTAGTGAAGGAAAACATCATGAGGCAACCTGCACACCAGAAAGAGCTCTAAAGTTGTCGATGGTATGTGTAGTGCGACAACACGCACCAGACTAGCAGCGTGGACGAACGTCTAAACCCTTCTCAGTCTGAGAAGGGGTCCGTGCCCAGCAGTGGACAGTAGTGGACTGATTATTATTATTATATGTGTTTCAAACAGCAATGCTACACTAGCAGAGCTGAGAATGCTTTGCAGCAGCAAAGCATTCTCAGCATTGTCAAAATAAAGGGTGCTGAAGTACTTTAAAAAAACAAAAAATAATAAATACGAGTATCACAAAATATAGGTACATGATAGCCGAAATACTATCTTAAAAAAAAAACAAAAACAATGTGTAAAGTGTGGTACTAGATACTTCGCGTTTAAGAGTAGAACAACAAGATTAAACCGGACTTACCACGGTCACGGTCTTACATTGGAATACCATCCGACATAGGGACCACTCCGTGCCGACCGCGATCCACGGTTTTACATGCTCGTCGTTGTTATACCGTTAATCCCGAAATGACAGTATTGAGTCGCATCTGGTTTCACTGAGATCCGCTCTAGACATGCTTAACAAAGCCTACAATATAATAAGAGAGCATTATTGTAACGTGGTGTGCAGGTCCACAGTCGGTCTGAGGGCGCAACGTGTGGACCGGTGATGGCGCAGGGAGGCGTGCAGGCGCTCGAGGCCATGCTGTTCGCGCTGGACGCGGTGGCGCGCGCCGGCCTGGCGCCGCCACAAGTGCGGCTCGGCGCGCACGTGCTCGATGACTGCGACAACGATACCTACGGCCTTGAGATGGCACTCGACTTCATCAAAGGTAACCAAACCTCTCGCTGAATTAAAACGAGTGCGGGCATTCAATGTATGTACATCCACGTGACGGCAAAAGCATAAGTTCTGGCAACAAAATGACTGTAGTAGTAGAGCTGCTTGTGAATAAGTTCGTCCGGAAAATACTACCGTAACCTATTTGTACCGCCAAGCAGCATTTCTGTTCCAGTGCTGCTAAAATTAGAGGGATTTAGATACATCAATTTTGTCTTGATTTCATAAAAAATAAGCTACAATCTAGATATACACAACTATGATCACACGTGTTTACATTTTAGGTCATATTTGGGCTCACAGATTAAAAACTCCATTTTCCGAATTCATAATCAAAGAATCCCTTCTTTCATTAGGAATTTTAAAAAAAACCTTTTTATTTGAGAAAAAGTAATCAAAACGCATTTTGTGTGGAAATAAAAATGATTGAATTTTGAATTTTTACTTTAAAAGTGGTCTGCGGATTAGCCCCTTTCCGATTAACCTTATACATATAAATCAAGAAATGTAGGTATTTTAACTTGCTACCAACTCGTAACATGAAAAAATCCAACCAATCGACGTGATACATTCAGCGCGTTATACTTTTATTGTAGGATCAATAAGTAACATAGATGACGAGGAGTACGCGTGTAACGCGACCGCCGTGCGCAAGGTGATCAGCGGCGTGGTGGGCGCCGCCAGCTCCGTCACCTCCGTGCAGGTCGCCAACCTGCTGAGACTGTTCAAGATCCCGCAGGTACTGCCGCATCGCTCAGTCTTCTCACAGGAAACACGTTCATACCAACGACGTGTACTGACTTGTTCCCCCCGCAGGTGTCATTCTTCTCGACGTCGCCTGAGCTGTCCAACAAGGCGCGCTTCGAGTACTTCACGCGGACGATCCCCTCCGACCTGCACCAGGTCCGCGCCATGGTTGAGATCGTAAAGAAACTCGGTTGGCGCTATGTTTCTATCATCTACGAGGAATCTAACTACGGCATCAAAGTACGTGGCTTATTAAAAAAAAAGTTGCAATTTATCAATGTTTCTTAAACTGGCATTTTTAGAAGATATTATTTTTCGCCTCCTTTAGATTAAAGTCAATGTAATCTTTAACATTAATAGCACACAAAGACAATCATATTAAACTCATTTTAGGCATTCGAAGAACTTGAAACGCTTCTGGCTCGAAATGACATCTGTATCGCTGTGAAAGAGCGACTGGTGAAGGACTCCGGCGAGGCGGACGAGCGTGCCTATGACGCCATCGTCGCGAGGTTGCTCACCAGGCCCCGCGCTAGAGGTGATGATTCTCTGAGTTGTAGCACTACTTATTATACGTAAAATTATAGACATAATATAAAAAAATGGTATCTATGTAGGTGTGATCGTGTTCGGCTCTGATCAAGAAGTGGCGGGAGTTATGTCGGCGGTGAGTCGCATGCGCGCAACCGACGCGTTTGGCTGGGTCGGCTCCGACGGCTGGAGCGCGCGCGCACTCGTCTCTGATGGCAATGAGGCCGCCGTCGAGGGTACCATCAGCGTCCAGCCGCAAGCCAACCCCGTGCGCGGCTTTCGGGAGTACTTCCTCAACCTGACAGTTGAAAACAACCCTAGGAATCCCTGGTTTGTCGGTAATTTTTTTCTATATTTAATTTTAATTCACTCAACATTAAAATCCCGTGACCTAAAGGACTTTTATCATCCATCAATAACGAACAACATTTTCTTTAGAATTTTGGGAGGATCAGTTCAAGTGTCGGTATCCGGGCAGCGCGCGCACGCCCTACAACGTGCAGTACGGGAACGCGTGCACTGGCGCCGAGCGCCTCTCTGCCGATAACATCGAGTTCGAGGCGCAGCTGCAATTTGTCACCGACGCCGTGCTCGCCTTCTCATACGCTATCAGGTAGCACTTCATCATATCTGCACTGCACTCGTGTGAGTGTTTGCCTGTGTGTGCTTCAATAACGTGCTCATTATCTGTGTGTGCGTGTGTGTGTTGCAGGGACATGCACTTGGAGCTGTGTGGCGGCAAGCCGGGTCTGTGTGAGGCGATGCGGCCCGCCAGCGGGGCCACGCTGCTGCGCTACCTGCGACAAGTGCGCTTCATAGGTCTCCTGTCAAATCATATTCCTGGCTTCCATTTACATGTCCCACTATCAAGATCTATTTTGCTTTTAGGTCATATTTGTAATATGTCTATTATTAAAATAATCCTAATTATAATAAGCGTTTAGTCCTCAGCTAATAATAAATAACCATAATTATTTTGCCATATTTTGATCATCCAGTTTCCTGTTTACGAAAATTCATTTTGAAATTTCAGGACTCAGCGGAGACGAGTTCCACTTTGATAGCAACGGAGACGGCCCAGCGCGCTACAACATTTTACACTTTAAGCAAGTGTCACCAGGTGCATACCGCTGGCTGAAGGTGGGCCGCTACCTTGACGGCGAGCTCGAACTGGATATGGACGGTACTACACGACTATGCAGAACCGTCTTTATATGTCTTTGATGTAAATATGCTGACACGTAATGTGATCCTCTGTAGAGATACAGTTCAAATGGAACGAGCGCCACCCGCCGGAGTCGGTCTGCAGCGCGGAGTGTGAGCTGGGGCAGGCCAAGCAGTACGTAGAGGGTGAGAGCTGCTGCTGGCACTGCTTCAACTGCACGCAGTACGAGGTCAGTACCGCAACACCGCTCCCAGTCCATAACATAGTCAGCCTTCTTCTCATAATGTGTAAGGTTGTCCTTAGTCCAACAAGCTGTCTTAATGCGGGTTGGCAGACTAAGCACAACGTCGAGAAGTTTTTAGAACCCTCTCAGGTGGAACCTGCACACTTAGTGCAGGTTTCCTTATAATATTTTCCTTCGCCACTAACAAAAGTCATAATCAAATTCTGTTCCGCACATGAATTCGGAAAGCCAAAGGTGCGGGCGGGTTTTGGACTCTTACCATCCTGCATGGAAGGCACGCGTTTAACCACTAGGCTATCACTGCTTTTTAGCTTGCTCCTCGGCTGTCTCATTCAACAAACTGTCACCTGCCCGCATTGTATTCTGACACGAAAGCTAAATATAAAATTGAATGGCTATTCGGGCAAGCTGGATATTACATGCTTTTCCTCCATAAGCACAGTCAGTAGTCGGAGTAGGACGCATAGTGTTGATGATGGTGACGTGTATTTAGATCCGGTCACCGGAGAAAGAGACGGCATGCGAGGAGTGTCCACTGGGCACGCTGCCCGACGCCGCGCGCACACACTGCGCACCCGTGCCCGAGCTGTACCTGCGGCCCGACTCACCCGCCGCCATCGGTGCCATGGCCTTCTCCTCGCTGGGCATGATGCTCACCACGTGAGTGTGTGTGTGTTCCTAGCGCGCAGTGTGTCGGCGGTGCAGCGGTGTGTGTGACCATCGCTTGTGTGTGCAGATTCGTGTCGGTACTGTGGGGGCTGCGCGGCGACACGCCGGTGGTGCGTGCGTCCGGCCGCGAGCTATCGTTCGTGCTACTAGCCGGCATCATGATGTGCTACCTCGTCACCTTCGCGCTCGTCTTCAGACCGACCGATGTTCTTTGCTCGCTACAGCGGTGGGATATTTTTTTATTTATCATTATTGATTGATTGATGTGAAGTGGGATTAATTTTATACAATATGTATAGGTATTCAAAAGTATAAGTTCATTTAATTTCATATGACGATAACAGATCCTTTTGTGAAAATATAATACTTAAAGCCTAAAAATATCCTAACCAACATCTTTGTTTATATATTTCATTGGTCTCATTTGATTTGTAATAGCATGTAACTGCGTTCTTGAGCACTTTTATTTAGAACAAAACGAGATAGAGTTCAGAGTTATAAAGTAAACGGTCATTATGTTACGGTATTTTGTGACCATAGAAGTTTCGCATGGTTAGGTACATTGTTCAATTATTGTTGCTCGTAATTTTAAATTTTAAAAAGTGTAAGCCTCCTTTTCGTTATGTTTTTTTAAGTTATAAGGTTTATATGGCAGTTAGTACTTCATGCACATTTTTTACTGTCGTTTCAGTTTCGGCACAGGATTTTGTTTCACCGTGGTATACGCGGCGCTCCTCACCAAAACAAACAGGATCGCGCGCATTTTCGACGCCAGCAAGCAGTCAGCACGCAGACCGTCGCTCATATCTCCCAAGTCACAACTCTTCATATGTTCAGTACTAGTCTCTATTCAGGTAACCATTGCTACCTACTTTGCACATAAAATTATTATTAAATAAATTCATAAAAAAATGGTTTGTATAAATGTCTGAAATGGTTTTTGTTTATCACGTTTGTATTGTTACGTGCTTTCATGTCTGAGTAATGCATGCATGTAAATGTTTATCAATAATATTATGAAGCATCAAATGCTATCGTCGTAATCACAAGCAAACTGTAATGGTCAGGTGTGTTGCAGGTGGTGATAGTGGTGGTGTGGCAGATCATCTCACCGGCGCGCGCCATCCACCACTACCCGACGCGAGAGGACAACATGCTCGTGTGCGACTCCTACGTGGACGCCTCTTACACCATCGCCTTCTTCTACCCCATCGTGCTCATCGTCGTGTGCACCGTGTACGCTGTGCTCACTCGGAAGATACCCGAGGCCTTCAACGAAAGCAAGCACATCGGTCAACATGCGTTCCATTCTGTACTGATGCACCCGTGGGTCCGCTGCCGCGCTACAATCACTTGAACCATTTCTGTGTTGCAGGCTTCACAATGTACACGACGTGCGTGATCTGGCTGGCGTTTGTACCGCTGTATTTCGGTACGGCGAGTCACGTGCCGCTGCGCGTCACCAGCATGGCCGTCACCATCTCACTTAGCGCAAGCGTTACTCTCGTCTGTCTGTTCTCACCCAAGGTTTGAGCTCCCCCATATTTAAAACTGATGTGTAAGTACTTGTTAAACATCACATTTGCGGTGCTCAGTGCTCATGCTCATTTCAGTTGTACATTATTATCGTGCATCCGGAGCGCAACGTGCGCGCGAGCCTGATGCCACCGCGTTGGCGCTCGGTGGGCGGCAGCGCGGCCGCCAACACGTGCGGCGCGCGGCACGGCGCGGCCGGCGGTGCCGTGTGCGCGGCGCTCGTCGGCACGGCACCGCTGCCGCGCGCCCCTGACCTTACGCCTTCCACCGACCTCTCCACGCTCAACGACATGGGTCAGTATGGACATAACCGCATGTCATAATAACTTAACTACAGTATTCTTTCATTCTCGTTGCTCAATGTCTCATCTCTTCAGCAGAGAGGACGTCGTCAGACAGACAGGTCCAAACGGATGAGACTACGTTATTTCCTCGGCTGGCGAGTATAATCGCCGACGGGCCGTGCAGAGAAGTAGAAGAGAACGGTGTACGACTAGATGCACGGAAGTTAGCCGAGATGCGCGCCGGCTTGCCCACGTTTGCGGTGGGTGAAAAACGCGCGCCGCCGCCCGTCGCCGTCGCCGTCGCCATCGTTGGCGCACAGATACCATTATAGCGCGAATGCACGCGACGCGCCAAGAACCGACGCGTGCCAGTGCTAGTGTAAATATGTAGAAAATACCATATCCTAACGACATAGTTGGTCGCAGAGATACTTCACAGTGTATAGTATTGTTGACGGTGGATCATTGTAATTGTTGATATCTTTATGAAGGTTATGTGCCAAACTAATACGTTTGTAATAATGTAAATATTACCTAATTCCTGCGTTATAAGAAAGTAAGTAATTACGAATACAAGAACGAACCAATTTGTGATATTAGATAAGTTAAAAAAATAAATATATTAATATAATCTACAGCGGATTTCATTTCAATTAATGTACGACCCAGGCGTCTTTAGTTAGTTTGAGTTGACGAAAACCACAGACTCCTTGTTTCCGAAGTTTATTAGTTAAAGGTACAATTAATAGTTATGTGGGATGCTAATCGTGGTTTGCTCGTTATGGCAGTTATTGGTCAACTAAAGACTAATTATAAAAATTGATATAAAACGACTCGCGGAAAGTAGGTCGCGGCGTTAGCAAAATAAATGCCTGTACGTTAACCGTACATGCTCCCGAGGGACAAAAGTGCGATGAGCATCCCTTACACAGCAAAGTATAAAATGTAAAAGTAAACAAATTAAGAGTGTAAACATAAATTATGATGTAAAGAAAAATATAAATATTAAACAAGTTCCTCGAAGTGGAATGTTTTCTTCAGCGGTCTTGCCTCGCTGTAAGCTGGTTCCACAGATCTTGGGTTCCGTATTTCTTGTAGCTCTATGTCTCCGCCACCGGCGACGTGGTCCCTTCCTTGTGGATTTGCGCGATCCTCCTTGGCTTTAGTTGCAGTGCGGTATCGTTTTAGAAAAGTATAAATGGCAAATACTGCAAGTCCTCCCAACAGCACCGAAGTTATTGAATAGTGGTATATGTCATGGCTCGAGATGTCCGATGTTTTCGGTAATATCTCCTGGTGCTTCTGATCTTCCAGCTGTTGACTGATTCTTAGCACGTCATTCGCAGTCTGCGTATCATATTCCGTTATGTTCAACTGTGCGTTTTTCCATCCGAGATCAAATATGCGGTTTATTGTTGGCACTTCAATATCTGGATTCATATAAAAGTTGCTACCTAAGTGATTGTAAGTAAATATTGTGGCGTCCTTTTTCTGTAGTATGCATTTAGGTTTCAATGAAATTACGCCAGTCCCGTCAATGACCGCCGGTGTAACTTGATCGTTACATATGACGCGCATCAGCTGTTTGTCGCACAACGTAAACAGCCATAGGTTAGGTTTGTGTAACTTTGTCCAGGTTTCTTTGCAGGTCACGTCCTTGAGAGTGCATGATAACGACGTCTGTTGACTGAATACTTTAGCCTCACACGGCGCGTCCTTATCATGTAAGCTGTAGACTGGCTGATGGGAAATACAGGTGAATTCATCTTCTCCATATGCGGTACATTGGCGTACGTCTTGCTCTTCCATAGTTATGTATGAGTTCTTCACGAAGTTAATAGCGATGAAGTTTGAGCTAGGTTGTAGAAGTTTTAGCTGTCCTTGTTTTACAAACGGTATTGGTATGACTCGATATATTTTGTAGTCTTCATCACTCAATAATGGAATATGTATTTCAAATAGGAAAAAGTTGTTTGTTATTCGAGCCTTGACATGTATCAGGTCGTAGATATTTTGAAAATCCTTTTGGATGTCCTTCACAGGCAACGATAATCCTTGGGGTAATCTCCCCGATATGATATTGAGTTGTTCGATCAGTTGAGATGCCGGAAACAGGTGTGTATCTAAATGTCCTCTGTTGATATTGGCTAGAGCATTCATCAGCATGTCTTGAATCGTGTTCAACTCCTTGAAAATCAAAGTTGATGTTATCGCAGCAGAGTTGATATCAATTATCGTGTACAGCATTAGCGCTTTAATTTCTATTCTCGTGATGACACTGCATAATCGGTTCATGTAGGTTTTGATTGTTTCGAGTTGCTTCTCCATGAACTCAGAGTTTCTTTTAACTACATTGTTTTCTGCCTCTATGATTAAAGTTTGATTCTTCATTAGTTCTAATAGATAATTATCATTTGCTTGCATGTTCTGTATGTCCTTTTCGTACTTTTCAGCAAAGTCCACATCTAGAGTCCCGAATAGTGTTCTCGATAACTTGCCGATTCCGTCAAAGTAGCCACGTTTTTGCCTTACATGTTGCGATATTAGCATCGAGTTATATTCAGTAAGGTGCTCCAGTTCATGACGTAAATGACTGACGACCGTTTCGCAGGGCTGATACTCATGCGAGACCCTTTGGCACAGTATATCGATTTGATCGATATACGTCTTGATCTTAGCAGTCGCTTGCCAGTATGATGTTAGGTTATAGTAGATGAGCAGAGTCCATTCGTCATGAATCAGTTGTAGTTTGCCGGCTTCGTCGAAGTAAATAGGGTGGTTACTAGGTGATCTTTATGAAGCCTTGATAAGGTTGATTATGGTTTGATAGTGGAGATTGCAAGAAAAAGACGTGCTTTCAACTTAATGATGTATTCGCAACTACTACTAATCAAGTAAACATTGACGGCTTCGACATACCGCCCACTAAAAAGGGCAAGACCCTTTTACCATATACATATCTGTCCTTTATTTTACATTATAACAAAATAGGTAGAAAAACAAAAAAAAACTATATGATAAAAAAAGTATCAAGCTATAACCAAAGGCAAATCTTTACAATTCAACGAACTGAATGGCGAGTTATAACATGAGCTGAAGCTATACAAACAATAACGTTTATTCTAATTTAAATTGAAGCAGTTAAAAATCTTTTAAAGAATAAATAATCTAACTATTAAATAAGGACTCACTTGGGTTATTATTAGACAACACTATGGGTTTGTTCTGAATGGGCTTGAATACAATTAAATACTTAAATAGCTATATAATGCAAATCATAGGTGATGTAAACGACAACAAGAAAAGAATATTATTTGACATAAATTTAAGGTGTAGTATCGATTGGCAAATGACAAAGCTTACTAACACACCTTTTAGTGATATTATCACCGCTTTTTACACTATACACACGAGTGCAGTTGTCTGTTCCGGGGTGTTTTGCCGTAATACGTCCCATCAACCATTTTCCAGGGGGAATATTATCTTGTTTGACTAATACAATGTCCCCAACATTGAATTCAGGTTTTTTTGTCATCTATTTCGGCCGTTGCTGTAATCTAGTGAGGTATTCATCTTTCCATCTATGCCAGAAATCATTAAGCAATTTCTGGACGTATTGCCATCTAGCCAAGTGATTAACCTTCACTTCTCGTAAGTCTGGTGCTGGAACGATGACTGGGGATTCGCCAATTAAAAAATGCCCAGGCGTCAACGGGTTTGTATCAACATCTGTCTCATCAATTGGATTCAATGGTCTCGAATTTAAACAGGATTCTATTTGACACAGAAGTGTCAATAGCTCTTCGTATGTCAAGTTGGCAGTCAAGATTCTTTTCAGGTGGAATTTTATGGACTTCACGCCCGCTTCCCACAAGCCGCCAAAGTTAGGACTGTAGGCTGGGATGAAATGCCACTGCGTACCGTCATGGGCCAGGAAGTCTGCTATTTCATCTTTAAAGTCCAGACGAGCCTCTGTCCATGCCTCTACTAACTCCTTGTTGGCTCCCACGAAATTTCTGCCTTGGTCACTCCAAAGATGTGCACACCGGCCTCTACGTGCAACAAATCTTCTGAACGCTCCAATAAAAGATTGAGATGTGAGATCTCCAACTAGCTCAATATGTATAGCCTTGGTACTCATACATATAAATATAGCAACGTAAGACTTGGTCGTCCTTACTCCTCTCGCTCGTGACATGAGTACGTTGTATGGACCCGCGAAGTCGACACCACTATGTAAAAAGGGCCGAGCAGGATTAACTCTAACCTTGGGTAGATCTCCCATTATTTGAGTAACCGACCTGGCTCTAATCTTCGCACACACCAAACATTTGTGGATGTGAGATTTAACAGCCGTCTTTGCTTTTATAATCCAATATCTAGATCGCAAGTAAGAGAGCATCAGCTGGAGTCCTCCATGCAGCGTTTTCTGATGAGCATCACCAATGATAAGTAAGGTAAGTGAATTTTTATTATCTAGTATTATAGGATTTTTATTTTCCGGGCTTAGGTTTGCATGCCGTAGTCTGCCGCCCACCCTGAGAAGTTCATCTTCATCTAGGTAAGGATTTAACGACTTTAAATTGCTTCTTTGTTTAACTACTTTGTGTTTTTTAATTCTTTCTATATCTTCTTCAAAATTTTCTGTTTGTGCTCTTTTAATGCAAATTTTTAGTGATTTATCCAATTCTTCCGTAGTTAATGCTTTATCAATGTTTGTCCATTTTTTGTAATAAAGAACTCTTCTGCAATACGCAATAACATTCTTCAGTTCAGTAAGCGATTCAAATTTTTCAAAATTAATTCCAACTTTCTCACTTTCTAGGTGTTCTGTAATGTTAACATGTATTTTGGTTGTACTTCTTTTTTCTAGCTCCGTTACAATAATGTTTGGTCTGGTAAAATCTATTTCCTTTTTTGAAAGCCAATGTGGTCCTTGCCACCATAATGTGTTCTTTTGTAATTCCATTATTGTAGACCCTCTCGATGCAACATCAGCTGGGTTATTCTCAGATCTTACATGATGCCACTGACTATTATTTATGTGTTCCAGGATCTCCACCACCCGATTGGCGACAAATGGTTTCCATCTCCCAGGTTCTCCAAAAAGCCAGGATAATACTACTGATGAGTCTGTCCAGGCATATATTTGTGTTGGTGGTATTCTCATAGCCTGAGCTACATGATGTAGAAGTTTCGCAAGTAAGACCGCACCACATAGTTCTAATCGTGGCAACGAAACTGTCTTTACAGGTGCTACTTTGGTACGAGCAGCTATAATACTTATGGAGATGGAACCGTCTGATTTTTCAACTCTGGAATACACGACCGCTGCCATTGCATGCATCGACGCATCACAAAATCCATGCAACGAAATTTTATCTTTCTCAGTTTGAAATGTGTTAAGCCATCGGCTGACCTTGATTGTTTCGATGTTCTTCAAATCATTCCTGATAGCCATCCATTTTTTTTCTAAATGGTCATCAATTTTGTCATCCCAATGAACTCCTTCGAGCCACAATCGCTGGACCAGTATTTTAGCAACCACAATAGCAGGCGCTATCCAACCCAATGGATCAAAAAGGCGTTGTAGATCTGCAAGGATCGTTCTTTTTGTGATATTTGTCGCAATCGGTGGAAAATTTAAAGAGTAGTGAAAATTATCTTCAGTTAAATTCCATGACAGACCTAAAGCTTTTACGGTACCATCAATTTTTAAATCCATTTTTGCATTTTTCGATACTAAGTTAGGATCTATAGATTTTAAAAATTCCAAATTATTAGACAACCATTTTTGAAGTTTCATTCCTCCTTTCTTCAGTATGGTTTGTAATTGCTCACTAGCATCAATAGCCTGTTGAACGGTGTCACATCCGGACATTATGTCATCAACGTAGAAGTCTTCTTTTATCATTTTAGTAGCAACAGGATAATTTGTACCTTCATCTTCTGCGATCTGCGCAAGTGTTCTAATAGCTAAATAGGGCGCTGATGCTGTCCCAAATGTAACGGTTAGCAATCTGTATTCCTTGATTTCATTATCTTGGTACCATAGGATTCGTTGGTAATCAGCATGTCTTTTCTGTACAAAAATCATCCGGTACATTTTTTCAATGTCACTCATAAAACAAATCCTATGCATACGCCATCTCATGATTATGCTTCTTAAATCTTCTTGAATTACAGGACCGGTCATCAGATCATCATTCAAGCATACATTATTCAGGTCTTTGCTTGACGCGTCAAAAACGACACGAACTTTGGTCGTCTCTTTGTCGTCACGCACGACCGCATGATGGGGTAAGTAAACTGAACAACTTTCACGTTCATTAACTGGTACTTCTTCCATATGTCTTAGCTTGACATATTCTGTAATGACATCGGTGTAAGACCTTTTTAATTTTTCATTTCTGTCTAATTTTTGTTTCAATTGCATTAGTCTTTTCAGAGCTATATTTCTGCTGTTTCCTGTGACGGATCTTGGAGGCTCACATTTAAATGGTAAGTGAACTATATATTTTCCTTCTTCATTTCTTGTATAATTTTCTTTATATATTTTTTCACAGGTTGCTTCTTCCTTCGTATATTTCCTTTTAGTGTCTGTATCTTGCTCCCATAGTACCTTCAGCATATCATCTATCTCTACTCGCTGGTGCATTACTATAATTGATCGATCTGGTGTAGTGTCATTGACAATCTTACCAAACAAGATCCAGCCCAGCGTAGTCTTTTGGGCACACGGAGAACCAGGCGGACCTTTAATGACATCATTCTGAAGGATCTGGGCATATTCGTCGACTCCGAGAAGTAAGTCGATCGACCCTGGTGTATGGTACTCTGAGTCAGCCAGGGTGAGTCCTTGAAGATGCGACCAATTGTGTGAAGGTATTGTTTTTGTGGGTATCTGTGTAGTTAAGTGCTTGGATATAACATACGCCTTAATCTTGAGGTTGAAATCAGCTTGCCATCTTGATAAAACCTCGACTTGAACTACATGACTAACTTTTGCTGATGTAGAACCCACACCTAAAATTGTTCCCTTTATAGGGCGTCTCGTACATTTCAGTAGCTGAACAGCTCTCTCAGTGATCAAACAACCTTGTGACCCAGGATCAATTAATGCTCTGAGTACAGTAGTGTATCCCTGTGCATTCTTAACAATGACTACTGCAGTGGCTAACAAGGCTGTACTGTTTGTGGTTGCATTGTTGCGTGACGTCATCACTGTATTAACTTGAATGTCCTCTGTCTCTTCTACATTGGAATGTAATACACATGGCTGTGTTGCTTCGGTGGATGAGCCACCGACTTTACTCGAACGTGGTTCATGAAGAAGAGTGTGATGTCGTCTTTTACAGATTTTGCACGAAGTTGAAAGTCGACACGATTTGACTGCATGACCAGGAACCAAACAATTGAAGCAGATAGAATTGTTTTTCACGAAAATACTCCTTTGTGATGGTTCCATTTTCCCAAATTCCTTGCAATAACATAGCCCATGGTGCTCTTTGCACATTGGGCAACTTTTTTCAGTGGTGACATGGTATGAGCGTATGGCTGATTTCTCTTTACTTGCAGATGGCATTACTAATTCCAGGGTACGAAATCTTGTCTCTAAAAACTTCTGTAATGTTGACAATGTGGGCAAATCACTATCGTGGGTTCTGCTCGCGTGTTCTTCCCATTCCTTATGAGAATCCGCATCCAATTTTTGTACTAACAAAAATATAATCATAGGATCCCAGGAGTCCACGTTAACTTTTTGGTTTTTCAGATTGTTCAAACATTCCATTGTAGTGTCTAATAACAATTTAATATTATTTGCTGTTTGATTCTGCATCTTCTTTTGGTTAAACATGCGTTTTAATGTAGATGTTACAATCATTCTTTTGTTGTCGTACCTGTTCATAAGTAACCTCCACGCCTGGTCATAATTAGCTTGGGTCACTTGTATATGTTTAAGTAATGTTCCCGCTTCGCCATTAACACTCAATTTCAAATAATGTAGTTTTTGAACTTCGCTTAGTGATGCATTTTCATGTACAAGTGACGTAAACAAATCCTTGAACGTTGGCCAGTCTTCATAATTGCCAGAAAATGTAGGTAGTTGGATTCTGGGCAATTTCACCTGCGGTATGACGCCCTGGCCTGGACCTTCAAATTGTCCTTCCAAACCTTGCTTTGTTGCTGGTACTTGTGACTTTCCAGGTGCTAATAAGTCGATAATATCAGCTTTCGTATATGTAAACTTATCTTCACAAGCTCCATAAACATCTTCTTGGAAATATTCCAATTGTTTTCTTTGCTCGCGTGTCACAATTTTAAGTAAACTCATATATCCAGTTTGGTAACGACTCCAATAATCTTCAAGACATTGTAATTTTGTTTCTAAATAACCCTTTGTTAATCTGGCCTTGGGGCATTTCTTAACGTTGTCTTGAACCTTCACTAAACGCTCAAAGATATCTTCTAATTCACTTATTATTTGATTGACTTTTTCCATGTTTATTTAACAGTTGTAAACGTAAGTAAATATTACACCACTTTGTAGCTTTAATGTTCACCAGTAATTCCACTTGATTGAAAATATCCAAATTGCACTTATTATTGTCCAAAACTTGCATATAACTTCATATTTATTGACGTAATAATTTGAACATATTCATTAACTTTATAACACAGGTAACTCGCCGGCCGCCTCGGGTGATTCTTTTGTTCTCTTATCGCTTCGGCCAGCGCTGGCTATCCGGCTCGCTGCAGGCCAATATGATCTTTATGAAGCCTTGATAAGGTTGATTATGGTTTGATAGTGGAGATTGCAAGAAAAAGACGTGCTTTCAACTTAATGATGTATTCGCAACTACTACTAATCAAGTAAACATTGACGGCTTCGACACTAGGTATTGGTGTCACTTGCAAACTGTTTGTTGTTGGCGTTGATTGAGATAGCCCCGTCATAGCTAATATAGAGATAAGAATGAGAGGCAGTACATTCTTATTTGTTTTGGTTCCCCCTTGTCTTTTAGTTTCCGGGGCGGATAGTTGCTCTTTAACTAGTTCTTTTTCTTCCGGGGTTTGCAATGGTAACGGTGCCAGTTTGGTGATGGGTCGCTTCAGTGGCCCTTTCTTAGTCTTTAAGGTAACCACTCGGACTCTTCCGTCCGCGCCCGTATGCAGTTCCTGTACTCTTCCAAGAGGCCACCGTCCAGGAGGTAGATGTTCATCTTTCACTAATACCAGTTCTCCTTCTTTTAGGTTTTCTTGAGTATGCTGCCATTTGCTTCGAATTTGCAGTTGGTGCAGGTATTCATTCGACCAACGCTTCCAAATATGAAGATTTAGTTGTTCCACCAGCCGCCATCTGTTGCGAATGTCATGTTGAGCAAAATCTTGTTCCTCTTGTGGGGGTGATATTAATGGACCGCCGGTGAGAAAATGCCCCGGAGTTAGATACTCCAAGTCTTCCACATCTTCTGTTAATGGGCATAATGGACGGGAGTTCAGGCAGGCTTCAATTTGAGTGAGCAGAGTAGTGAATTATTCGAAAGTAAGTTTCTGCTCTCCCAGTACTCGATGCAAGTGATATTTCATTGATTTTACGGCCGCCTCCCATAGCCCGCCAGCTGTGGGCCAGAGAGGAGCGTTAAAGTGCCACTCAATTTGTTGATTGCTCATCTCATCAAAGAATTTCGAGGTTTTAAAAGTCTTGTGTCGTTCAAAGTCTTCTTTGAGTAGTTTTGCAGCCCCCACAAAGTTCGTTCCGTTATCCGAGAATACGTGTTTTGGTGTGCCTCGACGGGCACACATCCTTCTGAAGGCAGCGAGAAATGTTTGGGTGGTCAAGTCAGATACTAATTCCAAATGCACGGCTTTTGTTACCATACAAATGAAAATAGCTATATAGGCTTTGCAGGTTTTCACTCCCCTCCCTTTGTTAATTTTGATGTCCACATGTCCAGTATAATCAACGCCAGTGTTTGTAAACGGTCTTGTTGGAGTGACGCGTTCCTTTGTCAAGTCTGCCATCAATTGGAAGTGACGATTCGGCTTAAAACGATGACATGAAGGATCTCAAGGACCCCCGAGGCTTTCCAGACTTAGAAGAATTTACCGAGTTTCTAGAAGCTAAATTCATGGCTTTGGAAGCTCTTCAAGGAAACATTTCTAAGACATCTTTCTCAAACAAACCTGGGAAGACAAACAAACAGCCGTACAACAAATCAGAACCTGCAAATAATAACTATAAATATAACATACGGAGGTCAACGTACTATAACAAACCACAAAACTCGCCAAAAGTCTTCTTTGCGACAGCGAAGAATTGCCCGATTTGCAAAACGGATCACGTTTTAATGAAATGTGACAAATTTGTTGCTATGAATGCAAAGGCACGTGAAGAAACAGTTCGCAAGATGCAAGTTTGCAAAAACTGTCTATTCAGTCACGGCGAAAAACGCTGCTTCTCACGCAAAAGATGTAGGTTATGTCGCAAACCACATCATACACTTTTGCATGATGACGAGTCTGAACACCATCAAGCTAACACTACTACGAGCACGCCAGCGACTTCTACCCCATCTCATGCTGTAAACAACGTAACGAGTGAAGAAAAGGAAGTTCTGTTGACGACCGTTCTCTTGGAAGTAAGAACTGTAGACGGAAACTACATAATTTTACGAGGTCTGCTGGATCAAGGCTCACAAGTTAGTCTTATCACGGAGAACGCAGCTCAGCGACTTAGATTACCGCGTAGTAAAATGAGCGCTGTAGTATCGGGTGTCGGATCACTAAGCGGCAATTGTAAAGGATCAATGAACCTGAAATGCAAATCTATCCATTCTGATTATCACTTCAAACTGAACACTCTTATCATGAAGAAACTTATAAACAACCTACTATAACAATAAGTACCTAATACAGACACTGATACTGTGCACGAAACTTGAACGAGCCAATACTGCTTATACTGCAAAAATACTTTTTTGCGTATATTATAATAATATTATCAATTGCTATATTATTATTGCTACATTTAGTCTTAAAAAATCTCCGTCACGCGCCTATGTGTGGATCAAAAATGAATAACAAATAACAATACGTAAAGTGCAACTCAGATAACTAAACCTTACTTTAAACTTCAACCTATATCTACAAACTATTGAATGAGAATGCGAGAGGAGGTGATGGCGAAAAAGGCAAACAGATGGCTGTGTGGGCCATCGACGGACGCCGTAACGACAAGAAGGAACTCGCTGACTACTCCAAGGGACGTGACGCTGTCCTGCCTCTTATTCTATAAGCATCTTATTATTGTTAAGTACACTACTAGGTATTGAATGCTCTACACATTCTTTACAACTGGTGTAGCAGACGTGCTCTCAGGAGATCCTTGGGGCCGTCTGTTACATTACAGTTTGAGCGGAGAGGGAGAGAGGTGGCTGCCACTGTTTCTTCCCACGGCAAACACACCGGACGCCGACGGGCGCGCGACAATCTTCGGCCCGCTAGTGTGTAACCTGTGGTCGGTTAGGGGACCCGACCAGTAGAGCTAAGAAAGTAATGAAAAAAAAAAAACTTAAAAAATGTACTCGTTACAAAAGTATCGTTACTCGTTACTTTCATTACAATCGCCTACCGTGTGTCCTGAAGGTACCGTATGTTACCTTCGTAAACATATCATTTTCGCATATTACAGTAGTTTCATAAGGTACTTGCATCTATTTATGACGAGTTTATATAACGACAATATTGAGTATGTTTGCAATTGTGTAAAAGGTGAAAAATAAAAAGCAAACTAAATGATGTCGTTAGAACAAACAAAATAGCATTTAATACTGAGAAAATGTGTTTTATATTTTGTCAGTATTAAATTACATTACATTTTACAAGATCTAATAGTCGGTAGGTAGGTAAGATAGGTAGCGTTGCATTTTAGGTAGTGTTTTTACGCCGATCGGTTGCTATCTTGTTCAATAGATTTCGAATGACCGATAAGTGAACCTTTTTCATTTGCAACGCTACCGCCCGGACCATAAAATAATCTTCTTAATAAAATAATGAAATAAACATAAATGCTGTAAGGAAATAAATAAAAATACGAGTATAGTTAACTCTGCAATAATCGAAACTTGTAACGCATGCGAATATGAAAATCTCGAATACTTCCAAACCTCCAAACAAGACCGAGACTAGTCGAGCCCGGAATCCGGATCCCAGGATCAGGACGTGCCAAGGTTACGACGCGCCAAGATCAGGACGCGAGCAGGTCAAGACGCGCAAGATCAGGACGTGCCCAGGTCACGACGCGCCATGGTAAGGAGGCGCCATGGTTACGGCGCGCCAACGTCGGGTCGCACCAAGTTTCCTACGCACCAATGTTCGGACGCGCCAAGGTCAAGGCATGCCAAGTGTAACCTCCACCCGTTTTATCGTCATCTAATAATTAGGACGGTGTTTAAATAAAAAAAAACGAGTGTGTCCAATAATACAAACGTATAATAAAAATATAAAATTGACTATGCGGAGGCACACAAATTTGTAAGGTCGTGGGTTTACGGCCGTCTGTTGTCACACCTGCAGTGAAAGGGACTTCCCTGCAGAAATTCGGCAGCAGTCCTCCCAGGCCGGAGATGGTGGGTGGCCGATGATGCACGATGGCGCGGCGAGATTGGCGGGAAGGTGCAGCGGGCGACTTGCTCAGCGCGCCACGGATGTTGTTTCTTCGCCGTATGCCGTAATCTTGTACGATGAAGGTTAATTGGGCAGTATTAACCTGGCCGTAGTTCCCAGAATCGGGAATTTAAAACTTTCACTTTTAATTAAGTACTACTTAATATGTACTAATTTAACTTATTACGTCCGTCTCGGCTAGGGCGCTTCAACGGGACGCGATTTAGTGATAATTGATACGTGCACTCAGGTTCAGCTTAGTAGCGACTGCACCGAGCTGCGCAAACGTATCACCTTATAAGGCTATGAAAAAACTCCCCACACGACTAGATGCGCCGCGCGTTCGGAAATGCATACCTACTATACTCAAAGAACGAACATTAATTTATTGTAAATGTGTTCCTTTATTTTTAAATATTGGTTTAGTTAAAATTGTTATTATTTAGATTTAGTTTTAAGAATAGATTTTAATTAATTAATAGTTTTAAGGTTTTTGAACTACATCAATTAATAAAACATGATTAGTCATGTAACGTTTCGTTACACAAGGTAACGATGCGCAAAGGTCAGGACGAGCCTTGGTTAGGACGCGCCAAGGTTAGAAGGCGCCTTGGTCAGGAGGCGTCAAGGTCAGGACGCGCCAAGATTACGACGCGCCAAGGTCAGGACGTGCCAAGGTTATGACGCGCCAAGGTAAGCGCTCACGCTTAGGTTAGGTTAGGTCACGCTCAGGTTAGGTTAGGTTAGGTCACGCTCAGGTTAGGTTAGGTTAGGTCACGCTCAGGTTAGGTTAGGTTAGGTCACGCTCAGGTTAGGTTAGGTTAGGTCACGCTCAGGTTAGGTTAGGTTAGGTCACGCTCAGGTTCCTTATGGTACGGGGCAAACTTCGCCCGTGGGCCCCCCCACTGACCCAGAGTCTCCGGCCTCAGCTTCTGGAGGGAGTGGTGAGCGCTCTGTTCCCTTCGAGGGCGGAGCACACGCCACCGCCGATGGTTCCGCCTCACGTGGCGCCCAACGCGGACGACGACGACGACGTGCCCGAAGTGACCCGGGTAGAGCTGAGAGCGGCGGTGCGAAGGCTTCAAGCCAAGAACACCGCCCCGGGACCCGACGGCATACCTGGCCGTGCGTGGGTCCTGGCTCTCAGGGCTCTCGGGCCCCGACTGGGGGGGCTCTTGAGCGCATGTTGCGAGCGGGGCCAGTTTCCTCTCCGGTGGAAAACCGGTAAGCTGGTCCTGCTCAGGAAGGAGGGGCGCCCCGCAGACTCACCGTCTGCGTACCGCCCCATCGTGTTGCTGGACGAGGTGGGCAAGCTCTTCGAGAGAGTAATTGCAGACCGCCTCGTCACGCACATGACTGGGGTGGGGCCGGATCTGGCGGATAACCAGTTTGGTTTCCGCCGGGGGCGCTCCACCGTGGACGCAATCATGCGCGTGAGGGCTCAAGCGGAGGAAGCAGTCGCCCGGGGTGAGGTCGTCTTGGCGGTGTCTCTCGACATCGCCAACGCCTTCAACACCTTGCCCTGGAGTTGCATCAGGGCGGCACTCGAATACCATCGGGTGCCGACCTACCTCCGCCGCATTGTCGGGGCCTATCTCACGGAGAGGGCCGTCATCTACCCGGGTCGGGAAGGATGGAGTCGGCGAGAGATGTCGTGCGGTGTTCCGCAGGGATCGGTTTTGGGGCCGCTCCTGTGGAACATCGGTTACGACTGGGTTCTGCGCGGTGCGTTTCTCCACGGCGTCGGCGTTACTTGCTACGCCGACGACACGCTGGTGACGGCGCGGGGGAAGACGCACCGGCAGGCGGCCATCCTGGTCACAGCTGGGGTTGCGCAGGTCGTCGAGAGGATCCGGCGACTGGGTCTCGAGGTGGCCCTGCAAAAGTCCGGGGCCCTGTGTTTCCATGGGCCCCGGAAGGGACCACCTTCGGGATTCCATATCGTGGTGGGAGGGGTTCGCATCGGTGTCGAGTCGACGATGAAGTACCTGGGACTCGTCCTCGACAGCCGGTGGGACTTTGGGCCTCACTTTCGGCAGCTAACGCCAAAACTGATGGGCGCCGCGGCTGCTCTGTCGCGGCTGCTGCCCAATCTGGGGGGGCCCAATACCTCTTGCCGGAGGCTCTATGGGGGGATCGTGCGGTCCATGGCCCTTTACGGGTCACCCGTGTGGGCGGACACCTTGACGGCCCGCAACGTCGCTATCCTGCGGAGACCGCAGCGGGCGATGGCCGTCAGGGTGATAAGGGGCTACCGTACGATCTCTTTCGAGGCGGCGAGCCTCCTTGCCGGATCAATGCCCTGGGATCTGGAGGCGAGAGCCCTCGCGCTGAGATATCAGCAGCGCGAGGAGGCGCCTGGGCGGAGTGAGCTCCGCCAGATCCTAGTGGCAGAGTGGAGAGAACGACTTGCGCAACCCAGCGCAGGGCACGCCGCAATAGCGGCGGTAAGGCCCGTGATGGAAGAGTGGCTGGAGAGGCGTCATGGCGCCCTCAGCTTCCGGCTGACGCAGGTACTCTCGGGACATGGGTGTTTCGGGAAGTACCTGTGTCGCATAGGCCGGGAGCAAACGCCCGGTTGTCACCACTGCGTCGACTGCCCCGAGGACACGGCCCTGCACACTTTGCAGGCGTGTCCTGCGTGGGCGACGCAGCGCCGCGAGCTAATCGCGGCGGTCGGTGGTGGTGACCTCTCGCTTCCGGCCGTGGTTCTGTCCATGGTTGGGAGCGAGACTGCGTGGGAAGCCGTCGCCTCCTTCTGCGAGGAGGTGATGGCGACCAAGGAGGGAGCGGAGAGAGAGAGAGAGGCAGCTGCCACTCTCCCCTCCCGCGCCAGACGCACCGGGCGGCGGAGGCCGCGCGACGACCTCCAGCCACCCTAGTGTGTGGCCTGCGGGCGCTGGGTTAGGGGACCCACCGCTCGATCAGTAACAGGCCCGAGTAGGCGGCGCGACGTGTTCCACGCGCGCCTCTCAGCAGGACGTGGGGCAAGGCCCCACAAAGGAGAGGTCCGCCAGGGGCTGGCGGACCGAGGCCTGCCGGGGTTGCGGTGCATGCAGCTGCGAATCCCGCGACCCCGGCCCACGGTCAAGTGATGGAACATCGTGGTGGTTTTAGCCGGTAAGAGTCCGGCACACCCCCCCGTCTTCCCCAGACGGGGGATAGTCCATGAGGATTTCCCCACGCAAAAAAAAAAAAAAAAAAAAAAAAGGTCACGCTCAGGTTAGGTTAGGTTAGGTCACGCTCAGGTTAGGTTTTTTTTTTTTTTTTTTTTTTGTGGCAGGAGTGGGAAATCCTCATGGACACTCAAGCCACCTCACGAATGAGATGGCTTGAGTAGTGTCGGACTCTTACCGACTAAAACCACACTCCTGCCTTACAATATGACCTCCGATTTGGGGATCGGGGACTTTGCTCAGCTTAACACTGTTGGACATCATTTTCCTACATTGCTCTCTTGGCTCACATTGGGGCCAGGGATACAGCTTACACAGTTTAGAGCACTTTACAATAACTATCCACTAATTTAATACAATTTCTTTAACTTTTTTATTACTAATATTCACCTATCAACTATAATAAAATTAACGTCTTTCTTTCCTTTATTTTGTCTTTTTTTCATGTGTTTTTTAATCTTTTTTTTTTTTTTTTCTTTTTTTTTTTTTTTTTCATGTCATTTGCTTGCATTTTGCATAAACCTATTTAATATTTTCTTACTTTTATTTCTATACTATTAAAATACATATGCATATAAATATATACTCTAGTTTTTAATAGTCTACTTATATCTATTTTACTTATCAATTTCCTATTTTCTATGGTGTTTTATTTGTTCAATCTCGTAGTTATGTACTTTTAATATTATATATGTCTGTTTGATATCGTAATGATATCATCCTAGAATATATATTGACTAATTTTTATTTCTTTTGCATGCTGTACGTACAATTTTCTCAACGTAATCGAAAAAAAATTCATTGCTTCTAGACTTTACCAGTATGTGTAAATTTTGCTTATTTATAGTCAGATCCATTTGTGCCTCTACATCGTACCTTTGTCTCGCGTATATGGGGCATTCAGTGATTAGGTGTTCTACGGTCTCGTCCTCGTCGGGATCACATTCGCAGGCCGGGCTCTCTTTAATTTTAAACCTATGCAGGTAGTGTGCAAATCCCCCGTGACCCGTTAGGGCTTGTATGAGCACGGGATTTAGCTTGGTTTTCCTGATCTGGGCATACGCGTCTACTGCATCCGGGAAGAAAAGCTTTGTTACGGCCCCAGTGCTGCCGTCGTTATACCTTTGGCTCCATTGTTTAAGAGTTTCTTGTCTAAGCAATCTCTTTGTATAGGACAATGGGCAAAGATCGTAGTCCGGGGCAGTTTTCTTGTATAGCGCGGCTTCTTTAGCGAGCTTGTCAGCCCGCTCGTTGCCTTCTACGCCAACATGAGCTCTTATCCAGAAGAGCCTCAGTCTGCGATTATTATCCCTGAGCTCTGACATGTTATGCCTGATGCTGCCAGCTAGGGGGTGGAAGGAATTCGCGTTTCGCAGTAGCTCGAGTGCGGACCTGGAGTCACTAAATATATTTATCTCCTTTTCACTTCTGCGGAGCACGAGCTCTGTTGCTTTGAGCAAGGCGAACAGCTCGGCCTGGAAGACCGAGCAGTGCGATTGCAGTTTAAACTTTTTACATATTATCTCTGACCCATCCACCCAATAGGTCAGCGCAGCCCCCACCTTCCCCTCAATTTTGCTACCGTCTGTGTATATGTGCGGGCCGGTGATGTGGTGTTGCATGAGGGTTTGCGGTTGTACGTCCTCGAGGCACTCAAAGTCAATAGTTGGTTGGCTCGAGGGGTGTGGGGCTCGCAGGCAACATACCGCTCGCTCCGTTTCCACATCTGCCATATTGAGGCTTGCGTCTGCTTTTCCGCGCTTCACTTTATATAGCTGGGCGACCTCCCTGATTCTCATGTCCAAGGGGAGCAGGCCCGAAAGGAGTAAGGCCGCATTGAGAGATACGGTGCGATAGCTTTTCGCGATCTTTTGCGCGAAGCCTCTTTGAGTGGCATTTAATATTTTCTGTATGCATTGTTTTGTTGTTGCATCTGCCCATGCACAAGCTCCATACATTATGACGGGCTCCACGACTGCGGTATATATCGTCCTGATGATCTCCGGACGCAGCCCCCAAGAGATCTTGGCTGCACGTCCCAACTGCTTATAAATACTGGTGGCTTTTTTGCAGACTTGGCCTACGTGCCGTTGGAACGTGAGCTTACGATCTATAATGAGCCCCAGCACCTTGATCTCTTCCTGCAACTGGATCAGAGTCCCCCCCATGCGGATGCACGGGGCCTCAAATTTCAGTTTATTGGTTATCAGCATTGCCTGTGTCTTATGTGCTGCAAAAGTGAGCTTGTTTTTTGTGCCCCATGCCGCCGCACAGGAGAGAGTCCTGTTGGCCACAATCTCTATTTCGGCTGCCTTGTCTCCGGAGAAGACCAGGACGACATCGTCGGCGAAGGCCTGACAGTAGATACCGTCGCGTTGCATTTGCCGCAGGAGAGGATCGAGGAGCAGGTTCCAAAGTATTAGGCCGCCAATCGAACCTTGGACACAGCCCTTGTTTGTGTTCTTGGTATGTTCCTCACCGGCGTATCGGACATGCACTTTCCTGTCTTCCAAGTAGCTGTCCATTACCTTCCTAATGTTTAATGGACAACCTTCTTCAGCCAGTCGGACCCTTATAGCGGGCCACCAAGCGCTATCAAAGGCTCCCTCTATGTCAAGGGACACCAATGTTATAAGTTTCTTTTGTCTCAGCTTTTCGCGTATGTGGTGTAACAAGTCATAGAGGGAGTCTTCAGTGCCTTTCTGCGGCGTAAATCCATATTGCTGGCTGCTTATTTTCGGAAGTACGTGCCATGTGAGTCTTTTGACCACCATTTTTTCCAGGATCTTTCCTAGCACTGGCAAGAGTCCTATCGGCCTGTAGGATTTTGGATTGCGATAATTCTCCTTGCCCGGCTTTCTGAGGACAACAACAGTTGCCTCTTTCCATACTTTTGGGAAGTATCCGAGCTCCAGGCATTTGTTTGCCAACG
The DNA here is from genome assembly GCA_905220435.1 of Amphipyra tragopoginis. Taxonomy (NCBI): domain Eukaryota; kingdom Metazoa; phylum Arthropoda; class Insecta; order Lepidoptera; family Noctuidae; genus Amphipyra; species Amphipyra tragopoginis. Next base: position 43,052 of record HG992006.1, on the reverse strand, counting down.
ATAGGAAAGACTCTGGATCCCGCGTAATGGCGGCCTGGCATATGTCGGCGGTGAGACCATCTGATCCCGGGGCTTTCTTTGGATTAAAAGACTTGACAGCGACATCCAGCTCTTCAAGCGTAAACAGTGGGTCATGATTATCATCATCATGAACCGACTTGTTTACACGGTCGGCTTCTTTCCTAGTCCGCCTGTGGTCGTCGTTTTCCGCTTGTACTGAGTCCTCCGGGTAGAAAGTCTCTGCCAGCAAACGGGCGGACTCCTTCGGTTCCAGATAGGTTCCATCTTTCGTCAAGAGCAGGTCTTCCTGACGTTTGGCGGTTCTGCCGATGACGCGATAAATACCTTCCCAAACGCTCTCACGGTCCTGTTTTTCACAGAATTCTTTCCAACTGCTAATCTGGGCCTTTTTAGCGGCCTCCTCGTACTCTTCTTTTGCTTGCAGGTACTCTTTTACCACTTTGGGTCTTCGGACGGGTGCGGCGCAGCGGATCCTGCGCCTTCTGGTGATGGTGACTTTTTTCAGCTCGGCGAGCTCCTGGGACATCCACGGCAAGGTAAGTGTGCTTTTATTATTTTTTGGTGGTATGGTGTTTTTACATGTCTCTATAATAATTTCCGTTAATTTTCCTATTGTATTTTCTAATTGTACTTTATTGTTAATTCTGTCTATTTCAGGTTTTATTATTTTACTAGCTGTGCCCGCGACTCCGTCCGCGTGGAACTCGGAAAACAACATTGTGTCGCAGTAACTAAATAGTGTATATGTATTCCATTTATTATAGGTAATAATAGACAAAGGTGTCCCACCAAGGCACTTATATCTTTAAACCATTTCTTTAGGTAGAGTTTCAGCTCTTCTTGATTGACCGTAAAGGTTCATATAACCATATAATAATACTAAAAACGCGTTGCTTATTTCCATACATTTCCTTGCTAAAATGGATTTTAATTGAATATTGATATTTATTGTGATAATGTAACGAAACCTTTTCGATTCTCGGTTCAGGCAAAAAAATCAGTAAAGGCAATATTTCTTACTTTTAAATATAAAATGAAGCCTCCTTTGAGTGAAATTTGAAATTTTTTATATTTATAGTACTTTCCCTTCATGGCCATGTGTTTTGGGACATTACTTATGGCTTAAATAAACTTAATAAAACGGCGACGTCAGGTTTTGAATAGTTCTGACAACAATGAACAAAATAAAATAAATAAAAACATTCTAAAAAAATTACAAAAAGTGTTTTTTTTAAAGTGAGGTTTTAACGCAGGACACTGAGCCAGCAACCGTTCACTGCAGCACTTACTTCAGTCTACAGCTTAAACTACGCAGTATATGGAAATAATGTTCCGTTGCTCGGCATCTATGAGCAATAGCGTGATAGTTTATATACCAGCATAAGCGCAGGCCCACAGAACAAATAAAAGACGTCGCAGGCCCATCAAAATCGATTCACGCGATTTCACGATCCGAATATTAAGCTTATACTTCGCAGTACGTGGAAATAATGTTCCGCTGCTTGGCTCCTATGAACAATAGCGTGATGATATAATTATGTACCGGCAAAATTGTCGCTTTTTACGAAACACATCAGCGAAAGTCCCATCAAAATCCATCCACGGGATTTTACGTGATGTCCGGACGGAAAGACAAACAGACACAATAATTCTAAAAAAAAATGTTATAGTTTCTGTATCGATAGTATAGTACCACCGAATCGAAATTTTGGAAAAATATTTAATTACAGACAAAGTGCACTTTGAATTTTATTAATAGTATATAGATTTAAAAATACGTATTTAAGTATTGATTTAAGTATTCATAATAAAATATATGAGTATTTCAAATTAATGTATCGGATTGCCTTGCACAATTAACAATTTAGAATACCTACACTCGCTTATGAAATTGAATGTATTTCTCTTCCACTGCCATTCGACAGATAGGTAGGTACCTAATAAATTTTAAATAACAATATCTTCGTTTTTTTTTAAAAGCTTTGTTAGTACCTTCTTCGGATAGCATTTCAGTAGACCTTCCGTAGACTGATAATAGTAATACATAATTATATTCGTTGTAATATATTTCCTCACAACTTGATTTGATACACGTAACGCCATCTATTGAAAAGAAATGGTATACACAAATACAATGTATTCATGCTAAGTTCTTCTAGAAAACTTAAAATTCGCATAACTTTTGATTGCGTGAACCGATTGCGATGAAACAAAAAACATATGTTACTTGGAGATAAGCACAATATTTATTTATAAAAGTCAACAACATTGGATCATTTGTTTTTACGTGATGCTTGAACAAACAAACAGATAAACAGATAAACAGACAAACAGATAAACAGACAAACAGACAAAAATTCCAAAAATGTTAAAAATGGGTTCTATCGGTTATCGTTTAACACCCCAACCAGGTTTTTTCAAAATATTTGCTATGTACAGACACGCCATGTCTACAGATTTATTATATGTATAGATTTTCTGATGCTAATTTGTCGAGTTTCTTACGAAACGCGACCCAATTTGCTTTTTTACTATTGTATTGTCTAGTTGTTCTATTAATGTTCATTCCTTTTGCTTTTTTTAAAATAATTTTAAATGTTATAGCGTTATGGTCGGAGCTCGCCATGCTGTCGTCCACCGTCCAATCCTGCACCAGGTGCAGCAGGTCCGCAGAGCAAGCAGTCACGTCCACGTGGCTTGAGTAGGTGGTGCCGCCTCTCACCGTGTGGAAAGTTGGTGTGTCACCCTCATTGAGCACCTGAAGGCCCGATTCGTCCAGCAGTCCCGTCATCTCGAGCCCTCTGCGGTCGGTTTTGTCACTACCCCACCATGCACTTTTGCTCAGGTTAGGTTAGGTTAGGTCACGCTCAGGTTAGGTTAGGTTAGGTCACGCTCAGGTTAGGTTAGGTTAGGTCACGCTCAGGTTAGGTTAGGTTAGGTCACGCTCAGGTTAGGTTAGGTTAGGTCACGCTCAGGTTAGGTTAGGTTAGGTCACGCTCAGGTTAGGTTAGGTTAGGTCACGCTCAGGTTAGGTTAGGTTAGGTCACGCTCAGGTTAGGTTAGGTTAGGTCACGCTCAGGTTAGGTTAGGTTAGGTCACGCTCAGGTTAGGTTAGGTTAGGTCACGCTCAGGTTAGGTTAGGTTAGGTCACGCTCAGGTTAGGTTAGGTTAGGTCACGCTCAGGTTAGGTTAGGTTAGGTCACGCTCAGGTTAGGTTAGGTTAGGTCACGCTCAGGTTAGGTTAGGTTAGGTCACGCTCAGGTTAGGTTAGGTTAGGTCACGCTCAGGTTAGGTTAGGTTAGGTCACGCTCAGGTTAGGTTAGGTTAGGTCACGCTCAGGTTAGGTTAGGTTAGGTCACGCTCAGGTTAGGTTAGGTTAGGTCACGCTCAGGTTAGGTTAGGTTAGGTCACGCTCAGGTTAGGTTAGGTTAGGTCACGCTCAGGTTAGGTTAGGTTAGGTCACGCTCAGGTTAGGTTAGGTTAGGTCACGCTCAGGTTAGGTTAGGTTAGGTCACGCTCAGGTTAGGTTAGGTTAGGTCACGCTCAGGTTAGGTTAGGTTAGGTCACGCTCAGGTTAGGTTAGGTTAGGTCACGCTCAGGTTAGGTTAGGTTAGGTCACGCTCAGGTTAGGTTAGGTTAGGTCACGCTCAGGTTAGGTTAGGTTAGGTCACGCTCAGGTTAGGTTAGGTTAGGTCACGCTCAGGTTAGGTTAGGTTAGGTCACGCTCAGGTTAGGTTAGGTTAGGTCACGCTCAGGTTAGGTTAGGTTAGGTCACGCTCAGGTTAGGTTAGGTTAGGTCACGCTCAGGTTAGGTTAGGTTAGGTCACGCTCAGGTTAGGTTAGGTTAGGTCACGCTCAGGTTAGGTTAGGTTAGGTCACGCTCAGGTTAGGTTAGGTTAGGTCACGCTCAGGTTAGGTTAGGTTAGGTCACGCTCAGGTTAGGTTAGGTTAGGTCACGCTCAGGTTAGGTTAGGTTAGGTCACGCTCAGGTTAGGTTAGGTTAGGTCACGCTCAGGTTAGGTTAGGTTAGGTCACGCTCAGGTTAGGTTAGGTTAGGTCACGCTCAGGTTAGGTTAGGTTAGGTTAGGTTAGGTTAGGTTAGGTTAGGTTTTTTTTTTTTTTTTTTTTTTTTTTTTGTTTTGGCAGGAGTGGGAAATCCTCATGGACACCCAAGCCACCTCACGAGTGAGATGGCTTGGGTAGTGTCGGACTCTTACCGACTAAAACCACACTCCTGCCCCGGCGTGAGCCCCTGCCGTACTGGTTACGCAGGGATTTTGCAATGGGCTGTTTCTATTGTATTGCGCCTTACATGTCTTACTATGTTCGGTATATTCGGTATAATATGAAATCCAAATTTTTAATTTTCGCTACTCTATTTAAAAGTCTATTTTATGCATCTATTTATTAAAATTAATTATTTATCCTATAACTTGACACCTCTATTTATTTCTAATATTTACTTGTTTCACTATTTTTATTATATATTCTATAAATTTTGATCTAGTTTTCTTATTCACAATGTGCACGCTTAATTTATCTTTCGTGATTTGGTCTCCGATTACCATTTCTAGGTTGTGTCTGTGGGAGCCATATACAGGGCACTCCGTCAGGAGGTGGAGGACAGTCTCTTGTGTGTCGGGGTCGCAGGCGCACGCTGGGTTCTCCTTGCACTTGAAGCGAGTCAAGTATTCGGAGAACCCACCGTGCCCTGTTAGGGCTTGGGTCAGGTCTTTCGTCATCTCCATCTTACGCACCGTCCTGTACGCCGCGATCGCACAGGGGAAAAACAGTTTGGTGGTGGCCGCCGTTTCTCCCGTACAGTATCTCCGGTTCCATTCGCCCAGCGTCTCCATTCGGATCATTCGCTTGGCGAATGAAACCGGGCATCTGTCGTAGTCGGGTGCACGCTTGGACTTCAAGGCAGCCTCCTTCGCGAGCGAGTCGGCTCTCTCGTTACCCTCCAGCCCCGCATGAGCTTTTATCCAGAACAAGGAGACGCTCTTGTTCTGGATATTGCTGCTGCGGATGGCGTCTCTAGTTTCTACTGCGAGAGGGTGGAGGGCTTCGGGGTTCACGACCGTTTGGAGGGCTGCCATGGAGTCGCTGTAGATAGCGAACGCCGTCTCGGTCCTTCGGAGGACTTCTTTTGTGGCTTCGCAGAGGGCAAGGAGCTCAGCCTGGTAGACGGTACTGTAAGACGGCAGAACAAGCTTTCGGGTCTTCGTCTCGGCCGCGCCAGTCCATACTGATAGCGCGGCTCCGACTTTACCCTCGATCTTGCTGCCGTCTGTGAAAATACGCACCGCGTAATCGCAGTGGTTGCTATATTGTTCCTCGTCTACCAGGCGTCGCAGTTCCATGTCCCTCTGCTCCGCCGGATGTGGTGCCTCTAGTGCCGATGCCATTTGCTCGATCTCCCTGCCCGCCAGCGCGGGATGGGACACTACCCCCTTCTTGGCCTCATACAACGAGGCCGCCTCCCGGATTCGGAGGTCGAGAGGGAGTATCCCAGCCAGCACCAGTGCTGCGTTCAGGGAGACCGTGCGATAGGCACGGCACAGCTTCTGAGCGAAGCTCCTCTGGACGGCGTTCAGCTTCTTCTGCACCCCGACTTTACTCGCGGCCGGCGACCACGCACTCGCCGCGTACAGGACGATGGGCTCCACTGCAGCTGTGTAAATGCAGCGGATCACTTCTGGATGGAGACCCCAACTGACCCTCGCAGCCCTCGACAACTGCTTGTATATACCGACGGCGCGGGAGCAAACGTTTGCGACGTGGGTGTTGAAGGTCAACTTGTGGTCGATGGTGAGACCGAGCAACTTGATCTCCTCCGACATGCCAATGTCGACTCCGCCCATCCTCAGACATGGGGTGTCGCGTTTAAGCTTCCGCGTGATGAGCATTGCTTTCGTCTTATGCGGTGCGAACTTTAGCTTATTCGCGACACCCCACGCCCGGACATACTCGAGGGCGGCATTGGCATGCCTTTGGACCTCAAGTGCAGTCCCCCCATCGAACACAAGGACGACGTCGTCCGCAAACGCCTGACATTGGACCCCCCTGCTCTCCAGCCCTTTGAGCAGAGGATCCAGCAGGAGGTTCCACAGTATGGGACCACCGATAGACCCCTGGACGCATCCTTTCCCGGTCCTGGTCTCGTGCTCCGCTCCCGCATATCGGACTCTCACCACTCTCTCGGACAAGTAACTGTCGATGACCCGCCTCAAGTTTACAGGACACTTTTCCTCAGCCAGACGCACTCTAATAGCCGGCCACCATGCGCTGTCGAAGGCTCCCTCAATGTCCAGGGACACAACCGTAACAAGCCTCTTCTCAGAGAGTCTGCCACGGATGTACCCCATCAGGGCGTAGAGGGAGTCTTCGGTGCTCCTCTGGGGCATGAAGCCGTACTGGCGAGTACTCATCCTGGGCAACAGATAAAACTTGAGTCGGGCTACCAACATCTTCTCGAACATCTTGCCGAGTACAGGCAAAAGACCAATCGGCCTGTATGATTTCGGAGTGGTGTAGTCCTCCTTTGCGGGCTTGCGGAGTACCACGACCGTTGCTTCCTTCCAGGACCGCGGAAAGTATCCATGCGCCAGGCACTTGTTAAACAAGCGCAGAACCAGGTCTGGGTCGTGGTGGATCGTGTGGCCCCATATGTCCGCCGTTAGACCGTCGGAACCGGGGGCTTTTTTGGGGTTGAACGAGGAAGCCGCTCGCTTCAGCTCGTTGAGAATGAAGGGGGGGTCCAAAGGCTCAACTTGGTTCCCCCCATTCACCTCTTCCGCTCGTTGCCGCATCCTTTTATGCTCCTCGTTTTCCCCCTCCGTACGGTCTTCCGGGTAGAACGTCTCCGCTAGAAACCTCGCTGAGGCCTCTGGGTCCAATGTCCTTGCGTCCCTCACCATCGGCAAGTCCTCCTGCCTCTTCTCCGTCCTGCGGATCACCCTGTAGATCCCTTCCCAGACACCTTCCCTGTCCTGCTTCTCGCAGAAACCCTTCCAGCTCTCGACCTGAGCTTTGACCACTGCCAACTCATACTCCTCTTTCTTTTTCAGGTACTCCTCAACAACCTTTTGCCTCCGGACTGGCGCTGCACATCGGATCCTCCGCTTATGGGTGACGACCTGTCTCTTCAGGCCAGCGAGTTCATCGGACCACCACGGCACGGTTACCTTCTCTACTTGCTTCTTTTTGGGCATCATGTGCGCACACGTCTGTTGCACAGTTTGTGTGAGCTTTTGGACTACCAGGTCTATACGTTCCGAGCTGTCGATGCTATCGATCAGCTCGGACGTAATGTAATTTTCCGTTTTAATTTTGGCCAGTTTCTTACGAAACTGGCCCCAATTAACTTTTCTTGTGTTGTAGACTCTGGTAGTCCGGCTCACCATGATGCCCGAAGACTTTACGAGGTTTATGTTGAACTCTATGCCGTTGTGATCCGACCCTGTCAAATCGTCGACGACTCGCCAGCCATCTATCACCGTCAGCATATCCGATGTGCAGGTTGTGACGTCGACGCAGCTAGTGTAACGTCTGTCACCCCTAACTACGTCGAAGGTTGGAGTTTCCCCTGTATTGAGTACTTGCAGTCCAAGCTGGTCGAGAGCTGCCAGCATCTCGTCGCCTCTGCTATTCGTCTCGCTGCTGCCCCACCAGATACTCCAGGCGTTGGCATCTCCTCCCATTATGAGCTTATGCGGGCCGGTCTCGCTTTCGATCTTCCTGAGCGTGTCCAGGTATGGCCCCAAGGGCTGATCTGGCTCAAAGTAGAACGAGACCAGCGTGAGCTTCCAGGCACCGGTTTGGATCCCCACCACGACGATGTTATCCGTGGTGAGTTCTGGGTACTGCCTTACGGTTATGTTTGGGTCAAAGACGGCGATTGCCGCTTTGACAGTCCCTTCTCCTTGCCTGGTGCTCTGAAAGATTCTCACGCCTCTGGTCCCGCTCATCCTTTTAGCGTTGCCGACGTAGGGCTCCTGGATCAACGCTGCAGTTGCCTTGCGCTTCTCGGCCTCGATCATAAGCTCATGGGTCGCCAGCTTCTTCCTTTGGAGATTCGCCTGGAGTATTTTGTGCGGCATTTTTCTCATTGGGACCACCTTAGCAGTAGGCAACGGACGCGCGTGCCAGCCTGTCCCACTTGACCCGGATAGGACACTCGGGGCTAAATGCGTTGTGGTCCGACCTCTCCATCTTCGCCTTGACGCAGTTACGGCACTTAGGGGTATCTGCCTTAAGCCACTGGGCACATTCTACTCGGAGGTGTGGGCCCCCACAATGACTGCATAGGTCGGCAGGCTCTTTACAGAGCCGCCGGCCATGCCCATATCCCAAACACCTCGTGCATTGCACCAGTGGCGACTGGTCGTCGACAAAGACGGTCTGGAGGTCGATACGCGCCTTCCCCTTGTCCAGCATCCTGCTCCAGATTCTCGGGGACGTGCTGACCACCACGTTGCTGGTCTGAGGGTTCCTTGCGTTTCGCCTATATTTTACGGCAAGGCGATCCTCCCCTTTGTCGAGGCCATGAAAAACGTCCCGGTTTTGATTTCGTAGCGCCCTCAGCACTTCCTCGTCAGAGTGAATTCGGAGGACGCCCCGGAAAACTAGCATCGGATCTTTGTTCTTCATCTCCTCGACAACGAGGTGATCTCCTGCCTTCTCCAATTTTTCCCGAACCCTACTTCTTTCTTCTGCTGACCGACAGCCCATTATAATCTTGCTGTCTTTGGCCTTCCTCACGCTCTCTATTTCGAGTCCACCATCTTTAGCGTTTACCGCTTCTCTTATTTTTGTCAGGACCTCTTCACCCGTGTCCCCTTCATTTTTCGACGTCACCACTATGGAGTGCAGTGCGGTCCTTCCTGGGGTCTGCCTTTTCGGTGGACCCGCTGCTACACTCGCATAGGTGGCCGTCTTTTCCAGCAGTTCCCCCTGTCTCTCCATCGCTACCTGGAGCCTCTCCATCCTTTCGCTGCTCTCCTTCACCAGCGCGCTATGCTCCGCTAGTGAAGCGAGCAACGAAGTAAACTCCTGGGAGGACTCCATTCTCTCCGGCGGAGCTGTGGCCTCGATGACCTCTGTCGCCACTAACTCAGCCCCCTTGACTTGAGTTTTAGCCGCCGCCTCTTCCTTTACCAGTTGGTATAACCGTTCCACCGACTGGGTGATCCCGGCCTTCAGGTCTGACCTCAGATTGCGCGAGTCGTTTAAATGCGACTTCGCGCGCAGGAGGCAGTTCCGGGCCTCGGTCACCCGGTCGGTGGGTTTAAGAGGCTGGTGTTGTTGGCTCGCTCCCGGCGATCCTCCCGCCACTTCAGCGGATGTTCTCCGCGCAGCAATCTTAGCTTCCAATGGAGGCGCCACTCTCCGCGTGGGCTTTGGGAGGGTCGCCGCGACCTGAGCAGCCTTCTTGGGCAAAGGGGCGGGCACTGTAGAAGGGAGCTGGGCTTCCGCCACCTTCAAGATCTCCTTTCCGCTCTCCCCCTCCCCAATGCTTCGCCTCACACTCGAGGCCTGAATTGAAGCACTGGGAGGGGAGGCTTCCCTATCTCCATTCGATGGAGAGACATGGGGATCTGTGGGGGTCTTCTTTGCAGGTGTCCTTGCGAGGAACATGATGGTGGGATTAAAATAAGTAAATAAATAATTATTAAATTAAACGATTACAAATATTACAATAAATTTGGTTGGCTCAATAAAACCGTGTCGAATTAAATATAGTTAAAAACGATCCCTGTACAGGGGGGATCGATGGGTCACTCACGAGCTGGCTAAAAAGTGCCAGTCCTGTCAAGTTGATAAAAGCGGTTCAGGCTCTCGTCAGAGTCCCTGTACGCGCGCAGACACGTCAGTCGTCACTAAACAGTATGTACGTGTCCACAGGTATATATAAAAGCTAAAACTAGAATTAAAATTTTTCGCCACTCCGAAAAGTTTACCTACCCAAGCGAGTAAAGGGTGGGTGGGGGGGCAATTTTTTGAATTTCTGCAGCAGCTATCCGCGCGTGCGAGGTGTCAAAACACGCGTCTCGGCGCGAGCTGTCGAAATATGGAGAAAACGGAGGTAAGTGCCGAACAAAAATTTGAAAATATAGCCAAAAAGGATGTTTTTTAAGGAAAAATTTGGTTAAATTTGAAAATTTTGTACTACGCTGCGGCGCTCTGGTTCGCGAAAAGCGGTGCAGAGTGCAGGTACGGCAGGTAAGTAATTTATGAAATACTAATATGAAGTGTTTCGGAGGGAAAAAGTCGAGTAGGTCGAATTTTTTATATGAAAATTTTGAATAAAATAAAATTTGTATGGAAAATTATTTTCCACGCGTCTAGGTCAGTCAAATTAGGTGTAGACGTTAGAGAGAGCCTAATCAAGCTTAAATTAGCTGAAAACCGCTTCAAAATGCGTCACCGGGATGCAAAGTTATAACGATTTGTTGGTTTTCCTTCACAGCTTAGGTGGAATTTGCGTGAATTTTTCTAAGTGTGGAAAATAAAACAATTAAATTTTTTGAATTTCTACAGCAGCTATCCGCGCGTGCGAGGTGTCAAAACACGCGTCTCGGCGCGAGCTGTCGAAATATGGAGAAAACGGAGGTAAGTGCCGAACAAAAATTTGAAAATATAGCCAAAAAGGATGTTTTTTAAGGAAAAATTTGGTTAAATTTGAAAATTTTGTACTACGCTGCGGCGCTCTGGTTCGCGAAAAGCGGTGCAGAGTGCAGGTACGGCAGGTAAGTAATTTATGAAATACTAATATGAAGTGTTTCGGAGGGAAAAAGTCGAGTAGGTCGAATTTTTTATATGAAAATTTTGAATAAAATAAAATTTGTATGGAAAATTATTTTCCACGCGTCTAGGTCAGTCAAATTAGGTGTAGACGTTAGAGAGAGCCTAATCAAGCTTAAATTAGCTGAAAACCGCTTCAAAATGCGTCACCGGGATGCAAAGTTATAACCGGTTAGGTTAGGTTAGGTTAGGTTAGGTTAGGTTAGGTTAGGTTAGGTTAGGTTAGGTTGGGGTGCGTGGTCAGAAACCTCCTCGTGTGCCCGGTGGCTGCTGGTCCCTTATGGATACGTCCGGGGGGAACAGCAGTTGCTCGGGCCGGTGCACCCTGGGCACGGGCAATAGCTTCTGAGCTCCCGGAGGCTATTGTCTGTGGCGAATTCTGACCATGGGGGGGTGGCCAGTTGGCCATGGGAGGGAGGGCTCTTCCCCGCCCTCTCATCTAGGAGAGGGCATGGTGGAACGAGCCTTGTAGGGGCGACGGGTTTGTCAGCTGGCAATAGCCGGCTGACGAACCCGTGCTGCGGAGGACGCGGCGCGGCACACCCTTGGGTATTGACGGCTCAGTCTGGGCCGCGCCGCGGTTTGATTGCGGGGATCGACCGGGGCCTCTCGCTTCCCGGCGTGTTGCGTTCCGTTCCCCAGGGCGGAGCGCGCCGCGCTGGGAGGCGAGGGATCTTGGGCTGCGGTCGCCTCCTTTTGCGAGAACGTAATCGCAAAGGGAGGCGGCGGAGCGCGCGCGGGAGGATGGCCCTCTCGCTGCGCCTCTGTGGGCGAGGAGGAGGTCGGAGCGGAAACCGGCTTTCCCTCCTCGTGGTGGTGTGGGCGGGCGGCAGGCGCGGGGGGGGCGCCTCCGCCCGCGTTGCACTCCACACCACCTGCGGGACATTCGTGCGGGGCCCGCCGCGGTGAAGGCGGGCGATCGTCGGAGGGGTACTGGAGGTAAAGGCTATGCCGGTTTCCCAGTGCCCTTCCACTCAGACGATGCGGGAATGCCGCTGGGTTGTTTTAGTGGGTATACCGGGCTTGCCCGGGGAGTCCCACATAGCCCCCCATTCCCCCAAATGGGCGTGGTATGCGTAATTGCATTTTTTCCCAGCGCAAAAAAAAAAAAAAAAAAAAAGGTTAGGTTAGGTTAGGTTAGGTTAGGTTAGGTTAGGTTAGGTTAGGTTAGGTTAGGTTAGGTTAGGTTAGGTTAGGTTAGGTTAGGTTAGGTTAGGTTAGGTTAGGTTAGGTTAGGTTAGGTTAGGTTAGGTTAGGTTAGGTTAGGTTAGGTTAGGTTAGGTTAGGTTAGGTTAGGTTAGGTTAGGTTAGGTTAGGTTAGGTTAGGTTAGGTTAGGTTAGGTTAGGTTAGGTTAGGTTAGGTTAGGTTAGGTTAGGTTAGGTTAGGTTAGGTTAGGTTAGGTTAGGTTAGGTTAGGTTAGGTTAGGTTAGGTTAGGTTAGGTTAGGTTAGGTTAGGTTAGGTTAGGTTAGGTTAGGTTAGGTTAGGTTAGGTTAGGTTAGGTTAGGTTAGGTTAGGTTAGGTTAGGTTAGGTTAGGTTAGGTTAGGTTAGGTTAGGTTAGGTTAGGTTAGGTTAGGTTAGGTTAGGTTAGGTTAGGTTAGGTTAGGTTAGGTTAGGTTAGGTTAGGTTAGGTTAGGTTAGGTTAGGTTAGGTTAGGTTAGGTTAGGTTAGGTTAGGTTAGGTTAGGTTAGGTTAGGTTAGGTTAGGTTAGGTTAGGTTAGGTTAGGTTAGGTTAGGTTAGGTTAGGTTAGGTTAGGTTAGGTTAGGTTAGGTTAGGTTTTTTTTTTTTTTTTTTTTTTTTTTTTTTTTTTTTTTTTTTCAAATCTTATACCTCCCCCATGAGTGGAGTCTAGTCTGTACTGCATTCGTTCTAGTTCTATCATTTATTCCTCTCGCACTTTCATTCTGCATACTGTATCTTTCTTACATTCATCATCATTTATACCTAATGGGTGGGACTCCCAACTATCAGCTACTTGCTGCCTAGTCTTCTTTATGTTGTTCTTTATTTATTTTGCGTTTGGGGTAATAACCAATGACACAGTTATTTATTTAGGACTACAGATTCTTATACCTATTTTACAGTTCACATTTTTATATATATTCTTATCTCTACACATGTACTACTTTCTATAATTTCTATTTTACTACATAAATTTATCCATATTACTGCCTATCCTATACATTTATCCTTATTCTACCTTACAATGTGTTTCTTACTACAAGTATCTTATTATCTATTCTTACTTCTAGGCATTATTCTTAGAGCTAATTTTACATTTATTTATATATTATATTATATTTATAGGCTGTCAGATACATTCTGTCAGTATTTCGCTTACACATTATACAATTTTTTACACTTAAAGTTTCCAATGCTTAATATTAATATTCTACATAATATCACTTAAGCATTGTTTGCTTGTGCACTTTTGTTTCGCTTTATCACCTTTTCCGCTATTTTGACGCAATACTCCAAGAATTTGTCTCTTTTTTTGCCTACCATGATTTGTGAGATGTTATTGGCGTCGAGTTTTACGTCCAGAGCTTGTTCGGCCTCTAGTTTGTCCCTCGCGAACACGGGACACTCGAATAATATATGTGGCACCGTTTCGTCGGCTTCGGGGTCGCAAATGCACGATGGACTCTCCTTACACTTGAAACGGTACAAGTATGCGGAGAATCCACCGTGCCCCGTCATGATCTGAGTGATCGTATTAGTGATTTTTATCTTCCTAATAATCCTGTAGGCAGCCACCGCATCCGGGAAAAACAATTTGGTCCCTGAGGCAGTTGTACCGGAGCTGTATCTGCGGTTCCATTCGTCAAGCGATGCCATACGAATGCATCGCTTGACGTACGAAACCGGGCACAGGTCATAGTCGGGCTTCCGTTTGGAACCTTCAGCGGCCGCCTTGGCCAGTTCGTCGGCCCTCTCGTTTCCCTCCAAACCCGCGTGTGCCTTTATCCAAAACAAGGTAACAGCCTTGTTTTGGGTGGTGATGGATTTAATGTTGGCCCTTGTCTCCACCGCTAATGGGTGGTGTCTGTCATAATTTTGGATGGTTTGGAGGGCTGCCATGGAGTCGCTGAAGATTCCAAACGACTGCGCACTGTTTTTGATGATCTGCCTGGTCGCGACGCATATTGCCAGAAGCTCGGCCTGGTAAACAGTGGCGTAGTGTGGGAGAGCAAGTTTGAGGGCTTTGGTCTCAGCGTCGCCTCTCCACATGGAGAGCGCCGCACCTACTTTGCCCCCAATCTTGCTCCCGTCCGTGTAGATACGAACTTCATGTTCGTTCTGAGCATCAAGTTGCTCTTGGTTTACCAGGCTGATGAGTTCCAGCTCAGCGCGCTCCGCAGGGTGTGGGGCTTCCATTGCCGAGGCGGCCTGCTCGACGCTCCTATCGCCAAGTGCTGGCTGGGGCACCCCCCTCCTGGCCTCATACAAAGATGCTGCCTCTCGAACTCGGAGGTCGAGAGGTAGTATCCCAGCCAGCACCAACGCAGAGTTCAAGGAGACCGTCCGGTAAGCCTTACACAGTTTTTGTGCTATGCCGCGCTGTACTGCTCCCAACTGCCTCATGACACCCAGCTTCCCGACGGCTGGGGCCCATACGCTGGCCGCGTACAGGATTACTGGTTCGACGGTTGCCACATATATTATCCTGATGACCTCGGGGTGAAGCCCCCAGCTGGACTTCGCTGCTCTGGTCAGCTGTTTGTGGATTCCTATTGCCCGCCTGCACACGTTTGCGACGTGCGTGTTAAAGGTAAGCTTTTCGTCGATGGTGACACCCAGGATCTTGATCTCCTGGGACATGGCAATGTCGACCCCGCCCATGCTCAGGCGTGGGGTGTCATACTTTAGCTTTCGAGTGATGACCATCGCGTTGGTCTTTTGCGGAGCAAATTTCAACTTATTTTGTACACCCCACGTCCGAACATGTTCGAGAGCGGCATTGGCACGTCCCTGGATCTCCATCGATGTGTCACCATCGAAGATCAGCACTACGTCGTCCGCAAAGGCCTGGCAATAGTCATCCCTAGCCTCCAGACTTTTTAAGAGCGGGTCCAGCAACAGATTCCACAAAATTGGTCCCCCTATCGAGCCCTGGACGCATCCCTTGCTTGTGCTCTTTGCGTATTCTTCGTCTGCGTATCTAACCCTAACCCTTCTATTTTGGAGATAGCTGTCGATGACCCTCCTCAAGCCGACTGGACACTTTTCCTCAGCCAGACGGACTCTTATGGCTGGCCACCAGGCACTGTCGAAAGCTCCCTCTATGTCCAGCGATATCATGACTACAATTTTCTTTTGTTCCAGCTTGCTGCGTATATATTGCATTAGGACATAGAGGGAGTCCTCCGTACTCCTCTGGGGCATGAATCCGTACTGACGAGTACTCATCCGTGGGATCAGGTGGAACTTGAGGCGGGCCACCAACATCTTCTCGTAAATCTTACCTAGAATTGGTAAAAGGCCGATCGGTCTGTACGCCTTTGGGACGCTGTAGTTTTCCTTGCCCGGTTTTTTAAGGACGATGACTACCGCCTCCTTCCAGATTTCGGGGAAGTGGTGGCACCTCAGGCAACCGTTCATGAGAGCAAGGGCGACCTCGGGGGCACCCCCGATGGCGCGGCAACAAATATCGGCGGTGAAGCCGTCCGCTCCCGGAGCTTTTTTGGGGTTAAAAGATTTGCACGACGCCATCAGTTCGGCCATTGTGAATGGTGGCTCGCATGGGTCACCATGCGATCCAACATTCACAACGTCAGCCCTTTCTCTCACGAGACGGTGGTGTGCGCTGTCACCTTCCGCTTGGTCTTCAGGATAGAAGGTGTTGGCCAATAGTTCGACTGAACCCTTCGTGTCCAGCACCGTCCCATCCTTCACCAGCGGTTGGTCCTCACCCCTTCCCTTTGTCCTCCCTATCACACGGTAGATACCCTCCCAAACCCCTTCCCTATCCTGTTTGGCGCAGAAGGTCTTCCAACTCTCGATCATGTCTTTGGCTGCTTCTGTTTCATACTCAACTTTATGTTTCAGGTAATCTTCAACGACCATCGATCTACGGACCGGTGCGGCGCATCTGATTCTGTTTTTCCTGGTAGAGACTCCCCGCTTCATCCTCTCGAGTTTCTCAGACCACCACGGCAAGGTAAGGACTTCTTTGGTCTTCCGCAAAGGCATCGATGAGGCGCAAGCGTCTCTGACTGCTTGCGTGTATGTATTTAAAATGTCATTAATTTGGTTACTTGTGTTTAAATTGTCTATTTCTTTTTTGTTAATTTTATTCTCAAGCATTAATTGGCTGAGTTTCTCACGAAACTCAGTCCAATTCGCCTTTTTTGTATTGAAAGTCCTTGTAGTTCTATTTATTCTGATGCCTTTTGACCTCTTCAGTCCTATGTTAAATACAATGCCGTTGTGATCTGAGCTCGTGAGTCCCTCGTCGACTCTCCAGTCGTCCACCAGGTCCAACAGATCAGTTGAGCATGCCGTGATATCCACGAAGCTGCTGTAGCGCCTTCCCCCTCTAATCGTGTCGAAGGTCGGAATTTCCCCTGCGTTGAGTATGTTCAGACTCAGCTCATCGAGGACTTCAGACACTTCTTCGCCCCTACTGTCGATGGTCAGGCTTCCCCACCAGGTACTCTTTGCGTTGACATCTCCTCCAATAATCAACATCCTGGGACCTACCACTCCCTCAACACGTTTGAGGTGCTCCAGGTACGGTCCCACTGGCTGGTCCGGTTCAAAGTACAGAGAGACGAGCGTGATCGTCCAGGCACTGGTCCTTATCCCCACCACGGTGATGTTGTTCGTGGTGAGTTCCGGGTACTGTATGACCGTGAGGTCGTTATCGAAGACCGCTATTGCGGCCTTGACAGTCCCACTTCCGGAATCAGTGCTCTGGAAGATACGCACGCCCCTGCGGTCCCCGACAACCTTAGCCCCGCCGACGTATGGTTCTTGGAGGAGAGCAACGGCGACTCCGCGCTTCGCGGATTCTAATAGAAGCTCGGGTTAGGTTAGGTTAGGTTAGGTTAGGTTAGGTTAGGTTAGGTTAGGTTAGGTTAGGTTAGGTTAGGTTAGGTTAGGTTAGGTTAGGTTAGGTTAGGTTAGGTTAGGTTAGGTTAGGTTAGGTTAGGTTAGGTTAGGTTAGGTTAGGTTAGGTTAGGTTAGGTTAGGTTAGGTTAGGTTAGGTTAGGTTAGGTTAGGTTAGGTTAGGTTAGGTTAGGTTAGGTTAGGTTAGGTTAGGTTAGGTTAGGTTAGGTTAGGTTAGGTTAGGTTAGGTTAGGTTTTTTTTTTTTTTTTTTTTTTTATTTTTTTTTTTTTTTATCCTTCTACCTCCAACGTAAATCGGAGACTATGCTCAAGCTATACATTCACTCCAGTTCTATCATTTATTCTTCTCGCACTTTCATTCTGCATACTGTTTCTTTCTATCATTCTATCATCTTTCTTACTAAGGGTGGGATGCCCTTATTCTATCTATTCTGTCTAACTATCATTGTAATTTTCTTTATTTAAGGAAGACAACAACGGGTAGCTTTTTTTTTTTTTTATTTTTATACAATTTTCTTATTTTTACCTTAGTCTACTTCTTAATTCTAATACATATTTTTAGCTTTTTTCTTTTTTACATATTTTCTTACTTTAAATTACATCTAATGCTTACATACATTCTTTGTAATTTTTGTTTTATAGGGGGCCTTATGTCTATTCTAATTTTATTCTACTTATGACTATTTTACATCTGCTTTTACATTTATTACAATATTGTTCCAATTTTACTTATTCTAAGGTCACATTTCGATTAATGCTTGGCGACAATATTCTACACGATATTGCGCAAACATCTTTTTCTTAGACAGTTTTATTTCTATCAATGACTTTTTTGCATACTTTAGTACAATACTGTATAAACAAACCTCTTTTCATGCTCGACAGTAGGCCCGGCGCATTACTGGCATTTAATGTAGCATCGAGCAATTGTTCAGCGTCGAATCGCTCCCTTCCAAAAACCGGGCATTCGAACAATACATGAGTTACAGTTTCCGCCACTGCCGGGTCACATATGCACGATGGGCTCTCCTTGCACTTAAAACGGTGCAAGTACTGCGAGAACCCACCGTGCCCCGTCATAACTTGTGTTACTATATTGTTTATATCAATTTTCCTAACAATCTTGAAGGCCGCCACTGCGTCCGGGAAGAACAGCTTCGTTCCTGAGGCCGTTTCCCCAGCTTTGTATCGCCGGTTCCACTCGTCAAGCGTTGCCGTTCGAATGCATCGCTTGACGTGAGAAACCGGGCACAGGTCATAATCCGGCTTTCGCTTGGAATTTCCAGCGGCCTCCTTTGCCAACTCGTCGGCCCTCTCATTCCCTTCCAGACCGGCATGAGCTTTTATCCAGAACAAGGTTAGGACCTTGTTCTGGTTTGATATTGTTCTGATGTTTGATCTTGTCTCTACTGCCAGGTGGTGGTGCCGGTCGTGGTTCTGAATGGTCTGGAGGGCCGCCATGGAGTCACTGAAGATTCCAAACGAATGCGCGCTGTGCTTCAGGATTACCCTGGTCGCGACGCATACTGCCAAGAGTTCAGCCTGGTAAACCGTAGAGTACTGTGGCAGTGAAAGTTTGAGGGTCTTGGTTTCGACGTCACCAGTCCAAATGGATAGTGCCGCCCCCACCCGACCCCCAATCTTGCTCCCATCCGTAAATACACGTACATTTAGTTCTCTCTGGGCATCGAGTTGCTCTTGGTTTACCAGGCTGACGATCTTCAGCTCGGCGCGCTCCGCAGGGTGTGGGGCATCCATTGCCGACGCGGCTTGCTCGACCTCCCTGTCACCAAGTGCTGGCTGAGGCACGCCCCTCCTGGCTTCATACAGTGATGCCGCCTCTCGAACACGAAGGTCGAGAGGGAGTAGAGTTTAGAGAAACCGTGCGGTACGCCTTACACAGCTTCTGAGCGATCCCTCTTGGTTAGGTTAGGTTAGGTTAGGTTAGGTTAGGTTAGGTTAGGTTAGGTTAGGTTAGGTTAGGTTAGGTTAGGTTAGGTTAGGTTAGGTTAGGTTAGGTTAGGTTAGGTTAGGTTAGGTTAGGTTAGGTTAGGTTAGGTTAGGTTAGGTTAGGTTAGGTTAGGTTAGGTTAGGTTAGGTTAGGTTAGGTTAGGTTAGGTTAGGTTAGGTTAGGTTAGGTTAGGTTAGGTTAGGTTAGGTTAGGTTAGGTTAGGTTAGGTTAGGTTAGGTTAGGTTAGGTTAGGTTAGGTTAGGTTAGGTTAGGTTAGGTTAGGTTAGGTTAGGTTAGGTTAGGTTAGGTTAGGTTAGGTTAGGTTAGGTTAGGTTAGGTTAGGTTAGGTTAGGTTAGGTTAGGTTAGGTTAGGTTAGGTTAGGTTAGGTTAGGTTAGGTTAGGTTAGGTTAGGTTAGGTTAGGTTAGGTTAGGTTAGGTTAGGTTAGATTAGGTTAGGTTAGGTTAGGTTAGGTTAGGTTAGGTTAGGTTAGGTTAGGTTAGGTTAGGTTAGGTTAGGTTAGGTTAGGTTAGGTTAGGTTAGGTTAGGTTAGGTTAGGTTAGGTTAGGTTAGGTTAGGTTAGGTTAGGTTAGGTTAGGTTAGGTTAGGTTAGGTTAGGTTAGGTTAGGCTAGGTTAGGTTAGGTTAGGTTAGGTTAGGTTAGGTTAGGTTAGGTTAGGTTAGGTTAGGTTAGGTTAGGTTAGGTTAGGTTAGGTTAGGTTAGGTTAGGTTAGGTTAGGTTAGGTTAGGTTAGGTTAGGTTAGGTTAGGTTAGGTTAGGTTAGGTTAGGTTAGGTTAGGTTAGGTTAGGTTAGGTTAGGTTAGGTTAGGTTAGGTTAGGTTAGGTTAGGTTAGGTTAGGTTAGGTTAGGTTAGGTTAGGTTAGGTTAGGTTAGGTTAGGTTAGGTTAGGTTAGGTTAGGTTAGGTTAGGTTAGGTTAGGTTAGGTTAGGTTAGGTTAGGTTAGGTTAGGTTAGGTTAGGTTAGGTTAGGTTAGGTTAGGTTAGGTTAGGTTAGGTTAGGTTAGGTTAGGTTAGATTAGGTTAGGTTAGGTTAGGTTAGGTTAGGTTAGGTTAGGTTAGGTTAGGTTAGGTTAGGTTAGGTTAGGTTAGGTTAGGTTAGGTTAGGTTAGGTTAGGTTAGGTTAGGTTAGGTTAGGTTAGGTTAGGTTAGGTTAGGTTAGGTTAGGTTAGGTTAGGTTAGGTTAGGTTAGGTTAGGTTAGGTTAGGTTAGGTTAGGTTAGGTTAGGTTAGGTTAGGTTAGGTTAGGTTAGGTTAGGTTAGGTTAGGTTAGGTTAGGTTAGGTTAGGTTAGGTTAGGTTAGGTTAGGTTAGGTTAGGTTAGGTTAGGTTAGGTTAGGTTAGGTTAGGTTAGGTTAGGTTAGGTTAGGTTAGGTTAGGTTAGGTTAGGTTAGGTTAGGTTAGGTTAGGTTAGGTTAGGTTAGGTTAGGTTAGGTTAGGTTAGGTTAGGTTAGGTTAGGTTAGGTTAGGTTAGGTTAGGTTAGGTTAGGTTAGGTTAGGTTAGGTTAGGTTAGGTTAGGTTAGGTTAGGTTAGGTTAGGTTAGGTTAGGTTAGGTTAGGTTAGGTTAGGTTAGGTTAGGTTAGGTTAGGTTAGGTTAGATTAGGTTTTTTTTTTTTTTTTTTTTTTTTTTTTTTTTTTTTTTTTTTCAAATCTTATACCTCCCCCATGAGTGGAGTCTAGTCTGTACTGCATTCGTTCTAGTTCTATCATTTATTCCTCTCGCACTTTCATTCTGCATACTGTATCTTTCTTACATTCATCATCATTTATACCTAATGGGTGGGACTCCCAACTATCAGCTACTTGCTGCCTAGTCTTCTTTATGTTGTTCTTTATTTATTTTGCGTTTGGGGTAATAACCAATGACACAGTTATTTATTTAGGACTACAGATTCTTATACCTATTTTACAGTTCACATTTTTATATATATTCTTATCTCTACACATGTACTACTTTCTATAATTTCTATTTTACTACATAAATTTATCCATATTACTGCCTATCCTATACATTTATCCTTATTCTACCTTACAATGTGTTTCTTACTACAAGTATCTTATTATCTATTCTTACTTCTAGGCATTATTCTTAGAGCTAATTTTACATTTATTTATATATTATATTATATTTATAGGCTGTCAGATACATTCTGTCAGTATTTCGCTTACACATTATACAATTTTTTACACTTAAAGTTTCCAATGCTTAATATTAATATTCTACATAATATCACTTAAGCATTGTTTGCTTGTGCACTTTTGTTTCGCTTTATCACCTTTTCCGCTATTTTGACGCAATACTCCAAGAATTTGTCTCTTTTTTTGCCTACCATGATTTGTGAGATGTTATTGGCGTCGAGTTTTACGTCCAGAGCTTGTTCGGCCTCTAGTTTGTCCCTCGCGAACACGGGACACTCGAATAATATATGTGGCACCGTTTCGTCGGCTTCGGGGTCGCAAATGCACGATGGACTCTCCTTACACTTGAAACGGTACAAGTATGCGGAGAATCCACCGTGCCCCGTCATGATCTGAGTGATCGTATTAGTGATTTTTATCTTCCTAATAATCCTGTAGGCAGCCACCGCATCCGGGAAAAACAATTTGGTCCCTGAGGCAGTTGTACCGGAGCTGTATCTGCGGTTCCATTCGTCAAGCGATGCCATACGAATGCATCGCTTGACGTACGAAACCGGGCACAGGTCATAGTCGGGCTTCCGTTTGGAACCTTCAGCGGCCGCCTTGGCCAGTTCGTCGGCCCTCTCGTTTCCCTCCAAACCCGCGTGTGCCTTTATCCAAAACAAGGTAACAGCCTTGTTTTGGGTGGTGATGGATTTAATGTTGGCCCTTGTCTCCACCGCTAATGGGTGGTGTCTGTCATAATTTTGGATGGTTTGGAGGGCTGCCATGGAGTCGCTGAAGATTCCAAACGACTGCGCACTGTTTTTGATGATCTGCCTGGTCGCGACGCATATTGCCAGAAGCTCGGCCTGGTAAACAGTGGCGTAGTGTGGGAGAGCAAGTTTGAGGGCTTTGGTCTCAGCGTCGCCTCTCCACATGGAGAGCGCCGCACCTACTTTGCCCCCAATCTTGCTCCCGTCCGTGTAGATACGAACTTCATGTTCGTTCTGAGCATCAAGTTGCTCTTGGTTTACCAGGCTGATGAGTTCCAGCTCAGCGCGCTCCGCAGGGTGTGGGGCTTCCATTGCCGAGGCGGCCTGCTCGACGCTCCTATCGCCAAGTGCCCTCCTGGCCTCATACAAAGATGCTGCCTCTCGAACTCGGAGGTCGAGAGGTAGTATCCCAGCCAGCACCAACGCAGAGTTCAAGGAGACCGTCCGGTAAGCCTTACACAGTTTTTGTGCTATGCCGCGCTGTACTGCTCCCAACTGCCTCATGACACCCAGCTTCCCGACGGCTGGGGCCCATACGCTGGCCGCGTACAGGATTACTGGTTCGACGGTTGCCACATATATTATCCTGATGACCTCGGGGTGAAGCCCCCAGCTGGACTTCGCTGCTCTGGTCAGCTGTTTGTGGATTCCTATTGCCCGCCTGCACACGTTTGCGACGTGCGTGTTAAAGGTAAGCTTTTCGTCGATGGTGACACCCAGGATCTTGATCTCCTGGGACATGGCAATGTCGACCCCGCCCATGCTCAGGCGTGGGGTGTCATACTTTAGCTTTCGAGTGATGACCATCGCGTTGGTCTTTTGCGGAGCAAATTTCAACTTATTTTGTACACCCCACGTCCGAACATGTTCGAGAGCGGCATTGGCACGTCCCTGGATCTCCATCGATGTGTCACCATCGAAGATCAGCACTACGTCGTCCGCAAAGGCCTGGCAATAGTCATCCCTAGCCTCCAGACTTTTTAAGAGCGGGTCCAGCAACAGATTCCACAAAATTGGTCCCCCTATCGAGCCCTGGACGCATCCCTTGCTTGTGCTCTTTGCGTATTCTTCGTCTGCGTATCTAACCCTAACCCTTCTATTTTGGAGATAGCTGTCGATGACCCTCCTCAAGCCGACTGGACACTTTTCCTCAGCCAGACGGACTCTTATGGCTGGCCACCAGGCACTGTCGAAAGCTCCCTCTATGTCCAGCGATATCATGACTACAATTTTCTTTTGTTCCAGCTTGCTGCGTATATATTGCATTAGGACATAGAGGGAGTCCTCCGTACTCCTCTGGGGCATGAATCCGTACTGACGAGTACTCATCCGTGGGATCAGGTGGAACTTGAGGCGGGCCACCAACATCTTCTCGTAAATCTTACCTAGAATTGGTAAAAGGCCGATCGGTCTGTACGCCTTTGGGACGCTGTAGTTTTCCTTGCCCGGTTTTTTAAGGACGATGACTACCGCCTCCTTCCAGATTTCGGGGAAGTGGTGGCACCTCAGGCAACCGTTCATGAGAGCAAGGGCGACCTCGGGGGCACCCCCGATGGCGCGGCAACAAATATCGGCGGTGAAGCCGTCCGCTCCCGGAGCTTTTTTGGGGTTAAAAGATTTGCACGACGCCATCAGTTCGGCCATTGTGAATGGTGGCTCGCATGGGTCACCATGCGATCCAACATTCACAACGTCAGCCCTTTCTCTCACGAGACGGTGGTGTGCGCTGTCACCTTCCGCTTGGTCTTCAGGATAGAAGGTGTTGGCCAATAGTTCGACTGAACCCTTCGTGTCCAGCACCGTCCCATCCTTCACCAGCGGTTGGTCCTCACCCCTTCCCTTTGTCCTCCCTATCACACGGTAGATACCCTCCCAAACCCCTTCCCTATCCTGTTTGGCGCAGAAGGTCTTCCAACTCTCGATCATGTCTTTGGCTGCTTCTGTTTCATACTCAACTTTATGTTTCAGGTAATCTTCAACGACCATCGATCTACGGACCGGTGCGGCGCATCTGATTCTGTTTTTCCTGGTAGAGACTCCCCGCTTCATCCTCTCGAGTTTCTCAGACCACCACGGCAAGGTAAGGACTTCTTTGGTCTTCCGCAAAGGCATCGATGAGGCGCAAGCGTCTCTGACTGCTTGCGTGTATGTATTTAAAATGTCATTAATTTGGTTACTTGTGTTTAAATTGTCTATTTCTTTTTTGTTAATTTTATTCTCAAGCATTAATTGGCTGAGTTTCTCACGAAACTCAGTCCAATTCGCCTTTTTTGTATTGAAAGTCCTTGTAGTTCTATTTATTCTGATGCCTTTTGACCTCTTCAGTCCTATGTTAAATACAATGCCGTTGTGATCTGAGCTCGTGAGTCCCTCGTCGACTCTCCAGTCGTCCACCAGGTCCAACAGATCAGTTGAGCATGCCGTGATATCCACGAAGCTGCTGTAGCGCCTTCCCCCTCTAATCGTGTCGAAGGTCGGAATTTCCCCTGCGTTGAGTATGTTCAGACTCAGCTCATCGAGGACTTCAGACACTTCTTCGCCCCTACTGTCGATGGTCAGGCTTCCCCACCAGGTACTCTTTGCGTTGACATCTCCTCCAATAATCAACATCCTGGGACCTACCACTCCCTCAACACGTTTGAGGTGCTCCAGGTACGGTCCCACTGGCTGGTCCGGTTCAAAGTACAGAGAGACGAGCGTGATCGTCCAGGCACTGGTCCTTATCCCCACCACGGTGATGTTGTTCGTGGTGAGTTCCGGGTACTGTATGACCGTGAGGTCGTTATCGAAGACCGCTATTGCGGCCTTGACAGTCCCACTTCCGGAATCAGTGCTCTGGAAGATACGCACGCCCCTGCGGTCCCCGACAACCTTAGCCCCGCCGACGTATGGTTCTTGGAGGAGAGCAACGGCGACTCCGCGCTTCGCGGATTCTAATAGAAGCTCGGGTTAGGTTAGGTTAGGTTAGGTTAGGTTAGGTTAGGTTAGGTTAGGTTAGGTTGGGGGACTACCCCACAGTGCTTACGTCCTCGTCGTGTCCCCTGGAAACGACCCAGTCCTGACCACCGTAACGGAGTGGCAGGCTGGGCTCGGCCAAAGTGCACTGTGCTTCGTAGCAATCAAATTCTGTCTTGCGTGCTGCGATACTGTTGGAGACCATGTCTCACACACCGCGGGACGCCCTCGGGCGTTTCCTTAAACCAAAAGGCCCTTCTCAGGGCCAACCAAAAGGCCCTTCTCAGGGCCAACCAAAAGGCCCTTCTCAGGGCCAACCAAAAGGCCCTTCTCAGGGCCAATCTGACGCCTCGGCGTCTGAAGCCAGCCGCGCGCCGTCTGCGGCGAGCTTCTTTGTGGGAGTTGAGTCGATGTCGGACGATTCTGCAGATGAGTCCGTCAGCTCACTCGTATCCGATGCGGGTATGTCCGGGTCGATGTCGCGCAAGCGCGCATTTAGAAAGGAGGGGTCTGGAGGTTCTTCGGCGTCGGGGTCGGCCAAGTCAAGGGCCAAGAAGCCCGCGATAGCCGCGGACTCCCACGTCGTGGGCCTTGCGGACGCTCAACGCCAGCTAGACCTGGCTCGGCGGGAGCAGCTCCAGCAGGAGCTGGAGGAGCGGGTCGCCGCTAAGGAGCAGCGGGCGCGTAACGCCCGGGCCAAGTCCGGGTACGGCGCGTCCCGCGTGCTGTACGCCGACCATTCATTGGCCGAACTGGCGCGGATGGCGGAAGAGGACGAGGAGGAGATAGCGGAGGTCGCCTCCAAGTCCTCGAACCTGAAGGGAACCTTCCAGAAGGCCCTCAAATGCCGTGCGGCGAGCATGCGCGGCATCATCGAGGAGCTCGTTAAAAGGAAGGCGACCGATGAGACGCAGCAACTGCAGGCGAGGGTCGATCGCCTGCAGTTGGAGGTCAGCCAGCTGCATCAGAAGCTGGCCGACGCCACCGCCCGGCCAAGCCAGGCCGCACCACCGCCTGCTGTGGAGGCCCCCTCCTTCAACCTAGAGGACACAATCCGAAAGGTTGTAATGGAGGAGCGGGCCTTCACTAGAGCCTGCCTAGCAGGCATTGAGGACCGGCTCCTGCCGGAGCAGCGCCAGCGACCGCCACTTGCGGCGGATAGGCGGCGAGAGCCAGAGCCGGGGCCGTCCTCGCAAGGGGAGGACGCCCTTCTACCTTCCACCACTCCGTCCAACGGTTGGACCGAGGTGGTCGGGAAGGGTAAAGGCAGGGGCAAAAAGACCCACCGTCCCGCCACCGTACTCCCTTCCGCCGCGCCTTCCGGCCAGTCACAGACGTCCGGAAAGGGGGAGGGGAAGGGGAAGGGAAAGGGCAAAAGGGCGGCGCAGGTCGCCTCTGCCACCACCCCCACCGCGTCAACCCCCAGCCAGCCGCAGACTGGCGGGGGTAAGGGGAAGGGGAGAGGGAGAGGGGGGAAAAAACTCACCCCCCCAAAGACCGCAGCCGTCGTGGTGACGCTCACCGCAGAGGCTGTGGCGCGGGGCGAGACGTACGCGTCCATTCTGATGCGGGCGCGTACCAATGCTGATCCTACCCAATTGGGGATCAGCAAAGTCACCTGCCGGCGGACCCAAACCGGGGCTCGAATCTTCGAGTTCCCGGGGGCGGAGGGCAGCGCCAGCGCTGACCTCTTCGCAGCCAAGCTGCAGGAGGTCATCGCGGACGCAGCCAAGGTGGCTCGCCCGGTGAAGACGGCGGCCTTAGAGGTGACCGACCTCGACGACTCGGTCACCAAAGAGGAGGTGGTGGCGGCGGTCGCAGCGATCGGGGGCTGCAGCGTCGCAGCGGTGAAAGGCCGGGACATCAGACCCGGCCGCGGTGGCATGGGCACCATTCGGCTCGAGTGCCCAGTCGCCGCCGCCAAGGCCGTCCTCGAAAAGGGACGGTTATGTGTGGGCTTCAGTTCGGGTGCAGTCCGGGCACTTGCGGAGCATACTCTGCGGTGCTACAGGTGCTTCGGCACCGGACACACCCGGGCCCTCTGTCCGTCCACGGTCGACAGGACGGACAGCTGCTACCGCTGCGGCAAGGACGGCCACAAGTCCGCCTCCTGCACGGTCGCTACACCGCGCTGTGCAGTGTGTGCCGCCAGCGGCTGCCCGGCAGACCACATCATGAAGGGGAGGAATTGTAATCCTCCCCCCAAGAAGGGCAAAGTTCGGGCTCCAACAGGGCCCGCTGCTAGCACAGTCGTTCCCGTTGCGGGAACCTCGGTGGCTGCGGAGGAGGGGGGTGCGATGTCCGACTGATGGATAGGGACATCGAACATCGCATCCTCCAGACGAACACCAACCACTGCCGGGTGGCCCAGGATCTGCTGATGCAGACCATGGCTGAGTGGTTGGTGGACTTGGCGGTGGTCGCCGAGCCCTACTCGGTCCCCAGGAGTTGGCTGGGCGACCGGGACGGCCTGGTGGCAATGGTGGCGCGGTCTTCCACAGACTCCCCTCCCCTCTCGCTTTTAGAGAGGGGACCGGGATACGTGGCCGCCGCGTGGGGGGATGTGGCCCTAGTTGGGGTCTATTTCTCCCCAAACCGCCCTCTCTCAGACTTTGAGGACTTCCTGGAGGTCCTCACTGCAGTTGTGGGGAGGGCGGCACCGCGCCAGGTCGTCGTGTTAGGCGACCTAAACGCCAAGTCGGCGGCTTGGGGCAACCCGTCTGCCTCCTGTGACGTCCGGGGGCGCGCCGTTGAGTTTTGGGCGACGTCGTGCGGTGTGTCCCTCCTCAACAGGGGGGCGGTCCACACGTGTGTGCGGCAACGGGGAGGGTCGGTGGTTGACGTCTCGTTCGCCACCCCCGTGCTAGCCGCACGCATCGTGAACTGGCGGGTGGAGATGGTGGAAACCTTGTCGGACCACCGATATGTGCGGTTCGACATCTCCACTCAGAGTCCCCGCGGGGAGATGGCCCGCTCCGGCAGGTCTCCCTTCCCCCGGTGGGCTCTCACTCGCCTGGACCGGGAGGCGGCCAGGGAGGCGGCCTTCCTCCAGGACTGGCTGTCGCCCCCTGTTGGGGCCCTGGACGTCGACGTCGACGCCGCAGCGGTCCGGCTCAGGGGATCCCTGACCGAGGTGTGCAACTCCAGCATGCCTCGCTCTCGCCGTCCGCCCCCCCGTCGCGCCGTCTATTGGTGGACGGAGGAACTGGCGGGGCTCCGTGCCGCCTGTGTGGCGGCCAGAAGGGCCTACATGCGGAGCCGTCGGCGCAGCGTCCGTAGTCAGGCAGACGAGGACCGCCTCTACGCCTCGTACAGAGAGGCGAAAACGGTCCTCGGGACGGCTATGTACGCTGCCATGGACTCGGCGGGAGCCGAGATGCTGGAGAGTCTCGACAGGGATCCGTACGGGAGGCCATACAAGGCGGCGCGGAACAAGCTGCGCCCCCATGGTCCCCCACTGACGGAAACCCTTGAGCCGGCATTGTTGGATGGGGTGGTCCAGTCCCTGTTTCCGCGCAGGACCGACTTCGCCCCACCAACGATGGACCCCCCGCAGGGTGCGGCCTCACCGGAGGAAGAGGTCCCTCCGGTGACTGCGGACGAGCTCCACGCGGTAGTCGTAGGCCTCCGCGCCAAAAAGACGGCCCCTGGACCGGATGGTGTTCCGGCACGGGTGGTGGCCATAGCTGCCACTCAAATGGAGGACAGGTTTCGGGACCTTTTCAGCGCGTGCTTGACGGCTGGAAGGTTCCCGAAACTTTGGAAGGAGGGGCGGCTGTGCCTCCTCCGTAAAGAGGGACGCCCGGTTGATTCCCCCTCGGCGTACCGGCCCATCGTCCTTCTCGATGAGGTCGGTAAAATGTTCGAGGGGATCATAGCCCGCCGGCTCAACAGCCATCTGCGGAGGGAGGGGCCGGACCTGTCGGACGCCCAGTTCGGTTTCCGACGGGGCCGGTCCACCATCGACGCCCTGGCCCTACTGAAGGCCCAGGTGAAGGAGGCGGCGGAGGCGGGGGACGGAGTATTGGCGGTGTCATTCGACATAGCCAACGCCTTCAACTCCGTCCCCCACTCGACTATATTGGAGGCACTCCGGTATCACGGAGTGCCCCAGTACTTGAGGGGCCTCCTGGCCAGCTACTTGGAGGACCGCGAGGTCCTCCTTGTGGACAAAATGGCCAGGTTGAGGCGATATGGCGCGGAGTCCGGTGTTCCACAGGGGTCCGTGCTGGGGCCCACCCTGTGGAACATTGGGTTCGATTGGCTCCTGCGAGGGGCCCTCCTCCCGGGCACGAGTGTCATCTGCTACGCGGACGACACTCTTCTCACTGCCCGGGGGAAGAACTTTGGGGAGGCGGCCTGTCTGGCATCGGCTGGCGGGTCCTTGGTGGCGGGGAGGATCCGCCGCCTGGGGTTGAGGGTGGCGCTGAACAAGACCGAGGCCGTGTTCTTCCACGGGCCTCGGCAGCGCTGCCCTCCAGACGCCCACATAGCCGTGGAGGGCGCCAGAGTGGAGGTCCGGCCCCAGATGAAATATCTGGGCCTGGTGCTGGACAGCAGGTGGCGCTTCGGGCCGCACTTCAGCGGGCTGTCGACGCGCCTGCTGAAGGCCGCCGACGCCCTGTCGTGGCTCCTCCCCAACCTGGGAGGTCCCAGCGCACGATGCCGGCGTCTGTATGCTGGCATCCTGCGGAGCATGGCCCTTTACGGGGCCCCCATCTGGGCGGACTCCCTTCACAGAAGGGAGAATGCCACCGCTCTCCGCAGGCCTCAACGGGCCATTGCACAGCGGGTGGCGAGGGCCTACCGCTCGGTGGGCTTCTCGGCGGCGTGCGCTCTGGCCGGCACCCCCCCTTGGGAACTCGAGGCGTGGGTGCTCGCCAGAGTGTACGAGTGGACGGCGCGCCGAAAGGCGATGGGGGAGCGCCCCGTCGCGGAAGAGCGGGAGGCCGTACGGCGGGAGGCGAGGGACGCCATCATCGTCCATTGGGCGGACGACCTCGCTACCGCCACCTTTGGCCGTCGGACGTTGGACGCGCTCGGTCCAGTTCTGCGGGACTGGCTCGAGCGGCAACACGGTTTCCTCTCTTTCCGTCTGGTCCAGGTGCTGTCAGGGCACGGCTGCTTTGGCTCGCACCTGCACAGGATCGGGAGGGAGGAGACCCCAGCGTGCCACGACTGCGGCGCGGCGGAGGACACGGCGCAGCACACCCTTGAGGTTTGCCCGGCTTGGTCTGGGCCGCGCCGCAGTCTGATTGCGGAGATCGGCCGGGGCCTCTCGCTTCCCAGCGTAGTACGTTCCATGCTGGGGAGCGAGGGATCCTGGGCTGCGGTCGCCTCCTTTTGCGAGGATGTCATTTCGCAAAAGGAGGCGGCGGAGCGCGCGCGGGAGGATGACCCTCTCGCTGCGCCGCTCCGTGGGCGAAGAAGAGGTCGGAGAAGACGTCAGCTCTTCCCTCCTCGTGGTGGTGATGGGCGGGCGACAGGCGCGGGGGCGCCTCCGCCCGCATTGCACTCCACACCACCTCCGCCGGACATTCCCGACCCTCCCCCCATGGGGAGGACGTGAGGGGCCCGCCGCGAAGGCGGGCGATCGTCGGAGGGGTACTGGAAGTAAAGGCTATGCCGGTTTCCCAGTGCCCTTCCACTCAGACGATGCGGGAATGCCGCTGGGTTGTTTTAGTGGGTATACCGGGCTAGCCCGGGGAGTCCCACATAGCCCCCCATTCCCCCAAATGGGCGGGTATGCGTAATTGCATTTTTTCCCAGCGCAAAAAAAAAAAAAAAAAAAAAAAAAAAAAAAAAAAAAAAAAAGGTTAGGTTAGGTTAGGTTAGGTTAGGTTAGGTTGGGGGACCACCCCACAGTGCTTACGTCCTCGTCGTGTCCCCTGGAAACGACCCAGTCCTGACCACCGTAACGGAGTGGCAGGCTGGGCTCGGCCAAAGTGCACTGTGCTTCGTAGCAATCAAATTCTGTCTTGCGTGCTACGATACTGTTGGAGACCATGTCTCACACACCGCGGGACGCCCTCGGGCGTTTCCTTAAACCAAAAGGCCCTTCTCAGGGCCAACCAAAAGGCCCTTCTCAGGGCCAACCAAAAGGCCCTTCTCAGGGCCAACCAAAAGGCCCTTCTCAGGGCCAACCAAAAGGCCCTTCTCAGGGCCAACCAAAAGGCCCTTCTCAGGGCCAATCTGACGCCTCGGCGTCTGAAGCCAGCCGCGCGCCGTCTGCGGCGAGCTTCTTTGTGGGAGTTGAGTCGATGTCGGAGGATTCTGCCGATGAGTCCGTCAGCTCACTCGTATCCGATGCGGGTATGTCCGGGTCGATGTCGCGCAAGCGCGCATTTAGAAAGGAGGGGTCTGGAGGTTCTTCGGCGTCGGGGTCGGCCAAGTCAAGGGCCAAGAAGCCCGCGATAGCCGCGGACTCCCACGTCGTGGGCCTTGCGGACGCTCAACGCCAGCTAGACCTGGCTCGGCGGGAGCAGCTCCAGCAGGAGCTGGAGGAGCGGGTCGCCGCTAAGGAGCAGCGGGCGCGTAACGCCCGGGCCAAGTCCGGGTACGGCGCGTCCCGCGTGCTGTACGCCGACCATTCATTGGCCGAACTGGCGCGGATGGCGGAGGAGGACGAGGAGGAGATAGCGGAGGTCGCCTCCAAGTCCTCGAACCTGAAGGGAACCTTCCAGAAGGCCCTCAAATGCCGTGCGGCTAGCATGCGCGGCATCATCGAGGAGCTCGTTAAAAGGAAGGCGACCGATGAGACGCAGCAACTGCAGGCGAGGGTCGATCGCCTGCAGTTGGAGGTCAGCCAGCTGCATCAGAAGCTGGCCGACGCCACCGCCCGGCCAAGCCAGGCCGCACCACCGCCTGCTGTGGAGGCCCCCTCCTTCAACCTAGAGGACACAATCCGAAAGGTTGTAATGGAGGAGCGGGCCTTCACTAGAGCCTGCATAGCAGGCATTGAGGACCGGCTCCTGCCGGAGAAGCGCCAGCGACCGCCACTTGCGGCGGATAGGCGGCGAGAGCCAGAGCCGGGGCCGTCCTCGCAAGGGGAGGACGCCCTTCTCCCTTCCACCACTCCGTCCAACGGTTGGACCGAGGTGGTCGGGAAGGGTAAAGGCAGGGGCAAAAAGACCCACCGTCCCGCCACCGTACTCCCTTCCGCCGCGCCTTCCGGCCAGTCACAGACGTCCGGAAAGGGGGAGGGGAAGGGGAAGGGAAAGGGCAAAAGGGCGGCGCAGGCCGCCTCTGCCACCACCCCCGCCGCGTCAACCCCCAGCCAGCCGCAGACTGGCGGGGGTAAGGGGAAGGGGAGAGGGAGAGGGGGGAAAAAACTCACCCCCCCAAAGACCGCAGCCGTCGTGGTGACGCTCACCGCAGAGGCTGTGGAGCGGGGCGAGACGTACGCGTCCATTCTGATGCGGGCGCGTACCAATGCTGATCCCACCCAATTGGGGATCAGCAAAGTCACCTGCCGGCGGACCCAAACCGGGGCTCGAATCTTCGAGTTCCCGGGGGCGGAGGGCAGCGCCAGCGCTGACCTCTTCGCAGCCAAGCTGCAGGAGGTCATCGCGGACGCAGCCAAGGTGGCTCGCCCGGTGAAGACGGCGGCCTTAGAGGTGACCGACCTCGACGACTCGGTCACCAAAGAGGAGGTGGTGGCGGCGGTCGCAGCGATCGGGGGCTGCAGCGTCGCAGCGGTGAAAGGCCGGGACATCAGACCCGGCCGCGGTGGCATGGGCACCATTCGGCTCGAGTGCCCAGTCGCCGCCGCCAAGGCCGTCCTCGAAAAAGGACGGTTGTGTGTGGGCTTCAGCTCGGGTGCAGTCCGGGCACTTGCGGAGCATACTCTGCGGTGCTACAGGTGCTTCGGCACCGGACACACCCGGGCCCTCTGTCCGTCCACGGTCGACAGGACGGACAGCTGCTACCGCTGCGGCAAGGACGGCCACAAATCCGCCTCCTGCACGGTCGCTACACCGCGCTGTGCAGTGTGTGCCGCCAGCGGCTGCCAGGCAGACCACATCATGAAGGGGAGGAATTGTAATCCTCCCCCCAAGAAGGGCAAAGTTCGGGCTCCAACAGGGCCCGCTGCTAGCACAGTCGTTCCCGTTGCGGGAACCTCGGTGGC
Source organism: Amphipyra tragopoginis (assembly GCA_905220435.1). Classification (NCBI taxonomy): domain Eukaryota; kingdom Metazoa; phylum Arthropoda; class Insecta; order Lepidoptera; family Noctuidae; genus Amphipyra; species Amphipyra tragopoginis. The sequence continues at coordinate 10,210 of HG992006.1, read as the reverse complement.
TGCGGAGGAGGGGGGTGCGATGTCCGACTGATGGACATCGAACATCGCATCCTCCAGACGAACACCAACCACTGCCGGGTGGCCCAGGACCTGCTGATGCAGACCATGGCTGAGTGGTTGGTGGACTTGGCGGTGGTCGCCGAGCCCTACTCGGTCCCCAGGAGTTGGCTGGGCGACCGGGACGGCCTGGTGGCAATGGTGGCGCGGTCTTCCACAGACTCCCCTCCCCTCTCGCTCTTAGAGAGGGGACCGGGATACGTGGCCGCCGCGTGGGGGGATGTGGCCCTAGTTGGGGTCTATTTCTCCCCAAACCGCCCTCTCTCAGACTTTGAGGACTTCCTGGAGGTCCTCACTGCAGTTGTGGGGAGGGCGGCACCGCGCCAGGTCGTCGTGTTAGGCGACCTAAACGCCAAGTCGGCGGCTTGGGGCAACCCGTCTGCCTCCTGTGACGTCCGGGGGCGCGCCGTTGAGTTTTGGGCGACGTCGTGCGGTGTGTCCCTCCTCAACAGGGGGGCGGTCCACACGTGTGTGCGGCAACGGGGAGGGTCGGTGGTTGACGTCTCGTTCGCCACCCCCGTGCTAGCCGCACGCATCGTGAACTGGCGGGTGGAGATGGTGGAAACCTTGTCGGACCACCGATATGTGCGGTTCGACATCTCCACCCAGAGTCCCCGCGGGGAGATGGCCCGCTCCGGCAGGTCTCCCTTCCCCCGGTGGGCTCTCACTCGCCTGGACCGGGAGGCGGCCAGGGAGGCGGCCTTCCTCCAGGACTGGCTGTCGCCCCCTGTTGGGGCCCTGGACGTCGACGTCGACGCCGCAGCGGTCCGGCTCAGGGGATCCCTGACCGAGGTGTGCAACTCCAGCATGCCTCGCTCTCGCCGTCCGCCCCCCCGTCGCGCCGTCTATTGGTGGACGGAGGAACTGGCGGGGCTCCGTGCCGCCTGTGTGGCGGCCAGAAGGGCCTACATGCGGAGCCGTCGGCGCAGCGTCCGTAGTCAGGCAGACGAGGACCGCCTCTACGCCTCGTACAGAGAGGCGAAAACGGTCCTCGGGACGGCTATGTACGCTGCCATGGACTCGGCGGGAGCCGAGATGCTGGAGAGTCTCGACAGGGATCCGTACGGGAGGCCATACAAGGCGGCGCGGAACAAGCTGCGCCCCCATGGTCCCCCACTGACGGAAACCCTTGAGCCGGCATTGTTGGATGGGGTGGTCCAGTCCCTGTTTCCGCGCAGGACCGACTTCGCCCCACCAACGATGGACCCCCCGCAGGGTGCGGCCTCACCGGATGAAGAGGTCCCTCCGGTGACTGCGGACGAGCTCCACGCGGTAGTCGTAGGCCTCCGCGCCAAAAAGACGGCCCCTGGACCGGATGGTGTTCCGGCACGGGTGGTGGCCTTAGCTGCCACTCAAATGGAGGACAGGTTTCGGGACCTTTTCAGCGCGTGCTTGACGGCTGGAAGGTTCCCGAAACTTTGGAAGGAGGGGCGGCTGTGCCTCCTCCGTAAAGAGGGACGCCCGGTGGATTCCCCCTCGGCGTACCGGCCCATCGTCCTTCTCGATGAGGTCGGTAAAATGTTCGAGGGGATCATTGCCTGCCGGCTCAACAGCCATCTGCGGAGGGAGGGGCCGGACCTGTCGGACGCCCAGTTCGGTTTCCGACGGGGCCGGTCCACCATCGACGCCCTGGCCCTACTGAAGGCCCAGGTGAAGGAGGCGGCGGAGGCGGGGGACGGAGTATTGGCGGTGTCATTCGACATAGCCAACGCCTTCAACTCCGTCCCCCACTCGACTATATTGGAGGCACTCCGGTATCACGGAGTGCCCCAGTACTTGAGGGGCCTCCTGGCCAGCTACTTGGAGGACCGCGAGGTCCTCCTTGTGGACAAAATGGCCAGGTTGAGGCGGTATGGCGCGGAGTCCGGTGTTCCGCAGGGGTCCGTTCTGGGGCCCACCCTGTGGAACATTGGGTTCGATTGGCTCCTGCGGGGGGCCCTCCTCCCGGGCACGAGTGTCATTTGTTACGCGGACGACACTCTTCTCACTGCCCGGGGGAAGAACTTTGGGGAGGCGGCCTGTCTGGCATCGGCTGGCGGGTCCTTGGTGGCGGGGAGGATCCGCCGCCTGGGGTTGAGGGTGGCGCTGAACAAGACCGAGGCCGTGTTCTTCCACGGGCCTCGGCAGCGCTGCCCTCCAGACGCCCACATAGCCGTGGAGGGCGCCAGAGTGGAGGTCCGGCCCCAGATGAAATATCTGGGTCTGGTGCTGGACAGCAGGTGGCGCTTCGGGCCGCACCTCAGCGGTCTGTCGACGCGCCTGCTGAAGGCCGCCGACGCCCTGTCGTGGCTCCTCCCCAACCTGGGAGGTCCCAGCGCACGATGCCGGCGTCTATATGCCGGCATCCTGCGGAGCATGGCCCTGTACGGGGCCCCCATCTGGGCGGACTCCCTTCATAGAAGGGAGAATGCCACCGCTATCCGCGGGCCGCAACGGGCCATTGCACAGCGGGTGGCGAGGGCCTACCGCTCGGTGGGCTTCTCGGCGGCGTGCGCTCTGGCCGGCACCCCCCCTTGGGAACTCGAGGCGTGGGTGCTCGCCAGAGTGTACGAGTGGACGGCGCGTCGAAGGGCGATGGGGGAGCGTCCCGTCGCGGAAGAGCGGGAGGCAGTACGGCGGGAGGCGAGGGACGCCATTGTCGTCCATTGGACGGACGACCTCGCTACCGCCACCTTTGGACGTCGGACGCTGGACGCGCTCGGTCCAGTCCTGAGAGACTGGCTCGGGCGGCGACACGGTTTCCTCTCTTTCCGTCTGGTCCAGGTGCTGTCAGGGCACGGCTGCTTTGGCTCGCACCTGCACAGGATCGGGAGGGAGGAGACCCCAGCGTGCCACGACTGCGGCGCGGCGGAGGACACGGCGCAGCACACCCTTGAGGTCTGCCCGGCTTGGTCTGGGCCGCGCCGCAGTCTGATTGCGGAGATCGGCCGGGACCTCTCGCTTCCCAGCGTAGTACGTTCCATGCTGGGGAGCGAAGGATCTTGGGCTGCGGTTGCCTCCTTTTGCGAGGACGTCATTTCGCAAAAGGAGGCGGCGGAGCGCGCGCGGGAGGATGACCCTCTCGCTGCGCCGCTCCGTAGGCGAAGAAGAGGTCGGAGAAGACGTCAACTTTTCCCTCCTCGTGGTGGTGATGGGCGGGCGACAGGCGCGGGGGCGCCTCCGCCCGCATTGCACTCCACACCACCTCCGCCGGACATTCCCGACCCTCCCCCCATGGGGAGGACGTGAGGGGCCCGCCGCGAAGGCGGGCGATCGTCGGAGGGGTACTGGAAGTAAAGGCTATGCCGGTTTCCCAGTGCCCTTCCACTCAGACGATGCGGGAATGCCGCTGGGTTGTTTTAGTGGGTATACCGGGCTAGCCCGGGGAGTCCCACATAGCCCCCCATTCCCCCAAATGGGCGGGTATGCGTAATTGCATTTTTTCCCAGCGCAAAAAAAAAAAAAAAAAAAAAAAAAAAAAAAAAAAAAAAAAGGTTAGGTTAGGTTAGGTTAGGTTAGGTTAGGTTAGGTTAGGTTAGGTTAGGTTAGGTTAGGTTAGGTTAGGTTAGGTTAGGTTAGGTTAGGTTAGGTTAGGTTAGGTTAGGTTAGGTTAGGTTAGGTTAGGTTAGGTTAGGTTAGGTTAGGTTAGGTTAGGTTAGGTTAGGTTAGGTTAGGTTAGGTTAGGTTAGGTTAGGTTTTTTTTTTTTTTTTTTTTTTATTTTTTTTTTTTTTTATCCTTCTACCTCCAACGTAAATCGGAGACTATGCTCAAGCTATACATTCACTCCAGTTCTATCATTTATTCTTCTCGCACTTTCATTCTGCATACTGTTTCTTTCTATCATTCTATCATCTTTCTTACTAAGGGTGGGATGCCCTTATTCTATCTATTCTGTCTAACTATCATTGTAATTTTCTTTATTTAAGGAAGACAACAACGGGTAGCTTTTTTTTTTTTTTATTTTTATACAATTTTCTTATTTTTACCTTAGTCTACTTCTTAATTCTAATACATATTTTTAGCTTTTTTCTTTTTTACATATTTTCTTACTTTAAATTACATCTAATGCTTACATACATTCTTTGTAATTTTTGTTTTATAGGGGGCCTTATGTCTATTCTAATTTTATTCTACTTATGACTATTTTACATCTGCTTTTACATTTATTACAATATTGTTCCAATTTTACTTATTCTAAGGTCACATTTCGATTAATGCTTGGCGACAATATTCTACACGATATTGCGCAAACATCTTTTTCTTAGACAGTTTTATTTCTATCAATGACTTTTTTGCATACTTTAGTACAATACTGTATAAACAAACCTCTTTTCATGCTCGACAGTAGGCCCGGCGCATTACTGGCATTTAATGTAGCATCGAGCAATTGTTCAGCGTCGAATCGCTCCCTTCCAAAAACCGGGCATTCGAACAATACATGAGTTACAGTTTCCGCCACTGCCGGGTCACATATGCACGATGGGCTCTCCTTGCACTTAAAACGGTGCAAGTACTGCGAGAACCCACCGTGCCCCGTCATAACTTGTGTTACTATATTGTTTATATCAATTTTCCTAACAATCTTGAAGGCCGCCACTGCGTCCGGGAAGAACAGCTTCGTTCCTGAGGCCGTTTCCCCAGCTTTGTATCGCCGGTTCCACTCGTCAAGCGTTGCCGTTCGAATGCATCGCTTGACGTGAGAAACCGGGCACAGGTCATAATCCGGCTTTCGCTTGGAATTTCCAGCGGCCTCCTTTGCCAACTCGTCGGCCCTCTCATTCCCTTCCAGACCGGCATGAGCTTTTATCCAGAACAAGGTTAGGACCTTGTTCTGGTTTGATATTGTTCTGATGTTTGATCTTGTCTCTACTGCCAGGTGGTGGTGCCGGTCGTGGTTCTGAATGGTCTGGAGGGCCGCCATGGAGTCACTGAAGATTCCAAACGAATGCGCGCTGTGCTTCAGGATTACCCTGGTCGCGACGCATACTGCCAAGAGTTCAGCCTGGTAAACCGTAGAGTACTGTGGCAGTGAAAGTTTGAGGGTCTTGGTTTCGACGTCACCAGTCCAAATGGATAGTGCCGCCCCCACCCGACCCCCAATCTTGCTCCCATCCGTAAATACACGTACATTTAGTTCTCTCTGGGCATCGAGTTGCTCTTGGTTTACCAGGCT